>CAWUFW010010221.1:0-716114 GCA_963921515.1 Calotriton arnoldi | reverse complement strand
ACATGTATTGCTGTTTCCCGCAATGCACTGCTGATGACGTCACATATTACATCACTCATGACATGGTCAGTGACATCACTGATGACATCTCAAATGACATCACTGATGACATCATCCACTGACTGTGTGTTTCTGTAAAGTTTAAATATTTTTAATATATATAGGAAAAGACGTATTGAAGAATGAGTGGGTGTGTAAGTGTCTGTATGGATGATTTAGTAGGTGCGTGACTGACTCTATAAGTGAGTGATTTAACGTATCTTACTGAATGCATGGGTTAGTGACTAAACTGGGTGAATGTCTGTATCCGTCTGTCTGTTGCTGTGTAAGTGGCTGCATGTGTTTGTGAATAGCTACATGAGTGTCTATATGAGTTATTGAATGCTTGTCTGAGTATCTGTATGGGTGCCTGAGTGTTTGTGTGGGAGGGTGTGTGCAACTCTGTGCATAGATGTGTGAGTGGGTGATTCACTGGGTGGATGGTTTCAAGAGTGCATCTGTGATAGACTGTATGGGTGGGTAAGTGTGTGTAAGAGTGTGTTAGTGAGTGAATGTATGTCCCAGTGGTACATGTGAGTAACTACATATGTGAAAGGCAGTATATATGTGTGTTGGAGTATATAAATAGCTATAAGCAAGAGTGAGTGATTGTGATAGTGGCTGTATGGATGAGTGTGTGCTTGTATCAGTGATTGTATAAGAGCGTAACAATGTGCTACTATTTGTATGAGTAAGTGAGCTGGTGTGTGTATAACTGTATAGGTGAGTAAATGGCAGTGTGTTTAATTATTTGCATGACTGACTAGGTGTGTGAGTATCTCTATGGATGAGTGGCGTTGTTTGAGTGTCTATATAGGAGTAAGAGTGCATATGATAGTCCTGTACTGAGTGACCGTAAGTATGAGTGACTGTACGGGTGAGTGAGTGGATGTGTGTGTGTAGACCTAAGAATCAGTGAGTGGGTATGTAGTTATTGGTGTTGGAGTGTCTATGGTTTTGCGAATGGCAGTCTGTAATTTAGAGTGGGTGTATCAAAGGTTATATTAGGGTGTGAGGAGGTGCATCAGATTATCACGTGATGATGTCATCAGTGATGTCATTTGAGATGTCATCAGTGATGTCATCAGTGATGTCACTGACCATGTCATGAGTGATGTAATATGTGACGTCATCAGCAGTGCATTGTGAGGCGCGAGTTATAGTTAGCTGAACTAACTATAACGGGGAATTTCACGGGTTTTGTACGAGTGCAATGTCCAAGTAACTATAACTGTCCCTAAAACCTATGGTTTTTCAGTGAATTTCAAAGGTTTTTAAATGCTAATTTGTAACTATAACGTGTCTGAAACCTATGGTTTTTTCAGTGAATATATATATATTCACTGAAAAAACCATTAGCTCAGGCACGTTATAGTTAGAAATTAGCATTTAAAAACCTTAGAAATTCACTGAAAACCATAGGTTTCAGGGCGTTATAGTTAGTTGGACATTTCACTCGTACAAAACCATAGAAATTCCCCGTTATAGTTAGTTCAGCTAACTATAACTCGCGCCCCGCAATGCACTGCTGATGATGTCACATATTACATGACTCATGACATGGTCAGTGACATCACTGATGACATCACTGATGACATCTCAAATGACATCACTGATGACATCATCTAGTGACTGTGTTTCTGTAAAGTTTAAATATGTTTAATAAATATAGGGAAAGGCATATTGAAGAATGAGTGGGTGTATAAGTGTCTGAATGGATGATTTAGTAGGTGCGTGCCTGACTCTATAAGTGAGTGATTAAACGTATCTTACTGAATGCATGGGTTAGTGACTAAACTGTGTGAATGTCTGTATCCGTCTGTCTGTTGGTGTGTAAGCGGCTGCATGGGTTTGTGAATAGCTACATGAGTGTCTACATGGGTTATTGATTGGTTGTCTGAGTATCTGTATGGGTGCCTGAGTGTTTGTGTGGGTGGGGTCTGTGTGACTCTGTGCATAGATGTGTGAGTGGGTGATTCACTGGGTGCATGGTTTCAAGAGTGCATCTGTGATGGACTGTATGGGTGGGTGTGTGTGTGTATGGGTGTGTTAGTGAGTGAATGTATATCTCAGTGGTACATGTGTGAGTAACTACATATGTGAAAGGCAGTATATATGTGTGTTGGAGTATATAAATGGCTATAAGTGAGAGTGGCTGTATGGATGAGTGTGTACTTGTATCAGTGATTGTATAAGAGCGTAAGAATGTGCTAGTATTTGTATGAGTAAGTGAGCTGGTGTGTGTATAACTGTATAGGTGAGTAAATGGCAGTGTGATTAATTATTTGCATGACTGACTAGGTGTGTGAGTACCTCTATGGATGAGTGGCGGTGTGTGAGTGTCTATATAGGTGTATGAGTGCATATGATAGTCCTGTACTGAGTGACCGTAAGTATGAGTGACTGTATGGGTGAGTGAGTGGATGCGTGTGTGGACCTAAGAATCAGTGAGTGGGTATGTAGTTATTGGTGTTGGAGTGTCTATGGTTTTGAGAATGGCACTCTGTAATTTAGAGTGGGTGTATCAAAGGTTATATTAGGGTGTGAGAAGATGCAGCAAATTATCACATGGATGATGTCATCAGTGAAGTCATCAGTGATGTCACTGACCATGTCATGAGTGATGTAATATGTGACGTCATCAGCAGTGCATTGTGGGCGCGAGTTATAGTTAGCTGAACTAACTATAACGGGGAATTTCTATGGTTTTGTACGAGTGAAATGTCCAACTAACTATAACGCCCCTGAAACCTATGGTTTTTTCAGTGAATTTCTAAGGTTTTTTAAATGCTAATTTCTAACTATAACGTGCCTGAAACCTATGGTTTTTTCAGTGAATTTCTAAGGTTTTTAAATGCTAATTGCTAACTATAACGTGCCTGAAACCTTTGGTTTTTTCAGTGAATTTCAAAGGTTTTTTAAATGCTAATTTCTAACTATAACATGCCTGAAACCTATGGTTTTTTCAGTGAATTTCAAAGGTTTTTTAAATGCTAATTTCTAACTATGCCTACAAAGGTAGGACATGTGAAGAAAGAGGAAGAAAAGCGCACAAAGAAGCAAGACAAATGCAGAAAGAGGCAACAGAAGTCCAGAAAGACGAAGAAAAGTGCAAGAAGAAGCAAGAGATGTGCAGAAAGAACCAACAGAGGAGCAGAAAGTCCTCCTGTGCCCCCAACTTTTTGCTGACGGGTACTGGTGGTAACTGACTCTGACTAACCGGCCCTAGAGCCAGTGCTATGCTAAAAGACACTTAGAATACAGTGAAAACACCTACATACACTAGGGAACACTATGCGTTGGGGTACTCCTGTGATTAGCATGACCTCCTCTGTATTTGCCATGAGTTAGTGCCTGGGTCATTGGATGAGTACATGGGTACTGACTGGATGATTAGAGTACTGCAAGGAGAGTGCATGGTGAATCTATAAGTGCTTGGGTTTTGGCGGAGTGATTGGATAAGTACATGGTGCTGGCTGGGTGATTGGAGGAGTGCATGGGTAGTGACAAAGAGATGGCTGGGCTGCATCAGTAGTGCTCAGGGGATTGTAGCAGTCCATGTGTTAGTGCCTGGGTCATTGCATGAGTACATGGGTAGTAACTGAATGATTAGAGTACTGCAAGGAGAGTGCATGGTGAATTTATAAGTGCTTGTGTTTTGGCGGAGTGATTGGATAAGTACATGGTGCTCGCTGGGTGATTGGAGGAGTGCATGGGTAGTGACAGGGCGATGGCTGGACTGCATCAGTAGTGCTCAGAGTATTGTAGCAGTGCATGAGTTAGTGCCTGGGTCATTGGATGAGTACATGGGTACTGACTGGATGATTAGAGTACTGCAAGGAGAGTGGATGGTGAATTTAGAAACGCTTGTGTTTTGGTGGAGTGATTGGATAAGGACATGGAACTGGTTGGGTGATTGGAGCAGTGCATGGGTAGTGACAAGGAGATGGCTGGACTGCATCAGTAGTCCTCAGGGGATTGTAGCAGTGCATGAGTTAGTGCATGGGTCATTGCATGAGTGCATGGGTACTGACTTGATGATTAGAGTAATGCAAGGAGAGTGCACAGTGAATTTATAAGTGCTTCGGTTTTGGCGGAGTGATTGGATAAGTACATGGTGCTCGCTGGGTGATCGGAGGAGTGCATGGGTAGTGACAGGGCGATGGCTGGACTGCATCAGTAGTGCTCAGAGTATTGTAGCAGTGCATGAGTTAGTGCATGGGTCATTGCATGAGTGCATGGGTACCGACTGGATGATTAGAGTACTGCAAGGATCGTGCATGGTGAATTTATAAGTGCTTGTGTTTTGGCGGAGTGATTGGATAAGTACATGGTGCTCGCTGAGTGATTGGAGGAGTGCATGGGTAGTGACAGGGCGATGGCTGGACTGCATCAGTAGTGCTCAGGGTATTGTAGCCGTGCATGAGATAGTGCATGGGTCATTGCATGAGTGCATGGGTACTGACTGGATGATTAGAGTACTGCAAGGAGAGTGCATGGTGAATCTATAAGTGCTTGGGTTTTGGCGGAGTGATTGGATAAGTACATGGTGCTGGCTGGGTGATTGGAGGAGTGCATGGGTAGTGACAGGGCGATGGCTGGACTGCATCAGTAGTGCTCAGAGTATTGTAGCAGTGCATGAGTTAGTGCCTGGGTCATTGGATGAGTACATGGGTACTGACTGGATGATTAGAGTACTGCAAGGAGAGTGGATGGTGAATTTAGAAACGCTTGTGTTTTGGTGGAGTGATTGGATAAGGACATGGAACTGGTTGGGTGATTGGAGGAGTGCATGGGTAGTGACAAGGAGATGGCTGGACTGCATCAGTAGTCCTCAGGGGATTGTAGCAGTGCATGAGTTAGTGCATGGGTCATTGCATGAGTGCATGGGTACTGACTGGATGATTAGAGTAATGCAAGGAGAGTGCATGGTGAATTTATAAGTGCTTGGGTTTTGGCGGAGTGATTGGATAAGTACATGGTTCTCGCTGGGTGATAGGAGGAGTGCATGGGTAGTGACAGGGGGATGGCTGGACTGCATCAGTAGTGTTCAGGGTATTGTAGCAGTGCATGGGTTAGTGCATGGGTCATTGCATGAGTGCATGGGTACTTTCTGGATGATTAGAGTAATGCAAGGAGAGTGCATGGTGAATTTATAAGTGCTTGGGTTTTGGCGGAGTGATTGGATAAGTACACATATGTCACATCAGGCCCGCCCCTCCCCCACCACTGTGCAAACGCGCCCCTGGCGGGTTTAAGTTGGGGATTAATTCCCCTTGAATCCTGAGAGTCCCTGGGGCCAACTAGCCCACCAGGTACCTCCAGTAAGCGCCACAGAGCTGCGTTGCAGAGAGGTGGTCCAAGGCCACTCCCCTTTTTACACCTCTCTGCAACACAGCTCTGTGGCGCTTACTGGAGGTACCTAGTGGGCTAGTTGGACCCAAGGGACCCTCAGGATTCAAGGGGACTTAATCCCCCAACTTACAACGCGCCAGAGGGCCTGTTTGCACAGTGGTGAAGGGAGCGGGTGGGGCCTGATGTGACAAGTGTAAACGCGCCCCGTGGCGCGTTTTAAGTTGGGAGATTTACTCCCTTGAATCCTGAGGGTCCCTAAGGCCCAACTAGCCCACCAGGTACCTCCAGTAAGCACCACAGAGCTGCGTTGCACAGAGGTGGTCCGATACCACGCCCCTTTTTACACCTCTCTGCAACGCAACTCTGTTGCACTTACTGAAGGTACCTGGTGGTCTAGTTGGCCCTCAGGATACAAGGGGACTTAATCCCCCAACTTAAAACGCACCACGGAGCGCGTTTGCACACTTGTCACATCAGGCCCCGCCCCCTCCCTTCACCACTGTGCAAACACGCCCCGTGGCGCGTTTTAAGTTGGGGGATTAAGTCCCCTTGAATCCTGAGGGTCCCTGGAGTCCAACTAGCCCACCAGGTACCTCCAGTAAGCGCAACAGAGCTGCGTTGCAGAGAGGTGTAAAAAGGGGCGTGGCCTCGGACCACCTCTCTGCAAGGCAGGGCTGTGGCGCTTACTGGAGGTACCTGGTGGGCTAGTTGGCCCCCAAGGTCCCTCGGGATTCAAGGAAAATTAATTCCCCAACTTAAAATGCGCCACAGGGCGTGTTTGCACACATGTCACCCGCGGCCCCGCCCACTCCCTTCACCACTGTGCAAACGCGCCCCGTGGCGCGTTTAAGTTGGGGGATTAGGTCACCTTGAATCCTGAGGTCCCTGAGGCCCAACTAGCCCACCAGGTACTTCCAGTAAGCGCCACAGGCCTGCATTGCAGAGAGGTGGTCCGAGGCCACGCCCTTTACACCTCTCTGCAACGCAGCTCTGTGGTGCTTACTGGAGGTACCTAGTGGGCTAGTTGGACCCCAGGGACCCTCAGGATTCAAGGGACTTAATCCCCCAACTTAAAACATGCCACAGGGCGTGTTTGCACACATGTCACCTCAGGCCCCGCCCTCCCTTCACCACTGTGCAAACGCACCCGTGGCGCATTTAAGTTGGGAAATGAATTCCCTTCAATACTGAGGGTCCCTGGGGCGAACTAGCCCACCAGGTACCTCCAGTAAGCGCCACAGAGCTGCGTTGCAGAGAGGTGTAAAAGGGGTGTGGCCTGGACCACCTCCCTGCAACGCAGCCCTGTGGCGCTTACTGGAGGTACCTGGTGGGCTAGTTGGCCCCCAGGGACCCCCAGTATTGAAGGGGAATTCATTTCCAACTTAAAACGCGCCACAGGGCGCGTTTGCAGAGTGTTCCTGGGAGGGTGGGGCCTCCGGCACAATGCGTGTTTTAAAAAAAAAATTTTGGGAAGGGGGGCTGTGTGGCCCCCCTTATTTTTACTTTTTTTGGGCCCTGGGGACCCCATCCCCCAGGGCCTGACCCATTTTTTAATAAAAAAAAAAAAAATGAACGGGAAGGGGCTGCGTGCGCCCCTCCCGTGGCCATCCCGGCCCCGGGGACCCCATCCCCGGGGCATGGCCAAATATATATTTTTTTATGGAGGGGGCTGCGTGGCCCCCTCCTGAGGCTTCTACTGGCCCCGGGGACCCCATCCCCGGGGCCGGCCTTTATTTATTTATTTTTAATTACATTTTTTAATTTTGGGGAGGGGGGCCGCGTGGCCCCCCTCCCGGGCCACTTCTAGCCACGGGGACCCCATCCCCCGGGGCTGGCCCTCTCCGTTGGGGACCGTGGGGGGAGCCCCAATGCCCACACGGTCCCGCCGGCTCCCCGCATCATGTGGGAGCCGGCATTGCTTTTCCACATGGGGAGCTGCTGACATGCAGCTCCCCATGTGGAAAAGCAATCTGCTTTGCTTCATTGAAGCGAGAGCAGGTTTCCTGCTCTCGCTTCAATGAAGCAAGCAGTTTGCAATGACAGGGCGGGAGCCGCAAGGCTCCCGCCCTGTCATTGCAAACAGCAGTGTCCCGGGGTGGGCACCCGGGACACTGCAGGAGCCGGCCCTGGGGGTGGCGGTCCCCAGGGCCATCACAGGCTCCATGAGGGGGGCCGCGCGGCCCCCTCCCATCCAACTGCAAAGCCCCGGGAGGTGGTGGTCCCCGGGCTCGTGGGTCCGTTCCGGACCCCCAAATTAGCATTTTTAGTGCCTTGGGGAGGTGGAGGTCTCGGGCGTGTGGGGGCCTCGAGCCCCCACACAGGTATATTTAAAAAAAAAGAAGCCCGGGGAGTGGCGGTCCCCGGGGCTTCGGTGGGGGCAGTGTGCCCCCCACAAACAAATTAATGAAAGCCCTGGGGGGTGGTGGTCCCCGGGGCTTGGGGGGGCCTTGGAGGCCCCCCACACATTTAAAAATTAGCCCCGGGGGTGGCGGTCACCGGGCTGCGGGGGCTGTGTGCCCCCGCCACTCTTTAATCAAGCCCCGGGAGGTGGCGGTCCCTGGGGCAGTGTGGGGGATTGGGGTCCCCCCACACATTTTTCAGTGCCCCCGGGACCTGGCCCACCCGGGCTAATACTAACGAGCGCGGAGCCCGCGCTTCGCTTTTTAAACATTTTCGGCCGAAATTCGCGCTGGGTGTGCGAATCTCGCCGATTTAAAAAAAAAAAAAAATGCTTTTTTGGGCCCTGGGGTCCTTGTGGGACCCCTAAGCAGGCCTAGGGGTCAGGGTGTTTCTACCCTGCCCCTTTTGCGTTTTGCGCACTTGTTTCTCTGATTTCTTGTGCCTTGGTTCTACCGAGGCACAAGATGGCTGACAACACTTCCTGGTTTGGAGTGTTGACAGCCAATTAGCATACAGCTCGTGATCGGGAGGGTGCGCGGATCCTCCGCTGCCATAGATATATATGTGTTTTTACTTTTGATTTTCTCAGCAACTACTGAACTGATTTACACCATTTAACAAAAAGGGTTCTTTCTGAACCAAGAACTACCTCTTTGCCAAATTTGGTGTAATTCCGTTCAGCAGTTCGGGCTGTAGCCGTGTCTAAAGGTTCCTATGGAAAATTGCATGGGGAAAACACGTTTTTGGACCCCCCTTTTTTCTCGGCCCCCGCTTGCCGAATCACCCCGAAACTTTCAGGATAGGAGCGGACCGGAGCGCCCCACGAGTTTTGAAAATTTCGCGAAGATTCGTCAAACGGCGCCAAAGTTATTGGAAATAGAATGTTGTGAATTTCCTATGGAAAATAGGTCCTAACTATAACTATCTACTGGCGACCGCCAGTAGATAATATATATATATATATACACACACACACACACACACACACACACACACACACACACTCTGAGGTAGAATGGTGAGCCTAACCGGGGAGGAGGGCGGGTTGCATGTGAATTTATAAACGATATCAATACTGGAGAACCACAGTGTACAGGTAAGCAACTTGTTTTTTCTCCAGCATTGTATCTTTTATAGATTCACAAGCTTGAATCGGATTAAAGAGCAGTATATTCATAAAACGAAGTAACAATGAAGGTGGGAATGAGAACAATCCCATCATGACAGTACCAGAGAAAAATATATATAACTAGAATTCTCTTAATGTAAGTAGAAATAACAATCAAATATATATACAAGAATAATCAAAGTAAGTAAATAAAGAAATCGGGATGGCTACAAGCCTCCTACCTTAGGCAAAGAGATGACGAAGAGCCGCTTGTCCCACAGCTATATCTGCCTTCCTCCAACCATCCAGGCAGTTGTAATGCTTTGTGAACGTGTGCGTCCTCGCCCACGTTGCTGCCCTGCATATGTCAGGGAGAGAAGCCCCCCCAAACAGGGCTGAAGAAGTTGCGACTTTTCTCGTCAAATGGGCCTACACCCTTGCAGGCAATGAACGTCCAGCCTTTTCATGGCAGAAGACGATAGTTGAAGTGATCCAGCGAGCAATACTGGCCCTAGTTAGGGCGAGTCCCTTCCTGGGTGCAGAGTAAGAAACCAGCAGTTGAGAAGACTTACGAAAGGATCTTGTTCTCTGTATATAAAATTTCAAACAGCGTTTGATGTCCAGAGAATGGAGAGATTTTTCCGCCACAGAGGACAGATTTGGAAAAAATGTAGGCAGAATTATAGGCTCGTTGAGGTGATAGAACGATGGTACTTTTGGTATGAAAAAAGGATAAGCCTGTCTGCTAGAAATTGAAGAAATGGTTCCTTTATACTGAAGGCCTGGATTTCGTTGATACGTCTGGCTGACGTAATGGCCAAGAGAAAGGCCACCTTCCAAGAGAGAAATTTTAAGTCACATTTGTGTATAGGCTCAAATGGGGAACACATTAGTTGCGACAGGACTATATTTAATTGCCACAGCACTGGAGATTTCACCGATGGGTAGGCCCTGAAGAGGCCTTTCAGAAATTCCTTAAGAAGTCTATGAGACCACAATAAAGATTGATCCAGACGTCGTCTGTATCTAGAAATCGTAGCAAAATGGATCCTAATGGAAGAATGCAAGAGTCCCGCCTTGGCTAGGTGCAAGAGATAGGGCAATACTTGTTATGGAGAGGATGAAAGTGGATGCAATGAATGAGCGATGCACCACACGCAGAACCTTTTCCATTTTTCAGAGTAACATTTGAGCGTGGAAGGGGCTCGAGAATTTTGTAAAATTGCTTTGCAATCATTAGGTATGTTTGAATTCAATGAAGTGAGGAGCCAAGCCGACAAGTGAAGAGAGAGAATTTGAGGATGAATCACTTGCCCCTTGTCCATGTAAAGAAGATCCTCTCTCGGAGGAAAGAGAATCGGAGTGCACTCTGATAGGCGAAGTAGCTCTGTGAACCAAAATTGCCTTGCCCACCCGGGAGCGATGAGAATGATGCAGCACGGCTCCCGTTTTATTTTTCGGAGAACTCGAGGAATGAAAGGAAATGGGGGGAAGGCGTAGGGAAATTTTCCTGTCCAGGAGAGCAAAAAAGCGGCTCCCCACGATCCTGGCTGAGGAGTTCTGCTTGCGTGTAAGGTGCACTTTTTGTTGAGGTACGTAGCGAACAGATCTAATGTTGGGGAGCCCCAAGACCAAAAGGCCATCTGCAACACCTGGTCGTTGAGCTCCCATTCGTGGCACTGTTTGGACACCTTGCTGAGAGAGTCGGCCCACTGATTGTGTCGGGATTCGTGCTCGGTAAGCGCCTACCGGAAGTGCACCCTCCGCTGGAACTACCTCTCCCAGAAGGCTGTGGGTGAGAGGGGAGGAGTATGCACAGTAAAGACTGCGGCCGCACGCCGATCAGCGTGCATAATTTTGATGTTCCAGGAACTCGTCTCGGCCAAGCGAGTTCAATTGTTATTGATAGCCCTCATGCTGACATCGTTTGTGGGCTTCAGAAGTCTTCCGCTGAGTGATTGCCTTCAGCCTGATCACGTTTGGCGGTGATGTTCTAAAACTGCCCAGACGTCCTTTGGTGTTTGTTCGGAAAACCTCCTGAGGTGCGGACGGTGCCTTTCTTCAGTCCTTCCTGGAGTTCGTTGCTGCTCCGATCGTTCTGCACCCTCCTCTGTTGCTTTTACCTCAGGCCCAGGTAGCGGTAAGACTTATAACCGTTAGAGACACTTAGCCTCCGGCGGGGATTCTTCGCTTACAGGTAGGAAGTCTGTTCTTTCTCGTTTCAAACATTTTTTGGGCTCATTAAGAAAAAGGATTTCTCCTTCGTTTTCCTCCTGGTGGAATCCTGTTTCTCCTCTCTGCTGAACTATTTATTTCACTTTCTGAACCTTGCTGATTCGTGGATTCATGGTCTTGACGCAGTGCTTACTCCAAGCTTAATTCCGTTTTGCTTTTGAACTGAAAAGGCATCTGCTGAACTGTTCATTTTTTGTTACTATTGTTTTTTGATGTCCTTTCATCATTCTATTTTTGTTGAAGAATGGAATTGTGTTGTATGGTGTACTGCTGTTTTTCAGTTCTGAGTGACAAGTGAGATCTGGATTAATTACGTGTTTGTACTTTTTAGGAGTATTAATCCGGAAGAATTGTAGCCGTCACTGTGAAGGAAGACCCGGTGTGAAATACGTCATATTAGAGAGGTATAGTTTGCTCGTAGTGAGATCATATGAGAGTAGCCATTGTGTTTGCATTTTTTCATTGTGCTATTCTTTGTTTTCCAGGTATCCTATTCCCCGCTGTTCCCTTCCTATCCCTTCCCTCACTTGATCACCGTAATCCTCTGTGAAACTACTACCAGAGTTGGGGATGTCTAGAGGTGGACATTTAATGCATCACCCGGATTCCGAGGAGTTTTCATCTCATGGTTTATGAGAGCCTGACAGATTGTGGACCTCTGGCATATGCTTTACTCGTAGTGAGATCTGATTGAGGAGAAGCCATTCCCAAATCTTCTGCGCTTGAAGAGAGAGAGCCTGAGATCTCGTGCCACCCTGTTTCTGGAGATAGAACATGGTGGTGGTGTTGTCCGTCAGGACTAGAACTGGAGATCCCTAAATCCGAGGCAAGAAAGCTTTCAGGCCCAAGAACACCGCTCTTAACTCTAGAAGGTTTATGTGACATTTCGATTCCTGTTTGGACCATTTTCCATGCACCTGTAGCTCCTGAAGGTTAGCTCCCCACCCCTCCATGGACGCATCCGACATCATCACAAACTGAGGAGTTGAGTGAATGAAAGACAGACCCTGAGTAAGGTTTTCCTTGGTCCTCCACCAAGACATCGCAGCTTTCATAGTCGTCGAGATTTGGATCATGTCGTTGAATGACCCCTTGTATTGAACCCACTGAGTGTCCAGTTGCTCCTGCAGTGGGCGCATACGAAGATGGCAATTTGGAATTAGTTGGATGCATGAGGACATCATCCCCAGCATAGATTTGCACTTCCTGACAGAAACTGACCTATTTGATGATAGGAGGCATGTCATCTCCTGGAGACGCGAGACCCTTTAGGGAGTAGGAAAGGCCTTGCCAAGATTTGTATCAATGCGAGCTCCTAGTAAAGTCAGAGAGTTGGTTGGAATGAGAGAAGACTTTTCTAGATTGAGGTGAAGACCCAGAGACTGGAAAAGATTCCGGCAAGTTTGAGTAGCGTTCCTGGCTGCCTGAAACGAAGGAGCTTTTATTAACCAATCGTCTAGGTAGGGGAATACCTGGTGACCTGGAAGTCTCAGAAAGGCAGCTATCGAGCCATGCATTTGGTGAAGACCCTGGGGGCCGACTTCAAATGGAAGGGAAGCACTCTGAACTGATAATGGCACCCGCCACTACGAACCTGAGATATCTTCGATGCTTGGGATGAATGTGAAAATAAGCATCGAGAAGATCGAGTGATTACAGATAATACCCTTTTTCCATAAGAAGAAGGATTTCCTGCAGAGACAACATCTTGAACGATTGGCTTTTGATGAATTTGTTCAGTAACCGGAGGTCCAAGACCTGCCTCCATTTCCCGGTCTTCTTTTTGATCAAGAAGAAACGGGAATAAAACCCCGATTGTGCTGATGTAAGGGTATCTTTTCTATGGCACGTTTAGAAAGAAGAGTTTTTATTTCCCTCTTGAGATCTGGTAGATGACGATGTGGTACCTTCGGAGGAGGGGTAGTTGGAGGATACTGTACAAACTCTAGGGTGTGACCGTGATGGAAGACATCCAAAACCCATTTGTCCGATGAGATGGACATCCATTTTTGTAAGAAGTTTGAGCAGGTTGGTTCGAATTGTTGTGGGACTGTAGTGGCAGGGGCCTGGAGAAACTCATTGCCTTATGTTTGAATCCTGCGATCTCCCGGCAGATTGCTGCCTTTTACGACCAGTGGGCCTTGAATAGGACGATGCAGTGCTGGACCTGTAAGGTTGATTGTATGCCCAATAGGTGGTTTGAGGGTAATGTTGAAACCGCTGTTGGAACTGCGGTCTAGGTGTATACTGCCGTCGAACTCTGCCCCGAAAGGACTGGAAACTACGCTGTTGTAGCGTTTCCAAGGATTTAGCAGTGTCTGTATCCTTCTTTATAGATTGAAGGGCTTCATCTATATGACTGCCAAATAAACATTTGCCATCAAAAGGCATATCTAGCACCTTAGCCTGAACCTCAGGACGGAAGCTATTTGCCTTCAGCCACCTTTGACGCCTCAGCACCACTGCTCCTGCCATTTGACAAAAGGAAGTAGAAGAGATATCCGTAGCAATCTCTATAATTTCAGTGGAAGCCCTTTCTCCTACTGATAAGATATCCTTTGCTTCCTTTTTCTTATCTTCAGGAAGATGTTCTAGAAGTGAAGAGATGTCCGACCACATCTGTTGGTCATACCTTCCCAGAATGGCCATAGCGTTGGAGGCTCTTATAGACGTAGCCGCCAGAGCGGAAAACCTTTTTCCGATGTTGTCCAGCCGGCGACCTTCTTTATCCGGAGGTGCAGAACACTGAGATGCCGGGTTTTTGGCTCTTTGTGCAGCCTGCATGATTACAGAATACGGTCTAGGATGACCGATGAGGCATGAGGGTGAATTATCAGGGGCTTTATACTTCTTGTCCAGTTTCGGAATTACCACTGGGATAGAAGCTAGTGTCCGCATCAGTTTAAGACCTTCTTGCCAAAAGTAATCGACTATGGGTATTGCCCTAATGGATCGCTGAGTGCCTGGCTTAAAGTCATACAAGAAACACTCAGTTAGTTTAACTGGCATAGGTACATAAGTGCTTTGAGGCACGTTCTAGTAGGTCATGAAAGCTCCTGATGTCAGCAGGGGGGGAGAGTCTGTTGGAGGAGCGATAGGAGATGACGGCGTGGGAACTATGTAATCCTCCCATGCGTCCTGGGTGTCAACATCAGTGTGTATCTCTCCTTCCTCTACTTGTTGTTGGTCCACATTTTGAGTATCGTCAGGAATAACAATTGGAAGAGGCAAAACCTTTTCCCTTATGGGCTTAGGTGTTACTTGTCCTGCGTGCTCTACAGGGGCATGTTGAGGAGGCGGAGGATGTTGCGGAGCATTAGCCTCAGGAAAGCCTCTGTAATAATCACTTAACATATGACGCAAGTCTGTTATCAGTGATACTGAGACGTTAATAGATGGTTCCCTAAAATGGCGAGGATCTTCTTCGTCATAGGGATAACTTTCTTGAAAAGATTCTGGCTGTTGTACAGTAGCCGTATCAGTGAATAAAAACTCTCCTGCAAGGTAAGAGGAAGGGTTAATGTCCTATAAGTCCTCATCATCATCAGAGTCCTGACACTTAACTTTTAGTTGAGAAGGACTATACGCAAGGCCAAACATGCTATCATCTTCAGACTCCTGAAAGTCAGGCAGACATGCTGGAGGCAAAGGAGATATTTTTGAAAAATCCTGTATTTTTGAAGGTCCCAAATGGATTTTTTCTCGCGTCAACGCTGATACCACCACCGTCGGCAGAAACGAGGACAGCGTCATCGATGGAGTGGTAGTAGACAGAGAAATTCTCGTCGGCGGAGGAAGACTTGTCGACGGAGATGGTCTTGTCGACGATGACACCGTCATCAAAGTTAACTGCGGGCCTGTCGACGCAGCAGCCGTTGACGTTGTCCCCGTCGCTGTAGAAGCTGTCGACGGCGTAGAAATCACTTCCGGTCTACCAACAGTGATAGCTCTCGTCGACGAAGCTGTCGACGGACGAGAAGAAAGATCTCTCACAGGAGTCAGAGAAGCAGAGACTGGAGCAGAAGATGATTTTGAAGCCCCTTCTACCTGTTTTCTGTGGCGTTTCTCCTCAGATTTTTCCTGCTCCTGCGATTTAGATCTCTTGTAGTCCCCTTGGTGAGAAGAGGAGCTGCCTTCTTTTCTTTTTCTGGAGGAAGAATGGGGTTTTTCCTCAGTCTCAGAGCCAGATTCAAAAACAGCTTTTTTCTTGTGGAGCCAGAGGAGCAGTCTTCCTTCCCTATCCTTGAGGGTCTTGGCGGAGAAGGTTCGGCAGTATTTGCATTCCCTAGGTTTATGGTCAGGGTAGAGGCAATAGAGACATTGCTTGTGGGGATCCTCTGAGAAAAGTCTAGATTTCCCACAAGTTTTACAGGGCCTAAACAACCCTTTTTTATCTGGCATTATGAAAGTCACAGAAAGGAATACCTTGAGCTGAAAGCTAGAGGTCAAAAGTTGAAAAAACCAACTGTCAGTGAGCAGAGCTCAGAGAGACTTCCAATCACACGGCGTGTTGTAAGAAATCTGAGGTGTGGGGGCTCTGTGGAAAAGGTTACTCTGAGGTCTCTGCTGTGATTAGCTGAACTTTGGATGTTATAAAATGAGGTTGATAGAGTGCTCAATTGAATTTTCTCTCTATGGAGGTCTATGTAATGTATTCAGTACTACTATTTCTACTGTTACCATGGGACTCCCACCATGACGATGGGGAAGATTCAAGAATGTGAATCTATAAAAGATACAATGCTGGAGAAGAAGGTATAACATTTCCCCATTTCTGCCCCTGGAACATATTTTCTTTTGGGATTCTGTCTGGGGCTTGATCCAAAGGATGCTCTTGATCCTTTTATTGAGCTTGTGCCCCAGCTCTATCATTCGAGGTGTGCCTTTCAGTCTCAGGCTATTATTAGTCTTTAATTCTTTGAAATATCTTGACCTGAACAGACACAGCACAGCAAACCAAGCAGCCTCGGAAGAGATTCCTTCTTAAAGGTGAATTCCAGAAACAAACATTGCTCAATAACTTATAGAACGTCGTCTGAGCCTGTGCTGGATAATCACCACAGGTAGAGGATGCTTCTCGCCTGTACCGGGAGACATACCTCTTCTTCATGTCCTGCGAACCCAGTAGGAAGTGCTGCAACACAGAACACCCGCTCAAGCAGGGAATTCTGTATGGAACTGAATGCAGGAATCTGGCACTTCACCCCATGCTCGCTGAAGCAGAGCACAGGGAGAACCCCACTGTTCAGATTAAGTATTTTAATCAGGAGGGTATAGGTTCTTACCTTGGCAAAGAGCCTGTACGGGGGCACACCCATCCTTGATGAGACAGGAAAAAAACTGAGATAGAGGGAACTACTTTAAACAGAATACAGTGGAAGTGTTAGTTTCATGTTTGTACCTAAATAAATGATATTGGTGGTCCACAATAAACGGGAGATGTGTGGAAGCCTGCCTATGGAGTGGGAACATTTTCCTCTAGCAACATGTGGGCTCGTTGTACTCCTTGTAAATCTAAAATTAAAGAGCACATCCAAATGTTGGGTGGATCGGGGATGGTGTTAACCTCAAATCATGAGGTTATTTGTCCCAGAAACTAGGTTCAAAACAACATTTCAAAATACAGTCAATAAGGAAAGGAACGACTCAAAAAGAGATTTTTAGAGTTAGAAAAACAAAGAAGGTTTATCACAAAATTCAAAGGTACAATACAGAATTAGAAAAATGCAGATGCAGTAATAATCTGATTTAAACGCATAAATTCATTGCCATGAAGACTCTCTGTAACAATACGGAATAATAGGCAAAATCAGAAATGGGTTATGTCTCAAATGTGCAGCAAACTCAGTAAGAACCCAAACAGCATCCCTAGTAAAAACCAAAAGGACCTGGCACTCCCTTGAATACAAGTGTTTATTTACAGTTTACTTTCATATGAAAGTACAAAATCTGCGAAGTCAACATGGTATGATCATTGCTCCAACAAATCAGTTTTACAAATGGAAACTTCACATTGCCCTATTTCTTTAGCATTAACCCATCACATGAATATTGATTCGGCCCTTCTGACCTAATGTCCTTCAGAGGTGTAAGAACAAACTAATTACAGAAACAACAGAGAACCACTGTGAATGAATGGTATACCGCATGCAAGCAGAAGGTACTTGGAAACGTTACAGAAAGCTTCCTCAGGCGGACGCTCTTCGAGAACAGTGTCATTCAGAAATAAACAATTTGTATCTTGCTGCACATCTTGTCAGGCACAAATATGAATGGAGAATAAACATTATGATATACTCCATTTTCATTACAATAGCATTGTGGCCTATTCGAGGCCTAGTTAGCATAACCCAGAAAAAACACACGTCACAGCAAGTTTGTTTTAACTGTAATAGCGTCATGTCATTATACACATATACATTCAAGTGTAGATTAATTACTCTGCACACTATTAATAAATTACATTTTGATTTGAAGCACACAAAAGCTCTAATAAATGTGATGTCCATAACTTGAGGTTGGTATGCCCCTTGATGGTGTGTGAACTGTAGTATTAAAATGCTGCTGTAATTTTAATGTTACTCTCTACTATCGATCAGTTTCAGTTAGCATCTTACACGCAGGACTTTTCAATGAAAATTCATTCATACTGGAGTAGACCTCCAAAAAGCACAATATACGGAAACACTCTTAAGCAATGCTGTGATCTATAACGGAAACAGTCTTAAGCAATGCTGTGATCCATGCATACTGCCTCCAGACAGGGAGCTTTAGTACACTGGTCATACGGCTGCGGTTCACATGCAGCAGACATACCACACTGTGAGGCACGTAGACTCCTGGAATACATGTTCCGCTGTTGCTTTTGGCTTCTTTCATTGTGGGTTTTTCAAAGCTGACTCTGTGAACAGGCAGTGGGTGGTGCAAACCCAGAGACTCAGTGTCTCTTCTTTTTAGGTCAAGCCTGGCCAGCGCATACGCTGCTCTGCGAAGTATGCTGTATTGAGGTAGGGACTTGAAGCTCCACCCACATTTCTCATTGGCTTGTCATTGCCCACTGTAAACTGTGGCTGTTCATTGGTCAAAAGGCTTAGTAGTCCCACCTTGTCTCATTTTGTAACCTCCCATGGCGACACCCCCTTTTACGTGTGTTGTTGCTCAGTAGGCTTCAATTACAGCCTCCGAGCCCTATTTTCTCAAATAGCTTTGTCCTGCCTGATGTTGCAGGCAGGAAATGCTCTCTCCTAACGCTTTTTAAAATTTTTATAGCACGCATTGGCAATGCAATAGGTCTCACATTTGCGAGACTATTGGCATTGTAAATGACAATGCCTTTTACTTATCTGTTTTAAAAACAACACATAAATACAAGGCATTGTCATTTACAATGCAAATAGCTCAAACTCTCATAAATGCCAGACCTATTGCATTGCAAATGCTTGTTTTAATCGGTAGAGTGGGCATGCACATAAGGATTATTTTACATACAAGCACTTATCCTACCTTGCAAATTTACAGCAGTTAGAAGCGTGTGAGAAGGCCTTAGTTATTTCTGCTCTGCTGATTGGCCAATGGGTGTGAACATAAACCTTTAGGTGGGAACAGCATTACATGAGGTAGAGTGATGGCTGATAGCTGTAAACGGGGTTGGGCTCAGAGGTGTGGATTGTTGAGACCCGAGGGTGAGTAAACAAGGCAAACGTAGATGAAAATGAAGGCGGGTTAACATGAGTGGAACACGTTTTTTTGTTTATAAAATATCAGCCGTCCATACATAGCAGTGCTGGCTCCTCCCCGAGTCCTGTTGAAGCAAATCTGCTTCTAAAAGATGTGCCTCAAAGTACCTCAGTAGAGACTGTGATTATTTTAACCACCAAAAAATAACTTGTATCTTACTTTGATTCCAGGAGTAGCCTACGAAAATGAGTGTCACCACAGCTCTCAAGTGAGTACTAATTAGCATAAATGAATTTATCAGAAGTGACGTCATATGATCAGTGACCCTATGAAGTCACAGGAAGTGACATCACAGTAAGTAATATTACAAACATTAAATACAACCTTCGCCACACTTTCTATCGTTACACAGTTGCGGCTGGTGACATTTGAAAGTGGTAGTGTGTAAAAGTTGGGCATGACTTATGTAGTGAGCGAAGTGAGCAAGCTTAATGGACAAACGTGGGGTCCAGTTTGGGTGCTCCTCCCAAGAATTTTTTTAAATAGATTGGCAAATGGTGCATTTTAAAGCAGATGAATTTAGTGAGAAAGCAAGGTTTTTAAAGCAGGGGGAACGCATAGTTTTGAAATATTAAACACAGTAAAAATTGCCCCATATCTTATTGCATTAATATGTTCAACAGTTACTGTAATGTGCAAATTATACAGCGCGACAACTTCAGCCCTTTAAAGTGTGTGCTGGCCTAGTGTCTTGCACTGCAGAGAAAATGCTCTAACCAGGCTTAGGGAAGCACCCACAGATGCTGGATGCAATTAGTCATATTGAAATATGCGCAGAAAGGTCTTTTAGTGGGATTGAAAAAGTTGGGGTTCTCTAAAAAGGAACATTTTTCTCTTAACTGTCTGAAAATCTTTTATTCTTTCTTTTCAGACTCACTTGACTAGAAACAGGCATTAAGACTGCCACGGAAAGCAAGCATAAATGGCTTTGAACAAGAGTTTCTGGTTGGCGTGGTGTTTAAAGTCGACCAACTTAAACTTAAACTTATGCCACAGCTTACGGGAAGGAAAGATTAATGGAATGCAATTAGGTTCCAGGCTCATGACAAGCAAGCGTTCTGGAAGAGAGCTTCTGCAGGAAGACAAGCGCAGGCCGACAGTGCCGGCCTCTAGACGTAATTACAGCAAAAACAATTCAGGCAACAGAAAGAAAAAATATACACTTTGAATTTTAATAGTGACGATTATGAGGGCATTAAGAATCTGCCTTAAATGTCTTCCAAGTGCAAACTTAGGAATGAGTCCAATTCATCGTCTGGCTTTAAAACTTTGGCTTGCAGTTTTTAGGTCGAGCATTCAAGACCTCTTGTATATACTTTAGTATATACTTATATGTGTGTGTATGTACTTTGTGGGCTCTGGAGATCAGCCCTAGGATTTGTCTGCTTCCGCTTAGGGACTTTTTTTCTGTTCAACTGCCTCTATTTAACTGTCCTGATAGAAAACGACCAGCAGAGGTCAGTAAAATACCAGAATTGCTTTCTGCTTGTTCAACTGCCTCTATTCAACTGTCTTGATAGAAAACGACCAGTAAAGGTCCGTAAAATACCAGAATTGCTTTCTGCTGAGGGACTTTCCTTTTAAAATTTTTATGGCAACTGTCTCTATTTAACTTTCTTGATAGAAAACAACCAGCAGAGGTCAGTAAAATACCAGAATCACTTTAGCATTTTCTAGATTCCAGTCCATAGAAATGGGCTTCCACGAGCACCCGTAGACAATAATATTTTTTCAAATCTTGTATTTTCAGTTATATGACCACCGAAGGCCCTGATTTTATATTAAAAACAGAGCTTTGGACAATACCATTTCCCGCTGAAAGGCATTTCGCTCCATGTGTTCCCATACCTGGCGTGTCACGCAGTTTGGTGCTTACTTTCCCTCCATGTTAAAGAACAGTAGATGTTTCAGCACCCAGTCTAATGTGCTGCATAGCTAAATACATATAAGGTCCCAAAGGCGAGACGATTGCATTGCAAATGCTTGTTTCGTACTTGCTGGTTATCTGCTGTGCCAAATTATCCCATATCTTTTCGCACCACTCTAATGTGCGTACCTCATGTGACAGGAAAATACATGTTGATCTAACAACAATACCATCTCCTTATGCGGCCTATTAAATCTTCGAAGTTATGCATTACTGTGAAAAAGGCCAAGGGTCCTGGGAAGCATTAAAGTCGAATTCCTCTGCAAATATGAGCACTGTAAAAAAAAAAAATGCAGGAACCCGCGAAGAGAAGTAACTTACAATTTTGAATTAGAATTACGATTATGGAGTAGCAAAATGTAGGAAGCTGTCTTTTTACATAGTGTACCAAAAGAGGTACACGATGTAGAAAGTCCACATAACTCTTATTGGCTTACAGGGCTTAAATTAATAATCCTAAATGCTCTCTTTTGCAGTAGTGTGGGTGAGCAGTTTCGGCTTATCAGAGGGTGGCATTTGTTGAACACAAGGAGTCAATAAATGAGACACACACTCAAGAAGAAACTCGAGACCAATTTAGAAAAATAACAGGTATTTTTATATATATTTTAACACTTAGAACTTCGTTATTGGGTACGTATTTTTCAAGATATACATTTTTACGGGTAAGTAAAAATGTCACACAAATGCGCATTTACGATGCAATGCTTTACTATAGAGAAAGAGACATATACTGTATACAGGTACTTGCAATCGTATTTCGAGGACCCCTTTAGGACTTAAGGTGCTAGGGCGCCAAGGTCCAAAGAACCACCAGCAGTTTGGGATTTACCTGCCCTGGAGTGTCCGGATGTAGAGGTGCTGGATGGGTTGGTAGACTTGCGCGCTACACCATAGGCAAAGAGGGGGACTTGGGGAGAAGTCCGGGAGCTCCCAACGAGGGGCTCAGTTCGTGAGGGTCCTGGGAGTAGGGATCATGGACCCGGGCCGGGGAGCTCGGGTGCAGAGGGTTTTGGTCGGCAGGGCCCATGCGTCAAAGGCACTCACCGTTAACGGTCAGACCTGCAAAGGGGGGAAAACCAGGACAGCTGGGTCACTCTCGGTGCTGGCCACTGCGATGCTGACATACCTTGTCGGCTGGTCAGTCTATGCGGCGTTGGAGTCCGGATTGGACTTCAAACAGGCTTTGGTTGCTGCAAGGGGTCTGGTACCCCGAGTATTGGTTCAGGGCGGCTCCTGACGTCTTCACACTTGGCGGGGAGACGGATATGACCTCTAGAAGCACGGTGACCTCTTCTTGGGTGGCTGCTGCATCAGTGGACCCGACCCGGTGGTCAGCATACCGGTGAACCGGCCTGCAGGTTGAAGAGAACTGGCTCCTCTACATCGAGGGAGATACTGACAGCTTGGCGAAGTGCTGGTGGCTATCCAAGGCATGTGGAGGACGCACAGGTGCAGGACGAGTCGGGTTGTCATGATTATCGGGAAAAGAGCAGGTAGACAGGGTTTGGCATCAAAGTTCACCGGTAGTCCACAGTTCTCGCTTCTTCAACTCTTCTTGGTCTTTCTTCTTTTGTAAGGTGAATCTTTCTTTCGAGGAGCACATCAGGCAGCCCACTTTAGAGGTGTGACTGGCCTGGCAGAGCACCACGTCTCCTTGCATAGCTAATTTCTCGCCTTTCCTGGTGCAAAATAGGCCTCAGAGCAGGGTTGAGGCATCTCCCAGGTCTGGAGGAAGCTAGGGTCGCATATCAAAGGTGGCAGATTCACTAGTCATCCTGCTGGAGGAGGTGTAAACACCTCCTGCCAGAGCAGGCATTGTTTCTGACCTCTGAGAGCACAGGCTCTAACCTCCGGGGGGTCAGAAACTCATCTATGGAGGCAGGCTGGACAATACCAGTCAGACAGCACACTAAGAGGTTGGTAGGTTTTCTGAGGGCACCTTTAAGGGGCCCTCTGGATGCATATCTTAATAAATCCACTACGGACATCAGTATGAATTTATTAAGACAAGGTGTTTGATATCAAACACCATAGGTTTCAGTGAAGCCATCATGTAGCTGGGGAACTCATAATGACCAGTGCCCAGTACATATTTTTAAGATGGCTCCCCTGTTCACTTGTACTATCTAGCAATTGAACTAGACAGCACAGTGGCATATCTGCTCATGCAGATATGTCCTCACGTGATATAATGCACCCTGCCTAAGGGCCATTAGGCCTGCTGTAGTGGTGACTTACATATAATGCATGCTCTGTGGGCGTGGCACACAGGGGGTGTGCTGTGTCGTGTTTTCACATTTGTCTGCACCATTTCATGCAACCTGCAATGTCAGTCTGCATGAGTTTGGTGGTGGGTCCCTAAGGGTGACAATACATGCTGCAGTCCTTAGGGGCCCTCTTTAGTACCCATGCCCTAGGTACTAGGGGGGTACTATTTACCAAGGACTTACAGGGGTGCTAAAGGTCTTGTCAATTGGGAAACAACTGAACAGTAACCTTGTTTTAGGGGAAAAATCACTGGCATAGGGAACCTGGTTAGCAGGAACCCAGTGCCCTTCAGTCAAAATTGCATCAAGTACCAGGCAAAATGTGGGGGTGACCATGTCAAGAGGGGGCACTTTCCTACCCTAAAGATTACTTGCCTGCTTCCGGCCGCCACCTCGGTGCTCTTCTCCTCCTGTCCAGGCAGTCCATGAGGGCATTCATGCGCCCAGACCCCCCTATGCCAATCCAGACTGTGCTCTCATGCTGGTAATACTATTACCCAACATGAGAAAAGTGCAGGGAATGGTCTAAGCCAGGGACTGGGAGCCTGTGCCTCACCCAGATGAGCAACACAGATCGGGTTGAAGAGATGTAAGTACACATGTCAGTTTGGCCATCCTAAGAAAGCCGGCCAAACCGGCATGCGCACTTGAGGTGTCCACCACTACTCCTGTCTGCTGCAGCTGCTGTCCATCAGGTTGGCCCTCCCTAAGACGAGCGCAAAAACACAGTGAGATTGGCTGGCTGCCTGCAGGATGAAAAATAAAATTATGATAAAGTTGTTTTATCATTTTATTTTTCATGCTTGAATTGGCTGGCTCTCGGCAGTGGGGTGATGCTCCTCTGCTCTAACGGAGGAGCCGCTGCTGTCGTTACAGACTTTTTTGTCAAATGTTGTCAAGAAATAAAAGGTTTACAGAAGGAGATATTCATCCACTAGCAGAATAGCACAATGTGTAACCATGAAAATTAGGTTTACATCCCTACTTTCCTAATCAACTTAATTGTGTTTTCTTACACAAATTGCTTTACTTCACTCTGCCTCCTTTTAAGTGAGCATCCAAGATTACCTTCTAGAAATTCAGTTCAGGGTATATGCTAAATAAAAACCTGACTTGCGTATCAGCAAAGCATTTCTCCGCATACCATAATTACTTTGACTACATGTACAATGCAAATGACAAAATGAAAGCTCTTGCTTCACTCGTAGCATCACTGCAGGGAAATTGTAATGGAGAAGGGAGCATGTTTAAAAAAAATTACGAATGGCAAAGCAATGATACAATCTATTGTATCAAAGTGAAATATCTGTTAAAAAAAATAACATTTTTAATTCCCTGGCTCTGCTCTCCCTATGAATTTCTTGACTTGCCCATCTCTAGCAACTTCGCCATGTAGCATCCACTCGCACAACTCCATGTACATTATACCTTCTTATAAGGCAGGCTAGGCAGTCAGAAGGCAGATTAACCTCTTAACTGTTGAGGCTTTTTCCCCCAGGTGCTGAGCCCTTTTATGGCTATTTGGGGTACTTTTAACTTTTTTTTCCAAATAAGGCATCCACTCCTCAAGGATTTCCCAAATAAACTAACTGTTGAAATAAAAAAAATAAAAAATTAGTTTAAAAAACATCAATTTGTGACAACAGTTTCATCTGTTAACTTCTTGTCACAATGGCCGATTTACATAAGCAATACATCATTATGTCTGCGTATGAGAAGATGGATTTTCGCAAGGAGAAACACGGTAATGAGCAAGGAGGCAAGTTCTCATGGAGGATGAGAAGACTGGCCAAGGACGAATGAAGTAGCGACTTATCGATGTAAGAAAGGTGGTGCCAGTTACCAATTTGTGCTGGAATCCTGGAAACTTACTGGAGGAGCACATGACTTACCTTGATTGCACCTAATGTATTATGCTGTACTGTAGTGAGGGTCAGAGAGACATCTTAGGACTTCATGATGTACAGACTTCTGCTTTGAGTGGCTTCTTGCTACTCGAACCTTGGTTGGAGTTCCTTCTACTGAAGACTCTGAAAGCTCACACCTTCCAAATTTACATCCTTATTCAATACTTCTTAGTTTAAGGTTGGCACTTTTAAGGCAGTGTAGGGAGAGATGGTGTGTTCATGCTTACCTTTGAGAATCATTTGATGCAATTTAATGCTCAATTCTTTTTTCCTGATTACTAGCATTGTCATTATAGAACTAGTTATCTGCTTTTTAATATATAGGGTAAATCTCTTTAGAAGATTTGGACTCATGGCCGACTCGCTAATCCGACAATTATCCTGCTCCCTAAACGCCATCCGTGCTTAATAACCGGAGGCACTTGATGCAAGACTGCGGGGCGACTGACTGAGGCGGCTTCTCCACGGACAACGGCCCGAATTGATGTGATTTGCCGGCCGCTGGGAACGCGGACTGGAGAACAACAAGGCGGCCATGTGAGTCGACTACCGGCTGTCGGAGGCGTGGAGGCTGCCCTTGGGTCGGCTTCTGCACTGAGCGGTATCGTTGGACACTGCTCCGCATGCAGGTACCTTGTGTGGGACCGTTCACTCGCTGAAGCCTGTGCGGAATGGACCGGGGCTGAGCCTGGGCGTGCGGCGTTGATCTGAGGCGCGGATCTGCTGCCCGCCCCTGGCGAACGCTGTACGACGCCGGAGGAGCCCTGCGGGCCTGCTATGTGGCTCCCGGGTGAAACGGGCAGGCTGGTCTGCGGGTGGGCGCGGGGGCAGCTCCCGACCCCACGGAACTGTTGTCATAAGGCGCCACAAGCCGCTGCTGGAAACGTGTGGCGGGCGGGCCCGGGACAGCTGCGCCTCGGCGAGAGGCCCGCGATCGCAAACTGTAGACGGGGGGCGAAGAGCTCCGTTCAGGGCGCTGCATACCATCGCTGCACCAGTCCCCTGCTGCAGGGCTGGAATACCATTGGAGGGTCCTACGGAACAGTTGTGCTGACTGCTTGGGCAGCGAGTTAAACATCGAGGGCCCCCGCGCTGTGTATGGGGCGATTGAGCACGGTGATGAGAGGCCTATAATGCGGTAGGCCTGAATTGACTTTTGCAGCGGGGTGCTGTGGCTACTGATCGCTTGACATAATGCGTAGTGTGTCGGCATGAGGTGCATTCTCCTCCCTCCCAGCTTGGCGCTGACTCGGCGACTGCGCTGTACCACGGTGCCGCACTTGTGGAACGTCAGGCCTGCAGACGAGGACTAGATCTAGCAGCGTGTGCACGCGGTGGCCATCAGTGAGAGGAGGCGCTGGCGTGTTGCTGGCCCAATTGACATACGTTGCTCAAGAAACGCTGGGCACGGCTGCGCTGCACGGAGAAGCTAATCATGGGTAAACCAGACAAAAATCAGCCGCGCCTCAATTTTGAATTGCGGAGGCCTGGCAGGCCGCAGCAGAGAGCTACCTCTGACTCTGAATTGGACGCACCCGCAGAATCTCCATCCTCACTGGAAGCAACGCTGATTGCCATACAAGCCAGTCTGCAATCCATAGATGGTAAAATTGAGGCTCTCAGTGGCCGTATGGACCACATGTCTGTAAAACTTGACAAACATGCTACCAGGCTGGGAGAAGCTGAAAAACGCATATCGGATGCGGAGGACGGCTTGCAGCATGTGACCTCCAAGTCACTAGATATGGAGAAGGTGCTCGCTGTTATCCAGGCCAAAAACAAGGACTTGGAGGCCAGGTCCCGGCGTAATAATCTGCGAATCACGGGCTTGCCGGAGTCGACCAATGTTGGCAGGTTGGAGACCTACGTCGAGAACATGCTGCGGTAGATTTTCGGAGCTGAGAGTCTGTCTCAATTGCTAATAGTAGAGAGAGCCCATCGCTCCTTGGCGGCTCGACCTCCCCCGGGGGCACCTCCCAGGCCGATTATTGCTCGCTTGCTAAATTATAGAGACTGTGACTCAGTGCTGCGCATGTCTCACCAGAAAGGCACCATAAGCTATCAGGGCAATATGGTGGCATTTTATCCTGATTTCACAGCCGCGGTCCAGGCAACGAGGAAGGAATACCAGCAAGTGGAAAAAATGTTAATGGCAGTGTTAGACTTGGCATCTTTTGGCGTGTTTCCCCTGACTTTTTGCTTTCTGACCTCCCGGTTTTGACTCTGTTTTTGCTGGTGTAATGATTCTGCGCACTTTCCTCACTGCGGTCCAGTGGGAAAGTGCAAGTGCTCCTGTATAAAATGCGTTATGGATTGGTGTTTCCATGATTGGCCTATTTGGTTTATGTGTCAGTCCCTTGTAAAGTGCACTGCGAGTGCCAGGGCCTATAGACCAAATGCTGTTGGTGGGCTGCAGCACTGGATTGTGCCACCCACGCAAACAGCCCGTAAAGTGTAACTCGGGCCTGCCATCGCAGAGCCTGTGCGCAGCCTGGGGCTGCCATAGTCGACTTGGCAAGTGCACACACTTGCAAGTCCCTAAACCTTCCCTTTGCTACATGCTAGTCACCCCTAAGGTAGGCCCAAGGTACCCCTGTGGGCAGGGTGCGTTGTACGCGAAAGGTAGGACATGCCCTGGTGTGTGCGGCATGTCCTGATAGTGAATTACAGCCTAGTTCGTTTTTCACTATTGCAAGGGTACCTGTTCCCCCTAGGCCAGAACGGGCAGTTTTGATTATTACAGTTTATAATCCTAACTGACCCCGGGAACATGGTAGAAATTCGAGTTTAGTATGCCTGGACTCAGAATGATAAAATGCATCTTTTAGTGAAGTTGGTTTTAACATTCTGTGTTTGAAAATACCACTTTTAGAAAGTGGGTATTTTCTTGTCTAACCATCCAAGCCTGCCTCTGCGAGGTTGTGTATTCCTTGTCTGGAATGTGAGTGACAGGGGCTGGGGGATGCCAGGAGACAGGGTGAGTCAGCACAGGGCTGAATAGCAAGATCTACATGTAGATGGGTGGGAGGGGTCGCACCTGGGCCCTGAATAGGACAGTGCCTTCCCTCCACAATGCTGGCTCCACCTCCTGTGGTGCGTCTGATATCCCTGGCCTACTCACTGAAAGAAGGGACGGAGACTTGTCAACAAAGTGCTCCAGAACTGGTTTGGACTAGGCAAAGGCCTCTCTGTCTTCAGAGAACAAAGGAATTTGGGATATAAATATTGGGGCCCTGACCCCATGAATTTAGATCTCGCTGGAATCAAGGAACCTGCCAAGACGAAGAGCTGGAAGAGCTGCCAGGAGGAGTACTGCCCCTTTGCTGTGTTGTTGCTTTGTTGGGTTGGCCTGCAGCTGCTGCTTCTGCCTTGGGCAGTGAAAGGACTGGACTGAACTTTCTACAAACTTGTGCTGAGTATTTCCATGGGCCTGAAACCGAGCTGGCCTCCTGTTAAGAAGTCTCAGGGACTACAAAGACTTCACAAGCCTCTGGGTACCGCTTCTGGAACGCTGTTTCAGTTGCCACAGAGGAAGGGAACTGCAACCGACTCCGTCAACCGAATCCATCCCTGGCCGGTGACCTGTTTGCACCGCGCCCCGCTTCGCATCGCAACCCTGGTCTCACCGTGGGCGACGTCCGCCGCCGCCAACATCGAGCCGCTGCTTGCACCGTGACCTGTGGGCACCGCAGTTCGCATCGCATCGCTTCACTGAACCAACCGGACCCGACCGACGCGGTCGCTGCAACTGGCTCAAGAGTCGAGACCGCACCGCATTTGGGGCACCGCTCGCACGTCTGCGACGCACCGCTCCGACTCGCACCGCTGTCCGACGCCAGCTCCCGCACTCCGGCTAGGTCGCCTGCATCGCAACCTGTCAGCACCGCATCGAGCATCGTCTCACCCTGCATCGCACGCCTTGGACTCACCGACTCCGTCTGCACGACGCTCATCGAGCCTCTGCCTGCACCGCATCGAGGGACACCGCACCTTGCATCGCTCCGTCTTGCACCGCAACCGCGACGAACGCCGACCGGCTCGTACACTCCGTACCAGCCACAACGAGAAAGGTACTGTAACCGAGTCTGTTCATGACTCTGCTGGCCCATATCGACGCGGTCGGCTGGAACTGTTAGACTCTGTGGTTTTCAGCATCACGGTAGGCTCGGACGGAGCTACCGACTCGCACGAACTTTGCTTTTGTGCTATTCCTGCAAAGAAGAAGTTAACGTATCAAGTATTCATTCGTAAAGTACAGTATTGTGGATTTTTGTCGTAATTGGTCTTGTCTTGAGTATATAAAATATTGGTTATTTTTCTAAACTGGTGTGGTGTCCGTTTGTAGTGCTTACACTGTATTACTGTTGGTTATGTGCAAATGCTTTACACACTGCCTCTGAATTAAGCCTGACTGCTCGTGCCAAGCTACCACGAGGGTGAGCAGGGGTTACTTCACGAGTGTAACACCCTTACCCTGACTAGGAAGAAGGGTCCCTACTTGGACAAAGGTGCAAGCCCTTGCCAACTAGAGATCCCATTTCTAATATTGGTTGTCAGCGGTGAGGATAGGACTTGTGTTTGCACTTGACTTACAGTGATTGGTGTGCACTACTACCATATCGCAGACCATTACGTACCACATACTGGTTCTTTTTCTTTTGGCCTATTTTTGATCTTGCCAGTTTTCAACTCACGACTTTTGTCATGCCTGAATCAATTGCATCATCCGTTGCATCCCTGGAAGTTATCTTTGAGGAGGATAGGTTGGAATCCTACGCCGTAAAGGAGTTACGAGCGATTTGTAAAAACCTGAAAGTCCAAATTAAAGGCCTCACAAGGAAGGAGGAGCTACAGAAGGCGCTGAGGGCCTGGGTAGCAGCCAGACATGCCAATGGGCAGCCTGGTGATCTCAGTGAGGAGGTGGAGGAGCCTATTTCCAGGGTGGATGTGCTTTTGGGTAGGGGGAACCCGCCAGGTCAGGCAGCAGCAGTCTGTCCCCAGAGGAGCTGGAGGACAGGCGGGAGGCAAGGCAGTTCGAGCTGCAGAAGCTCAGGCTGGAGAGTGAGCGGGAGGAGAAGAGATTGGCCATAGAGGAGAGGAAGATGCTCTTAGAGCATGAGAGAGAACTGAAGGAGCTGGAACTTAGGAGTAAGTCAGGCTCAGATGGTGGCAGCAATTCGTCCAGAAAGGCAGACAGGATTGTGCACATTCCCAAGAACGTAGGCAAGGAGTTCAAGAAGGGGATGACATACAAAGGTGGTTTCAGGGTTATGAGGCAGCCATACACATGAATGGGGTCCCTGAGGAGAATTGGGGAGCAGGATTGTGGCCACTTTTCCCGGAAGAAGCAAGGGATGCTCTGATAGCTTTGGGTAAGGGGTATCACCTCACCTATGCTGACATGAAGGATGCCCTTCTCACGAAGTATGGTCTTACTCCTGAAAAGTACAGGGATCAGTTCAGGTCCAGTAAGAAGTCTGATGCCAACACTTGGTTGGAATGTGTGGATGTGTTCTGCAGGTCTCTGGATGGTTGGGTGAAGGGCAGTAGTGTAACAGATTTTCAGGGGCTCTACAACTTGATTGCATGGGAGCACTTGTCTAGTCTATGTTTTGCAGATCTGCGCCAGCACCTAGTTGATAGTAAGCTAACTGACCCCAGGAAGCTTGCTATGGAAGCGGACCGCTGGGTGAGTACCAGGGTCCACAAGAAAGTGTTTGGGGGAGACTCAGCCAAAGGTGGGCAGGGTCCCCAGCAGAAAGGTGGGGGGACAAGGGTAAAGCACAGGAGTTCTCTAAAGGGCCCCAAACTAGTACCCAGGGTAAAGGTTCCCAGCCCCCGGTGATAAGAAGAAAGGGGTCTCTACAGGGAAGCCTGTTGAGACCGGCCCCGCAAGTGTTATGCATGTGACCAGGTAGGTCACTTTAAGGGGGACCCCAAGTGCCCGAAGGGGACACAGCCACCCACCGGTGGACAGTCCAAAGTGTTGGCTAGTGTAGCGCTTGGGGAGGAGGGGTGCCCACAGGAGGGTGGGGATCCCGCAGAAATGACCCTTGTCTCACTAGGGGACAGTGAGATGGTCCCAGGAAACCAGGTGCCCCCTAACACAAAGAAATATAGCACCTGGGTGACCATTAATGGGAACAGGGTAGAGGCTCTTAGAGATACTGGAGCCAGTGTAACCTCAGTCCGGTGTCACCTGGTGTCTGAGAAGCAAGTAGTCCCAGGAGCATTCCACCAAGTAGTTGCTGTCGACAACTCTGAGCGCCAGTGTATGGTGGCGCAGGTTCCCTTTGAATGGGGGGTCTCAGGTCCCTTGAGGGTGGTTGTGAGCCCTACCATGCCTGTAGATTGTCTGCTAGGAAACGACCTGGAGCAGTCCTCATGGAAGGAGGTTGAGCTCAGGTCTCACTTGGAGATGCTTGGGTTGCCAGAGTGGGCATGCGTGTCTACTCGGTCAATGGCAGCCAGGAAGGGTGATCAAGAGGACTTGGAGCCTGAAACAGTGGCCCAAGTCCCTGCCAAGATAAAGGGCAGGGGCGCGGGAAACCGGCCCCCGAAGTTCCCACGGACCGGGAGGAGGCGGACCTCGAGGGGACGCCCGGTGCCTACAGGGGAGCAGGTAGCCGAACTGGGAGACATCTCTGAGCTGACCCATTGGCAGCAAGAAGGGGGTCCCACCAGGGAGGAGTTCTGCAGGGAGCAGAACGAGTGCCCTACTCTGGACGGTCTGCGGCGGCAGGCTGCAGACCAGGCAGCTGGTAATCAGTCCGGGTCACATCTGATCTACTGGGAGAGTGGTCTCCTATACAGTAAGCCTAAGGTTGCTGAGCCTGGGTCAGCCCGTGTGCTGGTGGTACCCCAGCGCTTCAGGACCTTCCTACTGGGTCTGGCTCATGACGTGCCTTTGGCAGGACATTTGGGGCAGGACAAGACCTTTGACAGGCTTGTCACCCACTTCTTTTGGCCCCAAATGCGAAGGCAGTCAGATGCACACAGTAGGTCTTGCCAAACTTGCCAGGCAAGTGGTAAGAGTGGGAGGAAGGTCAAAGCTCCTCTCCAACCTTTTCCTGTTGTTGGAACACCCTTTGAAAGGGTAGGGATGGATATTGTGGGGCCACTGGATCCCAAGACAGCCATGGGCAACAGGTACATCCTGGTCTTGGTGGACCATGCCACCCGGTACCCGGAGGCAATCCTCTCAGGACAACGACGGCGCCAGTGGTGGGCCGGGCGTTAATGGGGATCTTTTCCCGTGTGGGATTCCCCAGAGAGGTGGTTTCTGATAGGGGGACCAATTTCATATCGAAGTATATGACATCCCTGTGGAAGGAGTGTGGTGTAACCTACAAGTTCACCACTCCTTACCACCCACAAGGAAACGGTGTGGTGGAGAGATTCAACCAGACCTTGAAAGGCATGATCAAGGGTCTAACAGAACCCATGAGGCGTAAGTGGGACGTCCTCTTGCCATGCCTACTCTTTGCATACAGGGAGGTGCCTCAGAAGTCTCTTGGGTACAGCCCCTTTGAGCTCCTGTATGGCCACCCTGTCAGAGGACCTCTGAGTTTGATAAAGGAAGGCTGGGAGGCAGCTCCCAGGAAAACTCCCAGGATGTATTTAGCTACATGCTGGCCTTTAGAAACCAAACTGCCCGCTTCAGGAAACTCGCTCAGGCGAACCTAGAAGCAAGCCAGGAAGAAATGAAGAGATGGTATGACCAGAATGCCACTCTGGTCGAATTTCAACCTGGGCAAAAAGTGTGGGTCATGGCCCCAGTGGCACCTTGTGCCTTGCAGGACAAGTGGACTGGACCATATGAGGTAAAGGAGCGCAAAAGTGACGTCACCTACCTGGTGGATTTGCAGGCTCCAAGGAACCCTTTGAGGGTCCTTCACGTGAACCGCCTCAAACCCCACTTCGAGAGGTCCGAAGTGAGTATGCTCTTGGCGACAGATGATGGGGTGGAAGAGGAGAGTGAGCCTCTCCCTGACCTCCTGTCTACCAAGGAGCATGATGGGTCAGTAGAGGGTGTGATCCTCTCCCCTACTCTGACTCAGGAGCAGCAGGGGAACTGTCGCCAGTTGTTGGGACAGTTCGCCCCACTGTTCTCTCTGACCCCCGGTGTTACTCACTGGTGTACCCATGACGTGGACACTGGTGACAGCCATCCTGTGAAGCACAAGATTTACAGGTTGACTGACCGGGTCAGAGCCAGCATCAAGGAGGAGGTCTCTAAGATGTTGGCGTTAGGGGTGATTGAGCCCTCCCACAGTCCTTGGGCCAGCCCAGTGGTCTTGGTCCCAAAGGCTGCTGCGCCCGGTGCCACTCCAGAACTCCGGTTTTGTGTGGACTACCGTGGGCTCAATGCCGTCACCAGGACTGACGCGCACCCCATCCCCAGCGCTGATGAGCTCATTGATCGGTTGGGAGCTGCCCGGTTCCTCAGCACGTTTGATTTAACGTCTGGGTACTGGCAGATTGCCTTAACCGATGGGGCCAAGGAGAGATCAGCGTTCTCAACCCCAGAAGGTCATTACCAATTCCGGGTGATGCCCTTTGGGTTGAAGAATGCCCCTGCCACCTTTCAGAGGTTGGTCAATCAGGTGTTGGCCGGGCTGGAGGATTTCAGTGCCGCCTACCTGGATGACATTGCTGTGTTCAGTTCCAGCTAGGAAGAACATTTACAGCACCTTGAGAAAGTGTTGAGGGCTCTGCAAGGTGCAGGCCTCACGATCAAGGCCAGTAAGTGCCAGATCGGGCAGGGTTCTGTGGTGTACTTGGGACACCAGGTAGGAAGCGGCCAGGTGGCGTCCCTACAACCCAAGATTGACACCATTCTGGCTTGGGAACCCCCAAGACCCAGACAGAGGTGAGAGCCTTCTTAGGTCTCACCGGTTACTATAGGAGATTTGTTAAGGGCTATGGCACCATCGTTGCCCCCTTAACAGAGCTGACCTCTAAGAGGCAGCCCAGGAAAGTGATCTGGACTGAGTCCTGCCAGAAAGCTTTTGATGCCCTGAAGGCAGCCATGTGCACGGCGCCCGTGCTCAAGGCACCTGACTTCTCCAAAGAATTTGTCGTGCAGACTGACGCTTCAGAGCATGGTGTGGGAGCGGTGCTCTCACAACTGAACGAAGAGGGCCTGGATCAGCCTGTAGTCTTCCTTAGCAGGAGACTACTTCCCAGGGAACAGAGGTGGAGTGCAATAGAAAGGGAAGCTTTTGCTGTGGTCTGGGCACTGAAGAAGTTGAGACCATACCTGTTTGGGACTCACTTCCGGGTTCAGACAGACCACAGGCCCCTCAGATGGTTGATGCAAATGAGGGGTGAGAATCCAAAACTGCTGAGGTGGTCCATCTCCCTACAGGGAATGGACTTTACGGTGGGACACCGTCCTGGTACAGAACACGCCAACGCAGATGGTCTGTCCAGGTTCTTCCGCCTTAGTGAAGAGAACTCCAATGGGGTTGGGTAGTTCTCCCTACTTTCAGCTGGAGGGGACATGTGTTAGACTTGGCATCTTTTGGCGTGTTTCCCCTGACTTTTTGCTTTCTGACCTCCCGGTTTTGACTCTGTTTTTGCTGGTGTAATGATTCTGCGCACTTGCCTCACTGCGGTCCAGTGGGAAAGTGCAAGTGCTCCTGTATAAAATGCGTTATGGATTGGTGTTTCCATGATTGGCCTATTTGGTTTATGTGTCAGTCCCTTGTAAAGTGCACTGCGAGTGCCAGGGCCTATAGACCAAATGCTGTTGGTGGGCTGCAGCACTGGATTGTGCCACCCACGCAAACAGCCCGTAAAGTGTAACTCGGGCCTGCCATCGCAGAGCCTGTGCGCAGCCTGGGGCTGCCATGTCGACTTGGCAAGTGCACACACTTGCAAGTCCCTAAACCTTCCCTTTGCTACATGCTAGTCACCCCTAAGGTAGGCCCAAGGTACCCCTGTGGGCAGGGTGCGTTGTACGGGAAAGGTAGGACATGCCCTGGTGTGTGCGGCATGTCCTGATAGTGAATTACAGCCTAGTTCGTTTTTCACTATTGCAAGGCTACCTGTTCCCCCTAGGCCAGAACGGGCAGTTTTGATTATTACAGTTTATAATCCTAACTGACCCCGGGAACATGGTAGAAATTCGAGTTTAGTATGCCTGGACTCAGAATGATAAAATGCATCTTTTAGTGAAGTTGGTTTTAACATTCTGTGTTTGAAAATACCACTTTTAGAAAGTGGGTATTTTCTTGTCTAACCATCCAAGCCTGCCTCTGCGAGGTTGTGTATTCCTTGTCTGGAATGTGAGTGACAGGGGCTGGGGGATGCCAGGAGACAGGGTGAGTCAGCACAGGGCTGAATAGCAAGATCTACATGTAGATGGGTGGGAGGGGTCGCACCTGGGCCCTGAATAGGACAGTGCCTTCCCTCCACAATGCTGGCTCCACCTCCTGTGGTGCGTCTGATATCCCTGGCCTACTCACTGAAAGAAGGGACGGAGACTTGTCAACAAAGTGCTCCAGAACTGGTTTGGACTAGGCAAAGGCCTCTCTGTCTTCAGAGAACAAAGGAATTTGGGATATAAATATTGGGGCCCTGACCCCATGAATTTAGATCTCGCTGGAATCAAGGAACCTGCCAAGACGAAGAGCTGGAAGAGCTGCCAGGAGGAGTACTGCCCCTTTGCTGTGTTGTTGCTTTGTTGGGTTGGCCTGCAGCTGCTGCTTCTGCCTTGGGCAGTGAAAGGACTGGACTGAACTTTCTACAAACTTGTGCTGAGTATCTCCAAGGGCCTGGAACCGAGCTGGCCTCCTGTTAAGAAGTCTCAGGGACTACAAAGACTTCACAAGCCTCTGGGTACCGCTTCTGGAATGCTGTTTCAGTTGCCACAGAGGAAGGGAACTGCAACCGACTCCGTCAACCGAATCCATCCCTGGCCGGTGACCTGTTTGCACCGCAGACCGCCTCGCCCCGCTTCGCATCGCAACCCTGGTCTCACCGTGGGCGACGTCCGACGCCGCCAACATCGAGCCGCTGCTTGCACCGTGACCTGTGGGCACCGCAGTTCGCATTGCATCGCTTCACTGAACCAACCGGACCCGACCGACGCGGTCGCTGCAACTGGCTCAAGAGTCGAGACCGCACCGCATTTGGGGCACCGCTCGCACGTCTGCGACGCACCGCTCCGACTCGCACCGCTGTCCGACGCCAGCTCCCGCACTCCGGCTAGGTCGCCTGCATCGCAACCTGTCAGCACCGCATCGAGCATCGTCTCACCCTGCATCGCACGCCTTGGACTCACCGACTCCGTCGGCACGACGCTCATCGAGCCGCTGCCTGCACCGCATCGAGGGACACCGCACCTTGCATCGCTCCGTCTTGCACCGCAACCGCGACGAACGCCGACCGGCTCGTACACTCCGTACCAGCCACAACGAGAAAGGTACTGTAACCGAGTCTGTTCATGACTCTGCTGGCCCGTATCGACGCGGTCGGCTGGAACTGTTAGACTCTGTGGTTTTCAGCATCACGGTAGGCTCGGACGGAGCTACCGACTCGTACGAACTTTGCTTTTGTGCTATTCCTGCAAAGAAGAAGTTAACGTATCAAGTATTCATTCGTAAAGTACAGTATTGTGGATTTTTGTCGTAATTGGTCTTGTCTTGAGTATATAAAATATTGGTTATTTTTCTAAACTGGTGTGGTGTCCGTTTGTAGTGCTTACACTGTATTACTGTTGGTTAGGTGCAAATGCTTTACACACTGCCTCTGAATTAAGCCTGACTGCTCGTGCCAAGCTACCACGAGGGTGAGCAGGGGTTACTTCACGAGTGTAACACCCTTACCCTGACTAGGAAGAAGGGTCCCTACTTGGACAAAGGTGCAAGCCCTTGCCAACTAGAGATCCCATTTCTAACAGACAGAAAATGTGCAATATGCTATGCTATATCCGGCCCGGCTACGTATTGGATCGGACGACAAGGCCAAGATTTTCACCAATCCCAAACAGGCCCTGGAGTACGTAAAAACCATCCGGCGTAAGAAGTAAACTGCCCCTGATGCATCGGACAAAGAGGTTTAAATTCAGAGGAGCACTGTTTGGGGGCTTGTTCAATGGATGTTACAACAATATCGGATGTGCTTGACAGCTTTAATAATTGTTCTGACATTACGTATGTATTGGCGGGCCCACCCCTGCCGAGACGCAAACCTATACCTGAACTCTTTATCACACTGAGTGACCTCCGGATTGTGAGTATTGTAAACTGACATGCTGTAATGTTTCAATGTTTGAATGCTCCATTGATCTGAGGTGTATGGCGTTATGGGAGCCTGTCTCAAATTGTTCGGCCACCTCCCTTTCCACCAAGGGAGTTCGATGTGCTTCGGCGTTTCCCCAGTGGGTGTACCCCGCACTTAACTATGTTCATGTCTCACATTCGCGGTCTTCTGTTTAGTTCAAGGGATAGCTTTGGCAAGTTGGCTATGCTAAAGTGGGTGGGGGAAGGTGAGGGAAACTCGGTTACTGGAGTTCATTACATGTGGCTAGCTGGACACTAAGACTACTGTTAAAATGTACCTGTTTGTCCTTAAACATGAGGGAACTGTGTGTATCATTGACCAGTATACACGATGTCGCTGGATAAGGACAGGTTCACCTGCCTAACGTGGAATATCCGAGGGTTAAACTCCCCCAAAAAAATTAGACAAGTATTTGCCTATCTAGACAGGCACGGGGTTCAGATCACTCTTCTCCAAGAGACACACCTGACTAAACAAACTGAAGCCAAGATTGCTCTTAAGTGGGCAGGGTATCGACTGGCTTCTTCATATTCCTCATATGCGAGAGGGGTCATTTCACTCAAAAAGAGGGGTCTTGCATTCGCTGCGATCAAAACATGCATAGATGAAGAGGGGCACTACGCTATTGTGCATAGCAAGCTGGGTAACTCGCTTTTAACTATTGTCAATGTGTATGGGCCTAATACGTATGAGCCTGAACTATTTGCAGGTATTATTAAGGTACTGCGCGAGTGGCCCGAGGCCGAAATTCTGTGGGGTGGTGACTTAAACACGCACTTAGACCCTAGCAAAGATAAATCCAGTAAACAGGGTGGGCGCACACCTAAAACTGCCCAGCTCATCAAAGATTGAATGATCGAACTGGGTCTAGTAGACACGTGGCGGCTTCGTAATAGTGATAAACTAGAAGGTACACACGCATCTGTTGCGCATGGTAGTTGGTCCCGTTTGGATTACTAGCTGTAAAGTGAAGGGGCGAATGCCTGGGCATCTGATATAATTACTCTTCCTAGAACTTTATCCGATCACAATCCAGTCAAGCTCACCTTACAAATCCCAACGAGTATCCCACACCAGTTCACATGGAGATTCCGATCTGAAGCTCTGCTAGATCCAGTATACGCTACCACAATCAGGGAAGCCATAATTCAGTATTTTGACTCAAATACGGGATCTGTGGACAGCGCTGCGACTCTATGGGAGGCCTTCAAGGTTACTATCAGAGGCACCTGCATTAGCACAACGGCAGGCATCCTCAAGGATATCAGGGGGCAAATCACTAAAGTCGAGAAGGCATTGACAGAGCTTGGGACAGAATATGAGCTGCTCCCATGCGCAAACACACTGTCTCGAATCAAAGATCTCATATTAGAACACAACGAGCTGGCAGCGACAGAGATTCGCTACCTGTCCAAGAAACACGTGGCTCGGGCGTACGGCGAGGGTGGCAGACCAGGCCATAATCTAGCGTCTAAGCTCAAATATCGCACCGAACACCACACCATAACAAAAATTACAGATGCTGAAGGAATTGAGCACTATACACCGCAGGCCATAGTCGAACAGTTTCGAACTTGCTATGCCAGGATGTACACTTCGCAAGGGAGGGCCGACCCGCCAGCATTAGATGAGTACCTGACAGCTATAGCTTGCACGTGGTTAGCTAAAGGACATCAAGATTATTTGAGCCAGCCGATTGAAGCCTCTGATATTCAAGAGGCAATTCGTGCCTTGCCAAACAAAAAAGCACCGGGGCCAGACGGCCTCACAGCAGAATTTCATAAAGAATATGCAGAGATACTAGTACCCCATTTACTAGAAATGTATGGAGAGGCACACGAATCGGGTAGGCTTCCGCCAACGCTAAGACAGGCCATGATAATCACTCTTTTAAAAAAGACAAGACACCTTCTCATTGTGAGTCATACCGCCCCCTATCACTTATTAATTTGGATGCAAAAATACTAGCAAAAATTCTAACCACTAGACTCCAACCTTTAATGCCAAAATTGGTCCTGCCGGATCAATCTGGTGTCACAGACAGGTCCACGTCACACAACTTGCGCACTATTTTTGCGATGTTTCACTTACTTGACCCTGCTCTCCCTGCTGCTGCTGTTATGTTGGATGCGGCTAAGGCATTCGATTCCATCGAATGGAGTTATATGTTTCAAATCCTTAAGCGCATGGGGTTCCCCGAAGTCTTTAGCGGATGGGTGCGATTGTTATACACCGATCCCACTGCTCGGGTTCACGTGGGCGGACTAACGTCTGAGCCATTTCAGATTAGCAGAGGGACCAGACAGGGGTGTCCCCTTTCGCCACTACTGTTCTCTATTATGCTGGAACCTCTAGCTTGCATAATCAGACAGCGACATAGAGAGACAGCCCTCAGATTTGCACACCGTCCAGTCGGCATATCACTTTATGCTGATGACATGGTGCTGTTCATAAGAGAGCCGCAAAGATACTTGTCACCTGTACTCCGGGAATATATCAGATTTAGCTTTTTTTCGGGGCTAAATATTAATAAGGACAAGTCGGGGATAATACCGCTAACGCCAAACACAACTCCACCTACTCTGGAGTATCCTCTTGTGTGGTCTTTTGACCCTGGGAATATGGGTGCATCGCGATCCTGAGACAGTGGTCAAGGAAAATTATGGAAGGGCGTGTGTTGTGCTGGAGCAACAGGTGAGCAGGTGGACGAGATTACCGCTATCCTTAGCAGATCGTATTGCCCTCCTCAAGATGATTATTCTACCTCGCTTTCTGTACCTGTTCAGCAACATACCAATAAAACTGACTGAGTTTTTCACCAATGTGCGCTCGCTACTGGTGAGGTTGATTTGGGGAGGAAAACAGTCTCGTGTGAGTTGGAACACACTCACCCTAGATTATGACAAGGGTGGCTTTTGTGTGCCAGACTTATATATCTACTACCTCTGCGCACAGGCACAATAAGCGTACAGTCCTCATGACTTTATTCCACATGTGGCGGTGGAAGATGGGGATGCACACCCGATTCCTTTAAAGTATATATTGACACACTCGCGTAGAGGCACACCCAAACATGAAATCAACACGATAGATACCACAATTGCTGCTTGGCATTCCATTGGTAAACTTGCCGCGAAACTCCCACTATATGCTCCATCACTTCCCCTGGCTCATCATGCTGCACTCTCGGTGACGCAGGAGGAAGGTGCAATGCATTCCCTGAGACGGGCAGGCATAGACAACATGCAAGACCTATACCCAAATGGTAGTTTTCTCACTGCAGAGGAGCTGCAATACATTCATAACTCGTCGCCACTATTCAGGTTCACACTTCATAGACTAAAGCTGGCGATACAAGCGCACTATTGTACATTCCCAGCAGAGCCGCCTGCACTGCAAACTTTACAGTTGCTCCTGGTCAGCCCCACACGTCATAAGCTAATCACCAAACTGTATAGGGCAGCAAGAGAAGAAAAGGTTAATAATTCTGATAGAAGTCTCGTTCGCTGGAATGCTAGACTCAACCCTCCGCTAACGCCAAAGGAATGGGAGCACTGCTGCAAACTTACCAGCGCCCTCACCCCCAATTGCAATCTGTGCATCATTCATTTCAAATACATTCACCAAGTCTACCACACACCACTCAAACTGCACAAGTATGGTCTCTGGGATAATAATAGATGTAAAAGGTGTGGGGTTCCGGACGCAGATTTCTGGCACTTAGCCTGGGAATGCAGGTGCATGTTCAAGTACTGGGAGGAGGTGGTGCAGCGTATGCAGGCTATATCGTTGGTCCATGTACAGTGTACTCCGCAGGTTTGTTTATTGTGTTGCATACCACAGCTGAAGGGCGCAGTGGGCAATTTTATTAGAATTGCACTGTTACTGGCAAAACGAAGAGTGGCTCTGACCTGGGAGAGTGCGCTGGCTCGGCGGCCGGAGCATTGGATAAAGGACTTGGTATACTGCAAGGAAAACCTCAACCTATATGCGGAGGAGCTACCATCTTCCTCAAGACCCAAGGACATTTGGGAACCGTTAAGACGATACCTATGATCACAAGACCAACCATTGACACTGAACAATGAAGACTGATATTACTCTACATGCATGTTCCCTGAAATTTTACAGACAATACATAACATAAGTGTCTAAGCGGGCAACGGGTTGAGGGATTAGCCAACCACATGCTGTTTGTTTGGTATTAGTACTGTTCTGTATGATACCTTTGATATGTACATGATTTGAAAATCAATAAATATAATAAAAATTAACTTGCTTTTGTCTAAAAAAAAATTTAAAAAAGATTTGGACTCATTTTGTCTGTTTTGTATTTCTATATGATAATACTGAGGTTGATTTATATTGATCAGTTTCTAAATTTATAATTAAATCTTACTAATTCTCTGATTTAGTTGTCGAGTGGATTATTGTGTGACCCAATTTGTTACACTGTATTGAAATTTAATTGTGATTTCTTTCTCCCTCGTACCTCACAAGTTGTTAAAAAGACCATCTGGTTGATAGGGATGTTTGAGTGAGTCCAGCTCTCTCAGCTGGTAGAAGAGGATGGTTAGCTCTTGAATTAGAGTGAGATAGAATCTAACCTAGAGCAGTCTAGACCACAACCCCAGGGGCACTAGTCCAGGATCGAGACGTGATGAATAGATGGAGTTCCAGTGCCGTGCATTGAAAGAGAGGCAGCAGAGGAGTGAGTATTAGTAGGGTTGTGTGTATGAGGACTATGCTTAGCTTGCGGTAAAATATTGACTGTGTGATGTCTGGATGAGTTGTTGTGAGAGTTGTGTGGATGTGGTGTTAAGTTGCTGAAGTTGTTGTTGAAGTTATCGGGTGCAACGGGAACTAAGATCCCGGGATATATAATAAAGGTGCAGACGACACCGTGTTGTAATAGTCTGCTAAGGTTTTGTGGGGTTTGTCATGAGACGTCGTCGACAGCCCAATTGAGATAGGGAACTTTAATGTGCAAGATACAGTTGGGAATAGTGTGGTGGATTTTTTGCGCAGGAGGGAAACTATGCTGATCGAAGTGATTCTCCGCTGGTCTCCATTCTTGAATGTGTGTGTTCTTCTGGTGCTCAAATGTTATTTGTTGTTTTTCATATGATCAGTGTGAACAAGAGAGCGTGAGGAGTTGTGAAGGAGGGTGAACTGCTGCAAGAAGTAAGAGTGACGTCAGAGTGTGCCGCGCTGGGATAGGAAGGTTGGTTTAATGCCGTGCTGGGATTATTTATACTTGTCATTTGGTGTCGCACTGCTATTGGTGGTCGCGTTGTTACGGAACTTGGAATTATTGAGCTGGAATTACATTTTAATTGTTCAGATAAAGGTTTGAAAATTAGATGCTTTAGAGCAATAAGGGATATGATACGAGGAGATGTGGATGTACCTACTAGAGTGAGCGAAGAGGAGCCACCAGAAGACACACCAGCTCATTACATGGCAACAAATGTAAGGCTCCACACTATTATTTGGATTAAAAATTGCCACAAGATCAAAGAGAAGGAAGGTGCTTTAGCATTTCCACGCTAACGTACATTTAATTTGAGGATAATTGACAATTTGAGAGGAATATTATTTGCAATACACAGTTTGAAGCGCTTAATGCATGGCTTCTCGCAGCGCATGCAAAGCAAAGAAACAAATATCAAGGGAGAATGAAGAAAGCGATGCGTACATATGCAGACGCAAGATGGGCTGATGAACAAAGGAGATGGAGGGTAGATATGATTGAAGGAGCAAGATTGTACCCTGCCATAACGAGTGAGGGAAGTGATACTGGAAGAGAAAGGAGGAGTAGAGAAAAGAATAAAACAGGAGATAGGCATGAAGACAGTGTCGCAAGTGACAGCCTTTTGGAAGGACTGTTAGCAGAACATCCACCCCCATATAATCAGTCACACCCTGGAGGTAGGGCATGTATAAATGTTACTAACAGTTCTGAAGGTGCTTCAGCTCCGGTAGCTTCCAGCTCTGGTGTTGTTTGAGTCATAGCAACAGGTATAACACAAACTGTAGAGGGAGGAGATATGGGTGCATGTGCTCCTGGTCCTTCGGGAACGTGCAATTCAAATTCGGCTTCAAGGATTACAGATTCTCTTACAGTACCGGTTACCATTGGTCCTATAGTCCCTAGTTCGGCTGGGAATGAAAGAAAATGCCTGTTCCTACAGGAACAAGGGCATCATAGAAAAGAATAGATGGCCCAAAGGCAAGATTTGTTCCATTAACTCTGATGAATGCGATCTCACTTTGTGCCGCGTGTGCAGATCCCTCTGCAGTACAGAATTTATATATGGACCCATAAGGTCCCTTCCTGGATTGGCATAGTCGGATTCGCCTGCATGGGAAACTCTCCCAAAAGTATGTAACAGTACGCCTCGAAAGCACTACCCGAAAAGGAACATCTAAATGCCAACATATATTTGATGTTCAAGATTTACAGCAATGGGTGAAGGCGCACAATAATAATTCAAATGAGAGTCAGAGTATGGAGACGAGCCATGGAACTATAAAATCGGCTGTAAAGGTGGATTTGATTGATGTTGTCAAATTAAAAATAGAACTAGATGAAATGATAAGTGGGAGTCTAGAGTTTAATCGAACAGATACTTACCAAGAAAATGAATTGCTATTCATGAGTAAAGATGTTACTAGGAGAGCGAGACAGGCTCACAAGAATTATCTGTATTGGCTCAAAGATATGATGTTGACGTAGAATGAACAAAGGCTTTACAGAAGAACCACAAACTTGCATTCAGTAACCAGGACATGGAGAATATGAGGTTACCAGGGTTGAAGACACAAATCCAAGAGTCCATTTTGTGCATTTGGATTTGGAGCACATTAGACAAATGGGAGGAAAGATGGGCAGAAAGAAAGGGTTCTAAAAGAGCAGCAGGAGAACCACCTCCCTTCGGGGAAAGGGGAACAGGTGTCCAGGTGTTCCCTTTGCGAGAAGTACCAAGCGGAGGTTATGCACATGTTTCTATGGAGTAGAGGTGATCTTGTGGCATTTACCAATAATTTCCCGAGATTGAGAGAAAAGCCCGTAGAGTGGCACAAACAGGTCGATCGATTTGTGAAAATTTCGAAAGTGCTGTGGATTGATTTAAATACACTGTTTGAGATTGTAGTCCCTAGTGATCTGTGGTCTGCATGTAAAATAGCTACAGAAGGGCCCGAAGGTGAGCCTGAGAGAGACCCACTGATGAATGGTCCATCGCCTATAGTGATGAAGAAATATGAGCAGGTGATTACTTGGTTGAAAGCTAAAGTACCACTGCAGGATATTGATTGGGTAAAGATTCCTAAGGAAATGATTCAGGCATTTTATGAAAGGTTGTTGCAGGCTTTCAAACAGTATAGTGGGATGGACACCCTTGAACCCAAGGATATGGGAACGTTTGTGTCCCAATTTGTGACTGATGCAAAAACAACAGTTGATGGACAGAATGCAGAACAATGTCATACATTCACCCCAGTACAGAGATCTGGGCCTAAATTCATCGTTTTTTTGCTCACCATGCCATTCCAGTTTGAACCCAGCCATATGCAAATCAGTCTTGACCCTGTGCCTCATGGGAACAGTCCAGCCCGAACTGCCAAGCCAGGTCCTCCCTGGACTGGAAACAAGCATCCTAGGACCGGTTTCGGGGTTTCACCCCTCTTCAGCCAGGATAGCTCGATTCCAGTGGCATGGAGAGCACGGGACCCACGTCTGGGCATACCCGTCCCACTCGGGGTGACAAATGCAAAAACAACAGTTGATGGACAGAATGCAGAACAATGTCATACATTCACCCCAGTACAGAGATCTGGGCCTAAATCCATCGTTTTTTTGCTCACCATGCCATTCCAGTTTGAACCCAGCCATATGCAAATCAGTCTTGACCCTGTGCCTCATGACTGGGCTGAGACCTGAAATTAGTATGATGATTCAACAAAATTTTATTTGTTGGCAGAATAAGTCAGTCGACGAAATTGTGTTATGCTAAGTAATATTGTGATGAGATTGAGATGAAGCACAAGAAGTTGAAGGAAAAGGCTACTCAAACAGGAGGTCAAATTCAGCCTTATGTAGGGAATACTGTCCCTATGCCGGGAATCTACCAGTCAGGTGCACAAAGGTGGAGGATTTCAGGGGCAGGGAAGAGGACAAGATGCTCCTATAAATCCACAGACTGGAATTGATGTTCCCACATTAAAAAGATCTAATCCATGTCACTATTGTACTACGTTGGGGCATTGGAAGCGCGAATGTCGTCTTAATCCTGCAAATCAGGAGCAGAATGGAGGTGTAGGAAGCCGGCTCGGTATATACTATACCAAAAAGAGGTATAGTGTGCACAGAGTCCAGGGAGTCCCCAAAGGTATGGCAGAGGTTAAAGTAGATAATACCTTACTCTCAATTTAGTGGTAGCTGGGCTGAGCAGTTAGGCTAATCAGAGGATAGTGTGAATGCATTTGATGTACATACTCATACAAGGCAGAAACACACACTCAATGACTGACTCCAAGCCAATGTTTGTAGGAAAATATTACTTTAGTTTCTTTTATTTCTAGGAACCAAGTCGAACTCAGTTACAAGTAAGTACTTTTCAATTGCAATACTTTCAGATTACTGGCAAAAGGTAGGTATAGTATCAATCGATACTTTGCATGTGCAAGACATGCTTTTTAGTCTTGGAAATACGTTAGAGCTTGTCAATCAGAAACAGTAACACTGGGTACTTGAAACAGGTAGACAGTCTGATGCAACAGTTAGAAGGCAATGCAATACTAAGGAAGGAAAAGCAGGGTTATGCATCAGAAGGTAAGTAAACAACTTACTTTTCCAGTCTCCAGGGTTTAGGCCGGCACTAGGCAAGGGTCAGTTTAAGGGAGGTGCTGCACCACCAGCGGCATTGAGGCAGCCGGGTGCAGGGTTCGCTGAGCCCAAGGCTAGTCAGTGGAGACTGGGGGCACCTGAAGAGGTGCAGGGTTCAGTATCTATGCCGCGATGGTCAACTCCGGCAATAATGGTCGCTTTTGCAGTCAGCGGTGAGCAATGGAGGTGAATGAGGTTCAGTAGACCGCCAACACTGGTACCGTCGCTGTCATCGTCAGCTGGAGATCGAAAGGTGGCACCACCAGCCCAGCAGTCATGGAGATGGAGATGAGTAGGGGACAGAGGAGTTCTGCCGATGTTGGACCATCACGGAGAGGCCGCGGTCATGCAGGCAAGGCAGGAAGAGGCCGACAGGGCCACTTGCAGGAGGGTACAGGCTCTCGGGAACGGAGCTGTGGACAGCTTGGGTCATTGGGCAGAGAGGATCCCTCTAGGTCGTGGAAGCTGTCCAGCTGCAGTGCTTTCTCCTGGCAGGGCAGAGTCAGGTAGACACAAGTGTCGGTCCTCTTCCGCTGCGGTTGTGGGGTTCTTTTGCAGTAGTGAGTTGCGTCAACACAAGTGTAGGTCCTCAGCTACTACCGTTTGTTGTGCTGGCAGGCGCCGGGGACTAGAGCCTCTAGTCCAAAGGGAGGTTCTTGGAGATTGGTTGAAGGCTGGAAGGTCTCCGGGGTTTCGTGGAGGGCTTGCAGTGTTTCTGGAAGGGCAGCAGGTCCAGTTATCGAGGTGGCTACAGGTGGCATGGTTCTTGCCGGGTTCTATCTGCAGCAGTACAGGTTCTGGTCTGGCGGTGGTCTTCTTCCGTCATCTTCTTTGGTCCGTCAAATCTGAGGAACAAGGTTCATGGGAGCCCTTAAATACTAAATTTAAGGGCGTTACTGAGGTCGGGCAGTACCAATGGCTACTGTCCCCTAGGGTGACTACACCCTTTGGGTGCCCCCTCCCTTTGAGGAGATGGGCACATCCCTGTTCCCATTGGGTCTAATTCTCCAATTCAAGACAGAGAATTTCTAAAAGAGGGGTTCACCTCAGCTCCTGGCGACCCTAGGGGTGTGCTAGGCTAAGGTGGACACTCGCACTCTACTTACTAATTTTCCCGCTTGTCGGGCCACCAAAAGTGGGGTCTGGACAGGAGGGCGGGCATCTCCACTAGTTGGCACTGCCCAAATCAGCACATCACAACGTTAGAACCTTTGAGGCTCACTGCCAAGTGTTGCTGTTCCTGCCAGGGGGCAGTGTGAAGCACCTCCACCCACAGTAGGCTTTATTTCCGACCTCCAGGAGCACAAAGGCTCTCACCCCATGCGATCAGAAACCTATCTGGTGGTGGCTGGCTGGCAGGGACCAGTCAGCCAATACACTAGTCATTGGTCATTTTTCAGGGGGCATCTCTAAGATGCCCTGAGTGCATTTTATAATAAATCCAACACTGGCATTAGTGTGGGTTTATTATTCTGAGAAGTTTGGTACCAAACTTCCCCGTTTTCAGTAAAGCCATCATGGAGCCGTGGAGTTCGTAGAGACAAACTCCCAGCCCATGTACTCAAAATGCTTTCACTGCACTTACATTGTATGTGAATGGCACGGACACTGTAGGGGCATATTGCTCATGCAGCTACGCCCTCACCTGTGGTATGGTGCACTCTGCCTTAGGGCTGTAAGGCATGCCAAGAGGGGTGGCTTACCCATGCAACAGGCAGTGTTGGGGGGCATGGCACACAGAGATATGTGCCATGTCAACTCTTCAGTTTGGTCTGCACCAAAACACGCAGCCTCCAATGGCACTGTGTGGGTGTTAAGGTGAGGGGTCTCGGAGGGTAGCATGATACATGCTGCAGCCCTCAGAGGCCCTCTCTAGTCGCAAGGCCCTTGGAACCAGGGGTACCTTTTACAAAGCGACTTACATGTGGCACAGAGGTGTGCCAATAGTGGAAGCAAAGGTACAGTTTTGGGAAAGAACACAGATGCAGGGGCCTGGTTAGAGGGTCCCAGCACACACTCGGTCAAGTTGGTATCAGGTGTCTGGCAAAAAGTTAAGGGGTAACCATGCAAAAAGGGTCACTTTCCTACACAATGTCGTCTTAATCCTGCAAATCAGGATCAGAATGGAGGCTTTAACCAATCACAGGCTAATGTTATGCAACCTCAAAATGCGCCCAGACCAAGATCTCAAAATTCAGTTGGTCCCGTAATGCAAGTACCACAATTCCCAATGCCACAGCAAGCTGTAAATACCATTCGATTTAACCAGAATACAGACATGAGTGGGAACCAGAATATGACCCATGGTAACAATCCATTCCAACAAACCCCATGTTTGAGACTTCTAATGAATATGGTTCAGATCAGTCCTTATGACGGTGCCTGAGGGGGGAGGAAGACTGTACACTTGGCGCAGTCTTAGAAGTAGACCAGAGTGGACCATACATTAATACTGATGTAGATGGCCACAACGTCACTTTCTTGATCAACACTGGTGCTACCCGCTTTACTGTGAGAACAGCAGAGGTTCCAAACCTACACCTCTCGGGAAAAACAATCTAAGTTGTAGGAGTTGTATAAAAAAGATTGTCAAACCCCCTTATCCAAGAAGTGCCTGTGAAGATAGGGACATTTGAAGATCATCGTTAATGTCTGGTGTATGATTCTAGTCCTATGTGTCTATTAGGATGTGATTTGCTGTGTAGTTAAATTGCACTATCTATTGCACACCAAAGGGTATTGAGCTTCAGATGAACAAGATGGACATTGCCTTTCAAACTGGCAAACCAGAACTTGTGCCTCTCATTGTTCCCAATGTTGACTGTAGAAGACTTACCGTTGGATCTCAGAGACACAGTGAGAGACCCAGTTTAGGACTTCTTGGGAAAGGACATTGGACTCATCTGAGGAGTTGAGCGAGCCCACATCCAAGTTAAGCCAAATGCTGAATACCAGGGAACTCCACAGTACAATCTGACACCCGAGACAGTTGCTGGAATTACACCTGTGATCGAGACTATGATTGAGCAAGATATTCTGAAAGAGATTCTGGGGACTCCATGTAACTCCCCCATTATGGGCTTGCAGAAGCAAAGCGGTAAGTACCTCATAGTACAGGATTGCCATAAAATTAACAACATAGTGGTTCCTTGCTGTCCCGTGGTACCGAATCCATCTATAATATTTCAGATACCATGTGAGGCTGAATGGTTCACTGGTATTGAACTTTGCCAGGCCTTTTTCTACATTCCCTGCACGAAGACAGGCTGAGAAATCATGTTTTAACATGGTGCCGTGTCCCACAAGGGTATATGGAGAGTCCTTCCATCTTCAACCAGATCTTTATGAAGAATCTGGAGTCTTTGGTCATGCCCTGTAATTCTGTTCTAGTGCAAAACATCGAAGACCTCTTGGTCGCATCAAACACTCGAGGAGCATGTAAAACTGATCATTGCCTTGTTGAACCATTTGGCTGAGAATGAACATAAAGTGTCCCCAAGCAAATTGCAGCACTGTATGACGGAAGTCCTCTACTTCGGACATCACATCGTTAAGGTGTCACAAGAAAGAATCTCGGCGATCTTGCAAATGACTGCCTCGCAAGCAGAAGCAAGTAAGGATGTTTCTGGGAATGGTGGCTACTGTGGCCAGTGGATACCCAACTTTTCTCTATTGGCCAAACCTCTGCAGAGGTTGACACACAAGGATGTGTCTGATCTGGGGCCCTAGGACAATGATTTCTTGAATCCATTCCTGGAGTTGAGAGAGAGTCTCTGTTGTACTCCGGCACTGGGAATGCCTGAATACAATAAAGCGTTTTCGCTTTTCTGTAGTGAAAGAGAAGGTTGTGATCTCTCAGTGTTGACTCAGAATTATGGAGGTGCCCGTAGACCAGTTGCCTACTTCTCAGCTACTTTATATCCAGTAGTGTCAGCCCAGATGTCTCAAATCAGTTGCTGCAACAGGTGTCAGCATAGAGAGATGTGAGAGCAACGTAATGGGCCATCCTTTGTCTGTTTGTGCTACACTCTTTTGAAATATCGTTGACTAGAACACATATTCAGCACTTGACAAATAGTAGGCTCACTAGGTGTGAGCAGACAATCTTGGCTGCTGAGAATGTAACCCTGAAGAGATGTATAATTCTGAACCCTGCTACTTTTCTTCCATTACCTGATTGTGATGCAGATGAGACTGAAGTAGAACATGACTGTCTCAATGTCACTGAACTGTGCACCAAGCCACATCTAGACATAGTGGACAAGCCATTGCCCGAGTCTGCTTATACCCTGTTTGTGGATGGCTCCTGTCTAAGGGACAATGAGGGAAATTTGAGGGCTGCCTATGCTGTCTGTACTGTCACTGGAGTGGTGGTAGCTGCCTGGCTTCAAGGAGTATTCTCTGCGCAGGTGGCCAAATTGATCGCTCTTACATGAGCATGCTGTTTCAGGCCAGCTTAGGTGACAATATTCACTAATAGCCAGTATGGCTTTGGTGTTGTACACGACTTTCGACAGTTATGGTCTTAACAGGGATTCATGACATCATCAGGGTCTCCCATCCGCAATGGAGAAATTGTGAGAAAACTGTTAGAGGCTTTACAAATGCCTAACCAGACTGCAGTTGTCAACTGTTCCGCCCATTGGAAGGGAAACAATTTTGTTACAGTTGGAAATCATTTTGCAGATGAGGTCAATCAATCAATCAGGGTTCTTGTAGAGCGCGACTAATCACCCGTAAGGGACTCAATGTGCTGGGGGTTGGGGTTTCATGATCCTTAGGGTGTCGTCAGTGGTGAGGGTGGTCCAGTTGAGCAGTGTCGGCTGGGATCTGGAACATTCAGGTGCAGTGGTTGCGGTTGGGGTGGGTCCTGGATTGCGAAAGTTGTCGTAGATATCTTAGATCTTGTAGTATAAAAAGGTGGCGAGGTTGTCGCAGAGATCTTGGGAGGGGAGAATGTCTGTGGTGTCCGTGCAGTGTTTGGCGAATTCTTTGATCACGGTGAAGAGTTCTTTGCTGGCGTGTGCGTTGGCGCTAATGCGTTCCTGTATGGCAGTTTTCTTGGTGGTTCTGATGAGGTGGTGGTGTGGGGGTGACGGCGGTCTTGAAGGCTGTGTGCCCTGCAGAAGTCTTTCGAGCCGTCTGGAGGTGCGTCTGGACTCTTGGAGGGTGGGGGAGAACCAGCTGGCTTTCCTGGAGGGCTGCTTGCTGGAGGGTTTCATAAGGGTGGGGGCCGTGTGTCGGCGCAGTCCGAGATCCATCGGTGGAGGTTGCTTGCTGAGGCGTTGACGTTCGTGGTGGTCGGCAGTGGGGCTTTGCTGAGGGAAGTGGGGAGTTGGTCTTCGGCGACCTTGTTCCAGCTTGTGCGCGGATCGCGGTAGTGTTCGTTGGGTTTGATGCAGGAGATGTGGACGCAATGGTGGTCTGTCCAATGTAGTTCGGATGTGTGGCTGACAGAGATGTTGTTGCCTGCTGAGAAGATGGGGTTGAGTGTGTGTTCTGCTGAGTGGGTTGGGGAGGAGACCAGTTGTTTCAGTTGGATGGTGGAAAGGTTTTCTAGTAGGGATGAGGTGTTGTGGTTGTCCAGGTTGTCCAGGTGGACATTGAGGTCCCTGAGGAGGATGTAGTCCATTGAGGCGAGGGCGTGATGACTGATGAAGTCGGCTATGGATTCACTGAAGGGGGACGGGGTCCAGGAGGCCTGTAGACAAGGGTGCCGTTTGGGTTGGTCTGGATCTGGAAGAGGAGGTGTTCCATGTTGGGTGAGTGGTCATCGGAGCTAGTTGTGAGGTGCAGGGTCTTTTTGTGTACAATGGTGATGCCTCCTCTCAGCCGGTTGGTGTGGTCCTTGTGAATGATTTTGTAACCATTGGGGATGGCGGTTGAGATGTCCAGGGCTGAGGTGGGGTTCATCCAGGTTTCTGTGAAGAAGGCGACGGAGGTGGAGACGAGCAGGTCCCAGATCTCCACAGGGTGTCTTTTGAGGGAGCAGGTGTTGAGTAAGATGCAGCTGAAGTGGTGGGGTCTGGTTCTTGTGGGCCGTGCAGTCGGTGGGTCTGGTGTGCGGAGGCAGGAGAAGATGCAGTTGTGGCAGGTGAACGGGCCTTGGGTGTCCTCCGGTGACATCAGGTGGCAGGCAGTGGAATGTCTGGTGTTGAGTGCATGGAGGGTGCTGGCGTCGTAGAGGTGAAGGCCTCTGGGACCTGGGTCCGTGGCGCTGGGCGCAGCTCAGGCGCGGACGGGCATAGACAGGCTTGCCTTTGGTGCACCTCCGGCGCAGTCGCACAGCGGCTGCTAATAAGTAGTGTTGGGGAGGCGGGTGAGCTGGTCAGCTGAGAGGTGGAAATCTGCGCTGGAAGGGGGTGGGCCGCGGGGAATTAGCAGCGGTAAGGGCGGGAAGAGGGACACAGAGTAAGGAGAAAGGGAAAACAAGGGAAACCAGAGCAAAAATCTAAACGACAGAAAAAGGTTATAAGACAGAACAGAAAATAAAAGACAGAAAAAGGCTATAAAAAACAACAGAACAGAAACAAGAGAAGGGAGGAAATAGGAGAGCAGAGACAGGCTCATCACTGGATCATCAAGGATGAGGTGCAGGCAGGAGCCTGTGGGTGGAGTAGGGCCTCGAATACTAAACCTGGAGTGCAGAGGGCAGGCAGTTACCAGGTGGTGCTGCGCAGCAGGGGAGCAACGCACGCTGACAAGGTCAGTGAGGTCGCAAGTTACTGTGCCCTCTATGTTTGCACATTCAATGGTGAATACACAAATGAGGGAAGAGATGAAACCAAATTCAACCTTTTGATGATCATTGCTGATACATGGGACGAAGTGAAGATATTGCAAGAGGGGTTATTGAGGAAGAACAGCAGAGTTGGATTAGAACAGAATGTGTGAAATGAGATGATGACATTTGGGTTTCAGGAGACGGGAGGCCAGTACTGGTTTGTTGCCACCAATGGCGAGACATCATCATGGGTCAACGCATGTAGGAAGAGATGCCATGGTGAGATTTGTTAGACAAACCTGGTTTAACCCAAAGTTTCGAGTGATGGCTGAGGCGTTGTGTTATAGATGTGTGACCTGTCAAAAAATGAATGTGGGGAAAATGACTGCCATTACATTAGTCACATAGGGAAATCTGGAGGTCCTTTCAATAGGAAGCAGTTGGATTTTACTGAGATGCCAGTATGCAATGGATTGAGGTACATTCTAGTATTGGTGTGCATTTTTATACATTGGGTGGAATCTTATCTGACTAGGAGATGTGATTGCCTTACGGTAGCTAAGCTGTTATTGAGAGAACTCATTCTGAGATTTGGCTTTCCAACGTCTTTAGAATCAAACTGAGGAACTCATTTTAATAATGAAGTTCTGAGAATGTTATGTGCAGCATTGCAGATGGAGCAGAGATTGCATTGCAGTTATCGGCCAGAAGCCTCAGGCATCGTGGAACAGGTCAATGGCACTCTGAAATCCAGGTTGGATTAAGTGTGTGCTTTGCCATCTCTGAAATGGCCTGATGCTTTGCCTCTTGTGCTGATGAGTCTTCGCAGTGTACCCGATCGAAGGACAGGATTGTCACCCCATGAGATCATCATGAGAAGGGCTATGAGATTGCATGCTGTACCTGCGAATATGCGCGTAAACATCAAGGATGATTTGGTGCTTGACTACTGTAAAGGATTGGCTCACGTGGCATGTTCTGTATCTCACCAGGTTGAAGCGGCTACAGCCCCGCCACATCAGGAGCAATGTCATGACCTTAATCCTGGAGAATGGGTCATCGTGAAAAAGCATGTGTTGGACCTGGCCCTTTTGGCAGGCTCACCCCTAAACTTTTTTTGCATTTATCCTAGCCTTTTTCCTATGTAGTGTTAGTGGGTTTAGGCCTCTAGGCACTTTAGCACTGCGTCCCAGTGTAAAGTGCGTGCGCTCTGTGTTACATTTGTAGGTTGGCCTGCCCTCCCATAGGAATGCATTGAGGGTCTGTGTGCCAGTGGTAATTCCTGTTATGTGAGGAGCAGTGTGGTCAAGTTTAGTATGTGTGAATTCGTGAGAATGAATGCTGCGCAATGGTGTGCGCAGATTTATTATGGCTGGTGTAGAAGTGCCACTTTTAGAAGTTGGCATGTAACTTTTTATGTGCTCTGTGCCTGCCTGCCTGATGTGGATTGCATGTCTGGCTTTGTGAGTGACAGGTGCTGGATGGTGTGGGGAATTCCAGGAGCCAGGGTGAGTCAGCCCAGTGGTGAATAGAGAGATCTCCATGCAGATGGGTGGGAGGAGTGCACCTGGGACCTGAATAGGGCTGGGCCTTCCCTCCACAATGCTGGCTCCACCCCCTGTGGTGCGTCTGATGTCCCTAGCCTGTCCTGTGAAAGGAGAGAGGAGCTGAGCAAAACAAAGTGCTCCAAAGCTCCCCCAAACCAGTTGCATCTGGTCTTCCCCCAGCCCTGTGCTGGGTGACAAAGGAAAAACTGTGTATAAAAGAAGGGGCTGTGACCCCATGAAAATGTTCAGTTCTTGCTTTTGGACCTGATTCTGCGGGGCGTGCTGCTGCTGGGGGCCCAGGGGGGGGGCTGCCTCCCTGGGCCCTGCATTGCCCCTTCATCTTCAGAGACCTTCTGCTGGGACTTATCCTTTTACCCCAGGACTTTGGCTTCATCTAGAAGCGCTTTATCTTAATTGGTCCATAAGAGGGAGAGGGTGGGCTTAGCATCACGGAGCGGCTGTTCGAGGGAATCCCAGCGAGAGGATTCCCCTGTTTCTTGATTATTTAAAATAGCGGGAGCCTACTCCGCTTTATGCCGCTACTCGCGGGTGCCTACCCCGCATGTTGCCGTTTTATGTACATTTAAATTTGTGGGTGCCCACCCCGCATTTATGTGAGGAATTGGCAAGCGGGTGCCCACCCCGCATTACCGCAATGGAGACATCACTGCTGCGGCCCGAGCCGCTCTTGAAATCCTCTCCGGGCCGCTATCAATGCGACCCGGAAGTCAGGCACGATGGGCGGGGCTTCGCGGACAGAAGCCAGGAAGTCTGGGGAGGAAGGAGGACGGGAGCCCACCCCGCCTCCACGAGCGCCGTGTTCGAGGACCCAGGCGGGAGCCCACCCCACGCTGGGATGTGCCAGGAGGAAGCGCACCATATTGCGCACCCTTGACTCTCGCTGCCCTTGCAGCGCGCCCTGACTTTTGGACATAGGGCATTTGAGCCCCTTGTGAGATGGCCAGTTGGCCAAGGGGACTGCTAGGTTTATAGGGCGCCAGGCCCTAATGTGATTTGGGTGTTAGTGAAGCCTCTTTCCTAGGATTTATAGGCTAATGTGATTTATACCTCTGCTATGGTTCTTTCTACTATGAGGTTATGTGCTACTGTGAGTATGTGGTGCTAGGAAATGTGATGCGTTTACTATGGTTTACGCACCCTGTTTCATACCTCTAAAATGTGGTTTCTATGCTTGTGAGGTTATTACTTCCTAATGCGTTTAGGTTGTGAGCTATTTTCCCCTGAGATTATTTCCTAATGTGATTTAGACTTAGGATGTTATTGTCTAATGCGTTTAGACTGGAGAGATAATTGCATAATGTTTTTATGCTGGTGAGATTGGCACATAAGGTTTTGCGCCTAATGTGATGCTGTGCATAATATGGTTTATGTTACAGGCTGATGCTAAGTACAGTGGTTGCCAGTGATTACTGGTTGTACGTTTCTGATATGTCCTACATTTATTATGTGTTCTACATCTATTACCTTTTACTAAGTGATGGTTCTGACAGTGGTCCACGTGGCCCTGTCATGTGTACATAATCCCCTGTAAATATTGTCCCGTGCCAGTTGGCACAGTGTATTGTATGTGAGTATTATTCTAATGTGTTTTATGATAATACAAAGGCTATTTTTATATATAACCTTGTGTGGAGTTCCTTTTGTAGTGTGCCTTGGGTGTTGTGCTGTGTGTGTGTTGCGCAAACGCTTTACACATTGCCTCCGGGATAAGCCTGACTGCTCGTGCCAAGCTACCAAGGGGGTGAGCAGGGGTTATCTTCGGCGTGTAACTTCCTTGCCCTGACTAGAGTGGTGGTCTCTGCCTGGCTTTGGCGCAAGCCTCAGCCAACCAGAGATCCCATTTCTAACAGCATGTGAGAAAGAACTTCCTAGAGCCCCGTTGGTGTGGTCCGTAGAAGGTGATCATGGTCACTATGACTCCTGTGAAGTGTGGTGGCCTTCCTAATTGGGTGCACGCATCCCACACTCGTAGGGTCCCATTTCCCCTTGACGACATAACAGCACCTCTCCCAGAAGAGACGCCAGTAGTGGTCGAAAGGCCACAGGAAGAGGTCAGCCAAGCTGTAGGGGACCAGACAGAGACTGAGACAGCACTAGAACAATCTGAGGAGGGTCCCAACGAGTCAGATGCTGAAAGTAACTCGGAGGAAGCTGATATAGTGGTTGTGCATGAGGCAGATCCCGACCCCATTGAAGGAACTAGTGGTGTGGGACCATGAGTGGTGGTGGAAGAAAGCCGGCCAAGAAATCAAGCAAGGAGAAGACTGAAGCCATCCTCTGAAAGAACACTTGCACACATAGCTGAAACTTCTGGAGAATCTGAGCTTAGTGAAGGTTAGAGGGAAGGGCCTGTTTTAAGAAGGTCCAAACGATTAAGGGTGCCTTGTCAGAGATATTCTTCTCCTGAGTAGACTTATCTGGCTATGGATGACAGCGAGGGCGAATTTTGGAGATTCTGGAATAATAGTGGAGATTCATCTGAAACGTTTGGAACTTGATCTGAACTTTCTTCTTACTTTTGAACTGCCTTACCCGACAAGACTGAGGAGCAGATTTTCAAAGAAATCACCCAACGCAGTGCAGCAGCCAAAAATGCTGCGCTGCGTTGCGTGATAGGGAGGGAGCAGGAGAGCGACATATCTACAGAGATATGGCTCTCTCCTCCCCTCTCCCTAGCGCCGGCACTGATTTCAGCTGCCGTGCACCAGGCACACACCTAAGCAGCATAGCGCTAAGGTGCGTGCCCGAGTCTACCATAGGTTTTGAACAGGAAGGGTACCCTTCCTGTACAAAATGCTATGCCTAGACAAGTCCAAACACTTTTACCACTTTGTATGTGTGCTGCACAGAGCCGCACGCATTCAAAGTTGGAAAAGAAACGAGAAATGAAAATATTTCTCCTTTTAACACCTCCTTTCAGATGGCGTTAACTTTTGGTGCTAAACCCTGTCTACAATTGTTTGTAGATAGTGTTTTGCGTCAAAAGGCATGGGTGACTGAATGGGAATGCCCATGCACCACCCATGTAACGCCCCCTTGGCACTAAGTAATGCAAAGCAATGCTTTGTGTTACTTGTAGGGTACTTTCCAATGCAAAACAAGTTTTGCGCTGGAAAGTTAACTCGGTAAAAAACATTTCGTGGCGGTTAGAGTCACTTTTGTGACGCTAACCCGGCGCAAAAAGATTGAAAATCTACCCACAAGTGACTTGAGATACCTAGTACTGAACAAAGCTGAATTTTCCTATCTGGATTCAGGGGAATTTTCTGTGCTTATTGATGGACTAAAAATAATGATATAAGAAATGCTCATTAATGAACTTGGTCCTTTTAACATCAGAGATGTTGAACGGACTTTGTTGAGTTGCTTAAGATTACCGAGGTCCGAGTGGAAGAAGAATAGAAAAATGAGGGTTGCCATCTAGAAGAACAGGAATAGGGCTAGGGAAGCCTCAAGAAGATTGTACATACATTTGTAGGTAAAGGTGAAACAGATAAAGACTGGTTTTGATGTTTGCACAGGTGGAGACCGACAGAATAGATTCTGTTCATGCTGTTTCTCTACCCACTTGGTCTGAGTCTAAATAGTATGGAGACTAATAAATCTAATTGCAGATACATAATACGTGCAATAATAACAACTATAGAGTTGGGCCTAATAATACTGCTTGTAGGATTATATTCAGATTCCACTAGAGCTGTAGGGGAGAAGCATACACCTGAGCAGAAATCATCACATGAAGTAGATGGAGGTTTATACTCATTAACAGAGCAGGATTTACACCTGGACTTATCTACAGGAGATTACACATTAAACGCTTACACTAGGCTGCTTTATGACTATGTCGATACGATGGAAGCCAGAGATTGCTATCTTTGCATGCAGTTACTTGCTTCAGTAGCAGAAGGCATTGCTTATCATCACATACCCCTGACATATAGCATCACTTGTAGCTTACTACTGAGTCCTTTTTATGGAATGGGTCATTTCCAGTATTACTATTCTAACTATGATGTAGTTCTTTCAGAAGTTCCTTTATTCAAACACTTGAATAGGCATTCATATGCTCAGATTACTGAAACTGCCAGTAGATATTTTGCCACGATTAAAACATTAGATGCTACTTTTGCACAGACACAATTTAACCTGTGTTCTTACTGACATTAAAAAGAAGTTCTTAAACCAAGTAGAGATAGGTATAGAGAAGTGAAGACTAATGCAACTATAGAGACACATTTTCCTATCTGGTCACAAGAAGAAAGGGATCATCAGGCAGCAGGGAACACTGGAGCATTGACATTAGATTGGCAACACCCAAGGAAGCTGTGTATACAGAATGATAACAATGAATATGATACTATCTTTTTAGGGAAGAGTGAGTGTGATCATACTTTTGAGATCAGAGGATCTTGGAAGTTGTATTTGGATGATGGAGATCCTATCAACTACAGTAGATAACTTTCTAATCTCAATGTCATTCAGTATCACACCTACATTTGGTATTATAGCACCAAAAATATCTCCCTACAATTTCTCCAGCACTAGCTCCTTGTTTTGACCTAGATCTTTCTTCCCAAACTGGATGATCAAAATTTTCTAAATGCTAGATCTTTGTCAATACTACCCCTAGATAACAATTGCCATTTATTAGGCAGCTTGAAATAAGCATTCTTCCCACAAATAAAATAAACTCCAGGAATCACAGGTTATCCACAAATACGGGTGGAGCTCTATTGCTTGTAAATACTGAAATGGTTGCTATTAGGGCTATGGGTTTGCAGAATCGGCTTGCTTTAGATATTCTGCTTGCAAAAGAAGGTTCAACAATGCTGCACTTATATCCCAGATAAAAGTAAGGATTTATAAAGAATATTACTGACAAACAAAGGGAATTGAGTGCATTGGCAACCGCAGGTGTTTGGGATTAAGTGGGAAACTGATTTAGTGCTATAGGTAGATGGTTCGCAAACTTGGGAAGTATTATATTTGGTTCATCTTGAAGCCTCTTTTGATCATTGCTCTTTGTGCAGTGGTTGCGATACTGACAGTGAAGGTTTACAGGAGATATAAGGCAAAGAAAGGAATATCCCGGAAAAGAGAAGATATAGAGATGGAGAAGAGGCTGAGTGATTGTTACAATGAAATGAAACATTTGAAAGAATTCAGACGAAAAGCAATTGCCATAACAAGGGTTTAGATTGGGTCACCTGATAAGATCAAAAGATAAGATTAAGAGATTATGTGGTGGCTTGATACGCCATCAGAGGGGGGACTGGAGCGTCGTAATTTTGACCCCATCCTAAGCTACTGTAGGAGTGCATCATAATCATGCGTAGTCAGCACTCGAATATATTCTGTGTGATTAATGTTACTAAGAAAAGGTGGGGTATTGTATATTTAAAGTACTCCACGTGAAAATTAATGAGACCTATAACTGTGTGCTTAGAAACATGACTAATAAAGGTCTTTGTAACATTTAGATATTAATATTTTAGGAGAAGTTAACGTTTAGACTTGCCTCATTGTGAAGTTAATAAAATAGAATGTGTACGTTCTACCTTCACTGTTTTGAATAGTCTCCTGGTTTTTCTGGTGTGGGCTGGCAGATGCAGTAGGGTGAAGCTGGAGGTTCTGAAATTGGACATGGAGTCCAGAGGCCTAGGTCTCCCAGACCTAGGCCTCTAATATTTCAGAGGATTACTGCAGTAAGCAGCGCAGTGGTGTGCTGACGGTCCAAATACTGAAAAAGCCTTGTTGGCGGAATGGGGCTAGGGGGCTGACCTCCCGAGATGTTTGATGATGGGTCTGCAGTTCCCTCCTGATTACCCATTCATAGTTCGCCAGGTCGCAGGAATTTGGGAGCGGGCTGTTTCTTTGGTTCTCCGCAGCTCCCCCTTCAGTGGTTACGTGGTTTTCGTCGGATACGAGACGTGATGGATCTCATATGCTGGGGATTGCTTGATGGCTGAGGATTTATATATTAATGGCGCCTTTCTCTCATTTGAAGATGCGAGGGAGTATTATCAGCTATCTGGTCAGTTCCTTCAATATGTGAAAGTTTCCTGCACCACCCGCGAGCTGTGGGTGACTTTTCCAGATGAGCCAGAAGAATTGCATACATTGCAGTTGTTGCTTGACTAGGGCTCCACCAGGGGCTTAATTTCGCGCATATATAAAGCTCTGAAGGATGGCTGCATGGTCGACATAATGAAGATCAGGGACAGATGGTTGGCGGACCTGCCTGCTCCCTGTCATTGAGAAGGAGTGAGGTTGCCAGCAACGCCCGCTTCAAGCTCACGCAGTTCCATTATTTACATCACAGCTATCTGACACCTCAGCGACTGTCTTGCATCAACGCAGCGAACTCGTCAGTGTGCTCTAGGTGTGGCCAGGAACCAGTGATGTTCCTTTACATGACTTAGACCTGTGTGAAACTGCAGGATTATTGAACTGAAATACTGAGGAGGTGGCGGGACGTTAAGAGGATTCATATTGAGCCCTTGATTAAACACTGCCTTTTAGGTGTACTTCCTGCCCTACGAACTGGGTCACGAATGCGGCATAAGTTTGCCCTGTTGGGGCTTGTAATAGCCAAATGCTGCATTGCAATACACAGGACGCGTCCCGTCCCCTCTCCCCCCTCCCCCCCCGACTGGATAACTGGAGGGCAGACCTGAGTGAATGGGGAGTCGCTGACGAGCGACGGCTCCACCAGAGAACGCGGAGCATGACTTGGAGATTCTGGGGGACAAGCTTGGCAAACTGATGACAGATGAAGAGCTAGGGACTGTGTCATCTACTTACCGTCGGACTGTGTAACCCAATACATACCCGACGCACCATGGGGTCGATTCCCCGAATGATTGAATGATAATTAGCAGAGCCTGTAGGGGTTGGGAATGCATGGAGTGGAGTGATCGCCTGCGGGGATTATGCAGGCGGGTGCACCTATGCTCCCCTGGTGGGGGCTCTAGGGGTACTCACACATAATGAGATGGCTCTCTGGGGTTGCGGGACCTACGTGGCAGTGGGCGAGTGGTGACCTTCAGCGCACGGATGGGCCCTGCACCTCCTGCCCTGCGGCCCCCCCAACCCGATTACTCCCTGTGTAGGGGGGATTGTTGACCCTCTTTTGAAGACTCAGGGACTCAACTCCTGTTTCTCTTTCGTCCCGGCTAGCTCCGTGGATGTTCCTGACCCACAATGTTTGCTGCCACCACTGTTTGATGGTTCATTAGTTTTCTCTGGGTGGTTCAATCCCGGACATAATGCACTATGTGTGGCTATGAAACACTGTAAATGCTATATTGTGACATTATTGAGATGGGATCTTTGACTTGTAATATTGGTCCAAAAGCAGGATGCTGATTGTAAGATGCTATATGCTCTTTTCTACTGTAGTTACCATATGCAGTGGCATGTAATGTACCATACTGTGCAAAGTCTTAATAAAAACAAGTTTAAAAAAAAATTGAATGTGTATGCGTAGACTAATGTTTAAACATTTATACGTGTAACAAGAAATTATGTTCATGTGGTGCATTTGAAACAAAGTTTTCGTAATTCTTTACAATTTATTCTTGCATTAAAATGCTGCTTATGCTAATTGCTATATGTATAGAAATGTGCTTGTATTTTTAACCCTATGCACTGTTAAATTGGCATAAGTTTGGGCCTTGAGAACCATTTCAGTAGAAGCTCACGGTTAAAGTCTAACATGTAATTCACATTTAACCTTCAACATAGAATGTATTTGCTTGTATTTTTGTTTCCACTGCAGGTGCGGACAAAGCCTTATTAGCTAGAGAAGAAGGGTTTTTGTTTAAGTGAGATAGCAAGCTATGAGAAGATGGATTTTGGCAAGGAGAAATGAGGTAACGAGCTAGGAGGTGAGTTCTCCTGCAGTAGGGGAAGAAAGGAATAGGACGAATGAAGTAGCAACTTATCGATGTGGAAAAGGTGATGCCAGTAACCAATTTGCACTGGATGCATGGAAAGTTACTGGAGGAGCACATGACTTACCTTGATTGCAACTAATGCTGTAACGTAGTAAGGGTCAGAGAGATATCTTAGGACTTCATGAGGTACAGACCTCTGCTTCTGCTTTGAGTGGCTTCATGCTACTTGACCCTTGGTTGGAGTTCCTTCTACTGAAGACTGACAGCTGACACCTTTCAAAATTACATTCTTATTCAATACTTCTTAGTTTAGGGTTGTCCCTTTTAAGGCAGTATAAGGAGAAATAGCATGCTCATGCTTACCTTTTAGAATCATTTGCAAAAGCTGAATGCACAATTATTTTTCCTCACTACTTTCATTGTCATTACAGAACTAGTTATCTGCTTTTTGTTATATAGGGTAAATCTCTTTAGAAGATTTGGACTCATTTTGTTCGTTCTGTATTTCAATATGATAATACTGAGGTTGATTTATATCGATCTGTTTCTCAATTGATAATTAAATCTTATTAATTCTCAGATTTAGTTGTCAAGTGGATTATTGTGTGACCCAATTGGTTACACTGTATTGAAATTTAATTGTGATTGCTTTCTCCCTCGTACCTCTCAAGCTGCTAAAAAGACCATCTGGTTGAGTAGGGATGTTTGAGTGGGCCCAGCTCACTATTATCCCTAATTTGTTCACTTTCAATCCCTCTGGATCCAGACCACCTTCTTTTCCTGAATCCCTGGGAATTAAACCGAAACTACTATTTTAAAATCTTATCCGTGAGAGAGGGATGCCTGAGTATATTACACGGGAGAAGGCGGAGAATAAAGTGAGGGTAAAGTAGGCAACGTGTAGCAGAGAGCAGGGGTTAAAGTTCTGATAGCTTGTACGCTGGGCATGGGATAAAAGTGAAAGGTTTCGGAGATAACACTCCTTACATGGCACTGTACTTCATAATTCAGACATTCCTCTCCAACTCCATCTAGTATGTGTCTGTAGAATCATCAACCAGAACGGAGTCCAAGAACTCCAGATCCAAAAATAAGGATTCTTGCAAATGTACTCACTAAGCAGACTGACATCCACAAAATAAATGCCTTTGTCAACAAGGTAGCTGTCATCAATGATGACGAGTGAGTCGTCACTGAGGGTATTCTGATTGTTCTTGTCATTAACAACTGGCTAATTGTTGGTAAGGTCTTATTGTTGACAGGTTGTTCATCTTTGACAGCATCATCAACCGGTGGTTCATCTGCAAAAGCATTATGGTGCCAATGGGGGCTTTATCATAAACAAGATTTTTGTTTCCGATGGGGAATGTGTTGTCGTCAGGCGGCTTGTGACTGATAAATACCAGAGGTGAAGTTTATAGGCAGTAGGTCAAGAGTCTTTAAAAGGTCCACATCCAGACTTTTTACAACCTACATCACCTTACATATAAAAACATGGTCAAAGAAGAATCTTTAACAATTTTTACCCCTCAGAAGGAATATCCCCATTTAGAGTGAGATTCTTCTTTGATCCATAGACACATTTTGAAGGGAGATGGGCAATCTTGAAGCAAAAGTGGACGTGCCTCTAGCTCGCTCTTCATAGTAAGGATATTTCACGTCTGAGAATAAAGTTGTCTTCTAACAGCTTCTTAGTTTTGGCTGAGAAACATCAACATATGATTACTTTCTCAGCATGATCTGGATGCAAACAACATATGCATTTTTCATGAGGATTCCCCTGAATAACAATTTTGCTTCACAAGATCTGCAGCTCTTGAAAAGGCTAGATTCCTTTGTAGTTACACAGTGGGGTACAGTGGCTTTCACAGGGGCCCAGGTCAAAAGTTAATGGGACCATTCTTTGTCAGTAGGCAAGTCTAGCTGCCTGTCACAGCCTTAAAACAAAGAGTTTTAAGCATTAGCTTTTTTAAAAATAAAATAAAAAACAAAGAAAACAAAACACATCACTGCCTCAATCAATGTGTAGTCAAATATCTGACATGCTCCTGAACAGAAGTGTTTAGTTTTTTTAAACCCATTAACAGATGAAAAGGTACCCAAGAAAGGGTAATGTCAATAGGCAGAGGCTATCATTACTATACACCATTCAAAGCACAAAAATGTTGTCACTTGTTCTACATGGCAGTGTTTCAATCTGCAATCATTTGAAACCTAATGACACGCCATTTTTAATGTTTTGCTAACCAGCATTTACCTTGAAAAAATCTGCTAGTATTCTTTAACCTTAATAACAGGATATTTAAAAAACGGGATTACAGGAAAAGGAGTTCGCCACTGTAGGTTTGGAAAAACACAGACCTGCCTTAGAAAGTACTCTCCTAGTGCCCTTTCAGGGCCACTTGATCGACGAACGCATTGGTTTAATTTCTTTTCTTGCTTTCTGTTCCAATGACTGTTCTTGTTGCCTTTAAGAAGGCCACGTCTCTTTGTGGAATTAGCACTGTACCTGGAAAAAAAATCAATACATGGTTTCAGTCGTCTACACTTTCTGCATAACGTATAAATTGTCAGAACCATGCAATATTATAGCAGTTTTGCACAATTCTGTTTTATATATCACTAATTATGGACATTTTATAAAGTTATTCAAAAGATTGTGGGCGGTTGTGGTGTTACTGCCAGAGCTACAGACTTTGGAACTAGGGAACCAGGTTCGAGTCTCTGTGTCAGCTCAACATCCTGTGATTCTGGGCAAATCACTTAATTTCCCAGTGCCTAATAAATGAACGTTCCCTTGTGTAATGTGACTGGTGCTCATGGAAAGTGCTCCTATACCTTCGGTCGAGTTTGCGCTATATAAAACTGCAAAAACATTCTAACCATTAGACAGGGTAAGCACAAATAATGACTATGTAGTGAGGGTGAATGAAAAGTGCCAAAAATGCTGCACAAAAGATTTCAGTCCTTTTACAAGCCATAAAGACTAAACTCAGATGAGCAAACAAGACTATTAAATACTTTAGGTACATGATTTATCAGCACTCTGAAAGGAGGAAATATTTGATCTCTAAAAGTGACCAAAAAACGAGAAAAGTCTCCAGCTCCTTTAGTGAATTTTAAAAAACAAAAAGAAGCCTGATGGTGGCAAAGCTGAGAACTTAAAACAGTCTCTAGTACAGAATATTGTTTTCATGGAGCTAAGAATCAATTCAGTTTCTAGGTGTCACGCTGACTCATTCTCTCTGTCATTTATCTAGTCAATTGCTCACTTGCTTATTCCCTCACACTAATTTACTTATTCCTTCACGCTCACCTGCTCACTCCTTTGCATAACAAGCATTTGCAATGCAGTAGGTCTCGCATTTGTGAAAGCTAGAGCTCTTGGTGTTGAAAATGACAATGTTTTTCAGTTTTGTTTTTTTGTATACAGTGGAGTGATAATATTTGCATGGCGCTATTGCCATTCATATGACCTTACGGCGATGGAGAACCAGAAAAAGTGGAAACAGGTTATGAGGGAGGGGAGACGAGTAATATGCTGGCTGGAAAAAAAAAGTATCATCCTGGAAATAGCAAACACGCATAGGGAATGCAAGATTAAGTAAAGCATGTGAAATGTAAGCAGGAAAAACATAGTTACCTTAACACTGGTTGTGAATAAACCCAATCTGGCCACTTTGTGACCACTCTGTCTTGCTTTATTTAGCGTTTTTTTCAAATGTTGAACCTTTTTTTTTCTCTCCAGTGAAAAATGTCTGAAAAAGACGACATTTGCAGCCAAAGGTTTTGGATCCATGTCACAGGGGAACAAATCCAGGAAAAGAGAGGGTAAGAGCCGTTTATTGAAGTCATGGCTTTTAGCAAGATGAAGAGGAAGAAAGAGAGAGGGATAGCGGCAGAGCAGGAGAAGTGAACACTGACTATTATTCAAAGAAAGAAGAGAAAACGAAAGAGAGGGATGCCATTAACCCGATGAAGTTCACAGTCCTTGGTTTCAACACACCGTTATTTTCGAGCGCAGATTTCAATAACACGCAGCAGGCCACGAAGATTTGCCTCTGCCAAAGCCTGCTAGATATTTGAAGAGCAAAGTCAATCGTAAACTCACACAACGTTCACCATGTGAATCCAGTAAATATAAGACGCAGTGCCACACTATACAAAGCAGCACCAATGTGGTTTTAATCATAAACAGAAACAAGCAGGCCTTTGATCAGATTCATCACTGTCTTTCATGCAACGCGCAGTCAGTTGTAGTAAAGGGCACAGAGGCTGCCAGCGGACCCTCACTCCATGAAGCAAGGGGCACTGAACCAGCTCTGCTTGCTAGTTTCTGAAGGTTCTCCTCACTCAGTACATTTGGGCAGCCAAACAACGATGCTGAGCCACACAGTGGGACCCAAAACCATTAATAACTGGGGATGCAGGTGTTAGACTTGGCATCTTTTGGCGTATTTCCCCTGAGTTTTTGCTTTCTGACCTCCCGGTTTTGACTCTGTTTTTGCTGGCGTAGTGTTTCTGCGCACTTTTCTCACTGCTGATCAGTGGTAAGGTGCAAGTGCTCCTGTGGTAACCTGTGTTATGCATTGGTGTTTCCATGATTGGATATTTGATTTACTTGTTAGTCCCTAGTAAAGTGCACTGAGTGTGCCAGGGCCTGTGAATCAAATGCTACTAGTGGGCCTGCAGCACTGATTGTGCCACCCACGTGAGTAGCCCTGAAAAGGTAACTCAGACCCGCCATTGCGGAGTCTGCGTGCAAATGCTTTACACACTGCCTCTAAGATAAGCCTGACTGCTCGTGCCAAGCTACCAAGGGGGTGAGCAGGGGTTATTTTAGGAGTGTAACTCCCTTATCCTGACTAGAGTGGTGGTTTCTGCCTGGCTTTGGCACATGCCCTAGCCTACCAAAAATCCCATTTCTAACAGTGGGGCACTCCAGAACCCACGTAGAGCCACATCTTGTAGAGTTTAAAAAGCAAAACAATCCCCATGGATAGATCAAAGCAAGTCGAGAAATGGCCTCTGAGTTTTAAACATCCAGGTCTACCAAGACAGGAGGAGGAGCGAGACAGAGACAAAGAGGGATTAAGAGGAAGAAAGAGGAAGAAAGAGAGGGGGAGGGGGAGGGGCAGTGTCAGAGCAGGAGAAGTGAACACTGACTGCTGTTCAAAGAAAGAAGAGAAAACCAAAGTAGCGCTTCACTGGCAAACTCTGTAAAGTGGCGGTAAGAGCCGTTTGTTGAAGTCATGGTTTTCGGCAAGTGAGCCGAGGAGTAAAGTGCAACGAGTTGCCACTTTGGAATTGGAGAGCTGGTGATCACATAAATCGCTCGAATACCTTCTGATCAGGTTCGCGCTACAACTGCAGAATAAGCGGTTGCGGGAGAGTGTGTCCAAAGACGACATTTGCAGCCAAAGTGTTTCTTTCTTTTTTGGATCCATTTCACAGAGGAACAAATCGAGGAAAGAGAGGGTAGAACAAGTTACTTACCTTCGGTAATGCATTATCTGGTATAGACTCTATCTAGCTACAGATTCCTTACATTTGAATCTCCAGGCGTCAGGCTGGATCCAGAAACTTTTGCTGAGCAATACCCCTTGCGCGCGACATCAGGTGGCTCCATTTGGCTCCGCGTGACGTCGTCGGCCTTGTTAGCGTCAGTTATGACGTCGCGGTGCCTACATAGGCGCCACCCAGGCACGCGGACGTCAGTACTTTTCGTTTTTTTCCACACCAGAAGCGCAGAGCCATGAAGTAACTGAAGTAGTTCTGTGCAAAACTAGGGCCTTAAAAAGGGGAACAACCCTAGTCCTGCAATATCAGTCCACAAAGCGGGGAGGCATGGGTGGGGCTGTAAGGAATCTGCAGCTAGATAGAGTCTCTACCAGATAATGCGTTACCGACGGTAAGTAACCGGTTCATCTGATAGAGACATCTAGCTGCAGATTCCTTACCTTTGAATTAGATACCCAAGCCATACCATCCCGGCGGTGGGTTGCAGACTCGTATCCTAAACTACAAAGTCTTGCAGGACAGAACGGGCAAAATGTCCGTTCCTGCGTACTTGCCCATCAAGGCCGTAATGTTTTGCGAACGTGTGCAAAGATGCCCATGTCACTGCCTGACAGATGTCTTGGACTGGGACACCCTGAGCCAAGGCCGTAGTTGCAGCCTGTCCCCTGGTGGAATGGGCTCTTAATCCCTCAGGTGGCTGCTTCCTTGCCAAGGCATATTAAGTCTTGATGCAGAGAATGACCCAGCGAGAGATGGTCCTTTTCTGCACTGCCATTCCCTTCTTTGCTCCCACGTGCCCCACAAAGAGTTGGTCATCCACCCGGAAATCTTTTGTGCGGTCAAGGCAGAACGACAACGCACTTTTTGGGTAGAGTCGATGGACACACTCCTCTTCCTTAGAGGGATGCGGGGGAGCAAGAAGTTAGGCAAAGTGATGGACTGACCCAGATGGAATAGGGTCACAGCCTTTGGCAAAAAAGATGCCCTGGTGCACCACCTTGTCCGAAAAGGACATAAAATAAGGAAGCGTGCAAGATAATGCCTGCAACTCACTCACCCTCCGGGCAGATTTAATCGCCACTAAGAAGGCTGTTTTAATGGTCAACAGCCGGAGGGGACAATTGTGCAAAGGTTCAAAGGGTGCACACATTAGATAGGTAAGGACCAAATTAAGGTCCCACTGTGGCATAACAAAGGGCGTGGGTGGAAATAAGTGAGTCAGCCCTCTTAGAAATCTATTTACAATAGGAAATCTGAAGAGAGAGTGCTGGTCTGGCAGCCACAAAAAAGCAGACAGAGCAGTGAGATAACCCTTGAGAGATCCCAAGGCAGAGCCCTGCTGGGCAAGGGTTAGAATTAATAAAAGGACAGTAGAGAAGAGGAGCAGAAAGCGGGTCAATGGACCTTTCTGTACAGTATGATACAAATTTCTGCCAACGGCAGGCGTATACTGCCTTAGTGGAGGGCCGCCTGGCCGCCAGAATAATGTTTCAGACTTCGGGAGGAAGGTCAAAAGCTATCAACTGTTGCCGCTCAATCTCCACGCATGGAGGCGCAGAGTTGACAGGTGAGGGTGGAGAACCCTCCCCTGCTGCAGTGACAGAAGATCCTCCCGAAGGGGCAGCCTGATCGGAGGATCGATACTCATTCTCAGAAGCTCTGGATACCAGACTCTCCTCGCCCAGTCCGGAGCCACAAGAATGACTTGGGCCCCGTTTGCTCCTGATCTTCTTCAGAACCCTGGGCAGGAGTGGTATGGGCGGAAAGGCGTACAACAGGCATGAGCTCCACTCGCAACGAAAAGCATCACCGAGCGATTGCTGCCTTGGAAACTCCAGCACGCAGTACCGCAGACACTGCGTGTTCTCTTCGGAGGTGAACAAATCTAACCAAGGTTCTCCCCACTGCTGAAAGAGACCTTGCGCCACCTCCGACTGGAGACGCCACTCGTGATCCGCTAGGCATCATCGGCTGAGTTAGTCCACCCTGGCATTCAGAGAACCTGCCAGGTGTTGAACCACCAGGGTTATGCCCTGCTGTTCCAGCCATGTCCAGAGACGCAGGGCCTCTCGACTAAGGGTCCACGACCCCACAATGCCCTGCTTGTTGCAGTACCACATGGCGGTGGTGTTGTCTGTGAACAACTGCACTAACTTCCCCTTGACAGAGGGAAGGAATGCTTTCAATGCCAACTGAATTGCTCGGAGCTCCAACAAATTTATGTGGAGCCCCATCTCCGCCGGAGACCAGTGTCCCCTGATCTCCACCGCTTCCAGGTGGCCGTCCCATCCCAGAAGTGACACATCTGTCACGACCATGAGATCTGGTTGAAGAAGGGAGAGGGGTCTGCCATTGACCCAATCGTGGTTCATTAACCACCACTGCAGATCTTTTGTAGTTCCCTCCGAGATCTAGACCAAGTAGGTGAGATTTCCCCAATGCTGTGCCCATTGGAACTTCAAGTCCCACTGCAGAGCCCGCATACGCTATCTTGCATGTCTTACCAACAGGATGCAGGAGGCCATGAGGCTCAACAGCCTCAGAGTAAGTCTCACCGAAATCCAGGATAGAGGCTGAAATATCGGAATCATAGCCTGAATATCCTGGACTTGCTGCTAGGGAGGATAAACCTGAAACTGCACTGTGTCCAGAACAGCTCCAATGAAAGGGAGCGTCTGAGAAGGAGTTAGGTGTGACTTCGGCACGTTTATAGAGAACCCCAGCGAATGCAGGAGGTTCGCCGCAGTATGAAAGTGGGAGACGACAGCCTGGGGCGATGACGCCTTCAACAGCCAGTCGTTGAGGTAGGGGAAGATTGACACCCCTAACCTGCGCAGATGAGCTGTGACCACCGCCATCACTTTTTTGAACACCTGAGGGGCACAGGCATGGCCGAAGGGGAGCACAGTAAACTGAAAGTGTTTGTGGCCTACTTTGAACTGCAGGAAACGCCTGTGGCCTGGCAGGATGGGAATATGAAAGTACGCGTCCTGCAGGTCCAATGCTACCATCCAGTCTTCTTGGAGGGCAGACAAGACCTGAGCCAGAGTTAGCATTTTGAATTTCTTCTTTTTGAGGAAGAGATTGAGTGTCCAAAGATCTAAAATGGGCCGTAGCCCCTTGTTCTTCTTCGGAATCAGAAAGTAGCGGGAATAACAGCCACTGTCTACTTCTGAAACTGGGACCCTTTCTATAGCTCCCTTGGCCAAGAGAGCCGTAACTTCCTCTTGGAGCAACTTTAAATGATCCTCCGTCAGCTGTTCTTGATTTGGCAGACTTGGAGGAGGAAAATAAAGAAAAGGTAGGGAATAGCCCTCCTGGACTATCTGCAAGACCCACTTGTCCGATGTTATGGATCTCCAGTGGGGGAGATGATGACGAATTCTACCACCAACTGGAGTAGTGTGGTTCTGCAGAATCAGCCTAGGATTGCTTGGAGGCTGCGGGGGGCACTGTGGTCAACGACTTCTGACCTCCATTCCGAGATCAGAATGCACAGCATCCTCGTCCTCGCATGGCTTGGGCAGTCTGTGCAGGACGGTGGCTGGGATATGGCTGACACGAATGGGGCGAAAGGAAGACTGGCCATGGGGGGGGGGGTGAAGAGGCCCAAGGATCTGGCCGTAGCCCGAGAGTCCTTAAACCTGACCAGGGCCAAGTCTGCATTATCCCCAAAAAGGCGGGTTCAGTCAAAGGGCATGTCCATCAAATTGGCTTGTACATCGCTTGAGAAGCCAGTTGTACGAAGCCAGGCGTGGCACCTCATGGCCACGGTCGTGGAAATCGATCTGCTCAGCGAATCGGTTGTATCTAGGCCACAACGTATGGTGAATTTTGCTGCGTCTCTCCCATCCTTCACAACTTGGGAGAGTACAAACCGGGCCCCCTTCGGGTCTTGTGGCAGCACTTGCGCAACCGTCTCCCAAAGGGAATGGGAGAAACAGCCCAATAAGCATGCAGTATTCACTGACTGCAATGCCAGGCTGGAAGAAGAAAACATTTTCATCCCAAATGAATCCAGCCTCTTGGATTCCCTATCCGGAGGGGCGGAAGGGAACACGCCCTGGGACGTAGTTGCCTGCACCACCGAACAATCTGAGTTGGGGTGGTGGGTGAGGAATTTTGGGTCGCCCGGAGCTGGGCGTTGGCGGCGTGCAATCATCCTATTTACAGGAGCCTCTGTGCTAAGTTTGGACCATGTTCCTAGAAGGACGTCTGTAAGTGCCTCATTAAAGGGCAACAGGGGTTCGGACGTGGAAGCCCCAGGTTGAAGCACCTCAGTCAGGAGGTTAGTCCTGACCTGCACCGAGGGCAGCTCCAGTTCAAGGACCTCGGCTGCCCTCTTAACCACCACTGAATAGAATGCCCCCTGCCCCGTAGCCACTGTCGGCGGAGAGAGCATGCCAGTATCTGGAGAAGTATCTAGTCCACTGGCCTTCAAGTTTCCCATACCAGTTCAAATTCTCCTCAGAGACTTCCTGGGTTTCAAGAGGGTCCCCAGACCCCTCCCATTCCTCTGATGAGCCTAGCACATCTTCAAAGTGCTCAGGCGACCACAAAGAACCTCTGGGTTCTGTCGGTGTCGGAATCAGCGTCGATCGACGCCGTTCCGGCTCCGTGTCGTCAGGGATGAGGATGGGGCTGCGCCACCGACGGGCATCAGTGACATCGCAGGCACCGACTTCGGATTTGACGTCGGGGAAGGTTGCGTTAGCACGACCGGCATCGAACCGGATCTGGGATCAGATCCCTAGATCCCCACCGGCGTTGTGGCTGGAGCCAGCGGTGTCGAACCCAATGGGGCCCCTTCAGACCCCGCAGGGCCCGAAGGCTGTCCAGCAGGGTTGTTCCGCTCAAATACGCGGCACATGGCCTCGTAAAACTCTATAATCTGAGCCGGAGTCGCTCCGGCTCCCAGAAAAGGGGGGAGACGTGAAGTCGATTCTGGCTCCGGCTCCACGGAACCGGGCCTAGAGCGTCGGTGCTCCTTACCTTTCTCGACGACGGACGCCAGTTGAGGTGAAGACGAAGTCCACTTGGACTTCATCTTCTTCTTATACCGCTTCCCCGAGTGTCCCGAGGACCTCGAATGGGAGTAAGAGGACTTAAGGCTCCGTGAGCGGTCCCGCGACCTCCTCTTCTTCGATCGGGACCGTGACCTCCTCGGAGTGTCGCTTGAGGGTGTCGACTGCCGGGCCATGAGTAGCTTCATCGCCCGCTCCTTCAAGGTCTTAGGAGCCATCGCCTGACATTCCGAACACGACTTCGTATTGTGGTCGCTCCCGAGACACCACAGACATACGCAGTGGGGATCGGTAACTGACATCATGCGGGAACAAGTCCCGAACGGCTTGAAACCTGTCTTCCTCGAAGATATCCCTCAATCACAAAGTCAGAAATCCCAACAATATTTGATAAAAGTCAAGAGGGGTAGATCTTCCCAGATCGGTGCTTAACTGGCGAGGAAAGAAAAGAACTGACGTCTGTGCGCCTGAGTGGTGCCTATATAGATACCTCGACATCATAACTGACGCTAACGACGTCACACAGAGCCAAATGGAGCCACCTGACTTCGCGTAAAAGGGGTATTGCTCAGCAAAAGTTTCCGGATCCAGCCTGACACCTGGGAAATTCAAAGGTAAGGAATCTGCAGCTAGAAGTCTCTATCAGATAGAGCCGTTTGTTGAAGTCATGGTTTTTAGCAAGTGAGGCGAAGAGCAGACCTAATGCCGTCTGATGTCCTTGCTGGAAAATGTTATTCCGACGAGCTGTACTTTGGAACTGGAGAACTGGTGCTCATGTAAAGCACTCCAATACCTTCCCGTTGGGTTCGCGCTACAACTGGAAAACAAGCGGTTGCGGGAGAGCACAGATTCCTTTAAGAAAATAGCGCTCACAGACTGTAAATAAAACATACCGAATAACAACACAAGTAAAAGGGCCAGTCCTCATGGGAGGTTACAAATGTAGAAAAGGCAGTACTGAGGAGGACTACTAAGCCTATTCATGAATCAAATGCAACCATTTAGAAAGGACAGTAACAGGGGCCAATTGAAAAGATGGGCGGAGCTTCAAGTCCATACCTGAATACAGCATGTCTCAAAGGGACAGTGCAAGCACTGCCTAGGCGAGACCTAAAAATGGGCTACTCCTGAAACCTGGTAAAAAGGGTTGCGCCTATTTGGGTAGCAACTTTCTGGATCTCATGAAGTCTCAAAATGCTGCACTCAAGGAGATCCCAACACAAAATCCTATCTGCTCAAGTCAAAAGTAAAAAGTCATAATGAGCATCATGACAGGGCCTGGGTAACCAAAAAATGGATGTTAGTTCTGAAATATCTGCACTAGAAAAACGTTGCTTCCCCACACTGATCTGAAACTTGGTTAACAGCAAGTGCCACAAAAGCCAGAAGTGACAAAGGGAATAGGTTACAGTAGTAGTGTAAAGGTTGTCCCCCACATCCACATGACATGCTATGGGTTGACAATGATAAATGAAGTATTGTTACTACATGTTGGGAGCAGGACATGATTCTGCTTTTGGTTAATGGAGTTGCAGAATAGCACTTAGCATGAGCCATGGCAACATATGTAGTCAATTTAAGGAAGTCAATGGACTGCAAAATGATCACATAATTGAAAGTGTCTGCAGTGGAGCCTTCAAAGACAATATGTCTTATCACATACCTTTCTCTGGATCAAAAGCGTTCCTGAAAGAAAGCAATCAGTAAAGAGCGAGGATTCTAATTTGCACACAATCTCCCACTAATGTTATGTTATGGTGTCAGTATTTCTAAAGCGCAGCGGTTACCCAATGGTGTCCTGGCGCTAGCTACTGCCCTCTGACCGTAAGATGGGATGAGAAACCTACACGCAGAAAAGCCATGTCTTCAATCCTTTCCTAAATGTCATGAGATCTGTGGCGTTTCTAATATGGAAAGGGAGATTATTCCAGGCCTTTGCGGCACAGGTAACAAAACTTCTCCCTCCACAGTTGACTTATTTGAAAGAAGGTACTACCACCCTCTTTGCTCCTAAAGAGCGGAGCGCTCTTTTAGGGACGTACCATTGAAATCGATGTTTCAGATATTCTGTTCCTGTTCCTTGCAGGGCTTTAAAAACGGTGCACAAGGATTTAAAATGCACCCGTTGTCTGACTGGGAGCCAGTGTAGCCCTTTGATTGCCTTGGTGGCCGATACAAATTTTGGTGTACCGGTAAGCAGTCTAGCAGGAGCATTTTGCAGAAGTTGGAGTTTATTCAGATGTCACTTTTGAATGTTCAAGTAAAGGCCGTTGCAGTAGTCCAATCTTGATAGAATAAGGGATGTTATGACTACTCGCTGACAGTCCTCCGACAGAAACGGCATAATCTTCTTAATCATTCTAAGGAGGTGGAAGAGGCAGATGCAACCGCATTTGTCTGATCCCCAAAGGTGAGTTTATCGTCCACTATGACTCCCAGGTTTTTTACTTTCCTAGTGGGTTTTGGGAGTGTACCCACTTCTACCGGTCACCAGTCTGGGGTCCAGAAATTGGCAATATTTCCAAAAATAATTACATCTGTCTTGCCCGAGTTTAACTTCAGGCAGTTCTGGCTCATCCACTTCTTTACTGAGTTCATACAGTCATGGAACCTCTTCTCCCTCTCTGTCTCCTGCCCAGGCCGCAGAGACACCATAACTTGAGTGTCATTCGCATAAGAAGTGAGCTGAAACCCGAAGGATCTAATCAGATCTGCCAGGGGAGACACGTACACGTTAAAAAGTGTGGGACTGAGGGAAGACCCCTGTGGCACTCCACAAGGTAAGGAGAAAGGTTTCGAACGGAAGTTGTCCAAGGCCACAATTTGAGTTCTTTCAGTCAGAAAAGATCTCAGTAGCTTCCAGGCTAGGCCTTGAACCCCGCAGGCAGACAAACGGTCCATCAAAAGATCATGGTGGACCATATCAAAAGCCGCCGACAGGTCCAGCATAATTAGTGCAGCATTTCCTCCCTGATCCAAGGCTTCCCTTATTTCTTCGGTCGATTTTATAAGGGCGACTCTGTGCTGTGTCCTTCCCTGAACCCATACTGCGTGGGATCTAAGATATTATTTGACTGGAGGAAGGCACTCAGCTGAATATTCATAGTCTTCTCTACCAATTTCGCTGAGAGAGGAAGGCGAGAGATTGGCCGGAAGTTATTTGGATCTTTAGGGTCCAGATTTTGTTTTTTTAACAGGGGAAGAATTGATGCTATCTTCCATGTTCTTGGATAATGCCCTGACATGAACATGGCATTCAATATGGAAGTAAGTGAAATAGAAATAGGCTTGAGGGCAAGTTTAATCACAGAAACTGGACAGGGATCATAGGGGGAGCCTGATCTAATAGCGGCAAGGAGGTTTAAGGTATCTTTCGTAGCCAATGGAGAGAACTTGTCTAGAATAGGCGGTAGGTCAGTTGCCATCACTGTTTTAGCCTCCATGGTTAGGGCATCTGTCCCTCCCGACGGGAAGTGTCTAAAAGACGAAAAAATAACCTCCACCTTCTGTAGGAAGAAAGTGGCGATTTCCTCACACAGCTCTTGGCTGCTGTGAATTTTAGGAGGGCCGGGAGCAGCTAATCTGGCTACAGTCTTGAAGAATTCTTTGGTTGATGATTTAGCCAGTTTGATTCGTGAAAACTTTTCTTTTAGTATTAAATAGTAGCCGTTTATAAAGCGGGAGACTTTGTTTATAGAGATCTTTTTCTACTTCATTATATTCTTTTCCCCAGTTGCGTACTAGACGCTTGCAGGCAAGTTTTTGTTTCCTTAGTTCGTCAGAGTACCAGGGAGCTGTTGGTTGCAAACGTTTAGGAGACCGAGTTTTCACAGGTGCTAATTTTTTACAAGCTGTATCTATCCACTCTGTATAGCGGACGGTAACCTCCTCCACCTCAGTAGGCAGCAAGAAGGGCCAATTTTGGCCCGAAATGCATTGGGTATAAGAAGTTCTGTGATTGAGGATGTACGTTGTATTTATTGCGTGCTCAGAAAAAGGCCTGGATGGGCTTATCTGTAGCACAAGAAGCTGTCTAAATTCGACTGCATCTTACGTGTGATCGTTAAAGAGAAATAAAATCCACTCATGAAACGCATTTGGAACATTCTGGAATGATTATTTTGGCTAATTTGGACTGTTTGGCAAACATATATGGTGAACGATTCAACAGGCTGTGCACCGGACTGGAGTGGAAACTTCGCTCCTCGTTTTGATGTAGCAAATAGGCAGCTGCCATTAGCAAGTCACCTAATTCTGTGCCCATAATTTTATTCCATGCTCTTAATTCTGTCTGACTCTTGGATGTCCCCGTATTATGGAGTAGATCCAGAAAGGTCAACTCAAACTGGATTGCACATGATCTATCCATGCAAGTGGCAACAACCTGGTGCAGATTAACTGTGGGTGGTTGGAGAAAATGAATCAATGTAAAAGGGTTGGTCAGTGCATTTAGTCACCTAAATGAGCTGTAAAATAGATCTCACTTTAAAGTGCCAGGCAGAGCGAATTTCATAGTGCCAAGACTTGCACTCATATGTATTTCTGGGTCACTAAGCTGACATGCAGTCAGAACAAAGGAGTATGGTACCAGTCATCATCTGCATCCATGGCTGTGAGGGAAATCTGTCGAGCCTCTTGAACCACTGTAGGCAAATCCAGCCCACACTTGCTAATCAGGTCCACCGACTACCCTTCCGACCCAGAAAGTATGACTGGTATGCCTCTTACCCAGACTTGTCAGTCTTGGAAAAATGTCATACTGGCATCCCTTTATCAGATTTGCAGGAGGCAAAGGGGACCATTGAGGCACAGGAAGCAAGCGAGCTGAAATCTGTAGTGCCCTTCCAGCCTGGGTACTCGCCAATGACTACATCACACACAGAGCTTAGTATAACATGTCTTTATTCTTCTGCATGTAACTGTGAACTCAACATTCTAAACCTGCATTTGCTTCACTACGCTCTAATGTTTACGTCACAGTTCTACGGAGTCCATCAGGAGTCACAAGGGTTCAGTCATTACAAACTCACACAACACTACAACTACTCCTCAGTTAAATAAAATAATGAAACTGTTTTACAAATATATAAACAATCATAGTTCTTCAATGAGTCTTCGTGGTGCTTTGATCACACATCCCGACTATTTCTTTGGAAACTGGGGACAGGCTGAAGTGCCATGACCGGCATTGGTAATGTAGAAACAGCAGCAGTCAGGGGGCCCAGTATCTACATTCATATCAGTGCCTGACGAGCGATGAGCCACATGTTGAAAATGTGTGGAATCTCACATAATGGACTACCCAGGACATTGGACAGTTACCATGTGTCCTTTGCTGTTCACAACATGAAATGGTTTAGCATTGAAAGGCGCATCAGGCTTTCATTTTGTATGCGGATGAATAAGCACTTGATCTCCTCTAGTGAATGTGACGTCTTTTGCATGTTGACGCTTGTCTGTATTGGCCTTCATTTTCCTATTACGATCCAAGTCTTTCATGTGGGTTTCTTCCTCAGTATTTGATCTTCTGTTGGTCCACTGAGGTGACTTGGTTGCCATGGCTCTCCTGAACATTAAGGTTGCAGGGCTTTCACCTTTGGTTGAGTGAGGGGTCGAACGGTAAGCTCGAAGAGTCGATTTTAAGAAAGTTTTAGGGTCAAGCTTTTCTAGCACAGCACGCTGGACAGATTTCTTAAGAGTAGTCATGAAACATCAACAAGGCAATTGGCCTGTGGACAAAGAGGTGTACTTTTCTGATGCTTCAAATTAAGATGACTGAGAAGTTCTCTGAATTCTCGAATGTTGAAAGGTGGGCCGTCAGGGGATGTCCGTTGACAAGAGGACTGAAAAAGTCAACAGCAATTCTTTCCCATGCATGCGTTGGCAACTCTGACATGTTTAAGGTGAGTTGAGTGATTTTTGATGGCAGACAGATGCATAGATGACAGGCCTTAAATTCTCTTTCAACTCTCTGGTTGAGATGTGGAAACCAGACTCGGTCTTGGAGAGCTTGTTTGGTGGCCACAATTCCAAAATGTCCTTCATGGGCCACTTCAATTACATGTTGTCGCAGACTCTCAGGAATGGCAATTCTCTATCTACCCTCTTGGTGTAGTTGTATTCTTGAAATCACAGACCCCAACGTTCAATGCGAGGAGGCATTTTTGCCTTTGGATTGCCAAAGACAGTCAACAATGCTTGATGAGCTGTCACGAGCCTAAAGGGCTTCCCATACAAGAATAGGTGGAAATGTTCACAAGCCCACACCAGAGCTAAGCTTTCTTTCGCAGGTTGTGAATAAGCACGTTCAGTTTGGGACAAAATAAGAGCATTTGGGTGTCTGCTGTGCTGTGCAAGGATGGCGCCTAACCCGACAGGGCTAACATCAACAACAACCTCAGTATGAAGCTTTGGATCAAAGTACGCCATTTCAGTAGCGTTCTCAATAGCTTGTTTGTTTTTTTGGAAGCTTTGCTCGCATTGATGTGACCACAGAAAGAAACATTCTTTTTCGACTCTTAATGGTGCACTGACAATAGCAAAGTCTCTTAAGTATCTAGAGCAATAGCTGGCCATGCCAAGGAATGAACGTAACATGGAAATATCTTGTGGGGGACTGGCAGTAGACAGAGCTTGCACTTTAGCTGGACCGGGTGTCATGCCCCCATCAGAAAAGATATGGCCGAAGAATTTTAACTTTGCCTTATAGAATTCACATTTCACGACATTCAAAGTTAAACCGGCATCAGCGAGCAAAGGACATACTTGCATGAGAGCTTTCTCGTGCTCTTTCTGTGTAGCTCCGAAAACCAATGTCATCACTATAAATGAAAGCCTTCATGACAGGCTATATGATATGTCGAATGACATAATCAAATAGCTCTGCAGCTGATGACACACCAAAACGTTTGTAACAGAACAGACTAACATGTGTTGAAAAGGTTGTAATGTACCTGCAATTCTCCTTGAGTTCCAACTGATGATATCCTCTACTCAGATTAAGGCGAGAGAATTCCTTCGCACCATTCAATTTTGTTATCTTGTTGGCAATGTGTGGACCTGATGTGGTTCTCTTTCAATTGCCTTGTTCACAAGCATATATCCACGCACATATGTACAGCTCCTTCACTGTCCTTTTTGGGTACTACCACTATGGGAGAAATGCATGGAGTTGGACCAGTGGAACGCTCAATGATATCGTGTTTGATTAAGGATTTAGGTTCTTTTTCAACAGCTTCCTGTAATAGAAGGCAATTTGTTTGTGTCTTTGAGCAATAGGACGGACGCCCTCAATGTGTAATTGGACTTTCATAGTCTTGAGTTTTCTCAACCCATGAAACAACGAAGGGAACTGACTTACTATTTCGTGTTGAGCATTCATGTTATGGTTCACGGATATCAGTCCTATATCAGCAGCTCTGCCGAAGCTGAGTACACAGTCTCTTGACGCCGTACCTTGAAGTACACGAATGGGTGCTTGTACTTTTGTTTTCTTTTGTTTCATCGTTGGTACAAACAAACCTTAACTTTTTAGTAGATTCGATCCAGCCCACGTATACACTTTGTCTCGATGGTGTAAGTCGAGGCAATGGAGACAGTTCAATATATTTCTCCTCAGGCATAATTTTTATTGATGCATCACTATCGATAATGCAAGGTATTGAACAACCGTTGACTTTTAGTGTGATTTTCGGACAATGTTTGAATGACTTTGGTGGTTTGTCTTGTCGACTTTTCTTTGACTGGTTTTTTTCCCCACATGCGGCCAGTCTAACATGTGCACATTTCTCTGAGGTAAACATCGACATGGCACAATCATCTTCTTCACTTTCACTTGACATTGTTACTGAAGAACTGTTTGACGAAGATTCAGATGTCCAACAACTTCATTTGGAGTTGATTTGCATCAGCTGATCTCTTGGCTTTATGGGCGTGCGTCGAACGTCACTTCTGGAAAGTTCTGGTGCCCATTTTGTCTTCAAGCTGTGACGCACTTAGTTTTTCCTTCGCTTTGCAAACCATTACAAAATGGTTATCCTATCCACAGCCTTTGCAGATTTGTCCAATGGCGGGTCATTTACCTTCATGTGGAAACCAAAATCCCAACCTGAAGCACAACTTCTTTTTCTAAGGAGAATTCACTCTGCGTTCCGTGACCTTGTGCTTTGGCTTACTTTTCACATTCATGACTGACTCACTCTGGGCACCTCCAGCCTCCATGTCAGCAGCTTGTCGATCAGCATGCTCTTCAGCTCAGGCAGCCATGAGAACTCACTCAGACTAAGAGTTTCTCTCGGCATTAGTCGTCTGAATGAATCTGACAAGCATTCGTCAATCACTCTGAGGCATATAGCTTCCTCATCATTAAATTAATTGAACTTACAGTGTTTGATGAGCGTATCCAGTCTCTCAACAAATTTGTCTATGTTCTCACCAGATTTCAGTCATTCTTGACTGAGGATATACCTTTTGTAATCTACATTTAGCATTCGATTGAACTTGAGTTTTAAGGCTTCTTTGATTTGACTGTATGCAATTTTGTCAGCTTGCAGCATTTTCTTTATGACTTCTTTTACACCTTCACCAGCAAGATTTATAAGGTACTTGATAATCTTCTTGTTATCTGCTTCTTCTATCGCATCAATGAAATCATCACATGTCTCTATCCAGACAGTCCATCTGTCACCAATATTCAGTTTTTTTGTGGTATCGAATGGCAGTGGTGGTTCAAGAAGGTAGCAGCAATGTATCCATTGGTGGAACTTACAGATGTGGAGAGTAGAGTTCTTTTCAACGCTGCTTGGTGATCATGTTTATGCAAACCATCTCTGAGGCCTTTCAATGTGCTGGCCTCTGGATCATGTTTGATAATGACAGGAAACGGGTCCTCTTTCTTGGTCTCCATTGGAAAAGTGAACATTCACGATTCCGATCGCCGCTCTCAGCTTTCTGAACTTCAGAGACCTTTGGAGTTGTTCTGCGCCCCACTTGGCAGCTTTGGTGGTGTGCTGCTTCCGCAAGCACAATCTCGGGTGCTTCCTCTGGGGTCACTCCCTCTAGTGATGTGGCATGATGACTCTCTTTAATCAGTACTGGTAAGCAGATGACCGTTTCTTGTATCACATGGCCTTTAGGCGTCTCTTTGTGCTGTTTGACTCCTGGTCTCTGCTTCGCAACGCTTCTTCTTGCAATTTGCTGCTCTTTTAAAATCTGGTTGCATCCTCCAATAGTGGTATTACTCCATATGATATACAACCTTAAGTTGCATAGTAGCTTAGTCAGACCACACCCCCCCCCCTGATATTGTGGCATGAAACAGGAAATTTTGTGGCACAAATATGGAACTTTTACGGCAAACTATCAGGTTTTTTGCAGTATGTGAGAAGTTGGCCTGGTATATGCTGTCTACTAATTAAAGTGAAGCAAACACAAGGAGATGTTGGACGGAGCGCTGAAACTTTTCATACACTCACTCCCAGTCACAGATCTGGGTAGAATCCATCATTGTTCTTTAGCTCACTTCACCACCTCAGTTCAGTCCCAGCTATATGCAAATCAGTCTTGACCCTGTGCCTCATGGGAACAGTCCAGCCCGAACTGCCAGAGCCAGGTCTTCCCTGAACCGGAAACAAGCATCCTGGGACCGGTTTCGGGGTAACACCCCTCATCAGCCAGGCTAGCTTGAATCCAGTGGCAAAGTGAGCAAAGTACCACGTCTGGGCATACCCTGACAACTTAGGGCGAACAAAGCAAACACATGGAGATGATGGACGGAGCGCTGAAACTTTTCAGACACTCACTCCCAGTCACAGAATGCTTGCATTTTCCAGCATTCCGTCCATCAATTGTTTCTTTTGCATATGTTGCACTAATTAAAGTGGGCACCTTGTACAAGTCCAAACAACCCTTATAGTGATTTAAGAGGTCAAAGATAACCTTAGAAAGCTATCCAAGTGGTAGCTGTGGAGAGCAGCCTTCAGGCTTAGTCTTGCAGGAATGTTAAGCAGCTTGATTTACCAGAATGCAACCTTATAGTATTGGTTAAATGAAAGGAGAACCACACAGTAGTCATAAAAATATGTATTTATTAATATAACGCTCTCTAGTACGACACAGTATCTTCTACACTAAGATACTCACAAAGCACACAATACTGTAGCACAGAAACAATAGTAAATAGCACTAATACACAGTGGGCTCCAGGGGGAGACCAAACCGTATACTAAAATAATTGGAATAAGAACCACGACTCGAGTCAAGACAGTGTCTAGAGGACGTAGAATCGCTGGGACCCCAAGGAACCACCCAAGGTGAGTAAGTAGGGACCCCACGGAGGACGGGTGAAGTGTGGGAACACGACCGCATGCTACGTACAATTCTATGGGGAAGTCGTAGTTGAAGTTTTAAAGTTTAAGGACCCTTCCCAGTGGACTTCGAAGAAACCCCGTGGAAGTTAGGAGGTTGGAGAGCCACCCCACCCGTGGATACCGTAGTACCAGAGTTATCTATCCCAGGGAAGCCGGGTGCATAGGTCTGAAGTGGCGTCGGAAACCGCCATCGATCTCAATGGAGGACTTCGAAGAAGAGCCGCTGCTGGAAGGAAGAAAAGTGTCCATTGGAATCTAAAGGTGGATTCTTGTCGAGGAGGACCTGAAAGCAGAGGGGACAGAGTCTGGGTCACTCAAGAGTGACAAGGGGCTCCGTAGACGAATGCCCACCGATGTTGGGTGCTTCAGGTGCCTTGAGGGAGTTCTTGACTCTGCAGCCATGGGGACCAGGAGACGTCGAGGATGACCAGGAGCCGGATACGAGCTATCCCACGAAGGATGTCGAATGCTGAGGGGTCGGTGTCCAGCGGGAGCACCAACAAGCCTTGGCAACGGCAACCCACGCAGAAGGTCAAAGAAGGTTACGGTTCGGACCAGCAAGGTCCAGGAGACTCACCAAACACAGAGGAGTCAGGGCAAGCCTGGAGCAACAAGGGGAGCCCAAGCAAAGCAAAGTCGACCCTCAAGTGGACTCACAGGCAGGAGGCACAGGAGTCACGAGAGGACCTCAAGCGATTTCACAAAGCAGCAGCCCACGGAGAACTCGGTGTAAGGAGGCCGGAGTTCTTTGTAGGAAATGGAGCCAGAGGTTGGGGCTACTCAGAGCCCAGTGCACTTGTTCAGGAAATGCCAACAAGCATATGCACTTGCAAATGAACGCGGTGCACAGGGTTTCGGGTATTGCAGCCCCCACGAGGGATTCTGGCCTCAAACTTGGAAAGAGGGCAGCTCAGACCTCAAGGGACGTAGAAACCCACCTCCTGTGTTGCTGGAGCCTTCAGAGTCCGTAGGAGCTCAGGAGCAGCAGACCGGTCAGTCGTGAAGTGGTGCCTGCGGATGCAGGGGAGTGACTCCTTCACTCCAAGGGAGATATCTTCAGGTGTCCTTGATGCTCAACAGGTCCTGCACGGAGCCTGTATGGTGCACGGGCACAGACGATGCTTCAGACAGAGGGAGACGAAGTCGGGCCCAAACAAAGTCCAGCGAAGTCCAGAGTGTCCAGACGGTCGAAGTTCAGTGGTTCCTGGTTCAGAATCTTGTCCACGTCGAATCTGGGTCCTACAGCCAGGTAAGCCCTTTTGTACCCACGGGAGAGGGTTCGACAGATTCAGGGGAGCCTCCCAGGGGAGTGTCTGGACAGTGTGGAGGTTACTCCCATGTCCTTTGTCCAGTTTCACGCCAGAGCAGGAGCCAACGGCTCCCAGGACTGGTTTGAACTGGACTATGCACAGGGACACCAAATGTGCCCCTCATGCAGACTTTCAGTCGCTGGCAAGCGCACCCACCTAGCCCTAATATACTAAATCCTGTCTGGGAGGTGGTCACACTTCCCTGTGACAGGATGCCTATTGTTCCACCTTCCTCTGCTCGAGCTTGGCTCAGCAGCAGGAGGGCAGAAACGTGTCTCTGGTCGGCAGCAACCATTTTGTGCTGCCCGGGACTAGAAGGCTGGTACCGGGAACACCAGGGACCCAATGAAGCTCGCTTCTGAGGGGTGGAATCATACCTCCACACCGGCTACCGGTGTGAGGGTATGATTCCACAATGTTTGACACCTAACACGATAGGGTTGCTTTCAGCCGTTTTTGAGTTGGTCATCACGCGGTGGCATAATGTCACTCTATATGTCGTAAATGGCTGCTGCACTAACAACCCGGGAGAATGGACTCCGTAGGCTGCAGGGGTGTCCTGCTCATGCAGTGGCACCCTCTCACTTAGAACCAAGCACCCTGCCTTCAGGATTGTTAAGGCCTGCTATAGGGGTGACTTATAGGTTTTAAGTGTAGTGACCCTTAGATATAGTAAACCTATATCTTAAGTAAGTGGTGCATGCACCAACTTACACAGGCTGCAATGGCAGGCCTGTAGTTCCATTTTGCATGGACTCTCATGGGTGGCATAATACATGCTTCAGCCCATGGGAGGCCTCTGGGGTACCTATGCCCTGGGTACATGGGTACCATATACTAGGGACTGACAAGGGTACCCCAGTATCCAATCTGGAGTGTACCTAAGTACATGGCATAACAGTTTAGGGAGAAAGCAGATAGACTGGGGTCCTGATTAGCAGGATCCCAGTCAGACTAGTCAAAAACAGTATCACATTTAGCAAAAAGTGGGGGTAACCATAAGAAGCAGATCCTACTTTCCTACACAGCATTTTTGAGGAACATTATTTTACTGTCCGTCATTCTTTTTTGCATAGTTTTCCCCGTAATTAAGTCAGATGTAGTAAAGTAGTTTGAAATCCCTATTAATTCATTTGTTTCTGTAATGTTGCAAACCAAAGGAGTTCACAGATGACCAGTTTCCGGCAAACAAGCAAGCAACTTTACCACAGAGTAAAGGTTTTAGCTGTAAGCATGCATATTCAAGTAGGAATATTAAGCAAAATCTCACAATCATGATGTAATTTTAAATATGACTGCCTTAACATCCCTTTTCATGGCTGTTCAGTAGTCACAGACACGTTTCACCATGTTTGTAACTCATCAGCGTGATATAGGTGGCATTCTTAAAAAGTAATAATAACAAGATCCGGAAAAAACTAGGAATAAAAATTGGAATTCAGTGGCAGCCCACTGGAGGAGGTGTAAGTGCTGAGTGAGCAGATGATTCCATATAAAAAGGGGCGCAATGCACTATTGACCAGTCAGTCAGTCAAAAAAAACTTTATTTGGTTTATCACAACCATAAAGCACGCAATAAATAATTTATGACAATCAAATTTTAAAAGCATAGTGTTTCCGATAAAAATCATTGTTTAAAATGTTTACAATTTTTATAAAATTTCCAGTCCTATTCCAACCCCAATTATTTATTCCTTGTCCGCTTTCAGTAGGAGGTTGTCCACCAGTGTCATGAACTTTACGCCTCGGCAAATTAAGATGTTTGATGAGCCACCCATCCAGCTTGTTACAGCCTGCCTGCAGGTGCGGATGTTTAATTCATTTAGAGTTACTTTTAGGAACTTCCTTCTTTCGTCTTTTACAGTGGCGCAAACACACATCAAGTGGCATATGGATTCTGTGCGGTAGCCACATAAACGACAATTTTCAACTTGATGTTTACTTTTCCAGGTGGGGACCAAATCCTTGACCAGTCTTGTGCATTCTGGAAGTTGTGGTTCGCATCAAATTAATCAACCAGAAAAAACTACAAAATTAAAAATGCGTTTTTACAGGGGAGTCCTTAACTGGTGGTATGTACTCCCACTGATATCATAGTATCTGCCACCCTTACCTTAAAAATCACAAAAATAAGTTACGCCAAGCGAGTGAATAATGTAAAAATAAAAGAACAAGCTATAATATTCAGTAGAAAACATGCACTTCTCCAAACAAGTTACAGCCCACACAGCAACCCATGATGCATCCCACAAATACAGATTAATGGTGGTGTCCAATGGTTAAACTTTCTTGGGTGAAAATCCGTAAAGCAGGTAAAACCAGTGAATTTTAAAGAAGAAACAGCCAGCGGGAAAGCAAAGCACTTATCCCCAATATACAATCAAAAGTAGGCTTCTAAAACTATATAAAAGTGGCCTCGGATAAAGTTTGATGGAAATAAATCTAGCAGGCAATTGGCTCTCAAAAGGTTGATGGGGCTGGGGGTAGAATCGGGTGTATTTTTTGAAAGATGGCCCTTCTCTCCTACAGTTCTATTGGTTTTCATCGCTCCTGGCCTCTTAGAAACTCTCCACATTTTAGAGGTGGGCAAGCCACTGAAAGCTAGAGCCAGATGCCTGGCTCTGGCTCAGCTTGAGATCTTCTATGAAACCTCTAACCCAAAACGATTCGAGTTTTCAAGGGAGGCGAAATGCCTAGTGGCTACAGCTGCCAGCCATGTGTCATTAGAGAACTGGGATTCCAGGCAAATCTTCCCTGTGCTGAAAACAAAAACATGAAGCAGCATTAAGTCCTTTGGCAAAAGTTTGCGCTATGTAAAAGTGCCAAAAATAAAATGTGGATTCAGACTGTCACCCATGCTCTAATCTCAGCCTCCAAGCATTGATCTTTGATGTCAGAAAGCGATACCCATGAGCTAGTGCTAAATTGCACAGTGTGAAACTGGAAAATCTGGGATCAATCCTGGCTTGACCAAATTGTGTGATCCTAGGCAAATACTTGATGTGCACTGTACAAAAACATCTCCTGTGCTTGATTTAATAGCCTATGAAGTTGCTCTATCGTTTATAAGAATCTAGGCCACATATACGGCACGCATGACAACTGACTTACCTCTTAATTCACAAACAGCGTTGGCGTCAGGGTGGGGGCAGGCATGTTTTTCAGTTCATGTTTAAAACACTCACCTTTAATAAAGACCTCTCAATGCAGAGATACTGATGTACTAATGGGAAACCTTTTGCCATGTTAAAAGAAATACACACTTTAAAACTTTGAAGACAGTTTATATTCAAATATGTTATGTTATGTTATGTTATGACAATTTATAGCGCGCACTACTACCCAAGGGTGTCTAGGCGCTTGCGAACTCCAAAACTGTCATCAGAGCAGCTAGTTTCTAAAAAGCCATGTTTTAAGCAATTTCCTAAACTCCAGCAAATATGCCACGTGTTGCATGATTTACATGCCCAATATTTTCTTGGCTTGTTGTGCACGGGCGCTTAGTTCCAGAGCTGACCCTTGACTTGGCTTTTTTTGATAATTTGTTGGCTCGCCTACCTCACCACATTGACTAACAGGCCAGCCTGTCTCTCAGTCACATTGTTATAGGCAAGAAGTGCTCACGCACGCACTCAATCTTTCCAAACAGCTTCAACTCTCAGCCTCAGGAACAAAATGCAAGCAGCTGCAGCGAGGCTGCTCCACTTTCTTTTGGGAAGAAACCCCCCTTAAGGCACTGATGCTGTCCATGCGCCTCTTTGTCCGTTTTAGCCTTGTTTGCTACGGATTAGTAAAAGGAAATGAGACGATAAATGAGGAGGGGGTAATGCCAGGGAACAGACCTCTTGCCCGTCTGTTGGCCCCTCAGGCAGGCGGATTGCTAAATTGGCACAGGTAAAGGAAAATCATATATGCTATCCAGCCTGCACCACGGCTCCAACATGCAGAGGCTCGATATGACATGCTGCATGTACAGACAATGGCAAGGCGGATTTTCTCCACACACGGATTCATGAAACACAACAACAAAGGTCAGGGGAGAACGTGGGACCTTTACCATTTTTCATGGCCATATAGATGAAATAAGCAGGCATTGCAGAAATTCACATATATTGTGGGAATTTTGCAACTCGCGATATCGTGAAATGCTGTAGGGTCTGTGAAGTACCTCTCTTTGCAGCCTTTCCAGCAGGTTCTCGGCCAACTATGTGTACAATTCTCAGTAAAGCTTTTGTTATCTTCAAATGCTTTACATGGACTAAGGCTGCACTTTGACTCCACATACACCAGACATCGATCCCTCATTTCGACAGAGGCACACGTAGCACACACAAGCAGTTTGCTGGACCACGGCATGCTCTTTGGGAGAGCACTGTCGATCTTGGGGTTACTTATCCCCTATCTCATCGCCAGTTGTAGCGTCCTCCCCAGCCTGGGTCCTCACCAATGACTATTCCACACATGGAGATTAGTATAACATGTCTTTATTCTTCTGCGTGTAACTGCAAACTAAACATTCTAAACCTGCACTAAGCTCTAATGCTTACATCACAGTTTTACAGAGTACGTCAGGAACCACAAGGGTTCTGTCATTACAAACTCACACGACACTACAAAACTCCATGGATTTTTTCAGATGCAGGACTGAGCTAGATTTGCACTGTACTCAGTGGGGTTCTGACCCTTTTGGAGGGCTAGGTGGATTTGTGATGGAAGGAAAGGAAGGTGTCTTTGAAGACTCTTATTGCATTTGTTTTCTTGAAAGCACCCAGATTTGTTTGGTTTCTCTGATCTGGGTGCAATCAATTCCACAGCTTTCCTCTTAACACCTGAATTGAACTGCCTCAGTGTCACCTGCATTTGAATCTGGCCAGAGTGATACGGTTTGCTTGATTGACTCCATGGATCAGCTTGGTGTATGGTCTGGAAAAGGGCTTCATGTACTTTAGATGGTGGCTCACTTGTGCTTTCAAAATAGTGCAAAGAATGTTGAACCTAATTCTTTGTACCTCAAGGAGCAGCTGAAGGGCCTTAATGACTGAGGTATGGTAAGTTGATTGTTTAGGTTAAGACAGAGTTGATGCTCCATGCAGGGGCGGCTTATCCATAGGAACACAGACCCCCTACTGCGAGCCACTACACCCTAGACAGACTCCATATCTCCATGCATTTGGTTCCTGTAGTATAGGGGTGGGGCTATGGAGCAATCTGGCAAGGACTGAATGAGGATGCGTTGTGTTAATGAACTGTGCATGTCAGATTGGCCCGTGTTTTCGCTGCGGCCAGCCTGATATGCGCAGTTCAGACTTCCATAATCAATGTTACCTTAGAGCTGGAAGAGCTTTGACACAGCCCCATCAGTCTACAATGGAACGTTGTGTTTCCCTGACCCAGCCAATCCTGGCACTGCTCTTTTACTGTTTGGTATTAAAAGCAGCATGACAGCAGTGCTTGGGCTGACTGGGGTGCTATTACCCAGAATGCACATCTTTGCCTGGCAGGGGGAAGATCAGATCATCAGGCCAGCTCAAGGTAAAAATATGTTTCTTCATGTTTATTTAATACCAGTACTCCCAATATGCTGCAAAATTGAATTTGTATTGCAGAGGTGATCGGTGCACATTCTATATAAATAAAACGTACCTATAAATAGAATGTTCCCCGATCACCTCCGCAATACTAATTTAAGCATGTCCATCCTTTACAAAAGATTTAACTTTCACGTGCTGCACGTGCCCCACCACTTTTAAAAGTCGCAGCTGGCTCCATGGCTTTGCAAACTCTGTAATTTCACAAGCTTATTCTTTGGGCTTTAGTGCTGCATTTCACAGTCTATATTCCACTATTTTACCTGCAAAGTATTATGCAAATATCCCAATTCTTTCCAGGCTGTGACATCCTAACCAAGTACATTATTTGTCCACAGCACCCATTATGTTTGTACCAAGCAGAAAAAAAGTTGTCCACTGTGTGAGCCCGTACCTGGGGCATGAAGCCTCATTCATATGGCGATAGGTGAGAGTACCCGCCTCATCCAAAGGTGTCAGGGTGTTCCTCCCATTGGCCTCAAAGTGTTTCCACCGGCCCACCCCCCAATGTTTCTCTGGGACCTCATTCATGCGGAGTGCTGCCTCATAAGATGCAAACCAAGCATAAATATCCTCCCCCTCTGGAACTTCTGCACAAGATCTACAAGAATTTAACCTTTCCCCCAGACTGCACTGTCTCTACGCTGCCACCATTTGAGCTGGGCTCCGCCTGCTTGGTCTTAATGTCCAGCTCCCTCAAGCTTAGCTCATGTGCCAAAAGCAACTTCTTATCTTCCAAGGCACAAGCTTTCTCAGCCTCAATCTACAGGTTCTTCATTTGGAGCTTCATAGCGTCCAACTCATGATTTCTGACCCTCTGCCTTTCCTCTGGAGACAAATTTCTGGAAGAAACTCTGCTGACAGCCACAGAGGCTGCTCTTCCTACAGGCAAATCCTGGGACCTAAAGCCCCCTTCAGGAATATCCAGATCCACAACTGAATCACCTGTCTCCCCCAGCTTCTCTGGCCTCCCACCAGGCACTCAAGGTCTTCTGCAGCTGCTCTCTGCTTGAGGCGCTCTTTATGGGGCATCCAAAGCTTTTGCAAAAATGTCTGAGTTGATCCACTTTGTATGCATGCAACATTCCAAGATCAAATGCCAATTCTGCAACCTCACTTGCTGGTTTACCATTGAAAGACATGGTGCGTGGATACTTCAAGGGTCAGATCAAAAATAGAACCAAAAAACACCATTTGTGGTTACGTAGTGGTCTGCTCTAGACTAGTGATGTACACCAATCACTGTGGGTCAAGTACAAATACAAGTTCAAATCCTCACCGCTGACCACGAATGTTAGAAATGGGGGTCTCTAATTGGCAGAGGTATGCACCTTTGTCCAAGTAGGGACCCTTGCTTCGAGACAGGGTAATGGGGATACACACTTTAGATAACCCCTGCTTACCCCCTTGGTAGCTTGGCATGAGCAGACAGGATTATCCAAAAGGCAATGTGTAAAGTATTTGTACTCAAAACACACAGTAACACAATGAAAACACCACAAATGGACACCGCACCAGTTTAGAAAAATAGGGTTTCTTTATCTAAACTAAACAAGACCAAAACAACAGAAATCCAACATACATGTATCAAATTATGACTTTAGAACAGTTAATGCAAAAATAGAACTTGTAGAAACAAAAATAGCTCCACCTGGGGCTAATACTACGTTGTGACAGGCATAAATTCAAAGTGCGGCGCCGACTGAGAGGTGCCTGGCGTTGGGCACGGAGTCACATGGACACCCAGACAAAAGTACCTTGGAAAACAAAGTCTATGGATGATGAACGGTGTCGTGGAGGTTTCGTGGAGGTGAGGTATCGAGGTCGAGGTCGGTTCCCTGGTTGCCAAGGGGGAGGCAAGGCGTTGAGTCCGTGAGAAGGCGTCTGGTCCAGTGAGGCGATGCGAAGTCGAAGAGTTCGTGAAGTCACCCTCGTCGGTTATTGACTCTGCGATAACGGGATGCAGACGCTGGTGGTGACAGCGCAGGTGCGAGCACTGGCGTCGGGAAGGCCGATAACTGCAGGCATTGGAGCTGCGGTGCAGTGCGTCGTGGACCTCACAAGCAGTGCCCCTGGCCTCTGAGCAGTTCGCTGCGTCACTGGCATCGGCGGAGTTGTTTTTCTTGCTTTGCAGCACCAACCACAGAATTCTCAGTGCCCAGGAACTGGAATTGGCGCCCTTTTGAATGCAGGAGTTCACACAGGAGTCCAGGTGCTGGTCAGTGGGTTGCGGGTGAAGTCTTTGTGTCCCTGAGACTTCACAGGAGGCCAGCACACACAAGCCCTTGGAGATTCTTCTTCAAGCAGATTCACAGCAAAGTTCCAGTCTTTGTCCTTTCCTTGGCAGAAGCAGCAATGGCAGGCCAACCCAGCAAAGCACACAGCAACGGGTGCAGTACACCTCCTCACAGCTTTCCAGCTCTTCTCCTTGGCAAAGGTTACGCTTGAGTCCAGAAGTGATCTAATTCTTTGGGGTTTAAGGTCCAATACTTATACCCAATTTTTTGTTCGCTTTGTGGCAAGGGTCTCTGCGCCCAGTCCAAACCAGTTCTGTCCTCTCTGGTGCAGCATGACCACAGGAGGCGGAGACAGCATTGTGCAAAGGAGACACTGACTATTCAGGTGCAAGGGAAGCTCCTCCCACCACTCTAAATGCACTCAAGGTCTATTCAGCTCAGCTATGAGTCACCCAGGAAAGGCAAGACACACCTGTACCCCCCTTGTGGCTGTCTACAGTGAATGCACATCCCCAGCTCCAGTCACTTCAAAATCAGACAGTCAATACATACAATAGCAGAGGCACACAGAATGGTTAAATAAGAAACACACAATTTAAAAACCATGGGGCATATTACCTAGGATTTGCGATAATTATTGCAAAGCGCGCTTAGCGCTGTTTCTTTTATCGCCGGCTATCGCTGGATTTCATCGCGGAGATAACTCGTTATTATCAACGCTTATCTCCAAGGCGATAGCGGCGAAACCCAGCATTAGCGCGAGAAATCCAGCGATAAAATCACTGCGCTAATGAAAAGCTCGCTAATAGGCAGGTGAGGACTTAACCTTACAATCCACCTCCCATTGACAAGAATGGTTAAGTCAAGTTTTTAGCAGGTGTTAAATTCCAGCGATAATCTCGGTTAGCGCAACTTTTTTTATCGCTTCGCGGGCATTGCTAATAGGGGAGTTGTGTTTGCGACTGTTTCCAGTCGCTTTTAGTTGGGAACGCCTACTTTGCATGTCATTAGCGATAATTATCGCTGACATGCAAAGCGGCACCAAAACGGTCGCTTTCGCCATAAAGCTGTGGCTAACAGCTGTTAGTGACAGCTTGCTAATAGGGCGATAGAAATATCGCCGCTTTAGCGGCAAAAAGTGCCGCTAAAGCGGCGATACCGCCCTTGCTAATATGCCCCCATCTCCCTAAAAAGATGTGTTATTAAATTCTGAGTTCAGAGAGCCTAAACTCCACTTCTCTATCTGGTCCCAATGGAAAGTTATACTTGTAAGATGTTACAAAGTAACTCCCATGTTAGCCTATGGGACAGATAGCCTTTCAATCATGAAAAAATTGGCAGTATTTCACTATCAGGTCATGTAAAACACACCAGCACATGTCCTACCTTTTACCTACACTGCACCCTGCCCATGGGAGTACCTTGGGCCTACCTGAGGGGTGCCTTACATGTAAGAAAGGGGAAGGTTGGGGCATAGCAAGTGGGTGCACTTGCCAGGTCGACATGGCAGTTTAAAACTGCGCACAGACACTGCAGTGGAAGGTCTGAGATACCTGTACAGGGCTACTCATGTGGATGGCACAAGCAGTGCTGCAGGGCCTCTAGTAGCATTTGATTTACAGGCCCTGGCACACTCAGTGCACTTGACTAGGGACTTACTAGTAAATCAAATATGCCAATCAGGGATGATCAATCAAAATAACAATTTACACAAGGAGCAGTTGCACTTTAACACTGATCAGCAGAGGCAAAGTGCCCAAAGCATCTAAGCCAGCAAATATGAGATCCAGCATATCATCAAAAATACAGGCGTAGAGGCAAAAAAGTCAGGGGAAAACACCCCAAGGATGTCAAGTCTAACATCCACTAAATGAAAACAAAAACTGGATGCACCAAGCCTTTCACCCCTTTGTAAGGTGCTGTTCCAACTACCAAGCAATGTCTTAGACAATCAAATCCTGAATCCAATCCAAGATGGCCCCAGAGAAGGCATAGCAACCTTAGGCTAGATCTTCCACTTACAGCAAATTGTTAATGAGTTCTCCTTCACAAGACACATTCCAATATTGTGATACTTTTGGGCTTTTTAGCAAGCCATCGACCTTGGTGAAGGAGAACAGTATAGTCCAAACTAAGAACCATGGGTATGTGCCTGCAACCTGCTGGAAATTATAACGAGCCTTTATTCAGAGTCACAGGCAAAAGTTGGAGTAGGCATTATTGGAGCAAGAAGTAAACTTTTCATCACAAATAGAGGAGTAAAGCAAGGTTGAATCTTGAAACCCCGGTTATTCAACCAATATTTGACTGATGTACACTGAAATAATGAAAGTCTCACAATATATACTGACAATCAATAAAACACTGATCCTTCTGCTCCTCTATGATGATAACTATATTCTCTTGGCGAGAATGCCAAATGTCCTCCAAGCCCAACTCAATTGAATGGAAAAAGACTGAACCAAAACAACCATCTCCAGGTCAATCCTACAAAATGTTCTATTGAAATTTGGGCCTCACAAGCTAAAAGGGGGCTGCACAAACCTTATATCCCAGGAAAGAAACCAATTTCTGCAGTAAAAACCATCAAGCATTTGGGCATGACTGTGCCCACCTCACTTACCATAAGAAAAATCTTGATGATACAGCAGCCAGGGTTTGGAACAGGACATTCAAAGGCCATCGTATAATTAACATTGCAAGGAGTGCCCAAAAACCGTTAAAATTGTAGTGCAACTCAAAAGTGATAGGAATCGTATACTCTGGGGCTTAAGTTTGGGACACTAACATCAATCTGTCAACAGCAAACTACCTGGACATGCACATTTTGAAAAAGGTTATGGGTGGGGTGACCAAGCATCCCAGATTTGCCGGTACAGTCCTGGTTTTTCACCAGCTGTTCAGGCAGATTTCGGGAAATTTAGCACATGTCCCAGTTTTTAGAGTGGGTCGACTGAAAACGGTGGGAGGTGCCTATTTATGTTTTCCCAAGCAGGGATAGTTATCAGCTGTTATAAGAAAGCAATTTAATTAACAGGCATGCTACTGTCTTTTTAAAATTGCATTTTATTTATTTTCATACTACGTCTTCAGTATTTCGCTGCTGAGGAGCGCTGTCATTCTGTGCGCTCCGTTGAAGTAAATTTGTAGTCCTCCTTCTATTTTTGTGAAATGTCCCAGTTTTTGGCTTCAAAATTCTGGTCATGCTAGTTATGGGTCTCCCCAATCCTCAACAACTACACCACTGGAAGCCGACCTAGGGTATGTGCATATCAAAGACACAGCAGCATGTGCCCTACTATACTACACTGCCAAAAGACAATTTACCAAGTCAATCATTTTTTCGCCATAGTATGGAAAAAGGCCCTAAAATCTAAACACCTTTTCACAATCCAACTATGGCAAGCACTTATCTAAAGCTAGAAAAACTTTTGGAATAGTTAACAGAGTAGTAGTTCAACTGAAACAACTACAGGAAAAGATTGCTCAAGAAAAGCGACCAACACAGAAATTGAGGAAAGTATCCCCTTGGTCAGAAATCTTCACTCTCTCTGTACCAACATTACTGTATTTAAAAAAGACTATTCAGGGCATGCATTAATATTCTTCCTTTCAACGAACCCATGACCAAAGGAGACAAGAAAATTCTCCCGCATTCTCATGCTGTGACTATCAACTAGAATCACTTAGGGGGATATTCACAAGAACGTGCGCTAAACATATCCAGAAAATGTTAACGCAACTTTACACATCGCAGCCTAACCCGGGAAAATAACCCAGTGTTAACGTGGAATTCACAACACAGCGGTACCATGCGATAGTCTGCCGAAAACGCGGCCAATGTCCGCGATACAACCACCTCGACCGAGATAAAAACACAAACCACAACACCAAAAAACGTGCGATGAGCCCATTCGCGATGAGGAAAGCAGCGATAAGCGGTGCCTGGCCCGCGACACACACACGGCAGGCGGGAATAAGCACAACAAAAGCCTGAAAAAGAAAGACAAACCAAACAGAAAACAACAGCGAAGCACAATGGAGGCAACCGGAGCCAGTACACAACCCCACAAGCCCCATTGGCAACAAAACATTGTACATGGCAGGCCACCGTGGACAAGGTGAAAGCAGCCGGAGGGCGGAGGAGGACAATGGAAGAAAACCAGAACAGCCGGAATGATACGAAACGCACAAACAAGCAGAAACACGCCAACAACCAGAAGGCAGCAATGCACACCGGAGGTGGGAGTCCAGCGCCACACCAGGAGCTGGATGACATGGAGGAAATGGTGTCCACCACATTAGTCTGGAGATGGTGGCAGGACTCGGGGACCGGAAACGGCCCAAAATCAACAGACACAACAGCAACAGGGAGAGGAACGACCAGGGACTGGGGGAACGGGGGGAGATGGGCACAATGGCACACATGCACAATTAAGCACAGCACAACTGCAGACAAACCATGCCCAAGAGTAACAACACCAACTAAGGGCACAAGTCACACAACCCGGCAATATCACACCACTGAACAAGCACAGAAGTGAAAACCACACTGCCTGAAAGGGAGAAGGGTGAGCCAAATCAGAGCTGAAGGGACATCTCACACACAATGCAGCACACACACAAAGGAAACAGAGCAACCCAACATCGAACACAATGTGGTACAAACAGCAACATTTGCACAACCGAACACAGGACACCAGTGCACCCGCTTGTGACCGGTAAATGGCCATACGCATCTGGCAAAGCACGAAACAGGGACATGATAATGCATAAGTACAAACCCACAGCCCTGATGGGGTAGCAATGCACGTATGGCAGGGACCCAGATAGGCCGTGACACACACATTGGCATACAAATCAAGACTCAACACAGTTGGAGACAAGTGAAAGTGCGGAAACTTTATCAACAAGTGCGTGTCAGTACGGCCAAGAGAAGTGCCATGACATGCAGACCAATGCAGCAGCATGTCTGAATGAGGAACGTTTGAAAGCGCCCATGTCCACCCCGGGGGAGTCCATCACCAACACAAGTCAGTGCCAATCCGCGTTGGTTGTCCGCGCATGGATCAGGAGTCCAGGCCAATGCAGCCATGTCCACTGTCGTCTTGGGACATGTGACGAGATCCCCAACATGCAACCAGGCGTCGGGACACGTGCAATGGGTCACATCCAGTAGTGGCTGCAGGTACCTTGTCACTCGTCCATGAACACGAGTGCAGCAGCGTAGGCCAACATTTCCAATGAGAGATCGTCGTCCACCACATCTGACATGTCGGCGACGTAATCCATCAGCTGTCCCAGACAGATGTGCTGACTCCAACCCCTGGCCCCAATTTGCACCAAAGCCCAATCGGGGAGCGGCTCAATGTGGTCACTGCACACGACGACTCGTGCAATCTCCCAGGTCCAGTTGCCAGCATGCATGCCAAACATCCAGGCATGCCATAAACGGGCATCACGGTGACACTCCTGGTCGTGGGCCAACAGGGGGCGCACACACACATCAAAATCCAGGTCAGCTACCGTTACGTTGGAGAGGCAGACATCCATGGTCCACTCGAATATGCACGAGCGACAATGCAACACAGGCTGAACGCAGGTGACGTTCGCAAGGCGGAAGCTCAGCCGGTAACTGATCCACAGCACTGCCAACGGCAGTGCCCCCAGTACATGCAGCAGACGTGCATGGTACAGGTCCACGTGACTGGAGTTGAGCATGTGTCCGGGATGGTCTGCCATTGCGTCAGTGGCTCTGCTTGAAGCGGCACTGGCTTGCCCTGCGCCAGTCCTGTGGATGAAATGGCATAGCTCGGAGCAATGAGCAGTGTCTGTGTGCAACGGGTGCAGGCCTGGGGTGGGGTGGGAGTACGTGTAAAGGCCATTTCACACACGCTAACTACGACCAAGAACTTCTGCGTGTGGGATGTGTACAGGTTGGTCTCACGTCGGGCAGTGCGTAGTGTGGGAGTCGCAAGCAAATGCTATCGTATCTGTCAGGGGGTGCTGGCTACATGCAAGTCCCAGCTCGGAGCTGCAGATGTGGTACCGCCTGATAGTTCAGACAAAGGACCTTTCATCCCTACAGTAACATTACCATCTGCATGCATACAGCAGATGTACAGAGGCCTGTCGTGGGTGTGGTGGGATGTCTGCGACCCTGGGAATCATGGATGATATGCCCAGCACGTGGCACATGAGCGGCCTCACTGTGTGTTACGTTGCCTCACAGCTGCTCCTCCCTCCCACGAGCCCCCACACTTGTGTGCGCTGCGCGTTTGTATCACGTGCACTCCTACGGCACACCATTGTAATGCCTGTCCAGCGGCATGCCAACAACACAGTGAAGTTGGCCTTTGAGGGTGTGCGGCCACGTGAGTGTAGGCCAATGGTCCGGACAGGGCGGACACATGTGTACAGTCCATGGATGGCTGTGATCGCGCTGCGATTGAGGCTAGGCAACTGACTTATGCAGCCGCAGGACTGATACACATAACACTTGGCATGCATGTGCCAAGACCCCGAGCGGTCTTGCACTCCTACATTTCCCCGTACATGCGGGCCCGCCCTCCTGGTGCATGCTACATTGCAACATCGACTACTGTGGCCCTGGTGGCGACAATACCCCAACACAGAGACACACTTACCGCACTTCCTGTCCAAGGCCAGGCCAGAGCCACACCCTGATCCCCCTGCCGAATCAGCACACCCCTGCGCTGACCTGACGTACGCCAGACCTGCACACGCCACTTGTGTATGCAGGGGGGGGCGGGCGAAGCTACATGTCCAAGGTCTCAGCCAACGCTGAGGTGACATGGTATCGTCCGCTGAAGACAGCACACTGTGATGTTGCAGAGCTCGGGCCCATCATGCTGACATAATGACCACACGGACACACTTGCTTAGATGGTGGGAATGGCTACGGGCACGTGCGCCCGGCCACTTTTATTAGCAGGCTCACATGTCGAGTGACACCTGTGTTGGATTTGTGTGGGGTGTGTGCACACCAGCTGTCATGGAGTGCCTGGTGCAGTCAAAAAACGACAACAGTGTACATGGTTAAGGACACACCCATTCAACCATAAAGGCCCCATGTCTTGACCTGCACAGAGTTAGTGGTCCCAGATGCACAGCGTCTTGCACAGGCCTACCGCCACGGGCCGCTGACTTGCGGTGCACTGGGGCAGGGTCACGAGAGCAGAGCAGGTTTTCGTAGATGACCAAAGGGGGTTGTCGCGGAGTGTCTCGGTGGACAGTGGAAGGTGTACCCCCCGGCCATGATGCTGAGGGCAGAACCACGCTGAAACAGTCACTATGGTGGAGATGAATGGAACAGACACATGTCGGACACCAAGTCCCGTCCAGCCAGATGATGATGCAGACAACCCCCAGGCCATGGACTCAGACGCCACCAAAGTCCAACCAGAAAGTGCCCATGACTCATTGCGCACAGAGTTAGTGGCACCAGTGCTGTTAGGGGATGCCGCCTGCGATGAGGCGTGTCCAATGGTGTGGACTCCTCCACATCTTACCAAAGACACAGTTCCACATGTGTGACCTACTGGACCGCAGTGTAGGCCTGAGGCAGCGGTCAGCAGGGGCCATTTACAGAGTGTCGCCGGCTTAGGTTGGATGGTCCCACCGGCCTGCGTAGTTCAGGTTCAGTGGCACCACGGGACGCGGACTTGCGGTGAACAGGGTTAGTGGCACCAGGTCAGTTGTTGCTAGTGTTCGGTCACCTCCGTAACGAGGATCCGGCTTTCATCCGGACTGAGCCGCATCTTCCTCTTACTCCTCTCCGTGCGTTCACTGGTGTGGACTCTGCCATTCATGAATCATGACTAAGTGCTGGATGTGGGACCTACTGGCCCGCAGTGTAGGCCTGAGCCCTCATCCAAGTGTCGCCGGCTTGCGATGCAGACATTCGCCTCACTGATCGGAGGGAGTTCAGTGATGTGGACGCTGCCACGGACTTGGGATCACTGCCATTTAAGACTCAGGACACAGTTCCACATGTGGGACCTACTGGGCCGCAGTGTAATCCTGAGCCCTCATCCACGTGTCGCCGGCTTGCGTTGAACAGGGTTAGTGGCACCACGTGTCGCAGGCTTGCGTTGAACAGGGTTAGTGGCACCACGTGTCGCAGGCTTGCGTTGAACAGGGTTAGTGGCACCACGTGTCGCAGGCCTGCGATGCAGACTTTGGCTTCACTGATCGGAGGGAGTATAGGGATGTGGGCGCTGCCACAGACCTTTGGCCACTGCCATTCAGTACTCACGACTCAGTTCAACTAGTGCCCACAACTGGGCCGAAGAGGACGCCGGTGGAGTATGTCAATGAAAAAGGAGTAGTGTGGGCCAGCGTCGTGGAGGCCAGCGATGGTCTGCGGAGGCTGCAAAGGTCGCGGGACTGGGGCTTGGAGCTTGCACCGGCACGTGGTGGGCCCTCTTTGACACACGCCGGTGTCGGCAGGTGAGCGGAGCCTCCTTGGTGCGCTGGGGCAGGCATGACGGGTCTGGGGACCAGCGGCCCGGGGTGCAGCAGGTGCACAGGGACGCAGGCCCCGCCACGCTCGGCGCCGGACTCGTGGCGGGCTGAGAGGTGCCGCCCTGGCAGACGCGTTGGCCATTCCGAATGAGAACCATGCCCAGTGCGACGGGCTTTTTATTCACACCCCTACGCAGGCCTGGCGTACGCAGGGCCAACCCACTCCACCCGCGCATGCAGGGGGGGACGTAACGTGCGACATTTCCGCGTTCTGCCCCACAGCCTGTGGGGACATGGTAGCGTCCACTGGCCACTACACTCCATGCACCAGCAGTTAATGTCCACATGGCCATTTCCGTGGTTTGCACACTGAAGTCTGTCCGGCACCTCCACGCCACACCTGGCATTGGGTAGGTTCACATTCATTAGTCACTTGCCACTCTCGCACATGCCTGCTCCAAGCCCCTCCTCACATCCTGCTATTGTGTGGCTGTGGTGCCATGCCGTGGCTGGGTTGTGGGCATGGTAAGCCCAGCTTCCCAATGGAGTTGTGTTGTCGTGTCTGGTCGGTTGGCATGTTGTGTGGCATGTTGAATGTAGTTGTGCTGCGTGCCCATTGCCAGTGTCGTGAGTTGCATGACTGTGGGCTGGAGGTGTGTGGTGTGTTCATTTTGGACTTTCCAAGGAGCACTGCATTTCCATAGGTGCCATCCTGGAAGCGCTGGTTGATGATGGACTGTCGGGAGATGTAGGAATCATGCACTCTGCCTGGGGAGTTGGCCACGACATTGTTGAGGAGTCCCGGGCGGTCCACTATTGCCTGCACATTCATGGGATGCGTGTGCTTTCTGTTGAGGTAGTTGTGTGCAGTGTCGGCAGGGGGCACGAGGGGTACATGTGTGCAGTTGATTGCCCCGACACGTGAGGGAATGCAGCTATGGCGTAGGGGCCTTGCTTGGTCTCCAGCTGCTCCTGCACAGTGTGGGCGAGGTGGAGGTGCTGGGGTACCAGGCTGATGATGGCATCCAGGACAGGTGTGATGAACTTGGATGGGGCTGGCTGTGAGACTCCTCCGACTCTGGCAGTTGTGGGTTGGATGGTACCAGTGGCCAACATGTGCAGCACAGCTGGCAGCTTTGTCTGCGGAGGGATGTTGGTTGTCCGCTGTGTTGGTACCATCAGCAGGTGGGCGATGTGGGTCAGGATGCGGGGGATGGTTGTCCTTTTGGGCCTGTAGTGGGCAATGTCCTCCTCTGGCGTTGGGTCTGGGCGGCAGGTGCGTTTAAGGTGGGTCCGCTGTCTTTGTGTACTCCGCCTCTGTGGTGTTCACGGGGGGGCGGGACGGGTCCTGGGGGTGGTGGCGGGCCTGGGGTGGGTGGCGGTGGGTGTTGTGGCCCTCATGGGTCACCGAGCTGCATGATCATTGTCTCCATGGCATCTGTGGGTCTTCAGATGTGGCTCTTGGCTGGGCTCCCTTTCATGCAGCAGGTAGCCGTCCTGCTTAACACCAGCAAAAGGCAGGTGTTAATTCCCTGCTGCTACCGTGGCTTATCGACTGTTTTTGATTCGCATCGCAGATCTGGCAGTTAGTTGTGAAAGTGGTGTAGTGGTGATTTCGTGTGTTTTTGCAGGGGAACGCCTACTCTGCATCTCATTAGGGTTAGTTGGTGGTGTCACCCGTGGAGGTAAATTTTGAGGCAGTTATCGCGGGAATACTTGCGTTGTCTGCAGTTTGCAACTGCTTGTGAATGGGGCGTTAAATCTATCTCCACTTTTGTTGCGTTAAGGTGGCGATAACTCGGAGATAAGTCCTATCCCCCTTAGCCTCTTCAGGCTCCTTTGGAGAATTTATCAAAGCTACAAAAAAATGGCCCCATGAAGGAAGTCCGGACAGGGACAAACAAAACCTATGCTTTTCTTTCTTCTGGACCAGCATTCTGCAGAAACCATTGTACAAATAGGCTGCTTTCCAGGAGGAGCTTGGAGATGCCGTGGAGAACAAAGTGAAAGCATTGGACCCTTGCAGAATGTAGTATAGCCACCAACATTACCTGCAAGCTCTGAAGAGTGAAAGGAATTAAACAAACAACTAAATGAAAAAAGCACCCATCTTGTCATCTCCATTTACACGTCTGCTGCTTTTTCTACTTCAGCTCAATTTTTTAAAACTGTGTCCAATTTTGTCTCTTGATTAGGTGTCCCTACCAAACAGTGCAAGTTGTCTGGTTGCGAAAGGCCTATTGTGGGCTTACCAACAACTTACAGTAGACTACTTTTTATTTTTTGCTGGAAACTCCATGAGTGCATATGTTTTCCAGCTCTCTCCCTCGTGTGCTCCTCCCTCTGCCAAATAGAGGCACCCCAATCTTTGTGTCTCTCTTTCCCTTATGTGATCTCCCTCTCTCGTATACTTCACCCCCATGCACTGTGTTGCTCTCTCAGTCTTTTGCTTCCCCCGACAAATACCTGCCCCAACCAAGCTCAGTGTTCCTCGCTCTCTTGTATGCTGCTTGCTCTTTTGTGTGTATTTCCACCGCCCCATGTTGTTTTCTGCATTGTGATTCAACTCCCACCCCCATGTACTGCTCGCTCCCTCGTGTGCTGCTGTTCCCTTTCTTCCTCCACCTTCTCCTCTGTTGCCCCTCCACCCTCGCAGTCCTTTTTTTTTTTATTTCACGCAAAAAAACTTTTGATTTCTTATTTACAGATGCAAGTGGCTTCCACCATTTTGGATCGGTAAATAATAAAAAAAAAAGCAAAAGACACCTGTGTGATTCTGCTGGCGAGTGCATGCATGGTGACACATGCATATGCATACCTTTTCACGCATGGATGCTAGCGGAATTACGCAACCACCACCAGCGGTCAGATCTTTGCCCCATTTTTAATTTTTTCCTCATTTATTTTTTTGCAGTTGCTGGACAGCATTGGCAATAAGCATTTTGCTTTTTTGTTGATGCTACACAGCATCAACAAAGAGCACTGGTACAGCCAGTAGTTCTCAGCAAGGTGACACCTATTGGCTTGCCTATGCTCGTTTTTCCTTTCCCTTCACCCTTATGCTCTAATGTTTACCTCACTTTGGGGCATATTATCAAGGGCAGTATCGCCACTTTAGCGGCACTTTTTGCGGATAAAGCGGCAATATTTTTATCGCCCTATTAGCAAGCTGTCGCTAACAGCTGTTAGCGACAGCTTAATGGCGATAGCGGTCGTCTTGTTGCCGCTTTGCATGTCAGCGATATTTATCGCTAATGACATGCAAAGTAGGCGTTCCCAACCAAAAGTCAACAGAAACAGCCGCTAACACAACTTCCCCCTATTAGCAATGCCCGCGAAGCGATAAAAAAAGTCACGCTAACCGCGATTATCACTGGAATTTAACACCTGATAAAAAGTTGACAACCATCTTGTCAATGGGAGGTGGATTGTAAGGTTAAGTCCTCACCTGCCTATTAGCAAGCTTTCCATTAGCGCAGTGAATTTATCGCTGGATTTCTCGCGCTATTGCTGGGTTTCGCCGCTATCGCTGGATTTTTAATCGCCTTGGAGATAAGCGTTGATAATAACGCGTTATCTCCGCGATGAAATCCAGCGATAGCCGGCGATAAAAAAAACAGCGCTAAGCGCGCTTTGCGATAATTATCGTAAATCCTTGGTAATATTCCCCTTTGTTTCTTGCATTACCCCCAACTCATTCTTTTTTCCTGCACCGTGAAACTTCCTGTCTGCCACGAAAGGTCAATAGGCGAAAATGTAGATAAAACTGTAGAAATATCCAATCTGTCTTTATCACGATCCTTGCTGGTGATTTGAACTACTGTAGCCTCCAATAAAGAACTATGAAAGTCAGATATAATTGCTTAGTACAGTGTGTATTTGACCTCATCTATTGATAGGCCTAGTCTTCGTCTATGAGTAAAGGTTGGCATTAAAAGACTGTTTGGAAAAGAGGCTCCATGCTCTTTAGCTTTCACATCAACTGAGCCATAGGTTTCAATCCCAAATGTCAATTTAATCATTTTTTTAAATATTTTTATATTTCTTAATATTTTATATACTTTAATATATATATTTTTCAATTGGGGCCATCAAGGCAAAGTACAGTACATTTCTTTTTAAACTAAGAATACAAGAGATGCCTGACATCTTCAGAAAACGAAACAACAAATTACCATTTCCCTTCAGGAAGATAGGTGTGGCATTAAAGACAGGCAGGTGAAACTTCTTCAATTCTACACAGTGAGCAAATGTGCAGCACAGACACTATTAAAACACAGCATACAAGGCATTTTAGATCCCCAGAGGAAGTCGTCGCCAGTGTCTATATCATGAAACACAGAGTAATGTACTAGATGAGAAAGATCACATAAAATACGTTATCAAATAGGTCTGTCTGTCTCATGCAAACCCTCCTCCGCCCGTGAGTCAGTACAAATCGCACCACAGCAAGACAGGGAACTCACGCTCTAGTGAAACCAGCTGAAGCTTTGTGTTTCCCTGTTTGTTAATGCCCATGGGTGCTATCTGGCAGTGTGGATGAAGTCTCCAGAGGATACCACAGGGATGTGCAGCTGCTGATTTAAGTATTAGGTGTCTATTGCTGACAGCAGTTAAGGGAAGACCACAACCAGGTGCTTTCTTTTGTGAAGCACTGCAATTATTTATAATTGTGTGCTGCAGGCTGGACAAGGATCTACCGGCAGTCAATTATATGAACAATAGATTACAGCACAGCAAGAGTTGTTCATTTAAACCACAGTGAAATACTGCACAACAATGTCAAACTCATACCCCTCATTTATTTTATCCACCTTTCAGCATAAAACACAATATGCAGAATACCTCTTGGCACACGAGATGGAGCAGAATCGCTTTGATCTATGGAATTTGTTAGTATATCCAATCTGTCCACAAAACTCGCACTTCAGTATCTCAGATTCCATGTTCTCTAGACCGTCTAAAGAAAGAAAAAAAGGCATTGGGATCATTGCACAATACACTGTTCTACAATCGAATGTAAAGTTTTCAAGATATGATAAAGTAATTACTTAACTGTTGGATGATTTCTGTGTGATGCTTTTCAACCAGCACCAATGCAGCTTGCATTACTGGGTGTGACGCCGCCTTGTGCATTATTGAGAACTTATCTACGACCAATTAGTAGGTTATCAAACCGACTAGTCTGGAGCTAACATAACAAAGTGGGCACAATGAGTACTGAACAACAGCCATAAGGTGTTTAAAAGAAAAGTAATGCTACAGTGGTTGTGAATCATGCAGTCCTAAGGTTATCACCTAAATCCGTAGTGCCAAGCAGCCGCGGTCCGTGCAGGTAACAGCGGTGGGGCCAGGTGGGGGGGATTCCGACTGACGATGACAAGGGAAAATTAATTATTTATTGAACTTTCCCTCGGCATCGTCCCTCGAAATCCCCCCCACCCAGCCCCACCGCTGTTACCTGCACGGACCGCAGCTGTTGCCAAGGGCACAATGTCACACGCTTTGGAGTTTCTTTCACAGTTCATTGTTTTCAGGGTTGTTGGCGCGACTGAAGGACATCACCCTCCATAATGTGTTTTTGGTTGTTAAGAGAAAACCCAGAAATGGAGCATTGTGCCCTTTGGTGACTTGGTGTTATTTGCCAATGGTAGCCCTGGTCCATAGTCATCTGATTTCAGATAAATAGTGTTTCTCCACTGTGTGGAAACATCGAAACACCTTTTAAAATTTCTGAAGTGAAAAGCTGGGGGCAGCCAATGCTAGAGTTGACAACTCACTCCACATGAGCAGCATTTCAATTCACAACCATGAGCACTGACATCAGAGGCGGTATGCTTGATTTGCATCGTTTAAACCACCCGCAATAAAGCACCTGATACCAATTATTTGTAACCAAAAAGGCCAGGGCAGGATGCACGACACAGCACCAACATGAAACTAGGGGGCATATTCTCAAGAATGTGTGATAACCATCGCAAATTTAGCTTAACGCAACTTTGCATATCGCAGTCCATCGCGGGAAAACAACGCTGTGTTAACGTAGGATTCTAAACCTGGCGGCACCATGCGATAGACCCACGATAACGCGTCAAATGTCCGCGTTAAAATCAACGCGACGCAGCAAAAATGCGAAACACTAATGCAAATAAAGTCGCGATGAGGCCAACCGCGATAAAAAAATCAGCGATAACCAGCGACAGGGCTGCAATACCCACGCGTCATGAGGGAAAATGCACAATAAAAGCAGAACAAGAAAAAAAAATAAATAAATAAATAAACTGCGTAGCAACATGGATGCACCCGGAACCAGTGCCCAGGTCAACGCGAACCCCACAAGCCCCACAGACCACCAGCAAGGAACCTCGGGGTCGGGAAAGGCCAAGGAGAAGAGAAAGAGGAAGACGGGGCACAGTCCGCATGACAACCTGACCGTCCCACGGAGGTGACAGAGCACGAACAACAACTGTCCGTCACCTCCACCGTGTCATTGGCAACACAGACGGACAAATGGCATTCCATCCTGAATGCAGTCGGAGCGTCGATGAGGCCAAGATGCGCTGGCACGATGTGAAAAGCCAAACCAAGCAGAAACCCGCTGCCAACAGGAAGGCAGCAACGGCGAATGGAGGTGGGAGCCCAGCGCCACAGGAGAAACTGGAGCAAATGGCGGCCACAGTCATCAGTGCGGAGACGGTGCAAGGAGTCTGGAGTCCTGATACAGCACGACATGACCGGACACAACATTAACAGGGTGAGTAACGAACAGGGACTGGGGGGACGGGGGGGGGGGCGGGCACAATGGCACACATGCACAACGACGTGTAGCACACCCACAACTACCCTGGGTCATGTCCCTGATCCCCGTGGCACACTGCAGCACACATACAAACATCAAGTAGGCCCCCGTCCACCATGTGCCCAAAGGGGTCACACCCACACATCACCAAGTCCACGACACATACATGCACCCGTGCGAAAGACAGCAAAGATGCGTATGTGAGAGCCACACTGACAATGCAAGTGACACCACATGACAAGCAGCATGGCCGGAGTACAATCACCATGACATTGTGCACGCCACGAGACTGAGGTGGCTGAGTGTGGACCACATCCGGAAAGGAGCAGGTCACACTCTGACACATCCACCTGCACAAACAACCACTGACGGCAACAAGACATCTGCAGACAAACAATGCACAAGAGTATAAAAACCGTCCAAGAGCACAAATGACCCAAGTCGCCAACATCACAGCACCTTAAAAGCCCAAAAGTCAAAGGCACACCACCTCCAAGGGATAAGGGGCAGCAAAATCACAGCTGCAGGTGCGACCCTCCCAAAATGCAGCACACACACATAGCAATGCCAGCACATCCACATGGACGACAATGTGGTAAACAGTGCAACACTTACACTGCAGAACAGAGGACACAACTGGGTCCGCCTGTGCATAGGAAATGGCCAATCACATCTGACCTAGCAGGGAACTGTGAGATGCAAATGGACGTGTACAACCACACCTACGTCATGTAGTCCAAATGTCCACTGTCCCGCATCAGACAGTCCGCCCCTCCCAAACAGTCACAATGTACATTGACATGCAGTCTGTATGTAAACCTGAATAATGCGTGAACATACATGCCAACACGTCAACAAGCATCTCCCCTTCACATTGCAGAGGGACAAACAACACCTCCAGCAGAGAAGACCAGACAACTCCACAGTGATTCTGAAGAGGACCTCCACACTTCCGACACCAACGCCCTACAACAGTACATGGACATCTTCGGGCAATCGACCCCCAGGAGCAGGGCAGCCCAGCTCCATTGAGGATACCACACCCCATGCACAGACAACACAGCTGGATGCACGCACCACCACGGCTGGCTCCCAGCAGCGCACCCAAGCACACATCGCATTCCAAGGCCAGGTGTCAGACTGCCAGAAGGGGGTGTCCGAACAGGTGCGGGTGGGGTCCCACCTCATGGAAGCCGAACTAGATCACATACGTGGGTGTCTAAGTCCCATCATGGACCACCTACACTCCCCAAAGGAGACCCACACTGCGACAGAGACACCCGCATAACAGAAACAACTGTGAAGCATCATGACGGTAGCCGGAGAGAGTACAGTGTTCACCCAACATGCAAGCAGAATGGTCCTTGATTCGTTGTGCACTGAGTAAGTGGCACCTGTAGGGCTGAGCAGGGTATCAAGCTGATGATGGCACCCACGACAGGTGTGAGCAACTCTGACAGTCTGGCAGTTAGACACTTACGACTCTGGCACCTGTCGTTTGGAGTTGGTCCTGGCGGTGGTGGCGTGTGCATCCTGCAGTGATGCGACGTCCGGGCAGGCCAGGACTCGATCTGATGTGTGAGCCCAGGTGGACCGCAGTTGAGGCCGGAGGCAGCGGACAGTGCAGGGCCACAGAGACATGGCGTTGAGGCCCCCCAGGCCATCGGAACCGAGGCCATCCGACATGCCCTCAGGTTGGGGCCATGATTTGAGCTGCACAGAGTTAGTGGCCCCGGTTGCACTGCGGCGGGCACAGCCACACCGCCACGGGACGGTGACTTGCGGTGCAGTGAGATAGTGCCTCGCTAGGGGAGCGGGTCCTCGTCGATGTCGAAGGTGAATGTCGCGGAGGTTTGTGGGGGACAGTGGAAGGGCCCCACCAGGGCATGATGCAGAGGGCAGTAGCCGGCCGGAAGCGGCAAATGGAGGAGTGGAATGCTGCAGCCTCGTCTTGGCAACATAGTCAGTATCACCAACACGATGATGAAGACAACCCCCAAACCATGGACTCAGTATCCAAAAGATCTCAAGAAGTAAGTGTCCATGGATGTCGGGGAACAGACTTAGTGGCACAGGAGCTGTGAGGGGATGCAGTCTGCGACGTGGCCAGTACAATGTTATCAGCTCGGCCATAAATGATTCATGACAGAGTTCCCAATGTGTGGCCTACTCGACCGCTGTGTGGTCCAGAGGCAGTGGGTAGCGCGGGCCAACCGCTGTTCAGCAAGCTCCTCCTGGAACACTAACACACGGCGTTGAAATGGCATGTGGTGATGACTCGTGGTTGACCGAGGCAGTAGCGAAAGAGCTGAGCGGGTGTTTGGCCAGCGACGATGCCGTGTCCTGCCTGGTACAGACTGGATTGGATTTGTGTGAGGCCTGCAGGCCCGCAGTGTAGTCCGAAGGCGTAGTCTCCAAGGGCCCACAGACGCGTGTGGCTGGGATGCCATGCACATACTTCGTGTCACCACATAGAAGGGAGTATAGTGAGTTAAACTCGGCATTTGCGTGTGTACTCTGCCATTGCCAAATCAAGACTCAGTCCCACATGTGTGACCTACTTGACCGCAGTGTAGGCCCGGGGCAGCGGTCAGTAGGGGCACACATCCATGGGTCGTTGGCCCGCGATGCACAGAGTTAGTGACACCAGGGCAGTTGCCGTCAGTGTCCGGACACCTCCGTGAAAATTGTCCTTTTCTCCTCCGGACTGAACCGCGTCTTCCTCTTACTCGTCTCCTTGCGTACAATGATATGGACTCCGCCATGCAGATATCACGACTCAGTTCCACATGTGTGACCTACTTGAGCGTAGCGTAGGCCGGAGGCAGCGGTGCAGTACGTAAAAGGTAAAGGGGTGAAGCGGGCCTGTGTCGCGGGGGCCGTGATGGTGTGAGGAGGCTGCCAGGGATGCGGGGTTCGGGCTTGGAGTTTGCGCCGGCACGTGGTGGGCCCTCTTCGGCACACGCCGGTGTCGGCAGGTGAGCTGTGAGGCCTGTATTCGCAGGGGCGGGCATGACAGGTTGGGAGTCCAGCGGCCCGTGGTGCAGCAGGCGCATAGGTTCGCAGGCCACAACGCTCACGGCGAGGGCGTCGGCCTTGTGGCGGGCTAGGAGGCGCCGCACTGGCAGGCACGTTTGCCATTCCGGAAGAGGACCATGCCCAGGGCTATGTGCTTTTTATTCACACCCCTACTCTGGCCTTGTATATGCCGGGCCAGGCCACGCTGCACACGCTTGCAGGGGGGGACGTCACAAGCTACATTTCCGTGTTCTTCCCCACTGGCTGTGGTGACATGGTTGCGTCCACTGTCCACTGCACTCCACACATCAGCAGTGCATGTGGGCATGGATATGTCTGTGGTCTGCATACTGCTATCTGTCCAGGACATCTCCGCCACAGTTGGCATTGTGTACATTCTCATTCATGGGTCACTTGCCTCCTTCGCACATACCTGGTTCCCACCTCTCCCCACATTCAACTATTTTGTGGCTGCGGTGCCATGCTGTTGATGGTTCGTGTACATGGCTGAGCAAGGTTGCCACAGTGAGTTGTGCTGTTGTGTCTGGTGGGTGGGCATGTTGTCTGGCATGTTGTATGTGATTTTGTGACGTGCGCATTGCCAGTGTTGTGAGTTGCATGATTGTGGAGTTGAGGTGTGTGCTGTTTTTATTTGGTACTAACCTACATGCAGTGCATTTCCATGGGTGTCATTCTGGTAACGCTGGTTGATGATTGACTGTCGGGGGATGCTGGAATCATGCACACTGGCTGGGTAGTTGGTTGCAACCTTGGTGTAGGGTCCCCGCTGGTCCACTATTGCCTGCACATTGGTGGGATGCGTGTGCTTTCTGTTGCAGTAATTGTGTTTTTTCTGCAGGGGGCACTAGTTGCACATGTGTGCGGTGGATTGCCCCCAACAGGTGCGGGACTCCTGCTATGGCGTGTAGTCCTTGCTTGGTCTCCAGCTGTTCCTGCACATTGTGGGGGACGTTTAGGTACTGGGGTACCTGGCTGGTGATGGCATCCAGGACAGGTGTGGGGAACTTGGATGGGGCTGGCTGTGTGTCTTCTCCGACTCTGGCGGATGTTGTTTGGGGGGTACGGGAGGCCAACTTGTGCAGCACAGCCAGCAGCTTTGTCTGCGGAGGGATGTTGGTTGTCCGCTGTGTTGGTACAGTCAGCCTGTGGGCAATGGTGACCCGGATGCGGTGGATGGTTGTCCTTTTGAGCCTGTAGTGGGCATTGACATTGTCTGGTGTTAGGTCTGTGGGGCTGGTGCGTTTCCTGAGGGTCTGCTGTCATTGTCTGCGCTGCCTCTGTGGTGCTCCGGGGGGGCGCGGGGGTGCTGGGGCCCTGGGCGGGTGGCGGAGGGTGTTGTTGCCCTCTCGGGGCTCCGGGATGCATGGTGAGTAGCTCCATGGCATCTGTTGTTCTTCATGTGTGGGTGTGGACTTGTCTCCCTTTGATGGAGCAAGACCACTGACTCATTGTCAGTGAAATTGCTCTCCCACCCTCGCAGCTCCACCATTAAGTGAGGCCTGCCCCTGCCCCTGCACTCTTGAGTGTTGGTGATTGAGGCCCTCCTCCACCCGCAGGTTTCCCTGCGCCTTATCCCTGGTGGTCCAGTGGACCTCTGTCTCCTTCCTCTCACTCTGCTCTTTCACTCGTTTTCACTCGTTTTTCTACCCTTTTTATCTTTCACCTTTCTGCACTTTTCTGCATCTCTGCTCTTTTGTGCCTTATTTCTGCTCATTTTCCCTTCCTCTCGCTCTGCTCTTTCACTCGTTTTCACTCGTTTTTCTACCCTCTTTTATCTTTCACCTTTCTGCACTTTTCTGCATCTCTGCTCTTTTGTGCCTTATTTCTGCTTATTTTCCCTTTTTTCTTTATCCCTTATTTCCTCCCTTTACCTTTCCCCACCGCTGCTGCCCCCGCGGCCCCTCCCCCCCAGCGTGACCGGCCCAATCCAGCTCCCCTCCCCGCTCCCGCCTCCCAGCTGTCCAGCCCTCCCCGACCCCTACTTAATGGCGGTCACTGCAATGCATCCTCCTCAACGTCCGATCCCTCCACAAACACGCCACAGAAATCTGGGACCTCCTCAACAGCACCACCCCGGACGTAGCGTTCTTCACCGAAACCTGGACCAACACCACCTTGGGACCGGACATCGCCATCGCCATCCCCCAAGGATACAAGATCTCCAGGAAGGACCGCCCCACCCGCCCAGGAGGAGGAATCGCCATCGTCCACAAATCCAGCCTCCGCCTGAGCACACTCCCCGACGAGCCCACAGAACTGATGGAACACCTTCACTTCAAGATACTGGCCAGCCCCACCGCCACCCTCCGAGGAACCCTCATCTACCGACCCCCTGGACCCCGCGGACCCTTCGCCAACTCCATCACGGACATTATCTCCCCGCAGGCCATCGCATCCACCAACTACACCCTGCTGGGAGACCTCAACTTCCACCTCGACAACCAACTGGACCCCAACACCACATCCCTCCTGGACAACCTCCACAACATTGGACTCCGCCAGATCGTGACCGAGCCCACGCACTCAGCAGGACACACCCTCGACCCCCTCTTCACTACAGGAAACTCCATCACCTTCAGCCACACCACCGAACTCCCATGGACCGACCATCGTTGCGTCCACTTCACCTTCAGAACACCCACCATCCACAGACACCAGCACCTGCTTCCACGAAGAAACTGGACCAAAATCACCGACGACCAGCTCACCTCCTCACTCAACAACTCCACCCCAACCATCGCGGAAAACGACGACCCCAACACCGCAGCCCGAACCCTGCATAGATGGATCTCGGACAGCACCAACACCATGGCCCCCTCAAGAAAAACAACAATACCCGCGCCAAGAAAGCCAGATGGTTTACCACCGAACTTCGAGAGTCCAGGCGCACATGCCGCCGCCTCGAAAAGGCCTGGAGGAACACCAAATCCACAGAAGCCCACAACAACTTCAGAGCCGCCACCAACGCCCACCATCAACTCATCAGAGAAACGAGGACAAAAGCGATTGAAGACAGAAACACACTGAACCCTCACCAACCACCCCCGACACCCGGAAACCAGCGATTGACGACTGGACAGCCCTCACCACCGAAGACACACTGAAGACAATGAAGTCAATCCACTCAGGGGCCCCCACGGACCCCTGCCCTCACCACATATTAAACAGAGCTGCCGACACCATTGCACCCATGCTCCGCCACACCATCAACCGCTCCCTGGCGACCGCCTCGTTCCCCGACGACTGGAAACACGCTGAGGTCAACCCCCTCCTAAAGAAACCCTCAGCGGACCCCACCGACCTCAAAAACTACAGACCCATCTCCCTGCTCCCGTTTCCAGCGAAAGTCATCGAGAAAGCCATCAACAGCCAACTCGCCACATTCATTGAAGAACACAACATCCTCGACTCCTCCCAATCCGGCTTCAGAAAAAACCACAGTACGGAAACCGCCCTCCTCGCCGCAACAGACGACATCCGCACCCTACTGGACAAAGGAGAAACAGTAGCCCTCATCCTCCTCGACCTATCAGCGGTGTTCGACACAGTCTCCCACCGCACCCTAATACGCAGACTCTACGACGCAGGAATCCAGGACAAGGCCCTCGACTGGATCCGCTCCTTCCTCTCCGGCAGGACGCAGCGGGTCAGACTCCCCCTTTCCTCTCGGACCCCCACCTACCACCTGCGGAGTCCCCCAGGGCTCCTCCCTCAGCCCGACGCTCTTCAACGTCTACATGGCTCCACTTGCCCCCATCGTCAGAACCTACGGACTCAACATCGTGTCATACGCAGACGACACCCAGCTCATCCTCTCCCTATCCAACGAGCCCAACACCGCCAGACGCAACTTTCAAGAAGGCATGGAAGCCGTCGCCAAATGGATGAAAAACAGCTGCCTACAACTAAACACCAACAAAACAGAAGTACTCATCATGGGCCCAAACCCCGAAGCCTGGAGCGACACCTGGTGGCCCCCCACCCTCGGAAACCCGCCAACCCCCACAGACCACGCACGCAACGTGGGAATCATCCTGGACTCCGAGCTCAAAATGGACCGCCAGATCAACTCTGTCTCATCTTCCTGCTTCCACACCCTCCGCCTCCTTCGTAAGACCTTCAAATGGATCCCCCTCGAACACCGAAAGACCGTCACTCACGCCCTGGTCACCAGCAGACTCGACTATGGCAACGCACTGTACGCCGGAATAAACATAAACCTCACCCGCAAGCTACAGAACATCCAGAACGCCGCCGCAAGACAGGTCCTCAACCTGCCAAAACACTGCCACATCTCCCAGCACCTGCGCACACTCCACTGGCTCCCCGTCGAGGCGAGAATCACCTTCAAGATGCTCACCCACGCACACAAGGTCCTCCACGGCACCGGACCAGCATACCTGAACAGCCGACTCAAATTCCACGCACCCCAAAGGACCCTACGATCAGCCCAGCTCTCCTACGCCATGGTCCCCCGCACCAGAAAGACCAGATCGGGAAGCCGCTCCTTCTCCTTCCTCGCGGCCAAAGCATGGAACGCCCTTCCGCTCCACCTCAGACAGACAACAGCGCTCCCCATCTTCGCAAGAAACCTCAAAACCTGGCTCTTCGACAGACCCCCTCCTTGATGGAATGGAACCTGCACCCCCCCCACCCCTAGCGCCTTGAGGCCCTTACGGGTGAGTAGTCGCGCTTTAACAAACCCCTGATTGATTGATTGATGACCCGCTACCTCGAGGAGAACAACATCCTGGACCCTTCCCAGTCCGGCTTCCGCAGCAACCACAGCACCGAAACCGCCCTCATCGCCGCCACCGATGACATCAGGACCCTGCTAGACAACGGAGAAACAGCAGCCCTTATCCGCCTGGACCTATCAGCCGCCTTCGACACGGTCTGCCACCACACACTACGAACACGCCTTCACGACGCCGGGATCCAAGAGAAGGCCCTGGACTGGACCACATCCTTCCTTTCCGGCAGAACACAAAGCGTCCGCCTCGCCCCTTCCGATCCAAGGCCACCAAGATCATCTGCGGCGTACCCCAAGGCTCCTCCCTCAGCCCAACGCTGTTCAACATCTACATGGCACCCCTCGCCCACGTCGCCCGACAGCACAACCTCAACATCATCTCCTACGCCGACGACACCCAGCTGATCCTCTCCCTCACCAAAGACCCTCACACCGCCAAAGCCCACCTCCACGAAGGAATGAAGGCCGTCGCCGAATGGATGAGGACCAGCCGCCTGAAGCTGAACTCGGACAAGACGGAGGTCCTCATCCTTGGTTCCAACCCTTCAGCCTGGGACGACTCCTGGTGGCCAACATCACTGGGAACAGCCCCGCCACCCACCGACCACGTACGCAACCTAGGGGTCATCCTCGACCCCACCCTCTCCATGACTAAGCAGGTCAACGCCGTTTCCTCATCCTGCTTCAACATCCTCCGAATGCTCCGCAGGATCTTCAAGTGGATTCCCACCGAAACAAGAAAAACAGTCACCCAGGCCCTCGTCACCAGCAGGCTGGACTACGGAAACGCCCTCTACGCAGGAACGACGGCTAAGCTCCTGAGACGGCTGCAACGCATCCAGAACGCCTCTGCACGTCTTATCCTCGACATCCCCCGACGCAGCCACATCACACCCCACCTGAGAGACCTGCACTGGCTCCCTGTCAACAAGAGGATAACCTTCAAGCTCCTCACCCACGCACACAAAGCACTCCACAACTCCGGACCAGCCTACCTCAACAGACGACTCAGCTTCTACACCCCCACCCGCCAGCTCCGCTCGACCAGCCTCGCCCTCGCCACAGTCCCCCGCATCCGGAAAACGACCGCCGGCGGCAGATCCTTCTCCCACCTCGCCGCCAAGACCTGGAACACCCTCCCCACCAACCTCCGACAGACCCAAGACCTACTGGCCTTCAGAAGACTCCTCAAGACCTGGCTCTTCGATCAGTAGCAGCACCACCCCCCTCTTCTCCCAGCGCCTTGAGACCCTCGCGGGTATGTAGTGCGCTTTATAAGTGACATGATTGATTGATTGATTGATGGTGCAGGTTGTCGTCCGACTTTACACCAGGTCAGAGCAGGTGTTAAGTTCCTGCTGCTAACGCGCCTCATCGCCTGTTTTGTGGTCTTATCGCTGATCGGGCTGGTCGTTGAGAATGTTGTGGTGTGCTGTTGTCGCCGATTTTTGCTCGGGAACGCCTACTCTGCATCTCATTAGCGATAGTTGCAGGGGTCATCTGTGGCGATGTTTTTTGCGGATGCTATCGCGGGTAAATGGTGTTATGGGCTGTTAACACCAGCTTGTGAATGGTGCGATGAATTTATCGCCACTTTGGCTGCGATAAAGTGCCGCTAACTACGCGATGTGTCCTTGAGAATATGCCCCTAGGTGTCAGCCCATACCAAAAGTGAGCCCATGCCACATACCACTTTCACATACACGCTGAACAAGTGCCCCCGTTACTTCAGAAGACATGCTCATAGACAGACACGGTTGATGATGAGAGGCGCAAGTGAATGTTGGACGGGAGAGTAGTTGTTAGTGAGACACAACATAGAGCTAAGCCTACAGTGAACATTCAACTTTATTACAGGGGTCAGTCAAGAATCAAAAATAAAAATGTTTGGCGAGGTAGGACGATGGTACCCAGTGCTGAAAAGCAGACTTACTTCTTTATGAACAGCCTGAAGGGTGAAAAAGTGACAACTTTTCTCTCTAGCCTTAGTGATGACTATGTGCAGAAGGCCTTATCTTTTCACCGCTGACGCTTTGACCAAAGCAGCAATAAACTTTATCTTAAATTCTAGACCTCTTTAAGAGCTAACTTAAGAAGGAATACCTCCATAACTAACCTTTATTAGTATTATTACTAATTTTACCAATGAACACTCACTAGTATTTATTTATTTATTTATTTATATAGCGCTAGCTAGACCCGAAGGTATCAGAGCGCTTTACAGAATCGAGAGCAAGGCAATAATCCAGTCACTAAGTATATGACGTGCAACAATCTTTGGTTCAAGTACAAACAAATATATACATATAAAAAATATTTACCAATACGGGAAGAATACAATATGTACACTGAACGGAAGTTCGGCCCTGAGGGCGGTTACTGCAAAATCGCATATTTTGAGTCCAGAGAGAGAGCAACCTTCTAGGCAGGAGGTAAAGAATAAGAATTGAGAAATGCTACACTTGGTCGACGACTTTACTCTTATGATGTGAAATGTCCTGAAAACATATTCATCAAAACTAAAAAATTTTAGTGATCTTATGTCATATACATTTTAAACATGATTAAATGACTTTTCATATGGAGAGGTTGCACAATGTCAGTATATGGCATTTACTAGAAAAGGGCAGGGCAATTGGATTACCTGTTTTATAAAATGCCTATCTTCCATCCTTTGCAGCCCTCTTAAGTCACCTCTCTTCAATCACTTTAAACCACCAAGGGTGATTTTAAAATATTCCGAAAACTTGGTCAGAAGTTCTGGCTCACCACATGATCCACCATGCCAAGCTAAGATCTTGAAGTCATCTGGCCGTGGCTGTATCATAAGTGGACGTCTCAGACACATCATTAATTCATCCTTTGCTTCTAGTTGTGTCCCCCAATCACCTCAAGAGGCAGTTGTAACAGCGCTTCATACCATTGAATTCCCCAAGTGTTGACCAACATCGTGCCACCCATTCTGCTGCTGCTGCTCAAATTCAGATGCATATTTAAAAGTTTACTATTTGTGACCCCTTCTGGGGTGGTTTTCTTGGGATGGGAAAGGAAGGAGTGATATTTCCCATCTTAGATGATCTTAGGATAGAAGCGGATAGCAGTATTGTTAGAGAACCAATCCTGTTTACTATCTATTTTTATCCACATGACTTAAGTCAGAAATAGGGAAACACTATCATGGAGAAGGTAAATCATGGCTGACCATTCACAGTGGTAACAATGTTGCTAGGGGAATCAGTGCAAAGGTCTGATTGCCCTACAGGCTTCAGCAATTACCCCATTACTGTTTAATTAGTATCTATTACACCCGGGGAATCTGTTTCACTGTTATAGGGTGTGATATTTCAAGGACACGGACGACGTCCAACTTATCCTTAACCTACTAAGCAAGGACAAGACAGGTCACTGAAACATCAGATAGGTATTATCGATCATACGTTGGTATAGTTCTGCAAATTTCTTAAACACTAATCACTTAAAAGCTGAAATTCTCCTCTCTCAGGTGAACTCGGGTTTTTGGTATTATAGTCTCTGGTCTGCCTGAGTACATGGCCCCACCCTCTCTGAGATGTTGCCCAATCAGCCATACTGCTCAACCGTAAGCTTTCGTTGAATCAACAGATTTGCACTGCCTCAAAAACTTCGCTAATATCTAAGCTTCCTCCCCTCTTCTTACCAGTGGCATAGCTAGACCTTTGGCTGCCCGTGGTGGCATGCATGTAAGAGCGGGGGGGGGGGAGGTTTGCTGGCATATTCCCGCAATGGCTGCAGGTAAGAAGGGGGGCTGGCGATTACTGTGCGTCTGCCGCCTGCGATGGCCGCAGGTACGAGCCAGGGGGTGGGCGGAGGCCGCTGCCCCCAAAACACGTGTCGCCCGGGGCGGTCCGCCCCCCCCCCCCTTGCTACGCCACTGCTTCTTACCATTTAATTGTTATGAATATTTCCTCCCATTTAGAATCTGGCAATGCCACTTGCTGGGTCCCCTGGATAGTGCTAATGCACTACTGCAGAATGCAGCAACGCTGACATTTTGTACTGATGACCTATTCAGGAGATTGTCAGTTTCAACTTTAAATTCCATGGATAACATTAGGAAACAAGCATTGGCAAATCCAACAAGTCTGGATTTAATGTACAACAAATGTAAACACAGGCAATCACAAATGCTGTTTGCTTGCATTGTATGCACTAATGTTGTTTATCACATTAAAGTCTGTCCTACTGGCTTTGCCAATGCTGTGAAAAAGTAGCAAAAAACTATTGCAGTGCATAGATTTATACAGGATACAAAGAACTGAATGCAGCAAACAACATAGTTGAGTTTCTTTTTCAGCTATAGAATAATCCCTTATGCATTCTAATGGAAACACTTCCTAGAAGGTGCAATGATACACCACCAGTGCAGAGCATGAGGTGAGAGAATAATACTCTTCCAAGTGGCGCCAAGACAAAGCCAACACTGTGCATATTTTACAGAATCGCAAGAATGTCTATTTATTTATTTATACGTTTTATATAGCGCTAGCTAGACCCGAAGGTATAAGAGCGCTTTACAGAATCGAGATCAAGGCAATAATCCAGTCACTAAGTATATGACGCGCAACAATCTTTGGTTCAAGTACAAACAACAATATATACATATAAAAAATATTTGGCAATACGGGAAGAATACAATATGTACACTGAACGGAAGTTCGGCCCTGAGGGCCGTTACTACAAAATCGCATATTTTGAGTCCAGAGAGCGACCTTCTAGGCAAAGGAGGCAAACAAAAGACAACAGCCAACTGTTCAAAGGGGTCAGACCAGAGAAAGAGAGACTAGTAGAGCCGAGTTCAAGAATTGCTCATGTGTACCAGTATTTGTTGAGGAGATGGCGTATCAGGTCTCTTTTGAAGCTAGTGAAGGAGGGGTTGCATCGTAGGTCCCTCGGGAGAGAGTTCCATATGCTGGGCGCGTTACCCGAAAAAGAGCGAGCCTGGGTAGATTTCTTTTTTAGTTTTGGAGGAACGAGAAGAAGTGCGTTGGAGCTTCTCAATAATCTGGTTCTTCCTGCTTGTGTGAGTTTGTTATCTAAATAGTCAGGGGTGTGTGAATCAATGGCTTTGTGGGTGATACAGGCAGTTTTGTAATTGCATCTTCCTTTGATGGGAAGCCAGTTGAGGGTCTTGAGTGCAGGAGTGATGTGATCATACCGTTTGATATCTGTTATGAGCCAGGCTGCCATGTTTAGTACTGATCTGAGGGGAGTGAGGTGCGATTTTGGGGTCCCTGTGAGGATAGCATTCCCGTAGTCAAGTTTGGAGAGGACCAGTGATTGAACGACCCATTTGAAATCATACGAGGAATGAATGGTTTGAATTTTTTGAGGTGTTTTAGTGTTTAAATCGCTCCTTTGGCTGAGTTTTTGATGGGATCCTTCATTGACAAGTTTTTATCCAGGGTGAAGCCTAAGGATTTAGCCGAGTTGGAAAGAGTGAGAGAACAATTTAGAGCCTTCAGGTCGCTGATCCAGTCTTTGATTGGAAGGTGGTTACTTTTGGGGGCGAACAGGATTATTTCTGTTTTGGCTGGGTTTAATTTTAGATGGTTAGAGTTAAACCAAGATTATATATTACTCAGTGTGACGTTGAGATGTAGGATGTCACTGGGTGATTTAATTTTGTAGTAGAGTTGAGTGTCATCCGCATAGAGGTGAAATTTGATCCCTGCTTGCTTCAGGATGATAGTAAGGGGTTCCATGAAGAGATTGAAAAGTGACGGGGAGAGGATTGAGCCTTGGGGGACGCCAAGAGAGACAGGAGTGGGTTTCGAGAGGCAAGACTTGATTCTGATTTGTTATGATCGGTGTTGAAGGTAAGAAGTGAACCCTTTTAAAACTGTGCCATTGATACCGAAGCGGATGTTAAGTGATTTCAGGTAGGCTGGGTGATTCACAGTGTCAAAGGCCGCTGATAAGTCAAGTAGGATAAGTATGCATGCATCACCTTCATCTAAGGATCTATGGAAGTTGCCTGTGCTATTGAGCATGGCAGTTTCTGTGCTACAGCCTTTCCTGAACCCTGATTGGAAGGAGTCAAGTAGGTTGGAATCCTCTATATGCCGGTTGAGTTGTTGTAAGACGCATTTTTCCATAGTTTTGGCTAGGAACGGGAGGTTGGAGATAGGTCTGAGGTTGTTGAGATCATTCGGGTCAGCCCTGGGATTTTTGGGAATGGGTGTGATTTGACCTAGTTGGAGGGAATCCAGTACACAACCTGAGGCAAGAGAAGAATTGATGATTTTTGTCCAACACAGGGTGATGACGTGGTTTAGGTTATGTACTATTTTTGCAGGGAGGGGATCATTGGTGTGAGAAGTGGGCTTTAATTTTGCAATAATATTGAAAACTTCAAGTTCTGTCATGGGTTTGAAGACAGACCAATTGGCGCTGTTTTTCAATTGAATGCTGAAATGGTTGCCATTAGTTCCATTTGGGGCCATTTGGTCATTGGAGAGATCAGGAGGAGTGACTGTGGTGGAGGAGGGACTGTCAGAGAGGATTGTTTGTATGGGGGTGAGCTTGTGCCTTGAAGGAAAGATTGCTCAATTTTAGTTATTTTGTCCGTGAAGAAGCTGGCAATTTCTTCACATTGTTCATTAGAGGCTATTATTTCGTGTGGAGAGGGAGATGTGGTTTGTTGTTTGACAATGTTAAAGAGTTCTCAGGGCCTGTTCTTTGCATGGTCAAGTTGGATGCGGAAGAAGGTGACTTTTTCTCTGAAGATGTGCTTCTTGTATGCCCTCCTTGCATTTCTGAGTAGAGTTAGATGTAATGACGATGGGTTTTGTCTCCAAGTCCTTTCAGCTTGTCTAAGATGTCTTCTTTCGTTGTTGAGATCCGAGTTAAACCAGGATTTTGATTGGATTGATCTTATTTGTTTTAATTTGAGCGGTGCGACTTGGTCGAGAGCTTCCATTATAGCAGTGTTGAAGTGGGCAGTGAGGTCATTTACGTTGTGCGCGGGAGGGAGATGTTGTAGTTGTTCACAGATCGTGGTTTCTAGATCCGTAATTGGGACTTGTTTGAGGTTTCTGGTCCACTGCTTAGGTTTATTCGATGAGTCTAAGTGTGGTTTAACAAAGGTATAGATATTGAATAGTATGAGATGGTGGTCTGACCAGTCAATAGGTAAGATGGCACTGAGGGAGACCCGTTCATTGTTGGTGATAATCGCATCAAACGTAGTGCCTTTGATGTGTTGGTTTATTGCAGAGTTGATTTAGGTCATTCATTTCCAGAAAGTTCATGAGGCACCTGACTGTGGAGTCTTCTGCGTTGTTCCAGTGTAAGTTAAAGTCTCCCAAAAACACGTCCTTCGTGTCAGTTAAGGAGAACCAAATTAGTAGGTCAGATAACTCTTCCGCGAAGAGGGCGCAATCACCAGGAGGGTGGTAGATGGAGTGTAGTTTGATAGGTGGGGAGCCTTTACCTTTAAGTTGAGCGCCGAGGTATTCAAAAGTCGAGTATTCTGCATTGTTTAATATGGAAAGCTGAATTTCAGCTTTGTGGATTATGGCTAGACCTCCACCTGTTCTTTCAAGTCTGTCATGTCTAATGATGGAGTAACCAGGAGGAGTAAGCAAATCAAGTATGGCATTGGAGGGGTCATTGAGCTAAGATTCCGTGAGGAAAGCAATATCAATTCCCTTGCTGAGTACGATTTCAGCGATATCTGTAGCGTGTTGGGCTGCCGATCTACAGTTGACGAGCATGCAAGATAAAGGGGAGGGATTGTCTTTCGCAGGTTGTAGAGTCTAGATGGTGGTGAATTGAGCAGGGGGTCTGGGCGAGTCAGTAGTTGGGTTCTATTTATGCCCACTATTACTGGGATTGTGGAGGGAGGATTGTGGACCATGGTCTGGGTCGTGGCTACCGATCTACAGTTGACGAGCATGCAAGATAGCAGGCAGGGATTGTCTACCGCAGATTGTAAGGGCTGAATGGTGGTGAGTTGGGCAGGGGGTCTGGGCGAGTCAGTAGTAGCAGGGGTTCTATTAATAATATAATGTCATCCAGATTACAGTGTCAAACCGGATCAAAAAAGGGAAGTTCACCATTCCTAAATAGGTCATTATTGTGAAAAATATAGAATACTCATGCACTGCTATTTGATGTATTTTGTCATACACGGACATACTACTTTGGGGGTAATTTCGAATATGTGGGAAGCCGTGAATTGCGTGGAAAGTGGTTTTCAGTGCATTTAACAATATTTTTATATTAAGAGAAAAGTGCTGTATTCAGTGTCTAAAGTAGTAGAGTACAAGCAAAAAGCTGGTGCTAATTTTACACCAATAATCGTGGAACTGGAGACAAAAACAAGGCTTGCACATTTATCTCTAAATTTGCGCTTATGTCGTGATAAATGCTTTTGGTAACAGTTATTACCAAATTGATGTATAACAGCAAAAATTCCAACATTCTATAAATGATTCCATTAGTGGGGCAGTGCTCATTTCTTCCATACAACAATGCAGCTGAACTCCACTGTACACAAAAAGTAGATTGTAGTATAGAAAGTGCTTCAACTGATGCCTTAAAAACGTTCTTTAATGCTCATGTAAAAGCAGTGTTAAGTTGTAGTAAGGAGTTTTTAGGTTTAGGGAAAGGTAGTGTCAAGCAGTAGTAAGGGTGTTTAGAATTTACGGAAAGATAGTGTTAATGGGTAGTAGGGAGCTTTTAGGGCTCTGGCAATGGTAGAGTTAAGTGGAGTAAGCGGTTATTAGAGTTCAGGGATGGGTAGTGTTGGGGTAGTAAGTAGTTTTATGGATTCAGGAAAGGATAACAAGGGAATTTAAGCATTTAGGGAAGGGGAGCTTATGGGGCAGAAAGGAATTTGTAGGATTGAGGAATGGTAGTGTAATGGGCAGTAAGGGTTTTTTTAGGATTCAGGAAAGGGTCATTTAATTTACAGTTTATTACATTAATTTAATATAAAAATATTACATTTTAAGTAAATTAAATATAATATTAGTAATGTAAGTAGAAAAAACAAATAGTAAATTACAATCAATACCTAAATTTACTTTTGGGATCCGAGGAGTTTAAAGTCTCTCCAGCCTATAAAATAAAAAACTAGGAATTAGAAAGAAAAAACCCATTCGCTCAAGGAGTTCCATGTTTCTCTGAAGTGGAAGATAAAAGTAGAAGGGGAGGTGGGTGGGACTGCAATTGAGCAACACATTCCTCCTGACTGCTGCTACAGTAGAAGAAATACAATAATTATCTACGAGACAAATTTCAGTGCCATATGTTTGACTTAACAGTCAAGCTCTGTTGTAACACAGTGGCTGGACTTAGTAAGTACTCTGGCAACTTGATAAACAAATTATTGCATCTCTTGTACGGTAAGCATTTTTTTCTGTGGACGAACACAACTTCTGTCCGATCAAAAAAAGCACTCCTGTTCATCAACATGTGGGCGGAGCCAAAAGTCCCTCTCTGTACTACTCCTGAAATCTTTTTTTGTGATGCTCACATAAGGTAAATGACAGCTTGACTACCAAGCTAGACCTAAAATGAATTAAGTCTAATTATAATATTATAATAATTTCTCTCCCAACGTTTTGGATGTTTAATAACTCTTCAGATGTTATTATGGTTTTAATACTTAAGCCTTTTTAGTGGTAGCTTAAGTAGAGAAAACAACCCGATGTACAAAATATTACTACTTTGTTTTGGATGATTTATGATACATATACGCTGTCCAAAATACAAAAAGAAACTATTTCAAACTAATGTGGAAACTAGTCGTTATTGCACGAGTATTACCCTCATCATGTTGCCATATTACCCATACATCCTTCACAGGAACTCCACATACACTCTCATTCACAGTACTCGCACATACTGAGTGCACCTCACCTACACAGTATTGTCAAGTTGGTAATATTACTGCATTTGAAAAGGCTCTCCCAGACCATGAGTTATATTGGAAGATCGAATAGTAAAATTCCGGATCATTTTCTGTCTGGGGTTTTGTGAAATGGTGTGTCTTGTTATATAAGTTGGGTGTAATGTTTAAATGGGATGTATCCCAATTAAGTCTTTTTTTTAGTTTATCGGTGTATCACTTTTCAGGATTCGTTTTTCCACCAACATTTTTAATGTTCGGTGTTTATAGCACATAATCCTGTCTTTAGTTTTTAGACTTTTACCTAAAACAAATAATTCTAGATATTCGCTTGTTCAGTTTGCATATAAATTCTCTGTTCTCTCCCATAATCTCGTAGGTATACTACAGTTTTGGCAGATGGAGTGGTAAGTCCCCCTTGCTGTCATTGTCCTTGACCGTTCTCAATGGAAAGCCGCCTCCTTCTCCAGTTTATTAGGTTTCGCCTAGGCAGCGCTTGCGCTGTCTCTTCGAGACATGCTGTATAGGATATGGGCTTGAAAAAACACCCATCTTTTTCATTGGTTCCTCTTGCTGTCCTTTAGAAATGCTCGCGTTTCAATGGTGAATACACTTAGTAGTCCCTCCTTTTGGAATTTTGTATTCACCCCATGAGGACTGCACCTCTTATGTGTGCTCTTACTGTTCAGGTTATTTATACTTAGAGAGAACTCTTTTTTTAAGTTGGCCTGCCTCTTTGCTTGTTAACTGTTCTGTTCACTTGTGCAATAAAACGTCTGTCGCTTCATTTGCTTGCCTTCCCTTTATCTCCCCTCACCCCTCCCACAACACTGCTTTGAAGGGACATGATCTCCCAGTGCCTCCCCCTCACCCCTCCCACAACACTGCTCGCAGGCCCCCACCACCTCTCGGAGGTGGCTGCTCCTTTTTTCTTTTGTTTAACTTACCTTTAATTTACATTACCGAGTCTCACAAGTAATCTCTCAGTGCCGTCTCTCCCCACCCCCTTACCCCTCCCACAACAATGCTTGCCTGCCCCCACCACCCCTCCGGGATCGCTTTTTTTAATGTACATTTTTAGAATGATATAGCGGGGGCACAGGGGAGATTAAGTGATTTGCCCAGATTCACAGGATGTTGAGCCGATCCTGAGGCTCGAACACTGATCCTCAGGTCCTGAGTCGGCACCTCTGATGCACTTCACCACTGAATATAACTCTGTGCAGGGCACCGAGTCACGAGTCTGGTAATATTTTTCAGGGTTGTGTATTACCCCTTCTTATTAATTTGTACTTTTATTGGAGGCTGTGTTTCTCTAGGAAATTAATATTAGGCATGCTTGTTTTAATCGGAACATCTCCCTAAACACCAAATTTTTCTCAGGAACTGCAGCGCTTTGTGCTGTGTTGTTTTAGGTGGGCTCACGCATATTTTTTTCACAGCGTCTCTTCGGGACCATTATTGTCAGAGTGGCGCTCGCTGTCAATTTCTCTTCTCAATACCACTGAGGCTAATTATCTATACTTCTCCTTCCCATTCCAATATGTCGCCCAATCTCATGTAGCTAGAATGACCCCTTTAACACCACTTCACTTCCGGGTCGTACGAGTACTTTTGCATTAATGCTGCACTCTCGGCCACTGCCTCTGGGACCTCAAAGACCTTCAAGCGACTAACTTTGTCGACATACTCTTATCATTTCAGGTACAATGCCAATAGTTCTAACTTTCAAAAATGCGAGACCGATTGCATTGCAAATGCTTGTTTTTCAAGTGACCAGCCCCTATAGGGACAGCATGTCGGAAGTCACTACTCTCCTTTTGTTACATCCATGATCTTAGTCTTTTCTGCTGGATGTAATCCATTAGCAAATGGCTCAGCATGGTCTCTACTCAGATCATCAGCTTAACGTTTAGGGGCACTTTGTGCTCACTGTCATTGACAAAAGACCAAAATTAATCAGAACAATGTGTCAAATACTAGGCCATTACACTGAGATCTGCTGACAGATTCCTGCTTCCTCGTTTCCGGTATGTCCGAATGAGACTGGGCATTTACTGTCCAGTCTGGCGTTCTTTGGATTACCATCCCGTTACTATGTACCGAATCTAATCACCTTAGATTCCCTAAACTGCTGAAGAAGAGATTTTTCTTCTGCCGAGAATGGGGTTTGCCTATCCTTAACCACGATAATAGGTTTTTTACAGCGACACTGTTGAGCTTCTTAAATATATATATACATGGGGGTGCAAGTGTGAAGCACTGCTGCCTTTGGTACTGGGGGCCGATATTGCAGCGCCTCTGCACAACCGGCCCCCAGTAACATAAACAAGCATTGGCATAGCCAATAGATCTCGCTTTTGGGACCTTATAAGTATTTAGTTATGCAGCACAATATCCTTGGTGCAACAACATCCACTGTTGCATGGCTAAACACTTATAAGGTCCCAAAGGCGAGACCTATTGGCTATGCCAATGCTTGTTTGTTTTTGCTGTACGTTTCTTGTTTGGGAATCCAAAACTTTTTGCTCCTTTGGCCTCTCGCCGAGAAAAACAGGAGAAGGGAAATACAGAGGAACACGGAGAGGGGACAAATAAACTGGAAGATGTTCAGTCTACGGGTTCAAAATAGCCACTAGCTTACAGTGTCTGAATTTTTCTTACCATCCCAGCTGGTGAAAAAAAATGACTTGACGCTCGCTTTGTACTACCAGAAGCTGAGCAGAGGTAGCCAGGTAAATATTGCTTCTGAACATCTTCAATGCACAAGCATCTTAGTGCTTGGCATGAACAGCAGTTTAGCACTGAAATGAAGAAGAGGAAAGTGATGCAACAACACCTCATCCCTCTTAAAGAAAGATAGTCTGTAGACATCTTGCAGGAGATGCAAGAACAGGTTGCATTCCTTGGTGTGCCACAAGGTGCTGCACAAGATTATCTCTTGCAGAGAGCAAATTGGAAGAGCATGGAAATATCAAGTATTCTCCACCAGGAAAAGTGTTATTTTTTTACCCCATTGTTCACGTTGAATTTTTGTTTTATTAACTACAAAAAAGTAAAAACCCCCAAAAACTAAGGGGCATATTAGCAAGACCGGCGATAAAATTATCGCCGTTTTAGCGGCAGGAAACTGCCGCTAAAACGGCGATAATGGGCTTGCTAATATGCGTTATAGAATTCAATAGAAGCCCAGGTTAGATGTCCTGCACATCTAACCTGGGCTTCTATTGAATTCTATAACGCATATAGCAAGCCCATTATCGCCGTTTTAGCGGCAGTTTCCTGCCGCTAAAACGCCGATAATTTTATCGCCGGTCTTGCTAATATGCCCCTAAATGTTAACAAAAACGTTAGTTTCAGAAACAAATGTTATGGTTAAAAAAAGATAAAAATACATGTTGTTTGTTTTGAATGCGAGTGAAAGTGAGTGGGAGTGATGGACAACAGTAATAAACAGCAGGAGAGATGGGTGACTAAAACAGTGAATGAGAGAGTGAGACACCATGTGAAAGTGAGGTGAGGGACTGCGCAGGTGGGTTGGCCCTATGCCCAACTTGCCACGAAAGGCCAAGCCCTGCAGTGCAGCCTTCGTCCCTTCGCTGTGGGGGTTGGCCACAGGACCTGGCCATAGGCCAGGTAGTGTGCCTAACTAACAGTGGGTGGCCAACCCCTGCTGTGTACTCCTTTTGGATGTGTGCAGCATAGGTTGGCCACAGGGCCTGCTATCAATTTGCCGCAGGTGGTCAACCTCCACAGCGCATTGTGCAGCAGGGGTTGGTCGCAGGGTCTTGCCTCTGGCCAGGTCAGCCAACAGACTGCAAGCAGCCAATGCCCTTTGCATGTGGCAAACCCTCATTGCCAGGCCACGCCATGTCGAACCTCGCCAGGTCCTGCGCCCAAGCTGCCTGGCTGTGTTTTTTGTAGGGATGGCTCCACAGAGCCTCATTTAACATTTACAGCTCAAACTTTATGCTTTGGAACAGAAACACCAGTGCAAGCATCACTGGCCTATGCCTTGGCGAAGCCTACCTTAGATTTGCAATACCAGGCCATGAAGCTTGACCTGGATCTGCAGTACATTTTTGGGATCCCAGGAACCTCCACTTTTGGCTACGGTCCAAGGTAAGTTTGTTAGTACCATTGATCAGGCCGTCATTTTAGGTGTCGATGATCTGCGGCTCCCGAAAGGTACTGTGGATCCCACAACGCTTTTCATTTGTTTTTATTTCCTCAAAGAGAGACCCTTTTAGGATCCCCTCACTTTTAGCCTAGGAGTCAGGCAGTGCCCACGCTGCCCCATCATAAGACCTTTTATTCTTTTATGCATGAAGCAGGGACCTTGCCCGGCGTCCTGAAATGTTTTTTTCAACTGAAATTGTTGTCATACACCCGCCTATTAGAGCTCTCAGATCCACGGTTCCAACTTTGGAACCGCAGATTTGAAAGTTTTCAATTTCTGGACTTGCATGGGAATTGCAGATCCCAAATGGAAGAGATATGCATAAGTGTTAACCCTTTATAGCCCACTTACCATTTTTTTAAAACGCTTGTATCTCCAACACTACAGAACACATTTATACCAAACCAACAAAAGCATGCCTTCAGTATAAAGCTCTACTTTCATGCCAAGTTAAGTATAAATCCATTCAGCGTTTTGGGCTATAGCGCAAACTTTTTTTGTGAAAGCTCTTGCACTCGTGATGTTGTTGTAAGGGCACAGTTAAAGTGTGTTGAACCTCTAGCCACTGTCCATCTCGTGCGTGTGCTCACTAGTGTTTCTACACTAGTGAGTATACCCATATTTGAATGGGTGTGTGTGTATAAATATTCATGTGCTTCTGCGTCTTGCCAGGAGCAGTAAGCACTATGTAAATGCCAATGCAATATATATGTGTGTGTACATTTGTGTATATCTGTGCATGCACATACATATGTTTGTTTGTGTGGGCATAATTGTATACTCTAGCATGTGTGTCTACCTTTGCAAGATGTGCCTGTGGTGGTAAGTGTGAATATTGGTATTTCTGCTTCTGCATATGGCTCTGTACTTTACATATGTATTTTGGGTACACGTGCACAGATTTGCATGCATATTTGACAGTGTGAACAGATGTATAGCTACATATGTGTACACAGATTGTGTATGTGGGTGCCCATACCTGTGCATACAAGTGCCTTCGTGTATGTATTTTATTGTGGGCAAATGCACATGTAAGTGCATGTAGGAGTGCATGTTTATAAACAGGTTAAGTATGCATAATCAGTGTCTATTTATTTGCATGCCCCGTCTATGTACATAAGCACGTTAATATGTAAAATTAGGATGTGCAAACAGAAAAAGAGGGAGAAGGAGATAAGGTCTGGATGAAGGTAGATACAGAGAGCTAAGTGAGAGGTAGAGAGAAAGAAAGAGTGGGAAGTGAGGAAGAGGAGGAGATTGACAAATGAGTACAGGAGGGAAGTGGAAAAGAGAGGAGGGGCGCAAGAGGAATAAAGTGCTTTTCTATTATACAGTATTATTATTGTTATAATACATGGGATTCTGCAATCCCTGTATGAAAAAACTGTCTCTAATTTCTTTGATACGCACCCAGGGTCTGTTATAAAGAAATTACATCAGAACTCAAAAGTAATAACCTATTATAGTTGAGTTCTGCAGCAGTTCTGCAGCTGTTTAAGGAACAAATGAATGCCTAGCTGTATAGACAAGCAGAAAGGAGATATTTATGACAACATGTTTAATTTTTTCACTGCTTAGGTAATTTTAGAAAACTTAGAATCTTTCTGCATGTTTCCACACCTTCCAAGCTAATGCACCTCCTTTCAAAAAGCTGACTTGTATTAAACTGATTCTAATATATTTTTGCAACAAATACCTAACAGCTTCTTTCATGTGTATAATTTGGCACTATGGATTCTGGTTTTATTCTTCATGCGTGTAAGTATGCTCTCTATTTTTTTTAATGAAAGAGCTATGCACCAAAGAGATAAGTGGTTTGTGGGAAAGGTGATGGTATGACCATGTGTTATAAGGAAAAAAATACCCCCTGCCGCTCATTATAAGGATATTGCAAGTCACTGAGGAGTTCCATGACCATATACATAGAACAATGAGGCCAAAGGTTGAGTACCTTTATGTGGTCATGGAACGCTAAGGTGCCTAGCAATAACCTTATAATGTACATTGGGGGTACTTCATCCCACATATTATACAGAAAAGAAAGAAAGGGGGGAAGAGTGCGGTCACAGAGGTAGGGGGTGAATGAAACAAGAGAGAAAAGAGGCGAGAGTAGGAGAAAATCAAATTGAAATAGAGGCATTGGACCAACAGGAGGAGAGAAAAAGAGTGAGAAGAAAATGAGTGCATACAAAATGGGAAATACGGGATAGTAAGAAAATATAGAAGAGTGAGAATATAACAGGAAGAAAATAATGGAAAGACAGAGTGTCGGTGAGAAAGTGAGCGTGGGACAATAAGTTGTAGGGAGTAAGAAAGTAATGCGGAGTAAGGAAGTGAGAAAGTAACGGAAAGTAAGAGTGAGAGTAAAGGAGGGAAAGTAAGTGTGAGAAAATAACTGGTAGTAAGAAAGTAACGCAGAGTTAATAATGACGTGAGAAGGTGAGAGACTATGATGACAAGCAAAGAGCAGGCGAGTGAACGAACGAGATTTAACGCTCACCGCGGCCAGACTCACCTTGACAAAGACGGCGAGGGCGGCGAAGCCCAGGCAGTAGAAGTTACAGAGCATGGCATTGAAGAGAGACCAGAGCACGTAGTCTTTGGGTGGCGGGGCGGTGGGCACCGTCAGCTGCACGGTGTCGAGGCGGCTGGAGCTCATCGCGGACGCGGAGCAGGGCTGCAAGACATAGGGTGGGAGCGATGGCCCCGCTTCAGGGCGCCCCGAGTAGGGCGGCGGCGGGTCTTGACACTTCGGGTAGTCTTCGGGGTTCATGGGCACGGCCACGAAGCCCTTCTCTGCGGAATCAGCCATCTGGTCTAGCTCGAAGTTTTGAGAGAGCCACGTCCGGAAAGTCTGCCTGAGTAAGGTTTGCACCTTCACTGAGAGCAGCGGCCCTCTCCCAGTCCAGAGGCGGGGCCTGGGCTCGGCGCAAGCGGGAAGAGGGGGCGCACGGCCCGGAAACGATTACGAGTCTTGGCTGACAACCCCTCGAAAGCCGTGCACCACCCAAACATGGGCCTCAGTCTGCTGCCCCTACCACACGAAGGGAAGCCTCCGTCCGGAACACCCCACAACTGGAACAAGCAGCTGCCAGGAAAAACAAGCGGGGCAGCGCGGCGACTGCGAACGTGCTAATTGGAAACATAATCCCAAACAGATGGCGCCACTGCTCGCTCCCGCAAGCTGTAGGCCGTGGGCGGATACATTTATTGGGAAAGGTGGGACATGCACCCTCCTTTACCCAATTGCGTGCTGTCTTTTTAGAAAGACGCACGCAAAGCCCAATAGAAATAATGCTGTCAAAAAAGCCACATGCACGAGCTTGTGAAAAGTCCAGAGGGATTCCAAGAGGCCCTCTCCTAGACCTAAAAATGCCCCTACTGCTGCAAATACGGCTCCAAAACCCTTCCAGCCTCCCGGTGAAATGCCCGATGCCCGCCTGGTCTGGTCTTGTCTATAACAAGTCCAACTGTTGTTGCAGGATACAGAAATCACAATACATAAATTCTACAATCAGATCACAGATGGAATAATAAATTAAGATTATACATCAGGGGCGTACATTAGAAGGCGGTCATTTTAAACGGCATATACTCGGACATAAGAGTCGACGAAACAAACGGTTTTGAAAGTGTAATACACTCGCTCAGGGCATCCGATAATGAGGAAGTGAATGCCACCTGGTGGAGAGAAACATATTTTAGCTTCGTTAAGGAACATGCGAACAAACAACTGGCCAACAAGGATGGGTTAGAAAAAACATATAACAACCAGCAAAGAGATTACGGCCGCATATTTTTATGACAATGTAACGGATACAGAGTAACAACGGTAGCGAAACAAGTTCAAAAATATGGAAATGAATTCAAATGCAACTAAAAACAAAAATGATAAAAGTAGAACAAGGTCCTATGCACACGTTTGCGAGTTGTTCCTTATAGTTCATATAGTCTAGTGAAATGACAGGATCAGAAAAAGTTCAATCAAATCTGTTCTTTGTCTTTTATTTCATGAAAAACCAGCCAACACGTGTTTCGTCACATTGGGAAGTATCCCGCGACTTCTTCAGGGCTGTAATTTGTGCGTGACGGGCCTTCTAATTCCACTCTGCCGGTGATAATTCCAACCCGGCTGGTCTAAAGGTAAGCGTCAATTAATGAGTTGAGAAGTAAGGTATGTAGATAAAAAGGAGGGTACCTAGAATATGGTACAATCAGAGCAGAGAATGCACCCGTTGCCGCCATGGACATCAGCGCACTCGCTGGTGCTTAGGAGAATATACGAGACGTTCTACACTTGTTCGCTTTTGGGACGGCAACGGTCCACGCAGAGTTACAGATACCTGGGTGCTCCGATCGACACACGATATCTTACCTGCTCACGATTGTACCATATTCTAGGTACCCTCCTTTTTATCTACATACCTTACTTTCACTAGACTATATGAACTATAAGGAACAACTCGCAAACGTGTGCATAGGACCTTGTTCTACTGACTTGTGAAGGACTTGTTCTTTCCCATTTTAGGGGTTATAGGGTGTTTCCCCTACATTTTGCACCGTACACACTAGGATACTGATCTTTTACACAGACACACAGCAGGGCGCCATTACTTCCTAGACCATAACACCCCCCACTGAAGCAGCAAAAATGATAAAAGTGTTTTAATATGATACGTCTCACGTCTTCTGCGAAACGAAAATACAAAAATGTAGCAGGTGCGTAAAAGAAATCACAAACGCATACAACAGAAAGAGTGAGAGAGAAAGTGGACTGCAGGGGAATGGCTTCCATTGGTGCTGCAGTGGCACCGGGGCCCTCCAAACCCTTCTTATTGCTGTATTTTATCATTCAAACAGCAGCCAGGGAGTACATTTCTTTCCATGCACTACCTCCCATTGCACACTGGCTAAGTTGGTATGGTGGCCAGAACAAACCACGCAGCACTGCATATCTAATCCCTGCACAAGGTTGGTGAACCTCCTGGAACCAGGGCATAAATCCAAAAAAATAGAAGTGGGGGGACTTACCAACTTAGGAAGTATGCAAGTGACATCATGGCACGTGACATAACAGCGCATGGCGTCACAGGCAGTGACCTCACAGGAAGTAACATCAGATATTAAGCCCTCACACAAGTTTAGCAGGTCTATCAAGAGTACATTTAAGTGCATTACAAGATTTAACAAATTCGATTTTGCGTTGGGGTTGTAACAAAAAAGCGGTGCAACCCGACCCGAAATCTGGGCCTCAACGAATAAATTTAGGGGAATATTTACGGGAATAGTGGCGCAGGGCAGCGCAGCAAGTTACCTTGCTGCGCTGCCCTGCGCCACAAGGAAAGGGCAGGAATGCACCGCATTTCTCAAATACAGCGCATTCCTGTCCTTTCCCCCTGCACTGGTGCAGTTTCGATAGCCTAGCGCCAACGTAGGCACCTTTGCACCATGGTGCAAGGGTGCCTGTGTTGTAGGCAGGATTGTTTTTGTGCAGGAAGGGGCACCGTCCTGCACAAAAACTGCTGCATGGAAAAACAAGGAAAAAGAAAGATATTCCTCCTCGTTACGCCTCACCTGGGGAGGCATATCTTTTTGGCGCATTTCCAGGTTTTCCAGGTTTGGTAAATCTGGGAATGCGTCAAAAACCATGGGATTTGCGTGGGAACACTCACCGCAATGCCCATGGAACACCTCCCATGCACTGAGTAATGCAACGCAGCGATTTGCGTTGCATTGCATTACTCCATATTTATAAGCTATTCAAAGTGGCTTTGCGTGGCTTCATGAATATGACTCAGAGGTTTGCGTCGTGCATGTACCACGCTGTGTGGTGCAAGCATGATGCAAAGCTGATAAATCTAATAAAGCAGGATTCCGAGTCACAGTTTTTTGTAGATTTATATAGCGCAAACTTGGCCCAGGGGGGTTAGAGCGCTTTACATGAGAAACAGGCTATTGTGCACAATTTGTCCAGAATCAGAGGATGTTGATCTGAGGTAGGGACTCGAAACTGGCTCATGCGTTTCAAAGTCAGCGGCTCTGACAGGCCACATCTCCCTGTTAATTATTCCGAGTCGCATGGTGGCGATTGGGTGTGCACCTTGGCTACACCTTCAGTATTCTTCATATTCTTCAGCAACTGTATTTTTCTTTGGGACCCGCCAGCACACCAACTGCCTCATTGGCAAGTTACCTTCTCTTTGGCTGGCTGTCACCCAGGATTTTAACCAATCAGACACTGAAGACTCTTCAGTGAAAAAAAGTGCCACACCACCTGTGATCACCTTTAATATAGCTGGGAACAACAGAACAAGTTACTTACCTTTGGTTACACTTTTTCTTGTGGATACTCTATCTAACAGCAGATTCCTCATCTTTAGAATATTCCCTAGGCAACTGACTGGATCCAGACGTTTTTATAGCAGTGCTCTTACGAGCGGCTAGGTGGCTTCATGCAGCTCTGCATCAACCTTGTTCTGCCCTAGAAGTGACGGAGCGGAGCCGAACATAGGGGCCACCTATCTGTGTGCTGACCTCAGTTTCCTGATTGATTTTTACCGTGCCCTCAGACACAGAGAAAAACAATTCTCAGAACTAGTATGCAGATCTGTAATTTGGAACATTTTTGGCGTAAATCTGTTTTATTAGGGAGGAGAAGAAGAATCAGCATGTACACAGCATGTCGCCTACAACCCTTTGGCGGGCCGGCCGCGTGGTTAGGTAAACGATCAGAAGGCAAGGGCGAGGCATTGTGAGGCCAGGCATAGGTATTGGGTTACACAGCAAGTCGCCTACAACCCAGGCAGGGCCGGCCGCGTAATGTGACAATCAAATGTGGTAATTGCAGGCTTTAGAACTTCTCCAAAGGGGAAGAACCATATCAAACAAATAAACCCAAACAGAGAACGATAAACAAACGAGAGGAGAGGAAAAGTGAGAGGAGGGAAGGAGCCCCCCAATACTCTTAAAGGATAGAAAATGAGAAAATAAAATAAACAAGAGAGAAGAGACAAATAGGAGAGGAAGAAGAAATGAGAGAGAGAGAGTAGGACACGAGGGGTGGTTATTGCAGAGAGCGTAGCCGGGATGACTGGAAGAGGGGAAGGGGGGGGGGGATTTAGGACTGAGTGTGTCGGAGATAGGGGGATATACTGCGTCTTCAAAAAAGCGTAGAGCCCGGAGTCTCGGGGGCTGAAGACGGGCATGTTCTAGCTTACAGAAATGGTCTATTAGTGGCTGCCAGAGTTTGGTGAAATGGGTATCTCGGGACTGTAAGCGCGCAGTGAGTAGTTCCATCGCCATAGTTTGCCACAGGCGAGTGAACCAAAGGGTGACTGGGGAGTCTCCGCCTTTTTCCAGTATAGGGCTATGAGTTGTTTAGCCGCGCCCAACATATGAAGACAAATATGCCAGTCTCTGCGTGTCAGCACGCGTAAATTATCAGGCTTGATTACCAATAGAATCGTGGCTGGAGATTCAGGCAGGGGGAAGCCAAGAACCAGTTTGATGTGGTTGAGGATCTCTTTCCAGTATGTGGCCAGAAGTGGGCAAGTCCACCAAATGTGAAGGAAATCTCCGGGAGAGTTCGAGCATCGCCAGCAAAGAGGAGAGGATGTGGGGAACATTTTATGTAGCCTGTGAGGGGTGTAGTACCAATGGGTCATAACCTTATAAGCAGTTTCCCGCTGGGAGATGCATTGATAGACCTTTGGAATGTCGCCCCAAAGACGATCCAATTGTGTGGGTGTGATATCTGTAGACAGCTCGGATTGCCATCGAGACTGATAGTGATGCAGGGCTATCCGCGGGGGGTGCTGAAGAATATGATACGTACGAGATATGAGGCCCTTGGAGTTATCAAATGAGCGAACCAGCCGCTCAAAGGGAGTAAGGGCACGTGTGGCTGCCTGTGTCAGAGACTCGGTGTGTAACCAATGTCGTAGTTGCAAATATTGCAGTTGAGCCCCTTCGGGGAGTTGGAATTCCTGCTTACATTGTTCAAAAGTCTTGAAGGTGGCCCCTACGTAAAGGTCTCTGATTGTTCGGCACCCGCCATCCAGCCACTCGGCGAATATGGGGAGATGTAGGGCAGGTGGGAAGAGGGAGTTGCCAGCAATAGGAGTGTGGGGGGAGGGGAAGGTAGTAAGGCCTTCGGACACGGCTACCTTGTCCCAGATGTCAAGGACAGTCTTGGTGGGAAGAGCTATGTACGCACTGCGGGAGCGAGAGGCCCGGTGATGCCATGGTAAGTCCCATATAGAGCGCCCAGTTACTGCCCTGTCCATATGGAACCACACCTTCTCGCTTTCCCATGCCATCCATTCGGAGATGAAGCGTAAGTGCGATGCCCAATAGTATTCCATCAAGTTGGGGCAAGCCAGGCCTCCCCTGTCCCGGGGTAGCATGAGGATTTTATTAGAAAAGCGCGGTCGTCGACCCCCCCAGATAAACCTGGTGAATTCACGCTGCATGCTTTGGATCTGATGTTGCGGGATAGGGGTGGGGAGTGATTGAAACATGTATAAAACCTTCGGTAAGATAGACATTTTAAGGGCATGTAGACGGCCCAGCCACGAGAGGGAGAGAGGCTTCCAGGTTCGCAGATCCTCTAGCACTGACCGTCTGCATTCCTGCCAGTTGGATTGTGACCAGGTGGCAAGGGTGGGAGTTAGATTGAGCCCAAAATATCTGATGGAGTGAGGGGCCCACCTGTAGGGGACAAGTGCCTGGAGTGTTGGGAGCTCCTCTACCGGAATGTTAAGGTTCAGGGCCCAAGATTTTTCATGGTTAACCTTAAGGCCAGATGCTTGCTCAAATAAACTCAAAAGATGATAAAGGGCGGGCAGGGACGCGTGCGGTTGGGATAACGTAAGGAGGAGGTCGTCTGCGAACAGGGCTACCTTATGTTGTTGGCCTCCAAGGGGAATGCCATGTATATCTGGCGCCTGGCGAATCATAATGGCGAGAGGCTCCACCACCAGGGCGAACAGGAGGGGGGAGAGGGGGCAACCCTGTTGTGTGCCTCTGTATATTGAGATGGGGTTGGTGAGTTGGCCATTAACCCGGACCTGAGTCGTAGGGGAAAGATAGGGGGCCATGATGCGGGAACCATCAGAGGGCCTAACCCTATTTTGCACAGGACAGCCCGGAGAAAGGTCCAGTCCACTCGTTCGAACGCTTTCTCTGCGTCAAGGGATAATAGGCAAGCAGGTATATTCCAATGATGAGCTTTCCCAACAAGGTGCGCAACTCGTCTCACATTGTCCACCCCCTGTCGATGGCGAATAAAGCCGACCTGATCGGGGTCGATAAGGCCTGGAAGATGGGGGTCTAGGCGCTTGGCTAGGATTTTAGTATATATTTTGAGATCTGTGTTGAGAAGTGCAATGGGGCGGAAAGAGGAGCAGAGCGTGGGGTCTTTGCCTGGCTTAGGAAGTAGGGCTATCTCGGCCAATCCCATGGATGGAGAAGGACCTATCATGTCCGTGAAGGAGTTAAAAAGTCGAAGAAGATGGGGTCGAAGCTGCAGAGGAAAGACACGATAGAAGGAAAGTGGCAATCCGTCCGGGCCCGGAGATTTTCCAAGAGCAAGTTCGCTCTGGGAGAGCGGTTCCTCCAGCAGCTGTGCGTGACATGTATTTATCGAAGACCAGGGGCATTTATCTAAGACAGCCTGGATCTGCTCCGGGAGGGGCGTCTCCTTAGCGTAGAGAGACGAGTAATATACATGAAAAGCTTAAAGTTTAGCCGCCTCGGTGGTGGCTCGAGTGTCGTCAGGGCACTTAATATGGGCTATGTGCGCTTAGGCCTCTCGCGTCCGCAATCGCCGAGCAAGAACTGTGCCCACTTTGTCCCCCCCTTCATAATAGCGCTGCTTAAGAGCTAGCAGAGCCCGCTCAGCCTTGTTGGTGCGGTGTGCACGGAGCTGACCTCGGAGCATGGCCAGGCGTCGTTTGTGGGTGACCCGTGGCTGATTCTGATCGAGCCTCTCAAGCGCCTTTATGTCGCGGGAGAGGGTGGATTCAAAAAGGCGCGACTCCCGCGCCCGGGCGCACGCTATGGACGTGATATGCCCACGGATAGTGGCCTTGAAAGCATCCCAGACCACAGGGAAGGGAGTCTCAGGTATATCATTCGTCTCGAAGTAAGAGACAATGGCGGTTCTAAGTTCCGCAACATCGACCGGGTCCCGGAGGATGTGTGGAGGGAGCTGCCAGCGCAGCGGGCGGCCAGTATGGGTAGACAGATCTCTTAAGAGAAGTTCAATGTGGGCGTGGTCAGAGATCGAGATGTCCGACATAGAGGCCGATAGCGTCTCTCCGATCAGAGAATGTGAGATAAAAAAATAATCAATGCGTGAGTAAGAGCGATGAACATGGGAGTAGTACGAGTAGTCGCGTAAGTCAGGAGAGTGATAACTCCAGGCATCTATTAAGCCTAAGTCCGTCAATTGTTTTTTTAGGGTGGAAGACATGGCCCCCGCCCCGTGAAATGAGCTGTCACTGCGGTCCACGTTAGCATCCCACACCAAGTTAAAATCGCCCCCTATGATGAGAGAGGAGTCCGTACACAACACTTGTTCCCGTAACGTCTCTCGGAGATAAAGATCCTGGGCCTGATTGGGAGCGTAAATATTACAGAGAGTAATGGACCTACGACCGATTCTGACCGCCACTTTGAGAAACCTGCCATCAGGGTTGCGAATTACTTTGGGTTCCCCCTGTTGAATGCCAGCCCGACAAAGGATTGCCACTCCAGCAACTTTGGAAGGGGCAGACGCCCAGAATTGGAGCGGGTAGCGAGGGTGGGCCATGCGGGCTACATCCGCCTTGACCAGGTGAGTCTCCTGAAGAAAAATTATATCAGGATTCAGCTGTAAGAGATAGCGCCATACCTGACGCCACTTATTAGGGGACTTAAGCCCCTTCACATTAAGGGACAGGAGTTTCAAGCATGGTATGTTGGACATGACTAGTGAGGGGTAAGGCCAGGTGCAAGCAGCAGCGGGAGAGACAGCATGAGGCGGGGGATGAGGGTAGAGGGGGAGCCACCCTAGTGCATAGAGGCTTGGTCCCATGCCACAAAGTACCACCCTCCCGACAGAAAGAGAGAAGAGAAAAGAGGAAAAAAGCATAAGAAGAGAACACAAAAAACCAAAAAAGCGAATCCAACTCGGCCAACCGGGCTGTAGGGTCCTGTTCCAGAAAGGGAATAAGCTAGGCTCACTGGCACAAGCCATCCTGGAGGAGTCACTCTCCAAGGAGCAGGTAAGGGGGTGGGTCTCCAGGCGAAGAATCATCTCCTGGGGAGGACTCCGGGGCCGCCACCAAAATGCCTACAGTGCTGGGGAAAGACCATGGAAGAGCAAGTGAGTCCATCTCATCCCTCATTAGAGGCCACTGGAGGGAGCAGGAAGGGTTGTAGTGTCTCGAGGCAGGAGGCCGCTTGTTAAGGCGTCGCAGGGCGAGCACCCCTCCTCCATCGAGCGGATGTGTTGTATGACATCCTGTCTGGCCTGCGAGGAGGCCCGGTCATCAGGGCGAGACAAACGGCGGTGGCTGCGTATCTGTGACCACTGTGGTTTCGCTGGTTCCCTTCTCTGGGGAGGCAATCCGGTGGGGCTAGGTGGTGGCGTAAGGGAAAGATGGAGCAAGTGCGCGGCCTCTTGGAGAGATCGTATCACCCTGCGTTTGGATTCCCATTGGAAGATAAGAGCAAAGGGATGACCCCACTGGTATTGGATGCCCAGACTTCTCAGCTTGTCCGTGACGGGCTTGAAGTCCCTGCGACGCCGTAGCGTAGTGGGTGCAAGGTCCTGAAGAGCTGGATCGTGGCATCGTTGCATTTAAGCTCTGGTTTGGAGCATGCAGCTTTAAGGATTGCCTCCTTTTCAGTGAAAAAATGGACCCGGGTCAAGATGTCAGGGACAAGACCAGGGCGACCACGGGGGCCCGAGACGCGATGTGCACGATCAAGTGCCGGGGGGGAGAGAGCGTCATCGCCCCGTATGTCCTGGAGTAGGTTGGCGACAAAGGTCATGATGTCCGTCCCCTCGGCTCCCATAGGCACCCCTCGAAGGCGTAAGTTGTTGCGACTCCCCCGATTTTCCAAGTCCTCCTGCTTGAGTTGGAGGTCGATGTGTTGCTCTTCTAGGGTGGCCAGGCGTTGCCATAGCTGTTCTTGATCTTCCGTTCGGGCATCTACCGTTTTCTCGAGGTCATCGACCCTCTCACCGATCACCGTAACCTCCTTCCTGAGCTCCCTGACACAGGAGTGGACTTCAGAGCGGAGCGAGCCAATTTCAGATTTCAGCTCCTGCATAAAACTGGCCATGAAGGATTGGGTGACGGGTTCAGAGGCCCCCCCTGCCGATGATGACATGTCGCCAGAGCCTGCAGAACCAGGCTTGTTCCAGAGTGCCGCAATAGGGTTATCTTTCGGGGGTATCGCCGTGTCCTTTGCAGCTTTCGTGCGAGTCACGGCCTCACAGATCCCCTCGCCACAGGTCCCAGATTAGGCAGGCAGTGAATGAGGTAGGGAGCGACCAGAGGCTTCACGGGCCTCTAGGGGGTGGCGAGGGCACCGCAGTGTAAGCTCGCAGGATGAGACTGCCTGGAGCGAGCAAGAAAGGGGGTGGTGCCCGGCGGGGTGCGACCAGGCCGGTGGGAGACCTCTCAGCAAGCCGCCATGCCCCAGGCGCAGAAGCCGTCCACCCGGAGTCCAATGCCCCTACAGGCTCACCCCAGCAGCCAGCGAGAACCCCACCCAGATGTGGGAGGCCAGCGGCCACGAGGAGAGAGGCGGCAGGGAGTGATGTAGCCAAGATGGCCCCTCTCGAGGACCAGATCCGCAGGCCAGGAAGCTGCCGGGCCCAGTTCCGCACCAATCGAGAGGGGGCTCGGGTGCCCAGGCAAGGCTCAGGATTCTCCCAAGATGTAGTGTGCGGGGGTAGAGAGCAGACTCTGTCCGTGCCCCATTTCGCCGCCAGAGGAGTAGGGGTGCGTAGGCCCTCCGCGCACACCGATATCAAGGCGGCACCAGCGGGCAGAGGGGAGCGACCAGCAAAAGGATGGTGGGCTGGGGGAAAGGATCGCTAGCGTGGATGCCAGGGGGCACCAAGAGGACCCGGCAAACACCTCCGCAATATGGCAAGGCGTGATGCGCACCACCACCATGCGGCTCCGCCAACGGAGGGTCACGCGTGGAGGCTCAGGCCAGTTGCGGGCTCCCCCTGCCCGGGGAAGAGCGGAACGCTCCCAGACAAGGCGATGAGGAAGGAAAGAGGGCCCCCGCTCAACGGAGGACTTACCAGGCTCGGGATACTCACAGGTTCAGGCCACAGCACAGCCGATCATCCTCCGGTCCCCTCCAGCAGAAAGTGCCCCCGGTCACAGTGAGGGGGCGCTGTAAGCCGCCTGGGACCCCCTCCAGCCCAGAGGGGGCCTAGCGTCGCAGGTGGGCCGCTGCAGTGACAAGGGCCACTGACTGCCCCGTACTCACAGGCTGCAGGCTGAAGGTCCAAGATGGCGGGTGCCAGAATCAGGGCCGCAGCGATCCCCCGCTGGGCAGCAACACCCCGGGCGTCCCGACTGTCCGCTCCGTGAACCAGAGCCCCGGAGATGACCCCCAGTGGGCAGAGGTGACGAGCAGGGACCCCGGCAGCCCCCGGCAGGAAATGGAGATCAGGGCCTGGCGTGAACAAGATGGCGGCCGCTGGGATTCGGCCGCGGCGGCAAGGGAAGGCCGGGACCAGCCCCGCAACGGCACAGTCCAGAGCGGTGTCCTCTCACCAGGGAGTGCCCCGTCGGCTCCGCTGTCCAGGCAGGTGAGGCAGGTTCGGCGCTGTGGCCCCAGCACCGCTTTAGAAGCTAAAGATAGCAGCGGCCAGTCGGAGCTCCCCATGCGTGCGTCTCACCTCATCTGCAGCGAGACCACGCCCCCCAATTTGGAACATTTTTAAAAGGTAAAAGGAGAGCACTCCACAGAAAGGGAACGTGCGAGGGCAGTGAGGAATCTGCGGTTAGAAAGAGCATTTACCAGAAAGAGTATTACCAAAGGTAAGTAACTTGTTCTTCTGATGGACAGATCTACATGCAGATTCCTCACCTAATTTAGAATGGATACCAAAGCCGTACCTCCCCAAGGTGGAGGGCCTGTGGAGTGGGCTCAGACCAAAAAGTCCTGCAGGACCGACCTGGCAAAATGCCCTTCCCATCCTGACTGTCAAGTGAGTAGTGCTTCATGAACATGTGCACTGACGCTCATGTGGAGGTCTGACAGATGTGAAGAACAAGCACTCCATGTGCCAACACAGTGGTAGCAGCATTAGCCCTGGTGGAATAAGCCCTGAGTCTTTCCGAAAGCTTATTCTAGGCCAATGCATAGCACATCTTAATGCGAAGAACTATCCACCTTGACAAAGTCCTTTTCTGCACCACCTTACCTTTCTTTGCCCCAGACAACCCCAGATAAAGCTGATTGTACATCCAATGGTCTTGGGTGCAATTGATGTAAAAGCTTAAAGATCCTTTGAGGTCCTGCCGATGGGGATCTCCTCCTCTTTCGACAGATGAGGCAGGGCAAAGAATGTTAGCAGGGTGATGGGTTGCCCAAAGTGAAAAGGCATGGCAACTTTAGGCAAATAGGCTGCCTCAGTCCACAATACCGGTTTGTGTGTAAAAGATTTTGGTGTGGGACGGGTGCACCAAGAGAGCCTGGAGCGCACTCACTTGATGAGCTGCAGCGATTGCAATGAGCAAGATGGCTTTTTAAAGTCGCAACAAACAGCTGTGCATTGGCTTAAATGTGGAATACAGGAAAAATGCCAGGACCAGATTAGGATCCCATTGTGACACCACATAAGGCTTGGGAGGGAACATGTGTGTCAAACCTTTAATGAACCGCATCACAACAGGTGATTTAAACCAGGATAGTTGGTCCAGCAAACACAGAAAGCCCAAAAGGGCCGTCAGCCGTCAACCTTTAATGGTGCACACTGCAAGACCTTGCTGAGGCAAAGATAAAAGAAACAACAATACATCTGACAGTTTGGCTTGCAAGGGGTCTCTATTGTGGATTTCACATCAAGCAACTAATTTGTCCCAACGCCCTGCATAAATAGATGTTGAAGAGAGACACCTGGCTGCAAGGATGACATCAACAACCTCAGGAGGTCGATCAAACGCAGTCAACTGCACAAACTATACATATGGAGGTGCATATTGTGCAGGCAATGGAGCAGAACCCTGCCCTGCTGCTGCAATGACAGAAGATCCTCCTGAGGCGGTAAGCTGATTGGAGGACAAAGGCTCATGCCCAGACATTTGGGGTACCACACTCTGCTGGTCCAATGTAGAGTCATTTGGATGACTTGGCTCATTCCTGATATTTTGTATAACTCCGGGAAGGAGAGGCAGCAAAGGAAAGGCATATAGGTGTCCCATGCTCCACTCTAGCCTGAATGCATCTTCTAGACAGAGCCTTCTTGGGAACTCCAACGAGCAGATGGTTTGGCACTGCACATTTCTCGATGGCTGGCGACAAGATCGATAAAAGGCTCTCATCACTGTCGGAAGACAGCTTGCACCATCCCAAGATGCAACTACCATTCATGTTCCACCAGGCGCCACCAGTGGAGCTCGTCGCTCTTGTCACAGCTCATCCCGGTGTTTAAAGATCTCAGCAAGTGGTTCATGATCAGGAAGTTGCCTTGACGCTCCAGCCAACTTCAGAGGCACAGTGCCTCTTAGCACAAGACAGAAGACCCCACTTTGCCCTGCTTGCTGCTGCACCAGACCACATGGTGGTGGTGTTGGCCATTAGAACTCACACCGCCTTTTCTTGATGGATGGCAGAAAGGCCTTCAATGCCAGGGATGGCCTGCAACGTATTCATGTGCTACCGTATTCCTGCCGGAAAATACAGTCCTCTCCCAGATGAACACCCCAGACCAGCAGGGACACATTCGTCACCACCCTCAGCTCTGGATGGGGAAGGGAGAAGGTTCTGCCGCTGGTAATGTTGTGGTCCAGCAGCCACCACTGCAGATCTTGTGCAGTCTCCTCTGAAATCTGGATGACGTCCACGATTGCTGGGACAACTGAGACTTCAGATCCCACTGCAGAACGCGCATATGCCACCATGTGAAGTAGACAAGAATGATGCACGAGGCCAGCAAGCTAAGAAGTCTCAGAGCTGCTCTCACCGATACTCAGAACAGAGGCTGAAACATCACAATAGTAGCCTGAATGTCCTGGACTCATAGCAAGGATGGAAAGACCAGGAACTGCACAGTGTCAAGAACAGGTCAGATAAAAGGGAGTCTCAGTGAAGGGGTTGGGTGTGACATTGACTAGTTGATTGAGAACTCAAAAGATGTCAAAAGGTTCACCATCATTTGGACATGGTCGACGACTAACTGGTGAGCCCGCCTTTCACAGCCAGTTGTCGAGGTAGGGAAAAACTGGTATCACCTACATCCAAAGGTGGGCGGCAACCACTGCCATTTCGTGAACACCCAAGGGGCACTGATAAGGCAGAAGGGGAGCATGGTAAACCTGGCCTACTTTGATCCGCAGCCAACATCAGTGGGGCTGTAGGGCGGACACGTGAAAGTACACTTCCTGCAGGTCCAAGGCAACGACCTAGTCGCCTGAACCAAGGGCAGATAGAACTTGGGGCAGTGTGAGCACTTTGAGTTTGTCCTTTCACAATGAGGCATTCAGAGGGCAAAGAATTAAAATAGGAAGAAGGCCTCCATCCCTCTTTGGCATGAGGAAATAGCAGGAGTAACAACCTGTCCCTACTTCCAAAGCCGACACATTTTCGAAGGCCCCTTTGGCCATTACAGCCTGCACCTCTTGCAGCAAAATGTATAGGTATTCCTATACAAAAAGCGGCTCCGATGTTGGAGGAAGTTGAGGTGGGTCAGGAAGGAATCGAAGGGCATAGCCCTGCTGGATGATCTTCAGGACCCATCTGTTGTATCTAATGGCCTGTCATACTGGAAGAAAATGTCTGATCCTGCCTCTTACAGGGTTGATATGAGCTGCTAAGGGCAAACTAAAGCGGCTTGGATGCTGTCCTGACACCACAGGGCGGATGACTTGGTGGAGCTGTGTCCCTGGTGACCTACACGATGTCTGCTTGATCTCCGCCCCTGGCCACGAAAGGGCTGGGTTCACTGATGCAGTAGTTGCAGGGCCAGGCGGTGTTTATTTGCAAGTCCTCTGCAGTATCTTCAGAAGGGTCAGTACTCCTAAGGAAACTGTCAGGCAGGGGTTGAATGGCCAAGGAACATGATGTGGCTCTGCTTTCTTAAAAGAATTCGGGGGAAGAAACCGCCTTTTTTCACCAAAGAAGTGAGACTCATCAACTAGCATATCCATTAAAGGTACCTGCATGTCCCCTGAAAAGCCAGGGGATTGCATCCATGCAAGGCAACAGAGGACCACAATAATGTCCACCACATACTCCAAGCAGTCAGTAGTGTCTGGGCTAGCCCAAATGATATATTTAGCTGCATCCTGGCCTTCTTGAATGGTTTTAGCCAAAGAAGCCAGAAACTCCTCCAGTACCGATGGCAAAATCGCGCTGGCCATGTCCAGAAGGGAGTGTATATAACAGCCTGAAGCAGACAGCACTGACTGACTTCAACATCAAGTTGGTGGAAGACAACAACCATTTCCCGAACGCCTGAATCATTTTCAACTCCCTATCTGAAGTGATGGTAGGGATCAATTTAGGGCTGGCTTTGCTGGTGGAAGCTTGAATCACCAAACTCTCAGGAAAAGAGTGCAGCCTAAGAAAGTCTGGGTCAACCAGCACCCTTCTGTGGTGCTGAGCCACATGCCTGTTCACTGGTGGGGAAGAGCAAAGCTTTGTCCAAGTACCAACAACGGTGTCATTCAGAGCTTCATTAAATGGCAGTAAGGACTCAGATGAGGCTCCAGGGTGCAACATCTCAGTGATGACATTTGGTTTGAATTCAATTGGAAGCAGCTGTAGGTCCAGGACCTCAACTGAATGGCTAATCACCTCAGAAAATGAAGGCCTCTCCTCCGTTGGGAGTCCAAAGGGCGATTCAACCCCGTCATGGGAGGTATCAGCCTGTGGGCCTTCTGCAAGTCAATATAGATATCATAGTAGGGGCACATCATCCCCATCATCAGCATTATCTTTATAAGGTTGATCAGAATCTAGTCAAAAAGGTGATGAAGCCTCTGAGGAAGGCCCAATGGAAGAGGAAGTGTTTTGTCTGAATCACAGCATACGGGAACCGGGTGCCCTGGAATGGAGTCAAAGCGTGACCTACATTGGGCTTGAAGCGGCTTCAGTTTGAGGTCATACACCAGCATTAGGTTGGACCTCCAGCAATATCAGGATTAGCATCAGTGGAGAAGGAACAGGCCAGATATTGGAGCCAGAATGGGAAGCACCAAAGGTGCAAGGGTCAATCTGAAGGGTAACCAATTTTGGTAACCTAATGGAAAGATTTGGATAGCTGACAGCACCCACTGATTATCATGGCATGCTTCATTATCGGTGATCTATCTATACCATGGTACCCTGGCAGACAACCGCTAATCAGGAGTTCAGATAAATTAAGCTGGATCTAACAGGGATGCAGATATTAATGTTAAAAATATCTTTATTGGTTTGGGACCCTGGGTATGACTAAATAATGACTAACCGTGGATGTAGGGTGAACTACAATGTGTCATCCATCCACCTCTATCTTGCCAACATGTTTCGGCCGTATTCTGCCAATGCTGGTTATCGGCCTTTGTTAGGGTTACATTTGGTTAGTATCCCAGCCTAATACACATTCGTCTCATGCATCATGCTAAGGAATACAATAACTAAACCTACTGTGTTATAGTTGCTGCCCTGATATTGGGTTAGCTGTGTGCCCTGGACATAATGAGGTGGCACTACCCTGTAGTCTCACACTCGTTAGGGGTATGGAGCAGCCGCACACCTACCTTTCATCATCTGCCCATTAGTGATTCTTTGTATGACTTAGATTCCCCAAACACCAGAAGCATTGCTTGTGAGGGCCCGTCACCAATATCTGTTTCTGTCATTTTAGGCACGGTTTAACACTGTAGGCTTCAGTGGAGACATCGTTCCTTTGCACACTGGAATAGATTTGTGCAATGAATTTGTCAACCAACGAAAAAAGTAGCAGTCTGGATTGGCATTCAAAGGCATGGAAAGAAAGGAACTGATGGACAAGTTACTTACCTTCGGTAGCGCCTTCTCTGGTAGAGACATGATCTAGCCGGAAGATTTTTCTTCGAGCAATACCCTTGTGTGCCGGTAGGTGGCATCAGTCGGCTCTGCATGATGTTATCAGTGTCGTCACCGCCGGTGTGACGTCTGTGTCACCTAAATAGGTGCCACTTTGGCACGCTGACGTCAGTTACTTTTCACAATTTTCCACCTCAGGAGCACAGAGTCATGAAGTGCACTGACATTGGTGTGTTTCTGAACAACTAGGACCCTGATAGGGAACAACCCTGACCCAAAAACCTGTCCGCAGTGCGGGAAGGATGGATGGGTAAGTAAGGAATCTGCGGCTAGATCACGTCTCTACCAGATAAGGCGTTACCGAAGGTAAGCAACTTGTCCATCTGATAGAGACATCTAGCTGCAGATTCCTTACCTTTGAATAGATACCCAAGCAATACCATTCCTGGAGGAGTTACTGCGGACAAGTTAAGACCATGAAGTCCTACAGGACAGAGTGACCAAAAAGGCTGTCCCTTCTGACTTGACTGTCGAGACAGTAGTGTTTGGTAAATGTGTGCAGGGATGCCCACGTTGTTGCCTGACAGATGTTAAGGACTGGAACACTACTTTGCAATGCCATGGTAGCAGCATTAGCTCTGGTGGAATTAGCTCTTAAACATTCAGGAGGCTGCTTCTTGGCCAGAGCGTAGCAAATTTTGATGCAGAGGACGACCCATCGTGAGATAGTCCTCTTCTGCACCGCATGACCATTCTCTGATCTAATCGAACGTACCCCACGAAGAGTTGGTCGTCCACCTTGAACTCTTTAGTGCAGTCAAGGCAAAATAACAACGCTCTTTTTGGGTCAAGAAGGTGGAGTCGGTCCTCTTCTTTAGAGGGGTGCGGAGGAGCATAGAAAGTGGGAAAGGTGACCAAATGCCCCACGTGGAATGGTGTTACCACTTTTGGTAAGAAAGAGGCCCTAATGCGAAGCACCAACTTATCAGGGAAGATGGTCAGGTTAGGAGGCTTGGATTACAGAGCCTGCAATTCGCTCACCCTCTTGGCAGATGTTATTGTCACTAGAAAGGCTATTTTGATGGTAAGCAGTAGGAGGGGGCAGTTGTGCAGAGGTTCGAATGGAGCACACATCAGGAAGGTGGGAATCAAATTAAGGTCCCACTGAGACATGATGAAAGGGGCAGGAGGAAACATATTTAGAAAACCTTTACGAAATCTTTTACAATAGGTGGTTTAAATAAAGAGGGTTGGTCTGGCAGCCTCTGGAAGGCAGAAAGGGCTGAAAGGTACCATTGGAGAGTGCCAAGAGCAGAGCCCTGCTGGGAAAGGGTCAAAATAAAGAGAAGGACTTGGAAGAGGGAAGCAGAAAGAGGATCAGTAGATCTTTCTATACAATATTTTACAAATTTGTGCCACCTGTAGGCATACACAGTCTTGGTAGAGGGACGCCTGGCTGCCAAAAACACATTACAGACTTCGGGAGGAAGGACGCATGCTGTCAACTGCCGCCGCTCAATCTCCATGCAAGAAGGCGTAGAGTTGACATGTTTGGGTGGAGGATTCTCCCTGCTGCTGCAACAGACGATACTCCTGAAGGGGCAACCTGATTGGAGGATTGATGCGCATCTGTAGAAATTAAGGATACCAGACTCTCTGTGCCCAGTCCGGAGCCACAAAAATGACTTGGGCCCCGTCGCTCCTGATTTTCTTGAGCACTCTGGACAGGAGTGGTATCAGCGGAAAGTTGTACAGGAGGCCTGAGCTCCACTTGAGACTAACAGCATTGCAGAGCGAATGCCGCCTTGGAAACTCCAGTACACAAAACTGCTGGCATTGCGCGTTCTGGGCAGCTGAGAACAGATCTAATCAAGCCTCTCCCCACTGCTGAAAGAGACCATGCGCCACCTCCAGATGTAGACGCAATTTGTGATTCACTATGCATCTGCGGATGAGTTTGCCTGCCCTGGCATTCAGAGAACCTGCCAGGTGTTGAACCACCAGGAAAATGTCCTGCTGATCCAGCCACATCCAGAAACTCAGGGCTTCTTGACAAAAGGTCCACAACTCCACCCTGCCCTGTTTGTTGCAGTACCACATGGCAGTGGTGTTGTCCGTGAACAGTTAAACCAGCTTTCCCTTGATTGAAGGAAGAAAGCCTTTCAAAGCCAAGCAAACTGCTCGGAGCTCCAACAAGTTGATGTGGAGTCTGGATTCCGCCGGATACCAGAGTCTTCTGATCTCCCCCTCTCCCAGATGGCCGCCCCATCTGTCACTACTGTGCAGTCTGGTTGGAGAAGGAAGAGGGGTCTGCCTCTGACCCAATTGTGGTCTGAAAGCCACCACCGCATATCCTGTTCAGTTCTCTCTAAGATCTGGACCATGTCGGGGAGATACCCCTGATGTTTCACCCACTGAAACTTCAAGTCCCAATGCAGAGCCCACATTTGTCATGTGGCACGAGTCATGAGTGTCATGAGACTTCGAGTGAGAAGACGAAGACTTAGGGGCCCCGGAGCGGTGCCTGGACCTTCCTCTCGACCGAGAACGAGACCTCCAGAGCAAACCACGCAGTGCCGAGCACCAGGCCACAAGTAGCTTTAGGGAATGCTCCCCAAAGCTTTCAGAGCCATGGCCCAGCAGTCAAGGCACAACTTCGAATCGTGGTCGTACTCCAGGCACCAAAGGCACACCAGGTGTGGATCCGTTACCGACATGATGCAGTGAGAGTCGTCACATGCCTTGAATCCGGACACACCAAAAAACAGTCAACAAAAAGTTTTTAAAAAGCCTGCCAAAAAGTGACATAGGGTAGCTCTCTTCACAAATCTGCGCTAACTGGAGAGGAAAGAAAAGAACTGACATCAGCGCGCTGAGGTGGTACCTATATAGGTGACACTGATGTCACAACGGTAGAGATGAAGCTGACGACATCACGGGGAGCCGACGGACGCCACATGCTGGTGCGCAAGGGAATTGCTAGAAGACAACCTTCTGGATCCAGTGTGATGCCTGGGAAATTCAAAGGTAAGGAATCTGCAGCTAGATGTCTTATCAGATGTCAGCGAGAAGGGGTGTTGCCTCTATGAGGCTCCGCTCCATTACTTTTGGGGAGGAATGAGGTTGATGCAGAGCCACATGAAACCAGCTATTAGCACGCTGGAGCACTGCAGTAAAAACGTCTGAACCCAGTCTGGCACCTGGGGAATATTCTAAAGGTGAAGAATATGCAGTTATAAGTACCCATCAGAAGCATATATTTTAAATGTGGATCACAAAGTCTCTTGCTAACCTTGGTGAAATATCACTGCTGCAGGACTACCCGAGTGCAATCACAAGGAATATTATTACTTGTGAGTTCTGAAAACTTTGCATACGCACATGCCACATTATATGAAGAATGTAGTTTCTGTGTTCAGCAGTTTTCTAAAATAGGCCAGGGAGGGACACCAGGAGACAGCAGCTGCACATGTTCCTTTCTGACCATTCCTTTGTAAAGAAGTTTGAACCTTTAACATCACCGACATGAACAACCAGTCCTCAAACACTTCTAAACTTAGAATTTAAATTTGACCAGTCACGCGTTTGGACAGGCCAGCACACTTAAGTTTTTTTTTGGGGGGGGGGTTTAATGTAGCGCAAACTTGACCCGAAGGCATCAGAGCGCTCTACATGAGCACCAGTTGCGTTACAGACGACACATTCATTTTATTAGGCACAGGGAGATTAAGGGATCTGCCCTGAATCACAGGATGTGGGGTGTCCCTGCCGAGACTCGAACCCGGTTCCCCAGCTTCGAGGTCGACCACCCTAGCTGTTAGGCCAAATCTTCTCCCCACGTTCTTTCTTCTGAATCAGTTCTCAACATCCTTTGCATGGTAGTCCAAGTGTCTCACCCCCTCCTGTTGACCCTACAGTTGTTTCTGCAGTTCTGCGACTCCTAGGACCAACACTACCAAGGAAACCTCAGTGCAGATTTTTTGGAGACCATCCACCTAAAGTGTATTGTTGACTGCCATTGCGTTTACATTATTTTTGAAGAACAATCTCTTGTCCTGCAATACTTAGTTCAGCCAGGGGATCAGGCTCTTCAGAGCCAGTCATCCACAGAGTTACTTGTGGCCACAGGCCCTGATTAAGAGCCAACTAAATCTGGTAAGGTGGCTTCATCTCCCCCACATAAGGGGCCAGGATTGTTGAGAATCAGATGGCATTGAGAAAAGATAAATCCCCTTTTAGGAAGAGTGTAGAAGGAATGCTCTCAATGAAGTTGAGAGCCCAATGAATTATCACCAATCGAACCATCAGGACTGCGCACCAGCAATGATCAGCAGTCATGCCTCCAAGAGTCAGGTGTATATGGGGGCGACAAAAGCACCACTGCTTGACAGCTGTCAGGCAGTATTCATTAGTAAACAGACCACAAAGCCACCACCACGCCACATGCAACACAAAGCAGATGCCGTTCATGCCCCATTGTGAATCATCCACACCTTGTCCATATGGAAGATTGTGTAGGGCTCATGAGAACATATGGCCTGAATTTTAATAACTCTGTGTGCAGATGTGATTAGAAAGTATCCTTCCCTGAAGTATGCTGCAAGGAGGCTCTATGAATAGGTTTGAAAGAAGGAGCCTTTCGTTTCAAAAGAACCAAATCAAGCTCTCAAGGAGGAGCATGTGTCTTATCAGGTGGGAAAACGTTTTCAATGACTTAATATTTGATGTGTTTAAAGACAGGGAGCCGGAGGAAAGAGGTTTATAAAGGACATTTTCTGAATGCTATAATAGGAGCAAGATGTACCTTTAAAGAAGAGAAGCAGAATCTCTCCCATTTGAGAGTAAGAAGTTCTAGTAGTTGGACATTTGGTTTCTTTCAAAATATCCCTAACGTCCTGAGGAATATTCATATGTCAGGGCCGAAGGAGTTCAAAAATCATGTCACCAAATTCAAAGTTAAATTGGGGTACAGAATGTGCTCCCCGAACTTGTGGAGGTGCTGGGTAAGCTTAATGTATGGTCGCTCCAACAGATGAAGAAGGCTGGTGAATCACAACTGGTGTGACCACTACGGTGCTATGAGGATCATCCTTGCTATGAAGCAAGTCAGTTTGATAATTACTAATGCAGTTAGAAGCATCAGCAGAAATGAGAATAAAAATGTTCATATTCAATCAATCAAAAGGGCATTTCCCCTTGGTTCTTGGTTGGATGTACCTAGAGGTGAAGTCTGGGTATTTCTTGGTTTCTGCATCTACAAACAGATCTACTTGTAGATACCCCCCATGAGTCTAAGATGAAGTGAAACACTTAGTCATTCATGATCCATTTGTAGTGTTATTGGATAATTCTGCTGAGTGAGTCTACGTATGAATTCCGAACATCTCAGAAGTGAACCGCTATAATTTGCGGGTGTCTAGCTATGAACATTTCAAAATTGCTTGCGCTTTATAAAGCCGAAGTCTGGATCTGGTCTGTTTCTGTTCAGGTAATGCACAATTGTATTGTCCGTTTGAACAATCGAAGAGTTGATATTTTGTGCAGAGATTAAATGATTTGAGAGCCAGGTAGAATGCTCCCAACTCCAGCAGGTTGATATAGTACCGTATATCTTTGTGGAACCATGTGCCTTGTAATCATAGATGATCCATAAAAGCTCTACATCCAATCAGGGAGGCGTTTGTTACAAATTGTCTGAGTCAGAATGTCTTGATAGAATGGAACTCTACTGATAAAATGTTATGCCTTGGAGAATCAAAGATGTCCTTGATTTACCACTGAAGAAAAATAAAAAGTTAATTTGCATTCCCAGTTGCCAGAGTATTGGTCCTGCTGGAGGAACATCAAATAAAGACAACTTGGGGTATTAAAAAAAATACAAGATGCTGTGGATGCCAGTAGTGAAGAGAACTGGTGAGTCGTTACTTGTGATGCTGTTCAGAAGATTGCCACATCAAACAGACAGGTAACAGCCTCTTCTACAGACAATACACTTTTGTATGGGCTAATAACATTAAAGTGGACTTTTCATGGTTGACTTGCAGCCTCAGCTTGTTTAACACATCTAGAGTTGCCTGGAAATTAGACAAGATTACTTGGGGCATTGAAGCCTTTATCAGCCAATTGTCGTAAGTATGGGTAGATGAGAATTCTTTATCTTCGTAGATGGGCAGCTACTACCACCAAGCATTTTGAGTATATCCCTGAGGCAGATTTGAGGCTGAGTGGAAGGACTTTACTTTGGTAGTGATGAATTCAAACAACAAAAAACACCAACTTTCAATGTTTCTGCATTAGCAGAATATAAAAGTATACATCCTGAAGGTCTATTGCACACATTCAATCCTCTTTTCTGAGTTGAAAGTAGACTTAGTGAAGGTCAAACATCCAGATTTTTTCCCCCTCTGTCCTTTTGTTGGCTGTTTTCAAATGGAGAATGGGTTGGAATTCTTGTTTTGGTTCCTTTTTCCGTACCAGAAATAAAATTTGCTTTCCTTTTTGGGCAGATGGGACCAGTTCCAGAACTTCTTTCTCTAGAAGGGTGATGACCTTTTGTTGAAGCTTCTCTAATTTAAATTTGGATGGCTTCTTTGGGTGAAACGGTTGTAGGTGATGATATGAATCTCAGAGAATAGACATGTTGCATAACAATCAGCATTCGTCTGTCTTTTGTGTTGCTTTGTCATTTTTGCAGATGTTTCATAATGCTTCCCCTTTTGGAGTGGGGTGGAGAAGATGGGGAAGGGAGGAGTGACTGCATCCTGCATTACGTTTTCCTGAAGCCACTGATGGTTGCTGGCCACCTCTACCTCTTTAAGATTTCTTATGTTGGTACGATTTTTGCTGCTGTGGTTCCTGATGTTGAGACCACTGAGGGAAGTATAGAATGACTGTAAGTCCTCTAATGATTCCTGTATTACTTTTCTAGACCTGCTGAGCTAAGGGGTTTACGCCTGTAAGCCTTAACCAAGATGATCGTCACATGGCTAAGCCATGACAGTAGCCATAGTAATAACGTCCCAGGAATCTGCAGCTACACTTATGGCTTGAGACCAGGATTCCCACTGCTAAAGCCTCATAAAATTTCTCAGTCTTTGCAAGAGAGTCTGTCAGAGAAGTGCAATTAATCCCAGAAAGAACTGTCATTTCTGGCAAGTAAAGGTGTTGCATTGGAGGCTTTCATTGCAGTATGTGCCACACATTGTTTTCCCCAACAGAATTTCGGCACTCACTTTCCTTTTCTAGAGGAATTGTTGAAGGCGGAAGGGAGAGTTGTATTTTCTTGTTGCAGACGCAATCACCAAATCTGGTTGCGGGTCTCCTCTTAAGAAAAGAGGATCCTGATCTGTGGTCTAGTGCTTCTCATATTGCCTTGTTGGAGTTACATTAGTGGATGTTAGTGTTAGAAAGAGTTTCATGGTAGTTTCTAAATGCCCCGAACCAGGAGGAAGAAAATGGCTTGGTTTCGATTGGTGACAAAGGGTCTCAAAAAACAGACTGACGTTGAGACTGTGGGCGCCAGAATATTCAGCTTCTCTGTTCCTTTCAGCAAGACTTAATTGAATACATTTATGTCATTGATAAAACACTGACAGAACAAGGAGAGTATCTTCCGAAAGAGGAACACAACAACATGCAGTTGAAGATCCTTGGAGTATAGCGTCTGTGACTGGAGTGTGATGCTATGATTAGAGTGAGAATTCTTGGAATTATGTCTATAATGCCTGGATGGAGAGTGTGATTTCCTTTGTGGCACTCCAGTTGGAGAAGGTGGTGTCAGAGGTTATGGGTGCACCACTAAAGGAAGTGAAGTAGTTGACAAGTGCACTGAAGGTACAGAAGTTGATAAAGGTATGTCATTGGCAGATGATCGAATAAGCAATGTAGAGAGCGTAATGTTTACCAGTTATAGATGGCCTGAGTATATGGACAGGAATACTCGGAATCAGAAGTTGTGAGAACTCCTCTCTTGAGCTTGCTGACTCTGTAGATAAGTGCAGACTGCTCCATGTCATAGATGGTGTTGAATGTTTCAACGTTTAGGCTCCCTTCGGTGTGAATAGCCTTAATATCTTCGATGTTGAGTGTCTTCTATTCTCAATGTCGAACCTGCCCTCGACTGTGAATAGGTGGAAACAGTCCGTGCCCTCAAATGTGAATGACTATGCTTTCCATGCCTGCCGTTTTTACCGGATATCCCTCTACACGACTCCTTAGGGAAAGAAGAGTGAGCTATGATAGAGGATGGCCCTATTCCATGTCCCTGATGTCGACTCTTGTCTCCTGCACCGGTTTGCTTCAAGATCATGGAGGCAAATATTCTCTCTGTCCTTATGGGTCCTCATCAATGTCTTCTGACTCTGAGGACACCCAGAACAATTGAAAACGAAGAAATAGGCTTTGCTGATGTCATGAGGATTAGTCCCTGCTTTCTAGCATTTTCTACAAAAAAAAATTCTGTCAGGAAACAGAAATACTTGTGACATTGAATTATGTGTTTTACATGAAAGTTTGGAAAGATTTTTCCTCAAAACCTAAAAGGCCAAGCTCAGTGCTCCAGGTTCCGGCTGGAAGGAGCCAGAAAAAAGAAGCTAAGCAACCGTCACTGACAGGGAACAATGAGATACTGGTGGTATATTCCCTCTAAAAGAGCAATGATGTTCCATTTACTTGCCCCTTGTTTACTCTAATTTTTTCTTTAAAACAAAAAAAAAAAGGTTTGAGAAAGAGATTTTCTTTCACCATTATTTACTTACTTTTTCAAATGAGGCTGGCTGGACTACTTTTTTTCTAAATAAAAACAGTCACATCTAGCCATCAATAGGCTGTCAGGATGTTTTTAAAAAGGAAACAATATGCTTTTTCAGAGAAAAGTGTATATTTTGATTTTTAAAAGTGATCAAAGATCTCGCGTTTAGTTGGGTATTCAGTTCTTATGATTATCAATGGAGAATCTTTGAAAGAGAACTACAATTTCTAGTGTATTTTCCAAATAAGTCACTATACCTAAATAGCCCTGGGCCTGCTGACTTGATGAGTTGGAAGAGGACTGCTCTGCAAGTGGCTCGGTGAAAGGCAGAGAATTGAATCAGAGGTGCCTCTCTCCTTTCACCGATGATGGAGAAGATAGCACTCAGCTTGTGGGAGTAGCCAGGGGTTGAGGGTGGGAGGAGAAAGAGCAATTGAGAGACAATGACCAGAAGGCAGAGGAGGGCCTTTGATCAGACAACACAAACACTTGTGGACCCAACATATAGGCACATTCTTTCTGGAGGATTTTCCAAATACATCAGCTCACACAAACAGCAATGAGCATGCTGACCTGCAGAGTAAGAAGATCTCTGCTTTCATTGGCTCAGGTAAAAGGCAGGGATTGTAGGTACATGTGTGCCTCTTCCCTTGCTAACATGCTAGAAGATATTCTTCAGCCTGTGGGAGAAAGGCCAAGAGTAGGAGAGTGGATTCAGGGAGGGCAGAGTAGAGGTCACATGTGGGTGGAGGAGGGCCTTCAGCAACAAACGACAAAGGCCTGTGGATGCAAAAGTACAGGCAATTGAAAGCAGCGAAACTATAATTTCTGGAGGTTTTCCAAATAAGTAACTACACACAATTGATTGCCAGAGGTCCTCATAACGGATGAGCAAGGAGTGCATCACTTTGCCTGTAGCTTGGGTGAAAGAGAGTTAAAGAAAGCACAGGCATATTCAAAGAGGACATTGAAGATGGTGTTCAGAGTGTGGAAGACAGTACAAGGGTAAGAAGGACAGCAAAACAAAGGTCACGACTAGTTAGGACAGTCTTCTGCAAGAACAACACAGAAACAGCTGTGGACCCAAAATAAGGGCAATGCTATCCTATGAAACTTCAATTGCAGGAGGATTTTCTAAATAAGTAATTGCACACAGCGGGTCCTGGGCCTGCTAACCAGGTGAGGTTAGAGCAAAACAATTTGCCAGCAGCTGGGTTGGAAGGCGCAGACTGGAGGACGTACATATCTCCAGTCGTCTAAGTCCTTTTACATCTTACGTGGTGCAACAATACAGACCTTGGGGTAGACTGTGCAGGAGTGGTTTCTTCTGCTACAAAGGGTAGGAAACATACATGCTAACAATAACCCCTTCACTGTTCAGGCATTGCAATGGAAGAACTCATTAGGTTGACTAGCATGACTACTAACGAACCAAAACAAGGGCTTTTGTAAAATGTCTCATCGATAAAGGGGCTGACACATAGCACCTCTCTGAATACTCTTTTTTTGGTGTTACCTTTTTGCGGTTACGGTATAAGCTATGGCAACAGCTAAAGATGTCTTTAGCCAAGCTAAAAAAAGACAATTTATAACATTTGCCTGGTGTTGCTCAAATGAAAAAAATAAGATATGTTTTGGTCTGTGTGATCGTGACTCAACACCCACATTTTGTTTTTGATAAATAAACCCATTATATTTTAGATTATGATTTTAGATTATGATTTTAAACATTAGACCGTAAACTCACATTAAAATGAAAATGCAGAGGGCGTGTCCAAGATGGCGGCCGAGTAGGATGTGCCTACCCGCCGCTCCTGCCCGTTTCCCGGGCCTTACCTGCATAGCTTCAACCAGCGCAACCCTTCTGGCGGATTCGGACCCTGATCGGACCTGAAACGTGTCCGGACATCTTCACGGTGCCTTTGGTGCAGCGCGACTGCCTGCTTCCCGTCCTCAGAGCCTGGGTTGTGCCGCGCTGGTGGCGTCCAGCGGTCATCTCGCTGAGGAGAGATCGGCGGAGGCGGAGTTCGGTGCTGCGGATTGGGGGCGCTCCCGCTGCAGCCTGCGGGCGTCCCCGCTGAGCACCGGCCGCTGACTGGGCGCCGGCGGTTGGGTGCCCGGAGTACATACGGCACATCCCTGCCACAGAGACAAGATGGCGGCGTGGACATAGGCTGGCTGGAGGAGTTGGGCCACCCCGACTGCGGTGAGACGCCACCTAGCGCGCGGCGGCGGCCGAGCGCGCCGGGACTGCTGGAACTGCCCTTCCGGATGCTGCCTGGCCCCCCGGGGCCTCTCACCACCGGGGCCCCCACAGCTGCATAGGGACCGGTGCATACCCCGGGAGACGCACCCTGCCAAGTTCTGGATTGGTGGCGGTGCCCTGACTGCTGTCTTCTGGTGGGCGGCGGCCTGCTCTCCCGGGTCTCCGGGGTGACTGCTGAGAGCGGCGTGTGCTTGCTGCTCCCGCCGGGGTGAACCACACTGCGGCACAATCACCCGCTGAGCGCACTCAGCCTGTTGGACTCTCTCCTCTCGGCGCCCTAGCACTCTACATCTTTCGGGCCATCAGGAGTCCCCACTCCATCGCTTGAGCGGACGGCTCTCGCTGGGGCTTCCCACAACAACAGACGAGGCCTGCCCTTGTGCTATTGAGGAGGGGGGTGCTGGCGGCAGCGGAAGGCTAGACACCGGGAGACCGGTCACGGCACGGTACGCGCCGCAGGCTGACACGCGGCCCGACATCGTCACGCTCGAGAGTTAAGAATAAGGGGAGCACCGGCCGCGCTGCGTGTGGGCCCTGGGTGTGATGGCAGCGTGCGCCTTGGGCCCCCTTTCCCTGGCCTCTGGGCCCGAGATCCACTCCTTGTCGCTGTTCCAGGAGGTGGGCGGCAGCTGAGGAGCGCGTCCAGGGCTTGGTGGCCCTGATCTTGGATATTCCTTCGCTGTCCCCTGGGCGCCACCCCGGAGGAGAACTCTCGCGACCCACCAGATATTGGCAGTGAGAGCTGGCTGCGGGGCGCTTCCCAACGCGCGACACGGCTCACACGTCGCGTTCCCCAGGAAAGTACGCCTGGCACGACTCTCTACAGTCCAGCTTAGGGGTCGGGGAGGCCCGCCTGCAGTGGAGGCCTGGAGGCCTATTACACGGATCTCTCTGCCACGTGCCAGCCCTCCGCGCGACTCCCACATTGTGAACTGGGAGCGGAGACCCCTACAAATGGCGGCTGCCAGAGCTCGTAAGGACAGATCAGTTAAAGATTTGTTATTTAAAGTGGGGAGTAGTGGAACAGAGACGATGACCCATACCGGAGGGGCTGCTGAGCGGAGGGGGTCGGCGGAATCTCTCTTCGCGGACCTCACCAGGGAATTTCATACCATGAAGAAAGACCTCACTACCAAAATCCGCAAATTGCGCAAAGACATTGATTCTGTGGGGGAGCGAGTGGACGACCTGGAGAACCAGACGACGGCCAGAGACGAAGAGGTGTCCCAGCTCCAACAAGAGGTACTCAGGTTGCGTGATCAACATCTGGATCTTCAATCCCACACGGAGGACCTGGAGAATCGCTCTCGCCGAAATAATATACGGATTCGGGTGGTACCTCAGGGAGCAGAGGGGCAGGACACTGAGGCCTACGTCATGGACCTGTTCCGCCACATCCTGGGAGGTCCCCTTGAACAGGAGATCCGACTGGACCAGACACATCGGGTGGGCCTCAAGAGAGCCCAGACAGCCCCTCCACCCGATATCCTGATGTGTGTCCACGACTTTAAGCTTAAGGAGCGCATTCTTCGTGAGGCACGGTCTAATCATCCCATCGAATTTCGCTCCTGTAGGCCTCTCCTCTTCCAAGACTTAGCGGCCTCCACTCTACAGAAACGACGTGACTTCCGGCCCGTCACAGCATTTCTCCGATCCAAAGACATCGCCTACTCCTGGGGGCATCCATTTAGGCTCATTTTCAAATGGGAAGGCAGGCTCCGCCAAATACGTTCACTGGATGAAGCGACATCTCTTCTGCACCTGCCTGAGACCGACCATGCTGAGCCGGTGAGACCCACAGCGGCCGCCCACCGAGGGGATGGCGGCCGGTGGCAGAGAGTCGGTGGCTCGCCGCTTGGCTCTCGTCCAGACCCAGACGTGATTGCCAAAGAACGCTCCGCAGTCCTTCAGACCCTGTCGGAAGACTCCAACACCGCAGACTGACCTGTCAACCTTGAGGTGCCGATTTTTGACTCATTGTAGGGTCACACTGGCTATTATGGCCGGGTCCGGGGCGGATGGGGGCGGCGGGGGCACCTGCTATCCATCCCACGTCTCACCACAGGCATACTGCCTGGGACATTTGTGAACTTTTCATTGGAATGTTTCTTCCATTATGTTTGTTGTTTGGGGTTTTTCTTTTGGGTTCCCTCCTCCTCCTCCGATGTTCATCAAGGGCGATATTATCCTACTACACCTCATTTCCTATTATTATAGAGATGGTATTGTTGGCTATAGCACGTCTGCGTTCACATCCCTATGACTCCTGACCTCCACGTTGTGTCCCTCAATGTAAAGGGTCTAAACAACCCCACCAAACGCCGAGCCCTCCTGTCCTATCTGGAGCGTTCAGATGCCCATATATGCCTCCTCCAGGAGACGCACCTGCTCCCTGCTGACACCCACCGACTGCGTTCAAAAGCATTCCCTCACCAGATGTTCTCATCAGTCACCTCCAAAACCGCCGGGGTTGCCATATTGGTGTCTTCTAGGTTCCCGGGGCGGGTCGGTAGCAAGCAGGCGGAAATTAAAGGGAGATTCTTGGCTTACACTTTCACCTCAGAAACGCACACGTTCTCTGTAGCCTCGGTATATGTCCCCAACACCGGACAGGAGGGTTTCATTAAGACAGTAATTCAGGAACTCACGGGCCTATCAGACAAAACAGTCCTGCTGGGTGGGGATTTGAACATTGTGATGGACAGTGACTTGGACCGCTCTGGGCAGAGGTGGGGCCAGACGGGGACTTTGTCCAACGTAGGGAAGCGACTGCTGGTGGAAGCTGGTCTGACCGACATATGGAGACTCCGACATCCCAACACTAGGGCTTACACATTCTATTCCCACCCCCATAAAACATACAACAGAATTGACTATCTCTTTACCTCCGACCCTCTCATGCGGCAGGTCCAAGACGTGGAGATTCTCCCATGTCCCCTGTCTGACCACTCTGCGCTGCGGCTCTCGCTGACCATGCCCCCGCGACGCCCTACTCGTCGGTTCTGGTGTCTTCGTGAAACTATGCTTCAACGCCCCTCCGTGGTGCAACAGATTGAAGCGAGCATGGCTGACTATTTATCTGTAAACGACAACTAAGACATATCTTTGACGACCCTATGGGAGGCGATGAAAGCGGTGATCCGAGGGGTCTTCATTAGCATTGCAGCGGCCGACAATAGAGACAGGCAGGAGAAAAGAGGCCGTTTGATGAGCGAGATCACTGAGTTGGAGCGTATCCATCAGCGGACCGGCGCTCCCAGAGTCTGGAAACTTCTAAAGGCGACCCGGGCACAGCTGGCGGGGTTAGATGTTGATCGAGCTGAATACGCAGCGCTACGCCTCAAACATACTTTTTATGTGGGTGGGGACCGATGTGGGCGGCTTCTCGCAAACCGCCTTCAAGCGCAAAGACAAGCTAATAGAGTGGCTGCTGTACTAGATCCCAGTGGGGGAGAGAGCAGCGAGGACATTGACATTGTGGAGACCTTCCGACATTTCTATGGAACGCTGTACTCGGCTCAAACTCTGCCCGTACTTGAACCGACCCGATACCTCCATGACGTGGCCACAGCTAAACTGCTGCCAGCTCAGGCGGCTGACCTGGAGGCCCCCATCAGATTGGAGGAGGTCATTTCGGCGATTGCCCGCTTGAAGCTCAACAAATCGCCCGGTCCTGACGGGTTCACCTCCGGGTTTTATAAAACATTCTGTGGGACGTTGGCCCCGCTTCTAGTGCGTGTTTTTAATTCAGCCGGGTCGTCCCCCGCATCTTCCTTCCCATCCTCTATGTTAGAGGCCTTAATAACCGTAATTCCCAAACCAGGGAAAGACACTCGTCTCTGCGGCTCCTACCGCCCAATATCCCTACTCAACGTACACCTAAAGATCTTTACCGGCATTCTAGCGGCTAGACTCTCTCGTCACCTCCCCGGTCTGATTGATCCGGACCAGTCAGGCTTTGTCCCCGGGCGACAATGCTCCGATAATACCAAACGGCTTTTTCACCTGATGGATCGCTCGGAGCGTTTCCCGGCGGAACGCATGATCCTGTCGGTCGATGCTGAAAAAGCGTTTGACAGGGTCCATTGGCCGTACCTCCGTGCGACCCTTGTCCACTTTGGAATTCCGGACCGCTTCATTGATTGGATCTTTCAGAGCTACGCAAATTCTACAGCTACGGTACGGGTGAATGGGGTGGCGTCGGCGGCCTTCCCTATTCGTAGGGGAACCAGGCAGGGGTGCCCGCTGTCGCCGCTCCTTTTCGCCCTCTATATGGAGCCTCTAGCTCAAAGAGTCCGTGACGACCCGGCCATTAAAGGGGCGCGCTTCGGGCAGGCGGAGCACAAACTTTGTCTATATGCGGATGATGTGGTGGCGACCCTAGAACATCCCCGGGAGTCCCTGCCGGCTTTTTTAGATGAACAGGGTCGGTTTGCGCTCGCCTCGGGCTTCCAGATTAACATGCATAAGTCGCAAGCCCTGAACCTTTCCCTAGAGCCCGAGACGTTGGAATATCTACAGCGTACTTTCCAGATCCAATGGGTTCATGACGCTGTCACCTACCTAGGTCTTCGGGTAGCTCCCACCATCTCTGCCACTAGGCAGTTGAACTACACAATACTATTGAAACGAGTTCGAGATTCCCTCCGCAAATGGAGACCGCATTCCCTCTCGTGGCTAGGCCGGATTGCGGCAGTGAAGATGGTGCTGCTTCCCCAGATTCTTTACCTCTTTCACACTCTTCCGTTGACGCCCCCCTCCGGTGTGCTTCGTGCCTTGCAGCGGGACATAGAGCGCTTTATCTGGCGGGACCAGAGAGCGCGGATGCGTCGTGATCTTACATATAGAGACCTGACAGAGGGGGGGTTGGGTGTTCCCGATCTCTTGGCGTACTGGCGGGCGGCTCAGCTGAGAGCACTGGTGGAGTGGTCACGCTCAGAATCCGAGAAACATTGGCTATTTATGGATAGGTCCCTGGCAGCCCAACCGCTATGGGGTGTTCCCTTTCTCTCCCGCAAGGGGCGGCCTCGCAATTTGTACCTCTCAGATGTAACCCAACCCATAATGTTAGCCTGAGATAGAACTGCGACAGCTAGGGGACTCACGACTTTCCCATCACCCATTACGCCCATCGTACAGAACCCAGATTTTTCACCAGGCCTCGACTATGGGGAATGTCATCATTGGACGACAGAAGCTACTCGTTCTATAGGACATTTCTTTGACCTCACTGGGCCGCGCCCTTTCGTCGAGTTCCGTACTGACCACGGACTTCCCGAAACGGAGCGCTTCCGATACCTACAGATTCGACACTGGGTGTTACATGGGGACGTGAGGGGAGGTGCGGGGAGATTGCTCACACCGTTTGAGAAATGGTTAATCACAAGACACAGCGATGCACGCTTAACGTCAGACCTGTATAAATTCACTCGAAACATCTCCGACACCGGGAAATCCCCCGGTCACCTGCGTTGGGAGGGTGAGCTGGGCAGAGACCTCTCGCCGAAAGAATGGAAGGATATTTTCTACCGAGCCCGACGCACGGCCCGCAATGTTTCATCTATTGAAATAGCCACTAAATTGGCCACTTATTGGTATTTAACCCCAGTGAGGCTCCATCGGGGTAATCCCTCACGTAGTCCATTATGCTGGTGGGCCTGCGGCTCCCCAGGCACTCTCACACACTTACTTTGGGACTGCCCTATCCTAGGGACATACTGGCAACAGATCCTAGATGAGGTTGACTTCCACTTTGATACCCAGGTTCCGAGATTCCTGGTGTACATCCTCCTTGGCCTACCCAATGCCATCACCTTCCCGCTTACTTCTAGGAGAGGCAAACAAATAGCGCTCACCCTAGGCGCGGCAGTTCAGAGTGTTCTAACACACTGGGGCTCCACAACGGTCCCTACACGACTAGGTTGGCTGCATAAGCTATGGTCCATCCTAGGGATGGAAAAGATCTCTCTCTCTTTAACCAACCCCGGAGCTTCCTTTCACGATCTGTGGGCACCTCTCCTCGCGCTCTTGACATCCGAATTTACGGAGCTCACCTGTCCCAAATATCTTAGATTGTTAAGATTGGTGGACCCGCCGCCGATGACTGTCTCTAACACGCCCACTACTTAGTAGCCTATGGGGCTTGATCCCCAGACAGGAATATTTCCCTTCCTTATCTGACAGGTCATCTTTTGGTTTTTTTGCGGAGGGGGAGGAGGGGGGTGGGGGGAGGGGGGTTTTGGTTCCTATTTTGTTGTTGTTCATGCCTGACATGCAAGATACTGACGTGCCGGGTTGTGGAGCATCAGGGCTCTTTTGTTCTTTTTGTGGATAAAATCAATAAAAGAAATTTAAACCTAAAATGAAAGTGCAAATATTAATTCACATTTTTTCTTTGTACACTGGCCTCCTGTTCTAGGATTCTGTGAGAAAGTGCCTCTTTTTGAGGGGTTAGTTCTAATTGTTTGTGGACTGATGCTGCTGTTTTTTTAACTCCACACACAGGAGTGCTCTGTCCCCCATCACATGGTACAATTGGCATATTTAACTTTCTAGTAAGACCATAGTGTATGCTGTAAGAAATACACCACGGACATGTCACATGTGGACTGCAGCATCTATAGTACCATTCACTAGGCTGGCAAGAAAAACATGGCTTCAGCCATACAAGGGTAGCCAAAGTCCTGCAGCTTTTAAAACTGCATGCAGAAAGGTCAAAATAAACCGACTGACAGCATGGAAACCCTACTATTAAATATTAAGTATCTTAAGTAAGTCACCCCTAAGTAGGCCAGATAGCCCATAAGCGGGGTTGCCTGGTATTTAAAGGTGGCACATGTAAAAATGCAATGCTTGCTTGATCCTACTGTGACTGACCCCCAAAAGTTATTTTCGCTGTTATGACTGTGGCTGTTTCTATCAAGAAAACACTAAAGTACAGTTGATACAGTACATATATTTGGTTTAGAATAGGAACAGATATGGGTCCATCACTGTTTTTGATATTTATTAAAAATCTTATACCCTCCCCAAACACCAATCAATTTTTTACAGACCCATATAGAGATAGAAACGCTAGAGACTAACTAAAGAAATAGCCAAAATATCACAACAACAGAGAGAGGAGTAATCAAAGTATTTTATTCCACTCGTGAAATCTACCTACCATCTGCAACTGTGTCTTCCATGTCAGTGTCTGTTGAGATTTCTGGATGTTTAACACTCTCCTGCTGCTCTGACTCCATAGGAGTGATACTCGTTATTTGCTCTTCTGACAAAAGCCTTACTTTTTCAGGTTCTTTAACAAGAAGTGAAGATGTGTTTACCTTTAGTGACAAATAAACAGAAAATTAACACAAAGCATGGTGTCAATTAAAAAAATATATATTTACAACCATCAAACTTAAAGACGTTGTCTTTTCCTCTTAATTTCCAAGACCTATATACAACATTTTGGTGGAAATGTATGTAAATCTTCTAAATGTATTTTCATTTATTCTCTCCATTTGGGAAAACCTAAGAAGCTAGAAATACATTAAATGTCCACGAGTTCTGTTGCCAAATAACAGCAATTTCTGAATTGTATTTGCCCACCATAAGACAACTAAATAAAGTTTTTAAAAAAGGAATACGTTGACAACAAATTTATTTTACCACTAGTTTGGGCCACAACACTTACCACTAGTTTGGGCCACAACACTATTTCCTAACCACCACTAGTTCTCATAAGCTTTGGGTTCATAATCAAACACCAATCAGCCACCCTGATTTAAACCATTGTCCTGATTAGATCCTTGCTTCATTCCACCTTCTTGAATAACTACATGGCACTGAAATAAATCTCAAGGAATGATTAAATATGTGCAAGAAAAACAAACAAGATTTTGCAGAGTAGCTTTACCATCACTTTAACCAGTCCTTGTAGAGGTATTCTCACATTACTGTCTGGTCATTATATGCAGCGAAGCTGAGGAGGCACCTTTTCAGACGTCCTGAAACTAGATATTTCTAATGAAAGAAGTGAGTTCAGGAGAGTGAGCTTTAACAATTTCAGGGAAACTATCTCCTCAACAATGAACTAACTCCCCTATACCAAGTAACTTTAAATTGGAAAAAAATTCTTTAGAAATACCAAATTAATACAGACAAAACTCCACAAAGAGAATCCCGGACTTCATGAAAGGCGTAGGTACTCTTTCGCCTGAGTCTACCCCCAAAACATGATTATAAGATTTGTGGGGAAACCACATTTTAGAGTTCCTTTCTAAATGCAGATTTTACCTGGAAAAATCTGGCAACAATTGCATGAGAAATTGGCTAAAGAATGAATACACGAAGGGGGATATTCTCAAGAACGTGTGTTAACTATCGCCAAATTCGCTTAACGCAACTTCTCACATCGCAGTCTATCGCGGGAAAATAACACTGTGTCAACGCAGCATTCTCAACCCGGCGGCACCATGCGATAGTCTCACGATAACGCGACAAATACCCGCGTAAAAATCTACGCAACGCCGAAAAAATGCGAAACACGAACGCGAAAAAAGTGGCGATGTCCCCAATGGCGATACAAAAATCAGCGATAACCAGCGACAGGCCTGCGATTCCCACGCGTCATGCGTGAGAATGCACTATAAAAGCAGAGAAAAAAAAAGAGAAAAAAATGTAACTGCGTAGCACCATGGACGCACCCGGACCGAGTGCAGAGGACAACGCGAACCCCACAAGCCCTTTAGACGACCAGCCAGGAACCCCGGGGAAGGGCAATGAGAAGAGAAAGAGGAAGACGGGGTTCAGTCCGCAGGAAAACCGGATCATCGTCACGGAGGTGACAGAACACTACCAACAACTGTTCGTCACCTCCACTGTGTCATCGGCAACACAAACGGAAATATGGCAGTCCATCGTGAACAACGTGAATGCAGTCGGAGTGTTGAGGAGCTCAATGGAGGAGGTCAAGAGGCGCTGGCATGATGTGAAAAGCCAAACCAAGCAGAAACTCGCTGCCAACCGGAAGGTAGCAACGGCGACTGGAGGTGGGAGTCCGGCGCCACAGGAGGAGCTGGAGGAAATGGTGGCCACAGTCGTGCACAGTAGCACACTGCACACCCACAATGACTGTGGAAAATGTCCCTGATGGCCTTGGCACACTGCAGCACACTTAGAAACACCAAGTAGGCCCCCGTCCACCATGTGCACAAATGGCCCCCCCATCACCAATCTCACAACCTACCCATGCACATGTGCTGAACGCAGCAAAGCAGCGGCTCTGTGAGCCACACTGACAATGCAAGTGACACTGCATGACCAATAGCATGGCTGCAGTCAAAATACATGACATGGTGCACAACACGACACTGAGTTGGCCCAGTGTGGATAACATCCTCAAACGAGCAGGTCACACTCTGACACATCCACGTGCACATACAACCCCTGACGTCAACAACACATCTGCAGACAAACAATGCACAAGAGTACAAAAACCGTTCAAGAGCACAAATGACCCAAGTCGCCAACATCTCAGCACCGTAAAAGCACACAAGTCAAAGGCACACCGCCTCAAAGGGATAAGGGGCCACTAAATCAGAGCTGCAGGGGCGACTCTCCCACAATGCAGCACACACACATAGCAATCACAGCACATCAACATTGACGACAATGTGGTACAAAGTGCCACACTTACACCACAGAACAGAGGACACAACTGGTACCGCATGTGCGTAGAAACTGGCCAATCACATCAGGCATAGCAGGAAACAGTCAGATGATAATGTACGAGTACAACCTCACATCCGTCATGTAGTCGAAATGTCCACTGCCTCCCATCAAGTACCCAGCTCCTCCAAAACAGTCACAATGTACATTGTCATGCAGTCTGTATGTAAACATGTACAATGCGTGAACATACATGGAACACACTGTTAACCTGCATCTCCCCTTCACATTGCAGAGGGACAATCAACACCTCCTGCAGAGCAGACCAGACATCTCTTCAGTGATGATGAGGAGGACCCCTGGCCATCTGCTCCGACACCCTCCAACGGCTCATGGACAGCCTCCGCACCCCACCTCCAGGAGCAGGGCAGCCCAGCTGCATCGATGTGATCCCACCCCTGCACAGACCACACAGCAGGAAGCACCCACCACCACGGCTGGCTCCCAGCACCTCACCGAAGAACACATGGCATTCCAACGCCGTGTGTCAGACTGCCAGAGGGGGCTGGCTGAACAGGTGCGGGTGGGTTTCGACCTCATGGCAGCCAAACTAGATGCCATACGTGGGAGTCTAAGTCCCATCAGGGACCACTTACAGTCCCTAACGGACACCCACAGTCCGCTCCATGCCCTACAACAATCCTTGGCTGACCTCGCTGGAGCCATTACTCGGATCCAAGAACTGTCTAGTCCAGTGGTTCCCAATCTGTGCGCCGCGGCGCCCTGGTGCGCCCCCAAAAATAGCCAGGGGCGCCGTGACACAATACGTCAATATCCCGGCTTGTGCAATTATTTGCATTTTGTAAGCTCGCTATGTAAAATGTTTTGTTAAAGGTAGATGAAACTCCCTCTTGTACCGCTAGATGGCAGTGTGACATGCAAAATAGCACATTAACTGCTCCTGTATGTCAGATTTTGACGCAGTTTACACAAACTATGAGCGATGAGGAAATATAAACACACACACACAAAGGGACGGCTGTTAAAATTATATAACAAGTAACTGAGCCATTAAGTGAGTTTATTAAAGTTACGAACGTATGAAATTGATGAGGAAATATCTTATTATTTTTAGTCGTCTCCTCTTCATGAATGACTCATGAGATCATTAGCTAAAAGAATGCTACGTGTGCATTTGGGAACTCTGTTGCTTTGAGACTTAATTTACAGGTTGGATTGCATCGTGGTCTGTGGGTAAAAGTGATTCAAGCGTGACAATATCCTCAGCAGGAGTTCACTTGAAACTTGGCCTCCAAGTGCTTCCTGGAAACCTTCAAAAATTGCAGCAACTAGAAATTATTTGCCCTTTGCTTTGTCATAGTTCCTGACATTTCTGCACTTTAAGGACACGCACATTTCTAATTATTCTTGTATATAGTAACCCACACTTTTAAAAAAAAGAAAATGTGACCTGCAACGAGCAGCCGAGGTCATATATAGTGGGTCTTCTTACTAGTCCCACTTATCTTCTGTATGAAGATCGCTCAGTAACAATTCCCAACTACCTGGCTCGTACCTAGATAAATAGACATGGAATGAGGCACTCCAGTGGAGATTCAAGGAGGGTGTTGCAGTGGTACCTGCCTCTCAAGCTGTACTTAAGGAGAAGCTAAACAGGGTGCAGATCCTGTTAAGTCTCTAGTTTTAGCTTGTAAGATATCTTGCTTGGGTTCTGATGTAATTCCTGATCAGCCTCTACCTGCTGCTGACCTGGTCGAAAAGACTGTCTTCAAGCTTGCAGCCACCACAGGCTCACAGGTGAGTTTAAAACTATTAAAGTAGCACCGTTTTGGGATAGCTGGCTTGCTTCGTTATATTTTTAAATGTTGCTTGTATGATTTGTTTTACCATCACCAACTCGTACAAAGATTGGGACTTAACCATTGTACAGATGCCTCTGTACTTCCACTTGTCATTCTCCAGCAATCTCCACCTCCATTCTTGAAACCTGGAAGTTGGTAGAAGTGTATGCTTTTTGATTGTTCTCCAAAAAACTATGAAATCAATCGTATTTCTCCCCAACCTCTAAAGTCTGTAGTTTAGGTTTTAGTTTAACAGCAGTCTTGTTCATTTCCTGTGTATATTCGCAATCTCAAGAGCTGTTGCTTATGTAAACTGCATAACTGTAGCCTTAGTTCTTTCACTAAACACACCGCTCCTTGTCACTCTGTCTAGTTTAACCCTTGGGTAGGTTTATAGATCCAATCCGTCACATTTTGCAATACCAAATCAACAGTTGCAGAGTTCTCAAATTGTAAGACGCATTAAAAGTGAGAACTAATTAACATACTTGACATCAACACAAGAAGTGATATGAGAGAAATGATAAATATATGTAGAACACCAAAACTTTACTAATGTGGACACATGGCTAATAAGATTAGTGGAGCAGCATTCGTATATATCAAAAGTGGCTCCTTAACAACTAAAATGATTTGTAGGAGAGCACCGAATGCTAGTGCCAAATCTTTAAGAACAAAGATTTAAAAATATTCCACATTTAAACCACAGTGCTGAAGAGTATTCTTTCTGACTTAACCAAATCAAGTTTTTTTTTATTAAACAACTGGTATACTTTTATTTTGTTACATCTATGATTATAATACCTTCATCAGCTTCATGCCAATTATTTTCAGGGAATAAAATGGAAGTACTCCAGAGGCCGGGCTTATATTCCCCACCCGCTAAAAAAAGTAACATAATGGGGAGCCGCGGTCAATAGCCAATAGGTCAAGGGAGCCGCAGGTGGAAAAAGTTTGGGAACCACTGGTCTAGTCAGACAGGCTCCAGCGACGACAGCACAGAGTTGGCACAGATGCGGATGACAATGGAGAACATGGAGCGGATGCAGGCAGGAAGGATGGCTGCCACGGCTGAACACCAGCGAGATGTAGCTGGGATCTTCCATGCCCTGCAGAGCCTCACCTTGCCATTGCTGCCACAGAGCCTGTCCCAGATGACTACTGCAGGAACTTCGACACACACATCTCCGCCCCCTGATGTGTCAGTGGCACGCAGTGATGCAGCCATACCACCTCCGCCCCCTGATGTGTCAGTGGCACACAGTGATGCAGCCATAACACCACCACACACACCTGGCACACCTGACACAGAAGACATATCAGAGGACGAAGATCTGGATGGTAATGACTCTGTGTCAAAAAGGAGGTTGTAGCATTCATCCCCGCCATATGGCCTGTTTCTGCTTGGTACAGCCCTCTGCATCATGCCCTGGTACAACACCTTCCACTGTCCCCCGAAACACTCTGCGACATTCACCTGGACCCCGACATGGACTGCCATATCTGCTCTGGTTACCAATGACACAGCAAACAGGCTGCGGACTCAACCCTTCCTCTACCGATTAACTTGTCATTCCCTAAAGGACTCTGTTTGGCCCTCCACTGGGCAACCATGTAATGTGGGGTGTGCATGGCCATGTACTGCTCCAGCTCCGACACTCCACAGGATGTGAATAAAACATTCTTAATCACACAGATGTGTCATGTCTATGTTCAATCAAGTATAACAGTATGGATGACTGTAGGGACATTGAGTGCACAAAAAGGTACACCCTGGGAAATGACATCAATGCGCATGTTTGTCCGTGACACACATGGCCAATTAGATGACTGTGAAGGTGTGAACTAGCTGTGGCCTCATTGATCATAAACAACAATCTCGCAACCCCCCAACGTAGCCCCACGTCCATGTATTAAATAGGGCTGTAAAAATGTCAAAGTCGGTAGGAGGCCTAAAGTTGAGTCCCACATCACATGTGACAACAGAACATCTCTTCGCATACCTACACACACTCAACTGTGTGGACACAGCCTGGTTTGATGGAACACATTGATCCACATGGCAAGAAGTAGGACACCATACTCACATTGCTGAAGATACGTAAGCGCACAGGTCTACCAGCAACTCTCCCAACCACAATGTCTGGCTCACAGAGGTGGAGCTGGCAATAGGGACTCACCCCTAAGTGAAATGCGTCAGTCAGTCCCTCCCTGTGTACGGACAATGCTCATTGAGGCACACGATTTGGCATGCTAATCAACACTCATCACAGTTGAACACTAGTGAAGTTGCGTACACTTTACTAGCATGTGCGTGTCAGTACGGGCAAGACAAGGGCCACAACATGCAGACCAATGCATCATACACTAACAGGCAGCAAAGGAATATGTAGAGGTGCAAGACATGGGGAGGCACAAATGAACACCAATCATTACGGATGCCAACGGTCTCAGCCCACCTTGCCTTGCTGGACGAGTCATGTGGTGTTTGGCGAATGCTCATTGCACCGTGTCAGGGGACACCACTCACAGCCCATGGGATCTGCATAGTCCTGTACCACCGGACTACGCTGACTGTCTGCTCTGCTGACAGTGAGCAGGTGTAGGAGTCCAACAAGGTCACATGTAGTACTTCATTGCCATGTGTGTACTCTCCCTCCAGCGGTGTGTCAGGTTGAGGAACGTTGCCAGGCGCCGCTGTCCACTCACCTTGCACAGGTGTGTCAACCCGCAGTCTTGCACGCACATGCATTCTGAGTCCAGGCGAATGCAGCCATGTCCACTGTTATGGTGGGATATGTGTCCATTTCTCCAGGATGCAAAAGGGTGTTGGGACCTGTGCTATGGGTCACAATCTTTTGTGGCTGCAGGAACGTAGTTACTCGTCCATGAAAGCGAGCGCAGCTTCATGGGCAATCAGTTCCAAGAGTACGTCGTTGTCGACTTCAACGAACACGGGGGCGAGCCAATCCATTAGCTGGTCCGGACAGATGTGCTCCGTCCACGCCGTTTCACCAATCCGCAACATAGCCCAATAGGGGAGAGCTTCGATGTGGTCACTGCACACGAGGAATTGTGCAATCTCACATGCCCAACTGCCAGCACATACGCCAAATACTAAGGCATCCCATGAACGGGTATCACGGTTACACTCCTGGTCGTGGTCCAACAGGGGGTGCACACACATGTCATAATCCAGTTCAGCTACTGTTGTGTTGGATAGGCAGACATCCATGGGCCACTCGAATATGCATGATCGACAGTGGAACCAGGGCTGGACGCAGGTGACGTACATAAGACGGAAGCTCAGACGGCAACTGATGTGCAACACTGCCACTGGCAGTGCCCCCAACAAATGCAGCATTCGGTCACGGTACAGTTCCACGTGACAGGGGTTGTGCATGTGCCCGGGATGTTCTGACATTGCGTTGTTCGCTCTCGTCGAACCGGCACTCTTCTGACCTGCGGCTGTTATGTGGATGATATGCCACAGCTCGGAGCAATGAGTCATATGAGTGTGCAAAGTTTGGATGTATGGGTTGTCCTGTACGTCAGTGTCAAGGCCATTCCATGCAGGAGTACCTCGAGCAAGGACTTCTGTGTGTGGGGTGTGGATACGTTGATCTTTCATTAGCGCTGTGTGTAGTGTGGGAGTCGTCATCATCTGCCATGGTATCTCTCTCAGGGGGTGCCTCCCGCATGCAATTCCAAGGTCGGAGGTGCAGATGTCCTTCCGCCTTCTGTATTGAGACAAAGGGGCTTTCATCCCTAATGTTAGTCAGACTACTGTTTGTATCCTGGGAATGTGATGTGGCTTTCGCGCTGCAAGTGAGGCTAGGCCTTGGGCTTATGGTGCACCAAAAGCGATGAACACACACAACAGTTGGCATGTATGAGCCAAGACCCCAAGCGGCCTCGCGCTCCTTGTACAATCCCTTCGTGCGCGGACGCCCTCCGGCTGCATGCAACATTACAACATTGTAGATTGCGGGCCGTGTGGCGCAGACACAGCAACCGAGACACACGCATCAGTTGGTTTCCTGTGCAGCCCAGATATGAACCTCGCCCAGAGGCCAGGGATAAGTGTTCACACCCCTACGCTGGCCTGGCGTACGCCGAGCCAGCCCACTCGGCTTACGTATAAAGGGGGGACGACGACGCTACGTGTCCCAGTTCTTCCCCACTGCCTGAGGTGACATGGCTGCGTCCGCCTGGCCTATGACGAGACTCAATCATTTAGGGTCCATGACTTGCGTTGCACGGAGTCGGTGGCACCGGTTACACTGCGGCCGGCACGGGCCTACCGCCACGGGACGGTGACTTTCTGTGCACTGAGGTAGGGGCACCTAAAGTGCTGAGCGGGTGTGCAGCCTGCGATGATGCCGTGTGCACTGATATGGTCTCTGCCATTGCAATATCAAGACCCAGAATCAAGTGTGCGACCTGGTGGACCGCAGTGTTGGCGTGAGCCAGCGGGCAGCGTGGGCCTACCGCCACGTGGCGTTGCCTCGCGGTTCACAGAGTTAGTGGCACCTATAGAGCTGAGCGGGTGTGCAGCCTGCGATGATGCCGTGTGCACTGATATGATCTCTGCCATTGCAAAATCAAGACCCAGAATCAAGTGTGCGACCTGGTGGACCGCGGTGCGGGGCTGTATGATGTGGAGGCTGCCAAGGTCGCGGGCTCCGGGCTTGGAGCTTGCACCGGCACGTGGTGGGTCCTCTTGGAGACACGCCGGTGGCGGAAGGTGAGCAGTGAGGCCTGGGTGCGCAGGGGCGGGCAATCCCCGCTGGGCGGCGGGAGGGGCTGGGCGGCGGGAGGGGGCTGGGCGGCGGGAGGGGCTGGGGTGCAGCAGCCTGTGTGCGCAGGGGCGGCCAAGCGATGTTGCCGTGTGCAATGATATGTACTCTGCCATCATTGGCTGTGGACTCTGTTTCAGATGAGGGACCTGGTGGACTGCAGTGTATACCAGCACGTGGTTGGAGACACACCGGTGGCAGCAGGTGAGCTGTGAGGCCTGGGTGCGCAGTGTCGGCACTGTCTCTCCCTGTCCCTCTCTTCCTTTCACTGTCTCTCTCTCTCCCTCTCTTTCTCTATCTTTCTCTCTCTTTCTCTCTCCCTCCCTCTCTTTCTCTCTCTCTCTCTCTCCCTCTCTTTCTTTCTCTCTCCCTCTCTTTCTTTCACTGTCTCTCTCTCTCCCTCTCTTTCTTTCACTGTCTCTCTCTCTCCCCTCTCTTTCTCTCTCTCTCTCTCTCTCTCTCCCTCTCTCTCGCTCTCTCTCTCTCTCCCTCTCTTTCTTTCACTGTCTCTCTCTCCCTCTCTTTCTTTCACTGTCTCTCTCTCTCCCTCTCTTTCTCTATCTATCTTTCTCTCTCTTTCTCTCTCTCTCTCACTCTCCCTCTCTTTCTATCACTGTCTCTCTCTCTCCCTCTCTATCTTTCTCTCTCTCACTCTCCCTCTCTTTCTTTCACCGTCTCTCTCTCCCTCTGTTGCTCCCTCTCTCCTTCTCCCTCTCTCCCCCTTTCTCTCTCTTTCTCTCTCTCCCTCTCTTTCACTCTCTTTCTCTCTCTCCCTCTCTTTCACTCTCTCTCTCTCCATTTCTTTCTCTCTCTCTTTCTCTCTCTCTCTCTGCCCTTTGTTGAGCGCATGACGCACCTTCTTCTCTTCAATTTTGTCTTGCAGGCTTTGACTTGCAGATTGTCCAGAGAAGACCCGCCATGACTCTTCCAATTATTAGTGTTCAGTTAAATTTGAATAAAATAATTATTTTTGAAATTCTGAGGTGTATGAATGTTTTTCCTTTTTCTGACCGCACATGAATGTTAATTGTTGTACTTGTGCAACATCAGGCGAATTGTTGTGTTCATGAATTTGTAAGGTAGATGTGGAATATCTTTGTCCGGGGGGGGGGGGTCCTGGGTGTGGTGGCGGTGGGTGTTGTGGCCCTCTTGGGGCTCCGAGCTGCATGATCAGTGGCTCCATGGCATCTGTTGTTCTTCAGGTGTGGCTCTGGGCTGGGCTCCCTTTCATGGTACAGGTTGTCGTCCGACTTAACACCAGGTAGGAGCAGGTGTTAATTCCCTGCTGCTAACGCGCCTTATCGCATGTTAACGCGCCTTATCGCATGTTTTTGATTCTTATCGCCGATCTGGCTGGTCGTTGAGAATGTTGCGAAGTGGTGTTTCCGCAGCTTTTTGCACGGGAACGCCTACTCTGCATATCATTAGCGTTAGTTGCCGGTGTCATCCGTGGCGATGTGTTTTGCGGCTGCTATCGCAGGAGAACTGGTGATATCGGCTGTTAGCACCAGCTTGTGAATGGTGCGATGAATTTATCACCACTTTGGCTGCGATAAAGTGCCGCTAACTCGGCGATAAGTCCTTGAGAATATGCCCCAACATGTATACATCGCTATGGTGGTGTTATAATGCCCTCCAGGATTATTGTACTCAGTTTACTGGTTATTCTGAGGCCTTGCATTTAGCTGCTATTCTATTACAAATGCAGTTTGCGCATACCACTTATAATGTGGCTCATTGTTTTTTCAAGGTAACCGTACACAATTTTTGTTAAAATATGCCATGCATGAAGCCTGAGAAAAAAAAACTCACGGCTAGATTCATAAAAAAAGTAGTAAGCCTGCAACTGTATACTACACACATGAACGGGTGCGGATTCACTAGTTGTGGGAATTCTCGAACATTTCCAGTAGTATGCCTTGCGAGATGAGCCAGGTACGTTTCCAGGCCTACTACTGGGGATATCATGTGACACATTAGCTGGACTCCCATTTCCTACTCTCCTGGAGAGAAATTGTAACCACTTCCAGGGCAGGAACAGGTCAGATTGGAGTTGATATAAATCAACAAACTCGCACGTTCGTAGTAATTCCTTGGTCTGCCCAAACCTAATTCTTTCTATGGAGTTCACTGCTGCAAACTTCTACATAGTTGTGATGGCTTAATATATAGTAGTGATATTATACTCCTAAAAACATGCAATAAGCTTCATTTGGGAAAGGCAGGTGTCACAATTCTTGTGTAAAGTAAAGGCAGAAAAAGCTCAAATCTAACAAGCAGTTACAGAAGACATCGATCAACGATTCTTCAGAGAGCAGACACAAATGCTAAATAAGATTTGGACTTTCAAAGAAAACTGGTTAATTTTACAGAAGGTATTGGGCACATCGAAGGACAACATGCTGAAAACTGAGAAAGTTAAGAGAAATGCAACACAAGTAATTAACATAAAGAAACCCTCTGCTTGGTTAAAATATTTTGTCCTAAAAACTGAGAATGAAAGAGGAGGGGAGCTTTTTCTAGATGTTTAACACTGAATAAAGTAATACACTTTAATTAAAGGATACTACTTTAATCTAGAATAAACCATTTTGCAAGATCAGCAGTTCATTAGTGGAATACACTCCCATTATAGGCTTTTGAAAACTCATTGTTGCAAGCCTTCAAACAAAGCCTTTGCACATAAAAGGATGGTAGCAACTTTTCCTCTGCTATATCATCAGGTTGCAAATGGTAAGACATACTCTAATTATTTATGATTCTATGACAATGTAGCTCCTAACCTAGTTAGGTAGTGGAAAATACTATACAAAACATAAATCCTGAAAGAAATGTATTGTATTGTAATTGCATTTATATAGCGCTTACTTCCCCTGACGAGGTGTCGAAGCGCTTTTTCGGCGAGTAGCACGCTACTCTGGAACCCATAAAGGATTAGTGGTGGATTAGTATAGTGAAAATATGAAAGTAATTTTAGTGGTGGATATGTTAGTCAGTTATTTGGATTGAGAAGGATAGTGGAGGGATAGAAGAGGGAAAAAGGTTTGCATTTATATAGCGCTTGCTACCCCTGATGGGGTGTTGAAGTGCTTTTTCTGCGAGTAGCATGCTACTCTGGAACCCATACAGTGTTAGTGGTGAATTAGTATAGTGAAATATGAAAGTAATTTTAGTGATGGACATGTTAGTCAGTTATTTGTATTGAGAGGATAGCGAAAGGGTAGAAGAGGTAAAAAGGTTTGCATTTATATAGCCCTGGATATGTTAGTCAGTTATTTGTATTGAGAAGGATAGCGAAAGTGTAGAAGAGGTAAAAAGGTTTGCATTTATATACCCCTGATGAGGTGTTGAAGTGCTTTTTCGGCGAGTAGCATGCTACTCCGGGCGGAACCCATAAAGGATTAGTGGTGAATTAGTATAGTGAAATATGAAATTAATTTGAGTGGTGGACATGTTAGTCTGTTATTTGGATGAAAAGGATAGTGGCGGGATAGAAGGGAAGGATTTAGATTTTTTTTTAAAAAAGTTTTTGTTTGTTTGTTTTGGAGCTCATGGCAGTAGGAGAAGGCTTGGGATGAGGAAAAGGGAGGTGGAGGGGGATGAGGAAAAGGGAGGTGGAGGGGGGGAAGAGTCAGAGGGAGGGTTTAGAAAGTCTTTTTTGGGGGGATCGGAATAGTAAAAAGAGGTATGAGATGATGCAAGGAGGGGTGGAGTAGGGAAGTGTCTCGAAAGGGTTATTTTGGGGATCATAGTAGTGGTATGGGGTTTGGGATGAATGAGAGTGTGGAGGTAATTGATATATTGATAGAGGTATAGGGTGAGAAATAGGGTAGTGCATTGGAAAGAGTAGTAGAAAAAGGTTTGAGAAGAGTCAGAGAATTGAGGTAGAGGATATATTGAGATCGGTATAGAGTGAAAAATAGGGTAGTGCATTGGATATGCTGAATTAGAGGAAAAGTAATAAATAAGTAAAAGTAATAAATATATAGATCCATAAGTACATGGAAGGTATATAGATGCATAAAGGAAGGTAGTATATGTAGATTAAAGATGCATTAAATAAACTCTGGCTTTCATTTGTTGTTGTACTTTAAATTAGTTTAATTTATATATATATTTTTGTAGATCAATAGTGAAGCAATTGTAGCTAAATAGTTATGATAAAAAGATTTAGTTATTTATGCAGTCACTTATATACATGTTAAAAACATAGAATTATGTAACTATCAGTAATATGTACATTTGTTAAGCAGAACTAATGAATATCTATATGTAATAATTTTCTTTTTAAAACATAATTATTCTACATGTTCATACAAAGCAATACACATATATAGGTACACATCTATAGTACAAATAATTGCTTATATACAGTGAGATATGCTATATATTTCTATCTGTTTGCGTATGGCGGTTAAGTGGAGAAGAGCCAATTCTTTAAAAAAAATAAAAATGATTGAGCTTTTTCAGTAACATACAGCAATAGCAAAAATAAAAAAAGAAGCAATGCACAATCGGTAGGTGTACAGATATCTCAGTTTCATAGCAGGAGTGGTGTCTACAACAGGCCTTAGAGTTAACATTTAGCGTCTGAAGGGCATGGATGTCTACCAGGCACATATACATCATAATGGATACACTAGACCTTCCAGTACTGCACAATACGTAACACAGATGGCAGACTATATGCTCAGGCCTTATTTTACCTTAATATGGAGAACATCAATTATAATGCTGATTGTGTCCATCTGACCTGGTGTGTGCGATCTGTCAATCTGATTTTTCGCGCAAGTACGCTAGTAGGGGTTCCCAAATATCTCTGGGGCGGGACGAGGCTGGTAGGAGCTCTGCATAAGCCGACAGCTGGTCTTTGCAGTATATGAGGTCTGAGAGCCAGTCTTTAAACTTGGGGGTGTGCCCTCTGCCCCATCTGCATGCAACTTTTCGTTTTGCCAGTAGTAGGCCCAGCGCAACGAGTTTCTGATGTGGTGCTATTAAGTCCGCTGTGTATCCGAGCAGCGCAAGCGCCGGTGATGAAGGGATAGGGGACTCAACCAATTTGGAAAGGGCTGTTATCACCTCCCGCCAGTAGCTATGTACCTCCCCACATTGCCATGCGAGGTGTAGAAACCCCGCTCCTTTCTGCCGGCATCTGTCACAGCGGTCATCATTTCTCAGTTTATATTTGCATAGGCACGCTGGTGTGTAATATACTCTATGTAGGAACTTGAAGTGTATGATCCGCAAACGGCTACTTGCCGTGATGGCGCCTGTTTGAGTACAGCAATACACCCACTGTTTATCTGTCAGCGGCTCATCTAGGTCGTAGTCCCATGCTTTCCTGGTATCAAGTGGTGCCGGTGGGCATTCTAACAATGCAGTGCAATAAAGTCTGGATACAGCATGTGCTGGCCCCGCCATTTGCAACATGGTATGTAGAGTATCTAGCGTGGGGGGTTCCTGAGGGAAACCAGGGATGTTGGCTCTCACCTCATGCCTAAGCCTGATATATAAGAAGACCTCCAGTGGTGTGACATTCTCGCCACTCAGGAGTGCCTGCCTTTCTTTAAAAATTCCCTCATGATAGACGTCACCCCAGGTGTTTAGGCATCTTTTGCGGAGCATATCACAGCATACGGTTTCACGAGTGACTGGCGCAAGGGGATGATATGGGATAGGCATGAGTGGAGAGTACAATAAGGGTTTATGTGCTGTTTTACCTAGCCGCTCCCATGCTAGATTGGTGCAGGTCACTGTGTGGTGGGTGTTTCCTTCTCCGGGGACTTTCGTTCCTAGGAAGGAGGTCATGGGTGTAGGAGCCATATATCCCTGTTTGATGGCCAGGTGCGGCATGAATGGTGGTGGACTGAGCCAGTATATTGCATAATGGGCCTGGGCGCATAAGAAGTATAATTCCATGTCTGGCGCTTCAAAGCCGCCCTGGGGGAATGGTTGTGTCAGAGTCTGCCAGCCTACATGCGGCTGCCCACCGCCCCATGCCAGTTTGACTAGTAGCGAACGAAGTGTGGGAAAGAAGGGGCGACCAGGGTGATATGATATGTTGAGAAATAAATATAGTAGTTTGGGTGGAATAATCATCTTGATTAAGGAAATTCTGCCTGCTAAAGATAGCGGCAGTGTAATCCATGGGGGTATAAAGTTTGTGATCGATTCAATAGCTGTGCCGTAGTTTGCCCAGAGTGTTTCCTCTCTGTCTCGGGTTATCACCACTCCTAAATATTTTACTTCCGAGTCGCACCAGTTTAATGAGTAGTCTTGGGGGAATTTGGAAGTGTTGGGCGTAAGGGGAAATATCTGTTATTTGCTCCAGTTGATATGGATCCCTGACAGGGTTCCAAATCGGATGAACTCCCTGAGGATGGGATTTAAGCTTGTGTGTGGCTCGCGGATGTAGAGGGTAATATTGTCTGCATACAATGAGACTAATATTTGCCGTGAGGGGTATAGTATCGCATATTCTCTATGGTGTTGGCGAAGTTTGGCCGCAAGGGGTTCAATTGCCAATGCAAAAAGCAGAGGGGAAAGAGGACACCCCTGGCGGGTGCCTCTCGAAATGGGAAACAGGTTGGAGTAGAGGCCATTTATCTGTGCGATAGCTACCGGCTGAGTGTAAAGTAATGCTATCCACGATAGAAAGTGGGACGGGAGACCCATTCTGCCCAGTACCATGAACATGTAATCCCATTCCAGGGAGTCAAAGGCCTTTGTGGCGTCTAAAAAAACCGCAGCCGCTGATAACTCCGGATCTATGTCGTGTAATAGCGCAAATATGGTACGCAGATTGTGCGAGGTTGCTCTCCCGGGTATAAAGCCCGCCTGATCTGGCAATACCAACCCCTCCATCAGCAATGTCAACCTGTTAGCTAATACTTTGGCCAGGATCTTAGTGTCACAATTAATCAGTGACAGGGGTCTGTAGGCCTCGCATGTGGTGGCGTCTTTGTCTGGTTTGAGGAGGGAAATGATATTGGATTGCCGCATCGTCATGGGGAGGGAATCATTCTCCCTGGCCTCTTCATAGAGTTGTTTAAGAATAGGGGCTAGTTGGTCAATATAACATTTATAAAAGTCTGCGGGCAGGCCATCTGGGCCCGGGGCCTTGCCAGAGCGCAGGTTCATTATGGCAGCCCGTATCTCATCTTCCTCGATATCGGCTGCCCTCTGCGGGAGTCGCTGATCCAGCCGAGGGCTGTGTCTTCCAAGTAAGATGACATGTTGGGTTGGCTCACTCTGTGTGTGTTATAAAGCTGTGCATAGTAATCAGTGAATATGTTGAGTATCTTGTGTGAGTCAGTGTGTCTCGTCTACTATTTCAAGAACATGATTGGCAAATCTAGGGGTGCAAGTTATCTCTGCTAGGGCCTTACCGGGGCGCTCACCCTCGCCATATGCCCGTGCATGATGATATTTGGAGCGGAGCCTAGATTCGTGTTCTGCCTCGTCAGTGTATTCTATTAGTAGTTCTTTGAGGTGTGCCCGCTGTTGTGGGGCCAGGTTCCCAGCCAGGCGGGCCTCTGTACTTTTAATGTCACCTTCCAACCTGCGCAATGACCTTCTGATATCTCCTAGGATCCCCCCCTCCCTTCGCCATACAGAGTCCCCTAATGGTGACTTTAAAGCTTTCCCATACACAGGCCAGCGACGAGACGCTATACATGTTTCGAGGGAAAAACTCAAGGATTTCTTAATCGTATCTCCTCACGAAAGCTGTCATCTAGTAGCGCGGTGGGTTGAAGCCTCCAGGAGCGATACGGGGATACATTGCCTGGAGGGGATAATTTAATCAGGACAGGGGAGTGGTCCGAGAATGTGCGTGCCAAGTGTGACGAGTCCCTAAGCCACGTACTCAGGCCTTTCGAGAGTAGCCAAAAATCAATGCGGGACCAGCTAGAGTGCACACTAGAGTAGAAGGTGCCCTCTCTTTGCGTGGGATGAAGAGCCCTCCATGCGTCAAATAGCTGGTGATCTGCGAAGATACCGTTGAGGTGCTTATCTGCTTTTGAGTGTGGGGTGGGGGTTGCATGCGAGCGGTCAACTTTGGGGTTTAATACTACGTTGAAGTCTCCACCCCATATGAGATATGTGGATCCAATATCCAGGATATGCCCCCAGAGTTTGTCAAAGAAAGTGGCGTCATCAATGTTGGGGGCATAGCAGTTAACCAGCGTGACAGAGCGATCCGCCAGCCTGCCCCACATCACACAGTACCTGCCCTGTGCATCCTGATATGCAATAATCGGACAGTATTCTACACTAGCTTTGATTAGGATTGCAGCTCCCCTGGAGTATGTCGAGTAAGATGAGAAGCATCTATGTGCAGCCCACTTCCCTCCAAAAGTAGGTGGCGTCTTAGGGTCTAGATGTGTTTCTTGTAATATTGCCACCTGCACATGGTGCCTATCGAGGTAGCTAAGGATTTGTCTGCGCTTGCGTGGGTCTCGAAGACCCGTACATTCATGTCAGAAAGTTGTAGGTAAGGTCTGTGTTCAGTGTAGGTGCGTCCACTAATCCGAATGTACCCTAGTATCTGCAAGGAGTTGTTGTGTCTGTCAAGACAAGAGCTTACATCAATGCCTGTACCCAGCCTATCCTTAGCATAAACAGGACTTTTACGTGCAATGCTGCTGTATACAACAAAGAAATCCCCTTGCCCCCCACCCCACCCCCACCCACGGCCCAATCCCGCAGGCGAAGATCAACACACCCAGATTCCCAATGAACATTTGAAAGTGAAATAGACCCCGTAGGGGAGCTGAGACAAAAGATATAAGGGTTAGGGATCATGAGAAGGAGGAGGTGAAAAGACGAGATTGTAGAAAGAAAGCCGACAAAATAGGTCTCAGCAGGGGAAAAAAGAGAGGGGTGAGAGAGACGAGGCAAACCATTGCATTGTCCAGGGAGTTTCCACTGGGGACATGCGCTTGGGAGCCTGGCAATTCACCTCGCAAGTGCGAGGGTGCCCGGGAAGTCAGTAGTAAGTGGCAAGCTAACTGATCTCAGCAGCGACTTCAGCATAGATCGGAGTAGGTGGTATTTAGGAGTGTTCCGGTAGAGTTAAGGTCTTGGCCGTGGCAGGTGCACATGGATTAGTCCTGTAGTCACAATTGGCGAGTATGGTCTCACAGAATGTGCGAGAGACTCATCTATTCCTCTTCTGGTGCTGGGGATGGTGTTCTGGGACCGGAACCATCATCCAGGGTAGCAGAAGCTCGATGCCTTATAGATTTTAGGACATCCTGAGTTTGTTGTGGGGTGTTGAAAATGTGCGTTTTGCCTTGTTATGGGACACGGAGGTGGGCAGGATATAGCATAGAGTATGGTATATTAGCTTGTTGGCGCTTGCGTTTGACTGGCACAAATTTCTTTCATGCTTCTTGCACTGCCATAGTTAAGTCCAGATATATGGAGATGGTGTTCCCCTAGTGGACAAGCTCTCGCCAGTCCCTTGCGAACCTCAAAATCGCATCCCGGTCCTTGTAATTGAGTAGGCGCACAAGAATAGGGCGAGGGGGCACTCCCGGTGGAGGTCTGGCAGAGAGCGAGCGGTGGGCCCTCTCCACCACCAGCACTTTGGAGAACGCCTCAGCACCAAAGAGCTCTAACAGTAAGTGTTCGATGTACTCCTCCATGCGGCCCGTGGCTGTGGACTCTGGAATCCCTACTATGTGCACGTTGTTTCTCCACGAACGTGCCTCCAAGTCCTCATTTTTGGCTGAGATAATTTTCAGAAGTTTTTCCATACCTTGGAGCCGCTCTCTGCCTGCTGAGGTGGTGTCCTCGAGGGTGGATATTCGCTGTTCAGTTTCATTTATACGGCTGTCGTGCTTCTCCAACCTTTGCGTTATAAAATCCATATGCATACTCATTGCGTCCATCTTGGATTCAATGGATGTAAGACTTTGCAGCATGGTTAGGAGGCGGGATTTCATGTCTGAGTCCAATGATGAGGATGAGGATGGATGGTCTTCAATGCAGTTGGATTCGGTGTCCTCAGCGGGGTTGTGAGTGGATTTCCGTGCAGCAAACTGCAGTTTTGCCTGTTTGCCCTCCGTGCAGCCCATGGTCTGTGCAGCAGTGCGCGAACAATAGGCACGATATGTCTCGCAGGGTCACTGGAGGATCTCTACCCAGAGCAGGGGCGCCAAGGAAATTCCGAGCAAGCACAGCTTAGATCATGCCCTGCTGTGCAATCAGCCGTGTCCCAGCGAGTTCTAGCAACTGTGTTCGTTATGGGGCAAAGGCGCGCTGGTGTTAGTCAAAAGTTGGTTCCTGTGCGCCCACCTTTGGGAGCACGTCGTGATGTGTTCCGGTATGGACCCAGCATATCCCTCAGTCGCAGCCCCACCTGCGGGGAGCCACCCCAGGCCCCTCCGCGACACCTGTAGCAGCGCTCTCGGGATGTCCAATGGTCCCCTCCAGCAGCTTGTTTATTTCCGCCTTGCAGTGCCCTCAATTTTCACAGGTCCCAGCTCGGGAGCGGTCATGCAGTCCCTCAGCCAGTTGGTAGACGATCGCAGCAGCGGTAGGTCTCACCTTTTATTTTCAAGGGTGCCACGGGCGTCTGCCGTATGGCCTCAGGCGGATGGCTCTAGGCTAACTTTCAATCACCCCGCAGCGCAGGTAGCGGAGCCTCTCGTGTGTGTTGGGCAGGCCCTCAGGCACCTCCATTGCCCGACCCCCGAATGCGGCCCAGGGATTGCCAGCATCGTCAGCCGCAGGCCACCATCAGCAGTCGCAGCAACCTCCCGCACAGGCGGCGTCACCCGCTGAGGCCCCAAGGGCACGACCTCCACACCGGCATCTCGCTGGTTCAGGGCACCCGCCTCACTGGTATCCACTAGCAGCCCCAGGGAGCGGGCGAGTGGATGGCGCAGCCGCAGCTTACTGCCCGTCAAAGCCCACTGGAGTAGGCCTCACCTCCTGTCGGGATCGCCGCGTCTCAGGAAGCAGGGGCGCCCTTCTCCGACAAACGTCCCAGGGGCAAATCTCCGATGTCTGGTGCCCCGGGTAATGCAGATCACCACCCAAGGTGTCCAGCGCACTCTCCTGGCCTCCGTACGGGCCGCTACGCAGCGAGGGTGCCCACCAGTTTCTTTGGCCGCAGGCCGCACTTTGTTTGCACAGCGCTAGCTCATGCAGCCTTTCTCAGTTTCGGGCGCTGTTCGCAATCTCAGCGCCCCGCTGGCCTGCCTGCACCGGGCTGTGATTTCTGCAGGGTTGCTGCTACCGTTAGGTAAGGATTTTGCCAGATTTTGCTTTCGGGCTGCCGAAGCCTCACGAGAGTGCGGCCATCTTGCATACCGGCTCTCTAGCGCCCCATGGGAAGAGCCAAATCTTGAGTAGTTTTCTGAAGATAAGGTGGTTATCCGTGGATCTTATGTTGGGGGTAAAGAGTCGATAGTTTGGCTGCGTGAACAGAGAATGATGTGTCACCCATTGTTTTCTTCTTGTATCTTGGGATTTTGAGGCGAGAGCCACTCTAGAGCAGAGTTCCTTTGTTGAATGTGTTTGGTAATTTTATTCCTGATGAAGAGCGGTCCCGTTCCATGTATCGCTTTGTGGTTGATACAAAGCAGCTTGAATGTGGATCTTCTGGCAACCGGTAACTAATGCAGGGCTTTCAAGGCAGAGGAGAAGTAGTCTTGCGGTTTTATATGTAAGAGTAGTCTGGCAGCCGAGTTCTGAATCCGTTGTAGCCTTTTAATGGTCATTAAAGATGATCTGTGGTAGAGGCTATTGGCGTAATTGAGTTTGGACAAAACAAGTGAGATGGTAGCCTGGGCCTTGTGTGGAAATCCGAAATGTAGAAAGATTTGTCGCAGAGTTTTTATAGTAAGAAAGCTTGATCTTGCTAGTTTGTCCACTTGGGCATTCATCGATAGCTTGGACTCCATGGTCATTCCGAGATTTCTTACTTCCTTCGATATTTTAGGCGGTGTTCCTAGAACATCAGGCCAGATGGCAAGCGGGTCATAATGTTTCCAATCGCCACACGAGTATTTCCGTTTTGGAAGCATTCAATTTGAGATGGCTCCACATCATCCACTGATCCACGGCTCTGAGACAACTGAAAATTGGTGAGTTTCCAATGTCTTTGAGGCATTGCAGTTCAAGGAGTATTTGCGTGTCATCTGCATAGTTATAGCACATGAGGTGAAAGTGATTGATCAGTGCCGGTAATGACTTCATGTAGATGTTGAAAAGCATGGGCGACATAATAGAGCCTTGAGGGACCCCTGCTTTTGTGAAGTGATTGAATACCTTCACCTCGCACAAAATGGAAAATCTTTTCTATATAAAAAAAGAAAGTTTTCATAACAATGTACTTCTGAAAATGACTGAACAGCCACCCAAGTCCAGATCATCAAACACTCAGTGGCTATAACTACACCTCTAATGATACAGATAAGGAATGCAAATACGATCCCTGCACAAATCTCTTGCAATCCAGCAATCTGCCATAAAGAATACTCTATGGGGGATATTCTCAAGAACGTGTGATAAATATCGCAAAATTAGCTTAACGCAACTTTGCACATCGCAGTCTATTGCGGGAAAATACAGCTGGGTTAACGTTGTATTCTCAACCCGGCGGCACCATGCGATAGTCTCACGACAACGTGCCAAATGACCGCGTTAAAATTAACGCGATGCCGAAAAAACGCGAAACACGAACGCGAAAAAAGTTGTGATGTGGCCAACTGCGATAAAAAAAATCAGCGATAACCAGCGACAGGCCTGCAATTCCCACGCGTCATGCGGGAAAATGCACTATAAAAGCACCGATAAACACAAACAAGATAATTAAAACTGCGTAGCACCATGGAGGAAGCCGGAGCAAGTACAGAGGATGACCAGAACCCCACAAGCCCCCAGGAGGACCAGCCTGGGACCTCGGGGTCACGGAAGGGCAAGGAGAAGACGAGGAAGACGAGGTTCAGTCCGCAGGAAAACAGGATCATCATCACGGAGGTGATAGAACACCACCAACAACTGTTAATCAACTCCAACGGGCCATTGGCAAATAAAAATGCAATATGGCAGTCCATCCTGGACAAGGTGAATGCAGTCGGAGTGAGGAGGAGGACAATTGGAGAGGTCAAGAGGCGCTGGAATGATGCGAAGCGCAAAACCAAGAAGAAACTCGCTGACAACCATCAGGCAGCAATGCAGACTGGAGGTGGCAGTCCAGCGGAACACCAGGAGCTGGACGAGATGGAGGAAATGGTGGCCACAGTCATCAGTGGGGAGACGGTGGCAGGAGTTGGGGGTCCGGACACTGCTCGACATGACCTGACACAACAGCACCAGGGTGAGTACCGAACAGGGACTGGGGGGACGGGGGGAGATGGGCACAATGGCACACATGCACAATTTAGTACAGCACACTGCACACCCACAATGACTCTGGATCATGTCCCTGATTCCCTTGGCACACTGCAGCACACATACAAACAAAAAAGTAGGCCCTCGTCCACTATGGGCACAAAGGGCTCCCTCCCCACACAGCACCAATCTCACAACCAACCCATGCACACGTGTCAAAACCAGCAAAGCTGCGTGTCTGTGAGCCACACTGACAATGCAAGTGATACCGCATGACGCACAGCATGGCTGCAGTCCAATTATCATGACATGGTGCACGCCATGACACTGAGGTGGCTGAGTGTGGAACACATCCGTAAAAGGAGCAGGTCACACTCTGACACATCCACGTGCACAAACAACCCCTGACGCCAACAACACATCTGCGGATAAACCATGCCCAAGAGTCCAAAATCCGAACTAGAGCCAAAGTTGCGTAGACTTCATTGCCATGTGCGTGTCAGTACTGGCAAGACAAGGGCCACAACATGCAGACCAAAGCATCAGACACTAACATGCAGCATTCTGTCACGGTACAGTTCCACGTGACAGGGGTTGTGCATGTGCCCGGGATGTTCTGCCATTGCGTTGGTGGCTCTCGTAGAACCAGCACTCTTCTGACCTGCGGCAGTCATGTGGATGATATGCCACAGCTCAGAGCAATGAGTCGTATGTGTGTGCAACGTTTGGACGTATGGGTTGTCGTGTACGTAAGTGTCAAGGGCATTCCATGCAAGAGTACCTCGAGCAGGGACTTCCGTGTGTGGGGTGTGGATACGTTGGTCTATCATTGGCGCTGTGCGTAGTGTGTGAGTCGTCATCATCTGCAATGGTATCTCTCTCAGGGGGTGCCTGCCGCATGCAAGGACAAGGTCGGAGGTGCAGATGTCCTTCCGCCTTATGTTTTGGGACAAAGGAGCTTTCATCCCTAATGTTAGTCTGACTACTGCTTGCATTCTGGGAATGCGATGTGGCTTTCGCACTGCAATTGAGGCTAGGCATTAGGCTTATGGTGCACCAATAGCGATACACACACAACAGTTGGCATGCATGAGCCAAGAGCCCGAGCGGCCTTAAGCTCCTTGTACAATACCTTCGTGCGCGGCTGCCCTCCGGGTGCATGCAACATTGCAACATTGTCGATTGCGGGCCATGTGGCGCAGACACTGCAACAGAGACACACGCATCAGCTGGTTTCCTGTCCAGCCCAGAAATGAACCACGCCCAGAGCCCAGGGATAATTATTCATACCCCTACGCTGGCCTGGCGTACGCCGACCCAGCCCACTCAGCATACGTATAAAGGGGGGGACGATGACGCAACGTGTCCCAGTTCTACCTCACTGCCGGAGGTGACATGGCTGCGTCCGCCTGGCATATCACGGGACTCAATCAGAAAGGGTCCATGACTTGCGTTGCACAGAGTTGGTGGCACCAGAAACACTGCGGCCGGCATGGGCCTACCGCCACGGGACAGTGAATTTCGGTGCACTGAGGTAGGGGCACCTTAGGTGCTGAGCGGGTGTGCAGCCTGCGATGATGCGCCGTCCTGGCAGTCCGGACTGGTAATGGTTTGTGTGAGCCCTGCTGGGCCGAAGTGTAGGCCTGAGCCAGCGGGCAGCGCGGGCCTACCGCCATGTGGCGTTGCCTCGCGGTTCACATAGTTAGTGGCACCTATAGGGCTGAGCGGGTGTGCAGCCTGCGATGATGCCGTGTGCACTGATATGATCTCTGCCATTACGAAATCAAGACCCAGAATCACGTGTGTGACCTGGTGGCCCGCAGGGCGGGGCTGCATGATGTGGAGGCTGCCAAGATCGCGGCCCCCGGGCTTGGAGCTTGCACCGGCACGTGGTGGGCCCTCTTGGAGACACGCTGGTGGCGGAAGGTGAGCAGTGAGGCCTGGGTGCGCAGGGGCGGGCAAACACCGCTGGGCGGCGGGAGGGGCTGGGGTGCAGCAGCCTGTGTGCGCAGGGGCGGCCAAGCGATGATGGCGTGTGCAATGATATGAACTCTGCCATTCATAAATCTGGACTCTGTTTCAGATTGGGGACCTGGTGGACTGCAGTGTGTACCGGCACGTGGTTGGAGACACACCGGTGGCAGCAGGTGAGCAGTGAGGCCTGGGTCCGCAGTGTCGGCACTCTCTCTCCCTCTCTTCCTTTCACTGTCTCTCTCTCTCTTCCTCTGTTTCTCTCTCTCCCCTTCTCCCTCTCTTCCTTTCACTGTCTCTCTCTCTCTTCCTCTGTTTCTCTCTCTCTCTCCTTCTCCCTCTCTTTCACTGTCTCTCTCTTTCCCTTTCTTTCTCTTTCTCTCTCTCTGTCCTTTGATGGGCGCATGACACACCTTCTTATCTTGAATTTTGTCTTGCAGGCTGTGTCTTACAGATTGTCCAGAGAAGACCCGCCATGGCTCTTCCGAATAGTTGTTTGGAGTTGAATTTTAATAAAATCATTTGTTTGGAAAATCAAAGATGAATGTATGAATCTCCTTTTTCTGGCCACACATGAATGTTAATTGTTGTACTTGTGCGACATCAGGCGAATTGTTTTGTTCATGATTTTGTAGAGTTGATGTTAAATATCTTTGTCCGTGGTGGGGCCCCGGGGGGGGCGGGGGCCTGGGTGTGGTGGCGGTGGGTGTTGTGGCCCTCTTGGGGCTCCGAGCTGCATGTTCAGTAGCTCCATGGCATCTGTTGTTCTTCAGGTGTGGCTCTGGTCTGGCCTCCCTTTTGTGGTGCAGGTTGTCGTCCGACTTAACACCAGGTAAGAGCAGGTGTTAAATCCCTGCTGCTAACACGCCTTATCGCCAGTTTTGTGATCTTATCGCCGATCTGGCTGGTCGTAGAGAATATTGCGAAGTGGTGTTTTTGCAGCTTTTTGCACAGGAACGCCTACTCTGCATCTCATTAGCGTTAGTTGCCGGTGTCATCCGTGGCGATGTTTTTTGCGGCTGCTATTGCAGGTAAACTGGCGATATCGGCTGTTAGCACCAGCTTATGAATGGTGCGATAAATCTATCGCCACTTTGGCTGCGATAAAGTGCCGCTGTCTCAGCGATAAGTCCTTGAGAATATGCCCCTATGAACAAACTAAAATGTGGTAACTGGCTATATGCCAGCTTTGTAATTTTAAATATGTCCTAAAATATCAATCTTAGAGGCCTCTGTGACATGCAAGAAGTGGCAAGAATGAAGCACACTGGTCGTAATGCACGACTCTCAATGGCTCCCACTTAGGCCATCCTAATTACTCACACTCTTCAACTATGCCTATAAGGAAGACCTGCTCCAAACCAAATAAAGGCCACACAGTCCTTCAGGCCCAATGCCAGGGGTAGCACACTGCTATTCAAAGGACTGAGCAAAATAATACTACCTCCCAGCCAAACATATTTCAGATAGTCTGCCTGACCAGGTATATTAAGCCTTCCCTGAACATACCCTTAGAGTGCAACACCCATATTTTACCAGTGCTGCACTTCTAAATGGAAAATACTGGATAATTTGTAAACCCTCTCAAGATTGCCATCAATCACTTTTGCTACACATTCCCACCCTCTACCAAGCATCTATCATCGTCGATCATGATCTTTCTGTTCATAGCTATAAAAGATTTTTCAAATCCTAAAAAATACATTTCTAGACTAAACTGCAACACACTGCTTAATTAATCGGGTCAAGTACAACGCAGTTGGGAAAATATTGCTTAGAAGTGGTCTGATCTGGACAATGCAATTAATACACGTCCTCCAAAGTAGGTATTTGTGTTTGAAAAACAAAAAAAAACTAATGACCCCCACACCCTTGTTCTTTTCCTGTCCATCACTGCCAGATTTTTCCTGGCAATGACGGACAGGAAGAAAAAATATTACACAATCTACCCTAAATAGGGCAGGAGGTTAATGCCTCTTGAGAGCCCAAACTCAATCGGACCAAGTATTGAGTTGATTGATCCAATGGGGGCTCCGTCGATGGAATACTTAAAGTCTACTAGGCACTAAATGAGGCAAGCGGACCATGGCTTTGATGGAAAAGATACTCCGTTGGCGACAGAGTACCCTGTCTGACAAACTCTAAATTAGGCTCTAAGATGCCAAGTATTTGGTTGATGTGGGCTATGTTAAAAATGTGTAAACTTCAATACAGAGTTAAGCGTGGAAGATCAAGCAGGAACTTGCAAAGCAGCTGGTGGAGCACCGCTCAGACTTCAGTGAAAGAATAACTACTCTTCGCTGTGACGTAGATGCAGTGGGTACTACTGTGGTTGAAATGGAACATAAGATTCAATATTTGAAGGAAAATCGCCACAGCCTCAGGGAACAGTTACATACTTTGCAGACACAAGCAGAAATGAGGACCCTAAAGCTGGAGGATTTCGGTTCAGAAATGGTCTGAGAGGGCTCTCGAGCTGATTCTGGGTGTCTAGGCATAAAGGGTGCTAGGAGCAACCTAAGGTGGAGTCTGTGTTTTGGTGCATTGTGGGGGGAGATATCACAAATAAACTTGAAACCAAAACCTCTTCTCTTTGAAGAAAAACAACTTGAAACATCAAGCCCAACACTACATAGCAGGGCAGTGCATACCATGTGTTTACAGAAGCACATGCTGCAAACATTTATCTCCTTCATTGCTTAGACAAACAAGTACATTCTTGGATGAGAAAGAGTGTATAAGGAATGGCTATCTTTCAAATTTTATATTAATCTATGGGGAAGGTTCTATCTTAGTCGCTTTTGGAAATCTCAAGACCTATCTATCTGTTATGACTATATCAATTTATGCTAGTTGTCCTCAAAGATTTCAAGCAGTTCCCTAAAAATGCAAAATGGAATAGGGAAATGAGAGTCTGGAATAATTCACATTACCAGCTCACTCAATGACACTTTAGGATTGCTTCCCTGTAGAGGTAGAAGTGGACTTTTTTTAGCTACCGAAACACAGTCACCAGAGTTAGAATCTTTCAGCAAACTCATGCAGGCGAGTTTCCACTGAAGAACTGCTTCCTGTGTTATTGTTGCTCTCCCACACTTAAATGCAGGTATTTTCTATGTTCCTAGACAGTGGGTACGTGAAGGTCAGTGTCCTTCAGGTCGACTGAACAAAGTCATTCGCTATCCTGGAGGTCTGAAAAAACTCGATCCAAAGATAGTTTCTTGTACCTCTGGAAGGGTAGCAACTGGTTGAGATTGTAATGACACAAAAGAGCAGGGTGCCTGGCCTTTGTTCTTTACACTGAAGTTGTGAAAGTAATATCTCTACACCCTTCTCAGCAGTTGGACCAGATCTCTTGCTCAAAAAATGAGGAGTCTCGCAATCTGCTTGAGAAGAACCTAGAATGCCAACAGATGCAGAGTTAGCCTAAATGGAGGTGGCTGGGGAAGTTTCAGAGCACCGCAAATTTGTACGTCTTAGATAACCAAATGGGTCAGTGGTGATGTATATCTGCAACCTACCTGTGTGTGAACTCAAAGTCCATAGCACAATTTAAGACATTCGTCTTGTACACATAGGAAGGCAAATATCAGGACTGGGAAGAATTGTCCAACTGAAAGGAATGAGAAGAAAAAAATCCACGAGCCTAGTAGGATTTTGTGCCTGCAGCTCTCTTATATTCACAAGGAAACTTGTGAAAGGAAATGCTGGAGAAAAGGTGCAATGAAGATTACACTTAACCTAGAAAATATGCATAGACCGAGAAATTGAAAGGCTAGTCCTCACTGTTAACTTAATATTTTTTTTAGATAAAGTTGATACTGCATATAATAACTATGTGATAAATCAACTCTTGGAACTGTTTATGAGGAAGCATACCTTGAATGGCAATGGTGTAAGCTGGAAATCTTCAGTACTTACCTTAGTTATAACAAAAGGTAGCTGTACATCACTCAAGTACTCCACACTTCTGGTCCTTCCACTGAAAAGTTGGTCACCTGGGAGCAGATATGCACTTCTGGTGTGAAGAACAAGCTACTTACCTTTGGTAACGCCTTATCTGGTGTTATTGGCTGAAACGGTTGTTCCACAACCTGGGCATAACACAATGCAACACAGCTATTGCAGCATGTCTAAGTGGTGTGGATGTGCAGCTAACAGTCAGATGTGTGAAATTTCTTAGAGAAGCACTAAAGCTGCTGAACTCGCCTCCTGAGGAGCGCTAAAATGGGGAATTTCTATGCCCACAATCTCCTTGAAGTCGCTCCATTTATGTCAAACCAGTGAAGCGGCGATAGTTCTGGCTGCTGGGGCAGGGCTACTGCAGGCCTACTCCAGCCAGGCCAGTCTTCGACCGTCTGCCCCTCACCTCAAAAGAATCAGACTATTCGAGCACAGCCAAAATCAACTTGTCTTATGCCGTTGCATTGCACTTTACCTTAATCAAACTATATTCTGCACTTAAGTTACTGGTTCCGAAGCAGAGATACCCGTCAGATGTTATTGCACTTGGCACTTTACCAATACCAATCTGTATGCTGCCCCCGTTTTCTCTACAGGTCCCTTCAGCATATAAGACTCCTGCTGGCCAAAGAAGATTCCTTTGGGTCCCCGAAGCCTAACTAACTTGCCTTACACATCATGGTCGCTGCTTGCACTTTATTTACTAGTTATTCCAATTCTAGCACAATTACCCTGGAGGACAATATTGAACTCGTCAGGGCCGCTGAAGATCATGACAATTGCTTAGCACTATGCACCAATTAACCTCGCATATCTGCCTGGCCTGGTAGAGGCTGTCCCATTTGCTCTCCACCAGATCCTAATGCAGCACAGGCTGCACTTAGCCCATGCCAGTCCTGGACTAGAAGTGTGCTTAAACCATCTAGGTGTATTACTTTGCATCTGGAAATTTATCTGACCACGGCTCAAATAGGGTTCAATGTGCTTTTTAGTATGATAGAACCCGGCTGATCATGGCTTTTATAGAGTCTACTGCTCTTTCAGTACAAACAGACCCTGGCTGTCAAAATGAGACTAAGCCTGCGGCTGTGAAGCTAAACAAACTTGAACTGCGTCTGCAGTCTGCTGCTTGCTCCACACTCCCTGGCTTTATTATGCTGGTTGACCACCTAGGAATTGGCCAGGTTTGCACAGCCAAATAAATCTGTTCTGCTTATTGCGCCAATCGGCCCCTCGGGATTGCCTGGACCCAGGTATATAAGGAGTGCTCACCAGCATATCCAACAGGGCACGGATAATGTCAAGAGGCACCTTGGTTCAATCAATCCAGGAATGTCTTTAGCATGAGGGCAAAATGGCTCATGAATATGCAGCTGCTGGACAGCTTGGATTTTAGTGATTTTAGTTCTACTGGTGTTTAGACCCTGCAACAGGCAATTTATTGAACCTTCCCATTTGTAGCCGCTGTCTTACATCACAGCTTCTGTTTTAAAACGCCTGGAAGGGGTTACTATTAGCTTCTGCCCCTGGATGATTCCCAAGCCCCTCTGGCCATTGGAACCTTCTTTTGAAAAAACAGAAATGTTCCTTTCTTATTTACATTAATTTGGACGTTAAAGACTTGTGAGCTGCTAAATATATAAGAAGTATGCTGGACGGAACTGAATAAGTCATATTATGTCCTCTCTTTTTTACTGGTTTAATATTGCCATTGTTTTTCTAGTGTGATGGGTTTAAATAACTGGAAACAATAAATTCTATCCATCCATCTATCTTATCTGATCTCGTAGAGACTCCATCTAGCCGCAGATTCCTTACCGTAGAATATCCCCCAAGCATCAGACTGGATCCGGAAACTTTTTCGTAGCAGTCCCCTTGCGTGCTAGTAGGTGGCGCAGTTGCCATCGTCCTTGCTGAAGTGACATGTGCGTTGCCTATATAGGCAGCACCCTGACCTCAGCTCTGTGGCTATTTTTCCACACCAGAAGCGCGGAGCCATACTGAGGTATTGAACCAGTGAGGAATCTGCAGTTAGATTCTCTACCAGACAAGGCATTACCAAAGGTAATTAACCTGTTTATATGATAGAGACTTCAAGACACAGATTCCTTAGAATAGATACCAAAGCAATGTCTTCCCAGAGGTAGGTCTGAAGACACTTTATACTAAAATGTTCTGGAGGAGCGAATGGAAGACATGCCCATTACGCCGAAATGTCAAGACAGCAGTGATTTGCGAATGTGTGCAGCGATGCCTACTTAGCTGCCTGACAGCTTTCCAGGAATGGGACACCGCAAGCTAATGCAGTGGTTGGAGCCTTGGGTTAGGTGCAAGGAGGCCTCAAACCCTCAGGGCATTGTTTCTTGGCCAGTGCATAGCAGATATTAATGCAGAGGACAATTCACCTAGAGATGCTACTCTTTTGCATTGCTTTGCCTTTCATCGCTCCAGCAAATCCCACAAAGAATTGATCATCCACCCAGATATTTAGTAAGATCAATGTAGAATGAGAACATTCTTTTTGAATTCAGGCGGTGGAGTCTCTACTCTTCTTTGGAAAGGTGGGGTGGAGCAAAGAAAGTCGGCAGCGTGATGTTTTGTCCAAAGTGAAAAGGTGTCACAACTTTGGGTAGGAAAGAGGCACATGCTCAAAGGACAAGTTTGTCCAGTAAGAATGTAGTATACTCAGGGTTGACTGAGAGTGCTTGCAACTTACTAACTTTCCTGGCAGATGTAATGACCATGAGAAAGACTGGTTTGATGGTGAGCAGTTGAACAGGGCCAGTGTGCATGGGCTCAAACCATTATCACAAAGAAAAATAAGAACTAAATTAAGGTCCCATTGGGGCATAATGAAAGGCGTGGGATAAAACGTGTTGCAAACCTTCAAGAAACTGTGTTAAAACGGGTGACTTGAATAGGGAGGATTAGTCTGGCAACCACAAGAACACTGAGATAGCCAAAATGTACTTTTAACTGTGCCCAAAGCAAGGTCTTGCCAGTCAAGAGACAATTCAAACGAAAGAACTTCTGATTAGGGTGCAGACAGAGGATTAATGTATTTGGCAGCACACCAAGCCACAAATTTGTCCCTTCAGCAGGAGTATACAGTCTTGGTGGAAGGACGTCTGGCTGCCAAGATGACGTCACATACATCAGTAGGCAGATCGAAAACTCCCAGCTATCGCCATTCATTCTCCACGCATGGAGGTGAAGAGTGCTCAGGTTCTGGTGTATAACCATGCCCTGTTGCTATGACAGGAGATCTCGCGAAGAGGCAACCTGATCGGAGGATCAAGAGTCAAGACTCTTAGGAGTTCGGGATACCATACTCTCCATGCCAAATCTGGAGCCACTAAAATGATTTGAGCCCGGTTGTCCCTTATCTTCTTAAGAACTCTGGGTAGGAGGGGCACCGGCGGAAAGGCATATAGGAGTCCTTAGCTCCACTCGAGACGAAATGGGTCTCTGAGCATGAGCTGCCTTGGAAACTCCAGCATGCAGAAGTGCTGACACTGCACGTTCTCAGCGGTGGCGAAAAGATCTAACCAAGGTTCTCCACAATCTCTCAAGAGGCCTGCGGCCTTGTACCACCTCTTGGTGAAGACACCACTTGTGAGCCGTGGGGCACTGCAGGCTAAGCACTCAGAGATCCTGCCAGGTGCTGCAGGACCAGGAAGATGTCTTGACATTGCAGCCACGTCCAGAGGCGCAGAGCCTCCAGGCACAGGATCTAGGACCCCACTCCGCTCTGTTTGTTGCAGAAGCACACAGCAGTGGTGTTGTTTGTGAACACTTAAACCAGCCTTCCCTTGATGAATGGAAGAAAGGCTTTCAGTGCTAAAGGTATCACTCTCAACTCTAACATGTTGATGTGGATTGAGACTCTGCCGGAAACCAGAATCCTCTGATCTCCAACCTGAGTTCTGGGTGGGGAAGGGAGATAGGTCTGCCACTGATCCAATCGCGGTCCGTTAGCCACCATTAGAGGTCTTTTACAGTTCCTTCCGAGATCTGGACCAGGTCGGAGAGTATCCCCTGATGCCGAATCCACTGGGCCTTCAGGTCCCACTGCAGAGCCTACATATACGAACAGGCATGCTTTTCCAGCAGAATGCAGGAAGCCCATGAGGCCCAGCAACCTCAGAGTCAGTCTCACTGGAATCCAGGATAGAGGATGAAACTTCAATACCATAGCCTGAATATTGTGGACTTGCCACCAGAAGATATGCGCGGAACTGCACAGTGTCCTGAATGGCTCAGATGAAAGGGAGCATCTGAGAGGGAGTCAGGTACGACTTCGGCACATTGAGAGAAAACCCTAGCAAACGCAGGAGGTTCACCATAGTCTGGAAGTGGGAGACAACTGCCTGGGGCTAGCCTGCTTTCAACAGCCAGTCGTCGAGGCAGGAGAAGATGACCACTGCCATCACTTTTGTGAACATCCGAGGGGCGCTGGTAAAGCTGAAAGGGATTATAGAGAACTGAAAGTGCTCGTGGCCCACCATTAACCGTAGATAATGCCTATGGGCTGGCAGAACAGGAATATGAAAATATGCATCCTGTAAATCCAACGCAATCATCTAGGGCAGACAGGACCTGAGCTAGAGTGAGCATTTTGAACTTTTCCTTTTTCAGGAAGTAGTTGAGAGGGCACAGATCTAGAACAAGATGAAGTCCACCATCCTTTTTTGGCACCACAAAGTAGCAGGAATAGCAAACACGATCTACTTCAGATCTCGGCACCCTCTCAATGGCCAAAAGATCTTTTACTTCCTGTCGCAATGGAGAGAGGTGGTCCTCCATCAGCTGATCTAAGTACAGTGGCATGGCTACGGGGTTTTCATAAAGGGTTGAGCGCAACAATCTGAAGCACCCATTTGTCCGAAGTTATGGTTGCCATTGTGGCAGGTGGTGCTGAATCCTGCCTGCAACTGGCTATCCATGATGTTGCGAGGACATATTAAAGAGGTTTTGAGGCTGTGGCTGCCAAGGGATGGCGGACTGGGTAGACATCTGGCCTTGGTCCCCACAAGGTCTATTGGAGACGCGTCGGAGGCACGAAAAGACTGAGGAGCCTACTGGCCGTGGTGGCTAGGGACAAAAGGACAAAGTTGGTAGCCCCTACCGTAGCCATGTAAGGAGTGATAGGCCGAATGTGGCTGCTGTGGGGCCATTGCGAGCCTCAACAACCTAAGCTGTGGCCTCGCTATCTTTAAAACCCTCACACACCGAATACAACTTTGTTGCCAAAAAGAAGAGTGCCACTGAAGGACATGTCCATAAGGGATGCATGGACACCCCCTGAAAAGTCAGTTGGCCTCTACCAGGCATGGCATCTGAGTGCCACTAACGACGCAATCGCTCTGCCTACTAAGTTGGTTGTATCAAGTCCCCAGCGTATGGTGGGCTTGGCTGCGTCTCTACCATCAGCAATTGCATGGGAGATTATGGCTTGGGCCTTCTCCGACACAATAGGCAGCACTTGTGTAACCAAATCCCATACAGTAGGAGAGTATCGTCCCAATAAGCACGTGGTGTTCATCGACCCCAATGCAAAGTTGGTGGAAGCTAAAATCCTCTTCCTAAAGGTGTCCAGCCTCTTGGATTTCCTGTACGCTGGTGTGATTCATTATGAATCACAAGCACAATAGCAAGTTATATACTAACAAAGCTTTAAACGTGTTTGTACCAATTCAGAACAAATTACAATCTAACCTTGTAATCATACAACTTGTTGAGGCATGGACCACTAGGCTCTCAGTAGTGGGGAGCTGGTTGAGGAAGGCCGGGTCCCCGGGAGTGGGACAATGATGGCAGGTAATGGTCCTGTGCACAGGAGTTCCTGTGCAGGGCTTGCCCCAGGCCCGAGCAAGACATCAGTGATGACTTCATTAAAAGGGAGTAGGGGCTCTGATGGGGATATTCCTTCTTGAATCGCGGTCAAGACATTTGTCTTGACTTTCACCATAGGCAGTGTAAGGGCCAGGATCTCAGCTGCTCTGCGCACCACCATTGCAAAGGGGGCCCCTTCCACCATAGCCTCTGAAGGAGGAGAGAGGAAGCCAGTATCTGGTGAGGTGTCCAGACCACTGGCATCAGCCAGTTCCTAATACCAGTATTCCTCAGCCATGTTCTCTTCTAGGGGGTCGGGATAACTATGGGATCCTCAGAACCCCTCAATTAATAATCCTCAAGGGGCCTTTCTGGGAAATAAGACTCTGTTTCCAACTCAGACTGTCTGGGTGAGGTAGGCAGCGGTGTCGGCATCAATAAACGCTGGTCTGAATCCGTTTCAGAGTCAGGAATTTGGTAGGGACCGGTGCCACTGGAACTAACCCCAGTGGAGGTAGTGGAGTCGTGACCAGGGTCGGTCCGGATCCAGGAATGGATCCTGAGGGCCCGAATGGTGCACAGGTCTTTTGGGGACATTAGTCCAAAAATGTTTGGAAAAAAGCAAACTGCTAATGTGTTTAACAAAAAGTCGAAAAAAATCCAGTAAAAAAAATCACTGAGGGGAGCTCGATCCAGATTGGTGCTGATGTCGTGAAAAGGAATGAATTGAGGTCAGTGCACCGGGGTGGCACCTATATAGGCACTGCGTATGGCACTTCCAGCATGGACGACACCACGCGGAACCGAACACTGCAACCTACTAGCGTTGACTGGTGTCGAGGACATACCTGCCGTTGGAAGTGCAATCGGGCCCCTATTGGAACCGTGGTGCCATAAGGATCCGGATACCCACAAATGACGTGTATGGCCTGATAAAATTGTTTTACTTGGGTGGGGCTCAATCCGCTCCTGGAAACTCGGGGAGGCACGGAAAGGGCCAAGGGTTCAGGCTCCACGGGGACGATGTGGAAGCAGGGCCTTGATTTGTGACATTGTTCCTGCGCCATGTCCGCTGACTTGTACAGGCGTGGAGAAGACAAGGAACACTTTGTCTTCTTGGACTTCTTTTTGAGGGATTAACCCAATGAAGTCCGGGATCGCAACGATGACAGGCATGAGTGACTCAGGGAATGGACCTGGAGCAGTGTAGAGTCATGTGCCAAGCAACCACGAGCTTCATGGCTCACTCTCAGATTGGCATCAGATGCATGGTTTTGTAATCTGAGCAGGTTTTGGAGTCAAAGTACGGCTCCAAGTACCAAAGGCAGCCCAAGGTAGGGTCTGTCACAGACATTTGCCTGTGACAGGCACCACAAGGCATAAAACCAGTAGGTTTTTTAGGGGACATTAGTCCAAAAATGTTTCGCAAAAAGACATACTGCTAAAGTGTTTAACAAAAAGTTAAAAAAAATCCAGTCAAAAAATGACTGATGGGAACTCGATCCAGATCGGTGCGGAGGTCAGTGCACCAAGGTGGCACCTATATATGCACCGCGCACGTCACTTCCAGCATGGACGATGCCATGAGGAGCCGAACATTGCAACCTACCAGCATGCAAGGGGACTGCTCAGAAAAAGTTTCTGGATCTAGTATGACGCCTAGGGAATATTCTAAGGTAAGGCATCTGCGACCAGAAGTCTCTAGCAGATAGCTAATGAGTGGTTAGCATGTCGTAATTCGAGTGCTTCCTTTTGGAAGTCAAACATGGCATAGCAGTGGTGCCGCAGACCATGATGCAAGCAAGGAAAATGGGCCGCTGGTACCGTGGACTGGTAAGGAAAGACAGCCGTATTTCAGGGGAGTAGGCCCCTTACACTCCTGCTCTGTCCTCGGCGACACTGCATCTGCTGGTCTTTTGATAGCTCTGCCCCTGAAGTCAAATATAAACATTAACGCATTATGCAAAGAGGCTTAAATAGACTTTCTAAGTAACCCAGGAGCCAACCACAGTATCAATGTATGTCATCAGTAAGTTGCTGTGCTCTCCTTTTGGTAGTGCTGAATATTTTAAGATCCTTCTCAATGTTTGAAAACGTAAAGTGAAGTTGTCAGTTACCAAAAGACAACAGTCGTTTAGGGAGATACCTAGCAGCACCACTAAGTGTCACACATCAACAATTCACAAAATACCATTGGTGTGGGAGTATTCTACAATTCCATGTTTGCGAAATACTCTGAGGTGGGTGGTAAGAGATAATGGGAGACCCAGGACCTCAGGGTACCCAAAGTGTGGTAGTGTCGCTTTAGAGAGACACAAAATCCTGCTCATTCAATTTTAGGTAGCTGGCTCACTGCTACATAACGAGGGACCTGTCAGGCCTTCGGTGTGTCCTCCTCCACTGGGCTGGAGAGCTTTTTCTTCTCAGCCTTTGCTCTCACGCTTTCAAACAAAAGTTCAGGTTGTTTGCAACTGTTTATTATGAACCACAAGCACAATAGCAAGTTATATACTGACAAAGCCTAAAACGTGATTGTACCGGTGCCGAACAAATTACAAACTAACCTTGTAATCATACAACTTGTCTATTACCACCGCAGTGCCACCTGGGAAAGAGATTTATGGCCATTCAGACTGATTTGTTTCCATTACAATGCCTTTCAAGGACTGTGAAAGGGATGTGTATACTTACTGGAAAGGGCTCCAAGCCCTCTTGAATAACAAAGCCTTCAATAACATGGGTGAGGATCTGCGGCTTCACGATAGCCCGGGGGGGCCTCTTCTCGATGCTCGGGGTACTGTTAGACATTATAGGGCACGCACTCTTTGTTGTACCAGCCGGAAGCAGAAGCGGAGGGGGTGGCAGAAAAGCATAGGAGGAGTCTGATGGCGACTTGATGACTGAGGCACTGACTGATGATGCTTCTTTGAAAACACGTTCCTGTTCTGGAATGCAGAAATAAAAGAGTCGGCAATAAGGCATTTTTAAGATGTTGATAAAACGTTTGAAAACGAACCACCCACCAGCCATTCATCGATCCTCCTTTCTAGCCACCCATCCTTTCATCCATTCAGCCATCCTCCTTTCTAGTCACCCAGCCTTTCATCCATTCAGCTATTCATCCAACCTCCTTTCTAGCCACCTAGCCTTTCATGCATTCAGGCAAGCACAAAATTCGGCATTCACAAATATACTGAAACAAAGAACATAGGTATAACATTTTAGGACGAATTGCTTTTCTTGGGCGATAGTTATAGCAAACTTAAAAGAGGAGGATTTAGCACACAAGTTAAGGTTTACACTTTATCAATGACTTCTAGACAGCTATACCCGCTTCATATAAGACTACCATTTTAGTTTGATATCATAATACAGCAACTATGTTTTCTGTACCCTTCGTTACTTTGTAGTCTCCTTCAACAATCTGCAGCAAACTTAGAGAAAGAAATGTAGAGGAGGATTTCTTACAGCATGCCACATTTGCTGCAGGTCGGTCAATTGGTTACATGAGGAGGGGGGAATACTAAGAAAACAAGTTACTTACCTGTAATTTTAGTTCTCCAGTATTGGAAACTTTCATAGATTCCCATGCTTGAATCATTCCCCGTCGTCGAGATGGGAGTCCCCGGTATATATAAAATAGTAGTACAAATCATTACAAATCAGAAACTAGGCCTAGGCCCATTCTAGTTTGTAACATATCCACCTCTTTTTGTAAAAGAGACCAAATAAAATCAACAACCAATCAGATCAGCCTCACCCTGTAGAACCTTCCTGAGAGAACCTCAGACCCTCAGATTTTCGTAGCCCTAGTGCCACCGAATAACCATAAAATGCAGAAGGTCGAGCTTTCCCAGGGGAGGAGGGTGGGTCGCATGTGAATCTATGAAAGTTTCCAATACTGGAGAACTAAAGTTACAGGTAAGTAACTTGTTTTCTTACTCCAGTATTGGAACTTTCATAGATTCCCATGCTTGAATCAGAGTAGCTAGCAGTCATGAGCACATTTCTTTGTGTGTATCAAATCAAACTGATATTAACAATGCATCTATAAGATTAAGGAAAGCAATAAATATCATATATCGAAGTTTAGGCTTTTTTTTTTTTTTTTTAAAAAGGCAGTGAAAGAAAAGATAACATCAAAATGAAAACGTAAACAATATATCCCTGCATGCACTCAGAAATAAGCACCCATACTGAAATCTATCAAAGAATGTGCGAAGAAGGTATAAGGGAAAAAGGAAGGAGGGATGAGAGGGAAAGCTCACCGCTTATTGAAAGAGGTTCCTCAGGACTGCTTGACCCACTGCAGCGTCGCTGCGCATTGAAGAATCCAAGCAGTAATGTCTTGTGAAGCTATGAGAGCTCTTCCAGGTTGCTGCTCTGCATATGTCCCAGATAGGCACTCCAGCAAAAAGGGCCGTGGAAGAAGAGATCGCCCTCGTGGAGTGAGCACGGACATTCCCCTCAAGGGGTTTCCCTGCTGCTTGATGACAATATTTGATAGCGCTTGAAATCCAACGTGCAATATCCTGTTTGGAAAGGGGAAAACCCTTACGAGGGGCGCTGTAAGCCACGAAGAGTTGGGGTGACTTTCTAAAATCCTTAGTTCTCTGAAGATAGAACTTCAGGCAATGTTGAATATCCAATGAGTGAAGGGACCTCTCGGCCGGAGTCGTAGGCTGAGGGAAAAAAGACTTAAGTATAACTGGTTCATTTAAATGAAAGTCCGAAGGTACCTTTGGGATGAACTTGGGGTTGGTACGGAGTATAACTGTTTCATTCTTAAATTGAAGGAAGGGCTCCTGAATGGTGAGTGCCTGTAACTCGCTGACCCTCCTAGCTGAAGTCAAGGCTAGAAGAAGAGCCACCTTCCAAGAGAGAAATTTCAAGTCTGTTTTATGTATAGGCTCGAAGGGATGCTTCATGAGCTGGGACAAGACCAGATTAAGGTGCCACAGTGGTGGAGGAGGCTTCACTGGAGGGAAGGCTCGAAAAAGGCCTTTCATAAACTGTTTAATAATCCTTGCCGACCAGAGCGAAGGGCCTGAGGATGCTCTCCTGAAGCGAGATATGGCTGCGAGAGGAACTTTAATAGATGAATGAGCCAGGCCCGCTTTCGCCAAGGAAAGAATGTAAGGAAGGATTTCATGAGCCGAGGAAGAGAAAGGATGAACTCCCGAATCACGGCACCAGTGGCAAAACCTCTTCCACTTCAACCGGTACGTTTTGTTTGTACTTTGAGCACGAGCTTGAGAGAGAATGTCTCTACATTCCACAGAGAGTCTTACATCAAGAAATTCTCTGTGCTCAGGAGCCACGCCGATAATTGCAGGGATCGGGGATCCGGATGCAATACTTGGCCCCGGGACATTGTCAGCAGAGATGGGATCGGTTCCAAAGGCACCGGATGCTCCAGGGATAGGAGAAGAAGCTCCGTGAACCAGTACTGGGGAGGCCAAGACGGTGCTATTAGAATCATTTTGCATGGCTCCGTCTTTAGCTTCTTGAGAAGCCTGGGGATCAGAGGAATGGGGGGAAAAGCGTAAACAAAGGCGCCTGACCATGCCATCGAAAACGCATTCCCCAAGGATCCCTGATGGTGATGCCAGCTTGCGTAGAACCGGCATTTCTTGTTCGCCGGAGTAGCAAAGAGATCTATGGCCTGTGTGCCCCATAGACAAAAAATCTCCTCTAGAGTCTGCTGATCCAACTCCCATTCGTGGCTGACTGATTTCAGTCTGCTTAGTGTGTCTGCTGTCTCGTTTAGCGTCCCTGGGAGATGCTCCGCCTTTAGTGAGACTCCATGCAAGATCGCCCATTCCCAGACAGCCTGAGCTTCCGCTGATATCAGGCGAGATCTTGTGCCGCCCTGCTTGTTCATATAATGCATGGCCGTAGTGTTGTCTGTCCTTATTAAAACTGACGAATTCTTTATCCTTGGGAGGAAAGCCTGTAAGGCTAGGCGAATTGCCCTGAGTTCCAGCAGATTGATGTGTAACAGACGATGGTGGTGCAGCCACCGACCACTTATCTGAAGGTCCTGCAAGACTGCTCCCCAGCCTTCCAGCGATGCATCTGTTGTGATAATTTGAGGAGCTGGGGTGACCATGAAGGAGAGACCTTGGGAAATGTTCTCCTCGCGAGTCCACCATGAGGCGGCTTCCCTCATTGGCGCCGTTATTGTGATCATATCTTCGAAAGATCCTTCCACTTGGCGCCACTGCAAGTCCAGCTGTTCTTGAAGAGGGCACATTCGTAACCTGCAGTGAGGAATTAGAGGAATGCAAGACGAAATGGATCCCAGAAGGGACTTGTAGAGGCGAACTGAAAGTGACCTTCTTTTTCGAAGTAGGCGGGCCATTGACTTTAGCTTTGCTTGTCTTTCCACTGTAGGAAAAGCCTTGTTCTGGGACGTGTCCAATATGGCTCCCAGGAATTTGGAGCTCTTTGAAGGGCACACATTTGATTTTTCTGCGTTGAGGGTAAGACCCAGATTTCTGAACAGCTTTGTACAAGCTGCCACCGACCTCTCGGCTGCCGTCTTGGTAGGAGCCTTTGGCAACCAGTCGTCCAGGTAAGGGAAAACCTGGTGCTGTTGTTTCCTTAGAAAAGCTGCCACTGGAGCTAGTATTTTTGTAAAGCCTCTTGGTGCCGATCTGAGGCCGAAGGGGAGGACCTTGAATTGAAAGTGGCTCTTGGCTACTGTGAAGCGAAGGAACTTCCTGTGGGATGGATGAATGGGAACATGAAAATATGCATCCTCTAGATCTAGAGTGGCCATGAAATCCCCTGAATTTAAAAGACGAAGAATGTCCTGTAAGGAGACCATTCGAAACAACTGTTTGATGAGATAGGTGTTGAGCTCCCTCAGATCTAGAATAGGGCGCCACTTTTCCATAGTCTTCTGAACTAGAAAGAACCAGGAGTAGAACCCCTCTCCCCTCTGTGAGATGGGGACCGGTTCTTTCGCCTCTTTCTGCAGCATCTGTTGGACCTCTAAACGCAGGAGACGAAGATGTTTTGTTGCTGTGGCGCGAGGGGGATTGGTTGGAGGGGAATGGACAAACTCCAACGTGTGGCCGAATTGGATGATATTGAGAACCCAACGATCCGATGTTATTCGTTGCCAATCTTGGAAGTATTGCGATATCCTGCCCCCCACAGGTGTTACATGAGGGGGAGGAACAGTAGACAGAGCCAGGCAGCCGCTATTGGCGCCTAGAGGACTCCTTCCCCTGGCGTCCTGCTCTTCCTCGGTTCGTAGATCTTGAATAAGAGGACTGACCTTGCCGCTGGTTATACTGTGGACGGTAGGACTGCGAGGCAGGCGTATACGAGGAGTACCGGTATTGCTGGTACCCTCCTCTGTATGAGGGAAGACCTCTACCTCTTGCACCCCGAAAGGGGACCTTGCGGTATTGCAGCGTCCCTAACGAACGCGCAGTGTCCGTGTCTTTTTTAATGTCCTGGAGCGCATCGTCTATATGTTTACCAAAGAGCGCTTCACCATCAAATGGAAGATCTAAAATCTTGTTTTGAACCTCTGGTCTGAACGAGGTAGCACGAAGCCATCCTTGGCGTCTAAGGATTGCTGCTCCAGCCAGGGAACGGAACGCAGTTGTTGCAATATCCATTGCGCAGTCAATTACCTCCGATGAGGCCTTCTCTCCTTCCTGGAGAATCTTTTTCGATTCGGCCTTGCTGTCCTCAGGCAGTTGGTCTAGATAGGGAGAGAGGTCACACCACATCTGGCGGTCGTAGCGCCCTAAGATGGCTAAAGCATTAGCCGCTTTGACGAGCAGGCTGGACATTGATGAAAACCTTTTGCCAGCGTTGTCCAAGCGTCTGCCTTCTTTATCTGGAGGCGTTGTTAGAGGAGCCGCTGGATTTTTAGATTTCCTTTGTGCTGCCTGGGAAATAACCGAGTCCGGCTTTGGTTGGCTCACCAGGCAAGCCGGGCTGTCCTCCAGGGCCTTGTATTTTTTCTCTAAACGAGGAAGCACCGGGACCACTGTAGCTGGGGTCTTCATCACCTTGAGTCCCTCTTCCCAAACGTGACCAACAATAGGGATTGTCCTCACAGACCTTTTAAAAGGCTCTTTAAAGTCGTACAAGAAACATTCCGACTGCACCGATGGCATAGGCAGATCGAACCTTTTAGCTGCCCTCTCTAACAAATTATGGAAACCACCAATGTCCCCAGATGGAGAATCCACAGGCACTGGAGAAGGGAAAGCAGGAGTAGGGATAATGTAATGATCCCATTCCCTGTCCGGATCCGGGAGATCTGTCTGTCCCTGGTCATCATCCGAGGTATCATCCTGGAGAAGAGGAACTGTAGGTGGTGGATCCACTATCAATTGCAGTGGAGGTGGTGGTAGCCGAGGCGTGGAAGGCCCCGCAGGCGGAAGAGCGGGAACTGAAACGAGTTCCTGCACCTGAGACGGCGTTGGAAACCTCTTTTTATAGTCAGAGAGCATGAACTGTAAGTCCGAAATCAAGGAGGATGGCATACAGCCCATCTCCTCCTGATAACCTCCATGATAGTCCTGGGGAGGATCATACTCCTGTTCGTCACCATACCCATCCTCACAATCCAAGTCTTGGCACTTAACGTGCAGTTCAGAAGGGCTATGTGCATAGCCATATGGACCTTCTTCTTCCGAATCCTCCTCCTCTAGGAGGTGAGTAGGTAGCAGAGGTGTCACTTTGCTGGGGGAAGTGATCTCAGGAGTAATATGACGTTTTCTGATGATTACAGCAGAAATTGTATCTGTCGTCGATGATATAAATGTTGTCAACGTCGGCCCAGTCGACGATACCGTCGTCATGACCGTCGACGTCGAAGCCGTCGTCGTCGCCGTAGTCGTAACCGTGGCCGTCGTCATCCTCATCGTCGAAGAAATCTTCGCCATGACTGATGACGCCGCATCAGACATCACCGCCGTCGACGATGAAAGCTGCACCGTTGGTGAGGGTAAGGAGACTCTCGTCGACGATCCCGTCGTTGGAGACACAGAAGACTGAGGAGATTTTACCTTTTCGCTGCGTGTCGACGAAGACGATGATGGTTTCTTCGTTGACGGTGTCGTCAGCAGCGTCGTCGATGGCGGAATTTTCTTAACATGTTTTCCCTCAGAGGGAACAGAAGAGGGCTTTTTGAAGTCCTTTTTTCTGTGAGGAGGAGAAGATGGAGGAACAGAGCTCGACTTCCTCACTGCAGTCTCTCCTGTAGAAAGTCCTTCCCTCTCCTTTACACCTCGGTGAGGAGATTTGTTTGGACTTTGCCTGTCAGACCCATGAGAGGTCTTTTTAGAGGCTTTCCCAGGACGGTCTTCAGAAGAAGAAGGGTCAGATCTCACCCTTTTTAGAGATTTCCTAGAAGACGCATCTGATGAGGCCCCATCACTGTCGTCACTGGAGATAGGCTCCCTCCTGGATTTTAACTTCTGGAGCCAGGTCAGGAGACGTCCCTCACGGTCCCTCAAGGTTTTGGTGGAAAAAGTATGGCATACCTTGCAATCTTTGGCCTTGTGATATGGATACAGGCAATAGATGCAGTCCTTGTGAGGGTCATCCACGTAAAGCCTCTTTTTAGAGCAGGTGGCACAAGCTCTAAAAAGGCCTTTTTTCTCCTTCTCAGACATGTTGAGCAAAGCTGAAGGATAAAGTTGAAGAAAAACTCTTGAAAAAACTCTAGGAATAGATGTAACAAAGAAAAAAACTGAGCAGAGCTCAGTGGAGACTCCCTAGCACAACGTGCAGTAGAAAATCTGAGGGTCTGAGGTTCTCTCAGGAAGGTTCTACAGGGTGAGGCTGATCTGATTGGTTGTTGATTTTATTTGATCTTTTTTACAAAAAGAGGTGGATATGTTACAAACTAGAATGGGCCTAGGCCTAGTTTCTGATTTGTAATGATTTGTACTAGTATTTTATATATACACCGGGGACTCCCATCTCGACGACGGGGAATGATTCAAGCATGGGAATCTATGAAAGTTCCAATACTGGAGTAACACTGTTATTCACTTTCTAATGTAATGGGATTTCCGAAAGTCATTTGTCTGTACATGTAACTTCAAGCAGCTGAATGTATGGGCAACACATTTTTAAGGCACAGTTGCCTATCGGTCACTCGGCGCCTTTCCTTGGTCTGGTGAGCATTTGTTCAGTAATTTTAGAAATATAAGGGAAAAAGTGAGTGTTCACTGCACATGTGAAAGTATGTATATTTTTGCATACTGTCCACAAACCCACTGAACACAGACAAGAAGAACATTCTCCGACTACATACTGGACACTCATAAATGTTGTAAGTGTGCGTCCGACACCGTTGACCATCCCACACTCATTCACACACCTAAGTCTCAAATGCATTCACTGGCAACCTCCTTCAATGGTTTTCCTCCTTCCCTTCCAACCAACACCAGCTCTTTCACAGGGGCACCTTCAGATCTCAGAGAGCCCCATCACCTGCAGACTCCCGCCAAGTTCCAAACTGTGCCTGTCAACATCAGCCTCTACATGGAACACGTTGGGGCTCTATTCATGGACAATAGTACCAAAATGTACCAATATGCCAATGCTACACAAGTCTACTTGAAAGTTTCCTCTGCTCCAGACATCTATCAACACACCCTGCACCTCGTCAGCACCTACCTGAAGTTCATCCCCACCAAGGCGGACTTCTTGTTATTTGCCAACCGCAACACGCAATAAATAGTACAAGCCTGGCCCAGTGACATGAACCATGTCACCCCCAAAAGGAACACACTGTGACCGAAAGGAAGACAGCCTGGTACCAGCTCGCTATATTGCAAAAAGTGAAACCATTTATTCCAGGAAGTGTCTTCAGAACTGCTATTCAAGCCTTCACTCTCCTACATCTTAATAGCGGAAACGCCCAGCCCTATTGCCGCCCAGACTCCACATTGGCCCACCCTTAAGGGCATTCTAAACGCCACAGTACATGTCACCCTAAAGAAATATGGCTGCACCTTCCCCCCACCCTGATGGAACTCCACTGGCTGCTCTAGCTGGCACTCATCATCTGCAAAACCAGCTGTTTTCAAAGCTACCACAAGACACACCTCTGCCTCTCTATATGAAAAGCGCATCTTTTCTGGTGGCTCTCGGTCCACCCACAATGAGGGCCATAAGAGTGGAGACCAGGAAGTGTAAAAAAAGAACAATGAAGGCAACAGGCCTTTTCCAGCTATGCACCCAGGATGAGGAACAACATCCCCACATCCATCAGAACCACCGGAAACCTGGTCCGTTTAAGAGCACTTTAAAAAACACTATATCAAGAGCAGTAACAGCCCGCAAATCCAGCTACCCCTCCAATCACTTGTGACTGTATCCTTACCTTTGACCTATTAAAGCACTCCACAACCTTTTGGCTATGTTCACGCTATACAAATACCACATATATACATACATATACGAAAGGTTCCCTCCGAATGTTAACATATCTCGGCAAGAGAACAAAAAAAAAAGAAGGGAAAACAGTAAATATAAAGAAAGCAGCACAGTGGGAGAGCAGATGCTTGCTTCATAGTGCATAAGTGGGCGAGTAAGCCCACCCACTTATGAATATCTCACCCAGCCTGCTTGGCATTCTGGGGAGATATGGTAAAAGCGGCATTTAATTCTGAATCCCCTGGCCCGGCCACAAGCAGGGGCGTTAATCAGGCTCTTTCCCCCATTTTGCCGAGGACGAAGGGAAGTTTATAAATTGCATCCTGTTGCAACTGGAGAACAAAGCGCAGGGCCGAGTGACAGGTGACCTGCTCCTTCACAGCCTGCAACATTGTGAGTGCCACCGAGAAGCAGGTCATCTGTCATCTGCCGCTGTGCTCCGGAGATGTCACAGGAAAAGGGTGCAGGGGCGAGTGAGATGGCCCACAGCATTGAAGGGCTCATGGAGGAATGGACAACTGACATCAGCCCCTCTGCCCTGTTCTCATATAAGAACAGGGAGGAGGGGCGGGTGGCATTTGACTTGCTTCTTCGTGACCCACACAAAGTAAAGGTCCACAGAGGAGCAGGTAAGTTGGCACCTACTCATGCACCCTGTTCTCGAGTAGGGAACAGGGTGCATGAGTGGGTCACAGGCCACCCTCGCTCATTCGCTCCCGGTTTCTTTTTTTACTCCATCTTGCCCGTGGGTTAGTTGGAGGTAGGGCGTTATCCTCCCCCCCCCGCACTTGAACAAGGTTATGGGGGGTGGCACATACTACCCCCACCCTTGCACAAAAAAGGGGCAGGAATTTCTTAAGAACCCTGCCACACACCTTGGGAAGTTCGAGTTTGTAGTTTAGAGTTCAGTATAATTTTTATATTCACAGTTTCAAGTCCACCGCAGTTCCTTGACAGTGCAGTGACAAAAACGCTTCATCTATCACTGTGCTCAGGAAAACCCCTCTGGTGCAATGGGTTTCACACCTGTTTCCACCATAAACTGCAAGTAGGCAGAAACCACAAAAAATAGGAAAAGGTGAGTACCATTTAGGAAAATGCAAAAACAATGGGTAAATGTTTTTTTTTTACAATGTAGACTGAGCAGACAGTGTAGCTGTAGAAGACTGGCATCACAGTGCGGGGGTGTTGGTACACTTTACATATGGGGAGAGACAGTGTGCCACACAGAAGAGCCAGAGGGTGCGATGTAACGGAGGGGTAGGGCGGCACACATTAGGGCTGCAGGAGTTGAGGGGGGCACAAAGAGGGAAGGCAGAAGACATGCTGGGGGGCTGAGGGAGAGACGAGAGGCAAGTCAAGTAGTTGCAGGGGCAGGGAAAGATAGCAGATAAGGGCTGTGTGGTGGCAGGGGTACACAAAATAGCTGCAGGGCGCTGGGGACACAAAGATAAGAAGAAAGAAGCAGAGAGAGCGGCTGTAGGACAAGCGGGGAAACACAAAGTGCCAACAAAGAAGGTGCAGGGGGGTGCACATTGGCAGCAGGAGCATCAGAGGCACAAAGAAGGAATTGAATGGAAGTGTGAAGCACAACCCCCTCATACAAGAAAGCACGTAGTAACACCTTGACCATCTTATGCTAACACACCTACCGTCATGTGACCACACAACTATCATCACGACAACACACCCACCATCATACATCCACACAACCATTAGTATACACCAACAATCATAATTCAAAACAATCAGACACCATACATCGAATATAGCCATAATCCTGTTCACACAACTCACATTTAAAAGCTAAAAAAAATGTAAGTTCAAAGGATGATAAGGTTGACTAGTACGTTAAGTGGCTATGCCATAAAAACAAAGAATTCAAGAAATTCCTAAGTTGAGGTTGCATCTTTACGTCATGTCCCAACCCCACCATACTAAGTCAATCTTAACTCCCAGCCCAAGCATATAGTCGCCGATATGTCGTAACCTTTTCAAACAAAACGCAATGCACTACAAAATATAAAACAAATATAAAATATAGACCATATGCCACCACACTCGCCATTTTATATATGCATTCAAAACCATCATAACATTCCAACTTTCTTGCGTCCATCCACCATATGACAACAAACATCATAGTATGGCAAACAACAGTATACACTCAAACACCCTATCAGTCAACCACACAGCCATGTTCATACAACCAAATCAACAATATACGTTCATAAACTTACAGTCAAAAGCCCACATAGCCACCATCATACACCGATAAAAGCACCAAAAACATCCACCATTAGGACACGCTCACAACCATCAACATAGACCCACCATAAAGTGCCAACACACTGGCAGATCATGAGCCAACAAACCCACCATTTACCAATTTTCTACAGTATAATTCCACTCCAAGAAGTCAGTCATTCCATCCTACAGCCTTTTACACACTTCAAACATAATCAATTAGTTTCACAAACACATCTCATGTGGCAGTAATATATATGAAATTACTGAGTGAGTGCGGCCTATTGGACATTTAAAAAAGAGTTGCAAATAATACAATAAAATGGTTTGGAGTTCTGAAACGCGGTGACCTATGCACCAAAAGGAATTCTGATTTGCATTAAGCCTTTAATTTGCACAGAAACTAACACAAAATAACATTTACAAAAAGTTTGGCCTTTGACGCAATTTAAACCTCATGTAGGGTTTTGAGATGTATGAGCCCAACATATTGATATACTCTACCCTTATGGACAGCATAGTAGCTTAGGCACCAAGTATAAGGCATCATGATCAGTGCTGTTGGGTACTACAAATAATGGTTGTAAGGGGAACATCCCTGGCGGGGGTAGGGTGCCACGGTGTATGTTGTGGAATGAGGTGTCAATGATGAGGCTGCATCAGGTTCTGTCCAGGCTTAGGGTAGCCTATTTCTGTGAGGGCTTCTGAGGGACCTTCATTTTTTCTCTGGAACCTGATCATAAGCCATGATTGTGACGGGGTGTGTGACAAAGAGTTGATTCAAAGTGATTTTTTAAAATTAATTGCATAGTAATGCCTTGGTTCATACGAGGCTTTGCCTTCATAATTATAAGACACAATTATTTTATATGATTAACATCATTGTTGAGAAATAACTGTGTGCTTGTATATCCCTATGCTCGTGTTTTGTTTATGCTGGTCACAGGCCAACCTTTAGACAACCCATACTGTGCTGGGCAGAAGGTCATGTGCAGTGGGGGTTGCCACATGGTGAACTGGGCAAAGTATCAAGGAAATGATTGGCCCTGAGGCCAAACCTCACTGCCCAACAACGAAGGCAGTGCACGGCAGGAGTTGGCTACACAGAAGCTTGCGCATTGTATAATTAAAAACTCATCAAAGTTGGATGAAGAAAATAGCCGAAAAACAACAAATCACTGAAAAGTGTGTTAAAGGTAAGTTATAGTTTGTTAAAGCTAATGTTGAGTGAAATTTAATAAACAAGCCTAGAGCTGTGTTTTGTGTATTTTTTGTATGTAGTTCATTGCCTGGGTCATCCATATCGCCAATGGTTAGGTGATATATGAGCGTAGTTTTGTTGTTATGGTCATGACGCGGTATTCTAGGTTATTTAATTCTCCTAATATTTTAGTTAGTGTATAGTGGTGTTCCATGTTCTTTCCGCTTAAGAATGTGATTGCATTCTTGTGTATTAATGCCATCAGTGATTGTATAAATTGTGTAAGATGGTACTGTATATCTAAAATCATGCTGGACGTTGTTAATAGAGTATGGTAAAGTGAGCGTTGTTCTTTCCGCTAAGAGCTGAGAATCTGCCAAAAGCATAAAAAACAGCAAAAAGCCCAGGACTCAAACTTTATCCTTGGGGTTGACACCTCAAGAAATTATTATTTTAGGATGCCGAAGAGCTGGTACAAAGTCAAAATTCTGATGTTCCCTTTCTATGTTCCATGGATGATGAAAAAAAGGCCTTTTAGACAAAGTTTACTGAAAATCCAGTTACTAACCCAATTTGTCTCTAACGTCACACAATGGCAAGCTCTGCTGGTGCTGGAAATGAGTTAACACCCACAGTAAATACCCAAGGGATACCAAACATTTGGAGACCTATTGCGGGAATGTTACGTTACATTGAACATTTTCAGGAGGCTGGTCACCCACGGAACCGCAGGCACCCACTAAACCTACCCATCCGAAGTTGTAAATGCTGAACTTGTATTTACTAGTAAAGTCCATTTGCATTTGTAAAAGGCGATACTGCTGGATGCATTAGGGCTCAAAAGATAGTGACACTGTCCCAGCTTCAGGGCGATGAACCTCAGCCTGAGCACAACTTACAGTAAAAGTCCTACCATCTTTCAATCCCACACTTATACTGATAAAAATGGTACTCCACATGCATGTGTAGCTGGCCTTTGTATGACACATAGGCAATACCACAGTAATGTCAAGTGACCTCTTCAGGAATATATTTTGCAGTAAATTGTCTTAAGGGAGGTATGCACTATTTGGGTTGGGAGTCAGCTGTCATCCAAGGAAACCTTCAAACCCCATATATTTTAGCACTAGAGATTCAGGAGAATACAGTGAAGTGTGGTTTGCATGGCTCCACCACGTTTCATTACCCAGATTGCCCTGTGAGTATCAGACTATGCTAAAATAATTTACTCACATTTATGTTAAGGAAAACATTGAGATTTGCATCAAACTGTGAAGGCTCTACCACCCTCCATTCCTAGACTACTCCCAATACAAATAGTGCCCAACAGGTGGGTGGGCAAACAATAAGGGTCAGGAATCGTACAAAACCATGACCATTCCAACTGACTTTTTCAGAAAGAAATTTGTAGCAATTATCCATGGGGAAGGCTACACTGCTTGAGGTTAGGGTTGGCCAAAACCACAGGAAGCCAATCAATACCAGACTTTTTTGTACACTAGAGACTCAAAGGGGTCCAGAGGGTTGTGGATCTTACCAATTTTTCTTACTAAGAATATCAGTCTCTCTTTCGGAGCTCAGAATCCCCCAGCGAGACAAGGTTGCAGGCTGTCTCCTACAGTGAGTTCCACAAGGCTGGATAGCTGCTTGCTGAGGACCAGCTAAAATGGCTTTGCTGCTGCGGAGAACCTCAGAGTGGGAAAAATCTGTTTCTTAAGCCAAACAAAGCTGTACCTTGTGCAGATTGACTTGGATACTTGGTCCCGGGTCTCCAAAGGTCTGGAAGTCTGAAAACCTTCTAAGTTACACATTTTAGAGTGGTTAGAAGTTCAGTCAGCTAGGGGTCTCCAGGACTTCAGTACCAGCACTTGGGGTTCAGGACTCACTCCAGCAAGGTCCAGTCCAAGTACAATTGCTACCGGTCAGGAGTGCACTTCTTGGAAAAGGCCTCTTGTGGCTTGTTTCCTTGTAACCACACTGACATTCAACTGACCTTTGCAGTCCACCTCTTTGTTCTGGGTACAAATGGCAGCAGGGCAAGCCCTTCAGGCCTCCTCACAGGTCTCAAACAGCAGGTGCAGTCCTTCTTCTGCTCTTCTACAGGTCCATAGTGTGTTTTGAGGAGGGTGCCTTGGGGTGCCACATTTATGGTTGGCATAGTTAGTGGGTGGGGGTGACTCTTGGCTCTTCCTCAACCAGTGTGGTAAAAGTTCCCAGGGCAACCCTACCCCATTTTGCAGCAGTTCGTGTTTGCCTTACTATAAACGATACCACTGTGCAACTTACTTACAAAATTGAAAATAGAGTACCCTTCCTGCCTTGTGCAGAGCCTGCCTGCCCACCTAGGGGCGTGGTCAGGGAAATGAGCAGTTCTTCCTCTGTGGTGACTCAAAACCAACTTTGGGCATAGCTCCCCGCCCACTGGGTTTGGTGTCAGCCTGGGCGGGGGAACAAACAGTTACCTTCTCTGGCTCTCACCTTATATGTACTAGTGAAAGGACAGCCACCTTTAAAAGTTATTGAAGTTCCTGTGTCCTCCCTAGTTGGTCCTCCTGCAAGGGGAAGAAAAACACCACCACACACCCAGGTCATTGTTCCTGCTTTGATAGCAATTTTCAGACCTTATTATGGTCAAGAACTGGCTGGGAAGTTGCTTGAGGGCTAATGCAATTAGCCTAGAGGAACTCTGACAGGGAAAGGGAAAAGGGAAACTGTCTAAAAGTTGCTATTCCTAAATATGTAATATAAATCTAATTTCACCATTGAATTGGGTTTCTACTAAATATAAAAAAAATAGTGGTTAACTATTTTTCTAGCTGGTCCCAAACCCGCCAGAGCCTTTCGCAGGAAAATAGATTTTGAGGTCTTGTCACTTTAGGTAATATATGATAACAAATTTCTATATGTCCTACTTTTAATTACCACACACCCTATCCTGTGAGCTACAACCATATCTACGTGTGACTTAATATTTAAAAGGGAGGATTTTTCGGGTAAAAAAAAGTTAGTTTGACAGGTTGGACTGCAGGTTTAAACTGCAGCAGTCAGGATACGCTGGTAGGCCTCAAGCTATATTTTCCTGTGTCACACTAGGCGATGGCACAATAAAAGCTGCAGTCCACAGGGGACATTTAACTTTAAATGCCTTTGGTGTAGTTTATACAGGTCCTTATAGGAGAGTTAAATATGCCAGTTGGAGATTAGCAAATTTCTACTTGTTTTAGGAGTCACAGCACATACACTGGGCACTGGACAGCAGAACCCCAGTGTGCAGAGTCTAATAACAAGCAATAAAATTCAGCATAAATTAGGTGTTACCTACAAAAAGGGCATTTTCTCACAGTCTGTTATGTGACTCACATTTTTCTCCTGCCCACCACAGCATACATCTTGCGGCAATGAATTAGCCCACTTCGGTCATTGGCTAACTTCATGTGAGTGACACATCCACACACAAGCCCTTAAGTGCCAGGGACTGCTATGGCAATGTGTGCTTTTTGAGACGCAAAAATATTTTTGCCTTTAGCCAATAGTGATTTTTTTTTTTTTTAAGGCCCCGCAGCTTCCTCAACAATAACAGTTTGTTAAAACCATGGCACAATAAAATAGGCACTGGCAAAGCCAAAAGGTTAGCAGCCAAAGTTAAACCCACTAGCTTTACCAATTATTATTTTTTGTTTGTTTGCTGCCCAATCCACCTTTTCCCTGGCCACCTTGTGTAAGTCAACAATTCCTCAAATTCCTCAGATGACTGATGAGGTAAGAAAGGATTTTTCAGTGGGTTTCATTTTAACTCTAGAAAACATTAATGAATTGCCTCTTACAAACACGACAAAAATAACAGACCCGACACAGAGCTGGGGGATGCTTTCATTTGAGGAGTAATGATAATATTGCCTTTTTATAAATTCAGCATTCACATCATCCAACTCAATAGAGCCATTAATTAACTATAGCAGCAAAGGAGCAACATTTTCTCTCACTGATTTCAGATATCTACGAAGGCGTAAACATCTCAAAACTCGAAGCCCTATGAAAAATAAAACTAAGGCTTGCCTATGGGTAATGCGTTGCCCTATAAACTTTAAATTCTTCCCAATATTTTGATGATCTTATCACAAAAACGAAACTTAAGTTGTCTGTCAAGGCTTCGGAGGGCAAAAATTCAGTATTCAGTGCGAGGGATTGCAGAGTAGCAAGCAACTCCAGAATTCAAAAAGGTTACTTTGTAACTTTGATACAAAACTAATTTTTGTAGAAAAACTTTTTTTTCTGATGTCTTTAGGTATGGTTGTATATCTGTATATGACGTAAATAAAGGATTTTATTTCGTTGATCATACTTTTCAAGAACTTTAAGTTAATGTTTTTTTCTGACTTTGATGAATCACTGAACCATCTACAGCTGATATAGCTGGGTTTACTGAGCAGATTAAAACACAGTGACAAATCATCTAGTACGCTAATCAAGGTACTTTTATAGTTCATTAGAATTCAGAGGGATTTTCAGATCTTTGAGGCAGCTAGTTATGTTTTAAAAGTGCCTATACCAAGAGGTGTGGCCAAGCGGGCCATCATGGTGGACACTTCTTGACCAGCTCCTGCAACCCGGTAGCTATTTCGGAGATCCCCGCCGCCGACGGGGTTTCTCTACATTCATTAGCTGATGCACTTATGGAACCGGGCTGTGCCCCGAGAAATGGCCCATTAAAAGCATGTGAGGGCCAGAGAATCTGATGGACAAGACGAGCCGACAGGGCAAGTTGGCGCCTGTGACTTGGCCGAGAAGTTGAAAGTGGAGGCAGGTGGACCTCGCACAGGACTTCTAGGAGGGGTGCAGCTGTCGGGGTGCAACCGAGAGAGTCCAGAGAGAGTCACAGGTCTGAGGAAGCGGCGGATTCCCCACAGCCAGCCGGATGCAAGAGAGACTGCCACTGGGGGAATCAGGACTGGAACAATGTGACCGAGGGCCCAGAGGCGCTCCTCATGGGGACCCCAATCTGGGGAGCTGAGGAAAGCAGAGGCCACGCCAGGATCCAGAAGGTGAGTGAGTGCGGAGGGTGGAGTGGGGGGACTCAGATCCCCCATACAGTGCCCACCGGTAGTGCGCCGGGCCCTGCTTCAACCGCCCAGCCCCTGAAGGGCCTTATCGAGCCTTGGAGAACATCCCCCCACAGGTCTAGAGACAGCAGACTGTGGGGCAGGGGGGCTCGGGACAAACCTACTTGTGAACCGTCAGCAAAGGGAGCTGAGTGCGGCCATTGGTGCATTTCGAGCTCATGATTCCCTCCACCCCACGAGGAAATAGGAACCTGCATAGGTTGTGGGTCTTCAAGTAAAGGTTCGCCTAAAGACCTTGAACCCACATTAACACCCAAACTGGTTCAGGCATAGAGACAGAGGCCCAGAGCCTCACAGACATTTTCATTCCTGCTGGGGTGGGGACCACCTTCCCCTGACTGCATTTGCTGCACACCCAGGGACCTGGTGGTACAAGCAGGTTGGGGGAGGTGCCCAGGAGGTCAAGTCCCCCTCACCGACACCCAAAGACTCAGCAGCAATCCCAGCACTGGGCTAGTGGAATATGCTGCATTATTTGGCCCCAAGAACATGGCAAGATAAGACACACGGATCCATCAAAGATGATGCAGGGCAAGCTGGGTGGCCCCACACACACACAAAGCAAAATTAATAAATTTGCAGCCCTGATAAATGGGGCAGGCGAGGCCGCCAGACAGTTGGGGCAAGCTGCTCAAACTCCTGAAATAGGTGACACCACCACCATTTTGAAAGCTGTTGAAACAAATATCGTGGAAGTTGAAGTTGAGGTGTCATTGCTTTACTAGCACTGGTCAATGAGGCGGAGGGCTGCGTCTTGGAGTTACAGGGCAAAGTAAAGGAATTCACGACCACGGTGTCTTGCCTCTCTAACATATCACGGACATTGGAGAGCAGGGTGGAGGATTCCAAAAACAGGGCGAGACGCAGCGACCTTTGCTTCATGGTGTTCCTTGAAGGATCAGAAGGGTCGGCTCTGGATGTTTTCTTAGAGCACTGGATCGCATCTTGGTTGTCCGCGGATCGTCTGTCCTCCTGTTTTGACATCGAAAGGGCCCATAGATCTCTGGCCCTGGGGCTTCACTGCGCCCTCATATAGTAAAAATCCTTAACTACCAGGACCGTGATACAATCATGCAGGAGGCAAACCGAGTAGGGGACCTGATCTTTTAGTCTCAGCGCATAATTGTCTTCCCCCAATTACACATGGTAGGTACAGCAACAAAGAAAGTCCTTTGACAAGTTTAAGCAGAAACTCTGGGCACTGAAACTGCAATAGATGCTCTTATACCTGGCAAATCTTAAGGTGATCCATGCCTCGAAATCCTACTTCCTTGACACACCGGAGGGGGCATGGGACTGGGTGGCAGAACATAGACACCTCCGGAGCAACCAGACTCTCCCCTTGGGAACATCGGATGGACATGCAGGGCCAAATCTGAAGACAGCACAAGGGGGCTGCAAGATGCCCCGCAGAGGGAGGCGAACAACAACCCCCAGGAGACAGCACTCATAGGAATGAAATGACGCCCAGCTGGATAGAACCCTGATCGCGAATGATGGAGCACCCCCAGGGGACTCGCATTCCCCTTGTCTGTTCAAATTGGGGGCCTGGAAGCATTGGATTGATGCCTTTTACAGTTACCCATTGGCGCCACTGTATCCTTTGATGAGAATACAACACAAAAATTGGCGAGTGTCCTTATGATAAGAGTGTCGGGGGAAATACTAGAAGCTATTCTTATGATCCTGTTTGGAATCTGCTGGTGTGTCTCCTATTAAACCTGGAACTTCCAAGATTTGGACAAGGTGGGCTCACTCACGTAATGTGACATGCTTCATCGTAAGCCACCTTGTGCCACCCTGGTAAGATGTACTCCCAGGGCGGACTCAACATGGGTCCAGTGTTTGGACTAAAAATACCTCAGGGTATACCACAAAAGTATCCTTTTCTTAAGGTGGTACCCTGGGTATAGCTACAAAGTACCGTAAGTTAATGGCAAGGTATTATGTGGATGCTATGATCCTTGCATAACCCCGGGATTCAACCGACATGTTTCTGCCCTTTTAAAAGCCTAAATGGTCTCGGGCATTCATCAGGGTTAATGATTTGGACCCTAACCTTGATTTAAAGTGAGGGTAAGAAGTTTGTCAATAAAAGCAGAGGGCACCCACCTCTCTGAAGTTAAACACCTGAATATTATACCTCTGAAGAAGGAGACAAAAAGTAAATATTGCAGCAGCATTAGATATATCAGGCCTGATACTGATGTTAACATCCGGATTATCCTTACCACACCTCCAGCCTGTGTTGCGGTATTTTGAAAATAGCTGCCTTTTTTTGAAAACACACATATATATATTTATAGAAACATACAACCACAGTGGCACACGTGAAGCTAAAACACCCACAGGTGACTAGGACACACAGGAAAAGAGGAAGAAACACATGCTCAATTAGAGCCTCCCTGTGTAACTTTTTACCTAGTGTCTGGGGGCGTTTTGCTTCATGGTCTGTTGCAGGGGGGCATCTCCTAAAGTCACACAGTCTCATCTGGATTGCTTGATATGGCTATTCTTAGAGCTGTATCTTGTTGAACTACAAATTTCAGAATCCCTCACTCAGGACAGGAACTATAAGCCATGTGAATTATTTTCCCTTTGGTCCCTTGTGTGGCACTTAATGTTGTATCATAGACTGATTATTATATGGGGTCCCATGATTCTCAAAATGTTGGATGGCTTTGACCAGGAGGGTCTATGAATGGTGCAACAAATCAAGTAAATTGTTGTATAGCCTAGCAATGAGAGATGCCACCCTCCAAATAATCACGGTGGCTGTCTACGCCGAGGGTGAACAATCGGTCAGGGCGGATGACACAGAGGCAACATTTGCAGCATATTATTACAGGCAGTATGCCGTTCATCCGTGGCCTCCCAGGGAGGCTGCTCACCCACTCATTGGGGATCTAACACTTCCGCGCCGGCATTCGACTGACCGTGGGGCACTCGAGCAGCCACTGGATGCCGAGGAGATTTGGCAGGCCCTCCGGGAACTAAACACTGGGAAAACACCAGGATCGGATGGCTATCTGGTAGAGTACTAACGGAGATTTGCGACACTTCTACTGCCCTTCCTCCTCGGTGGCCAACAGGGTTCTCCCATTGCTATCCTACTTAGTTCACCCGACCACAGGGTATTCATGCCACACTGGAGCACCAGACACTGCATTTGCAGGGTGCAGCTGGCATTGCCCCATTTATCGGACATACGAGGCCCAGCCGCCGTAATATTGCTGGATTTTGAGAAGGCTTTTGACTCTGTTGACAGGGCCCTCATGGAGGATGTACTCATATAATTGGGCTTTGGGACATAATTTCGCTCATATGTCAAGATCGTATAATCACATCCAAAGGCTCAGGTCCAAATCAATGGCACCCTCTAGGATACCCCCACACCCCTCCCATTGGTTCACTATGACCATAGAGCCAGTGGCAACATGGGTCCGATGTTACACCCAGATGTGGGGCTTTGCCTGGGAGCTTGTGGTAAAGGACCGAATAGCACTCTAAGCGGACAACGTCCTCCTGCTTCCTGCACAACCATACCTCACGGGTCTCCGTCCTATCTAGAAATGCTTTCCTTATATGGAGAGCCATCTGGCCTGTGGGTCAATTGGTCTAAGTCTCTTTTGGTTCCACTGAGGGTGACCTAAGCATAGTGGACTGGCAGGCGAAATTACCAAGCTGAAGATTAATCTTCCAATACTTGGGAACGGCATCGTCCTACAGCCAAGCCTTGCGTGGAGCCTGGACTTGCCACCCCCCACCCCCCTTAAATCTAAACCGTCAGTGGCCCTAGCCACATGCTCCAAACTCCTTCTCAACATATTCAGCAGGGTTGCATTATTTGAAAGGGTTATGCTCCGACGAATCCTATATACGATCCAGAACTTCCCCCTACCCAATCCCCCGAGGCTGGTTTTGGAAAATGACAGCCAAAATCTGTTCCTTGCTCTGAATGAATAGGCCTGCCAGAGTGGCATATGGTACCTCCATTGATCCATATAAGATGGGTGGGGAGGGGGGGTTGGGCATGGCAGAGGTTTGTTAATGCTATTGGGCCTCACAACTTCAGAATGTGAATGATTGGTTAAGTGGGGGAGAACAGGAACTGGCGTTCTGGCTTGAGGTGGCCGAATTGGTCAGGATCACATACTTAACTTGCTCTGTGAGGGCCTGATCCCCCAAACCCTGCTAGATGTTACCAGAGTGGTCCTTGAGTCGTGGTGCTCAGCCCTAAAATGGACAGGCTGGTACCAGAAATTTACTCTAGAAACCCCCTTATGGACAGGTACAAGGCTACAACAACCTGCCCGTCTTTCAAGGGTGCAAAAAGTGGGACCTCATCGGGATTTCTAAAGTAGGTAACGTATGGCGGGGTTCCCAGTTAAAATCCTTAGTGGAAATCCAAATCTAATATGCCTTATACAAATCCAAAATCCTTACACAATACCTGCAGATGCGGCATGCCCTCCACCTCCAGTACACACTCCCGAAATCCGCACCAGAACACAACCCTCTTGAGGCCAAAATTCTCATAGGCCCCATAGGCAGAGAAGGCATCTCCTGGATATACAAAGCCCTAGATAATAACTTCCCTAGCTCCCTGCGGGACCTGAAGGCCAGGTGTGAACAGTGGGTGTGTCGTCTTGAAGAGCCGGGCTGGCACATGCATGATCCCGAGAATATTGGCGATCTCATCCAGACTCCAAATCATCCAATTCAATGATCTGCATATGACTGATCTCATGCCTCTGTGTTTATGGCGGCCAATAAGTTGGCCATACCGACATGTAATTGAGGCCAATATGCAAAGGCCCACTTCTGCAATGTCATGTGGGAGTGTCCCATCATTCAAAGAGAAAGGCAAAGAGTGTTTGTGGAGATCTCAGAGGTGTTGGGAGAAGTTGGAGAACCCTCCCCAAGGATAGCCCTGCTTGATATCATGGAGGATTATGCTGGACTGAGGGAGGACTGCACACTCCTTGGTATTGGTATTGAGACAGTACTAGCCAAGCATGACATTGCCAGATGCTGGCGCTCAATACCCCCCGCTCAACCCCCCACCACCCCTGACACTGGCAGCTGAAGGGCAGCAATGGACTCCAGCGCCAAACTTGAAGAGCTGATTTATAAGTTGAGCTGATACGTAAACAAAAACATGAAAAGATATGGGGAAAAGGGTTAACTCATGATGGCTTGGATTGAACAGTAGTATGAAGTGCCTCTGTTGGAACTTTGTTGACATTTTGATGCTGGTCTGGTACCTGTCATATTGTTGTACAAGACAATAAAATTGAATAAAAGTTTCATTATATAAAAAAAACCACGTCAACACAATTTATGTAACACAATTTATGTAACACACCTCCTTAGATTAAGAAAGGTCTCAGGTTTTCAAACATAAATGGGATTAATACATTTCTCTGGGTCCTGGGTGGAACTGTGGCCAAAATCTAAATACATCTTTCATGCCAATTTCTTTAAAAAAGAGCCTCCAAAAGAAGCTGAACATATCGCACAAGTTATCAGCCTGATACTCTGCTAACCATTATGCCCATCCATGCAAATCAGTCATTGTCAGAGGTAGTGGTGCAATATCAGATGTTAGGGCATTTGCCACTGGACATGTCTTCCGCAGTTCACTGCTACATAAATGTGAAGATATGATGTTTGCAAAGTACTTTGATCCAATATTTGACAACTATTGGTAATAATGTGTAAGAAGAGCTTGCACGATCCACATACAACACATCACTTAAGAATCCCCCAAGTTTCAAAAATGTGTTTCTTGGTCCCCTGAGAAGGTTAGATCAGTAGGCTGACACCTTGGATCTTCTCCACCAGGATAGTTGAAATACAGGCTGCTGATAGAGGCACGAAATAGATACTCCTTGAACCTCGATGCCCTGCTCTTTTCTTTTGATAAAAATAATCCTTGGTGTCGGGGGGGGAATTTGCAGAACCCTAAGGGGGGCAGAATGGTGGGTAAGATGTCACAACCCCGATCAGATTCCCAGGTAAGATGAAATGCAGACAGTGTTTAGAGACAAGAGAATGGTTTGCTAAGATGCAGAGGTTCCCAAGTTGTTTCTATTTGTTCCGTTGACAAAAAAATAATTGTTGGTGACCAGGGGACATTTCATGTCTCCTGAGGGGGTGGAACAAGGAGTAATAACCAAAACGTTCTCCCATGGGAGCTGAAATATGGATGGCAAAAAAGGTTTAGAGGCACACTAACGACCAGGACATGCAGCTCTCCACTCGGTTTCTATTGTTTTGTTTGTCTGGCATTCAGGCAGCATTTTAGGTACCAAGAAAGAGGCTGATCAGGGCATAGCACCATATATATGCTCCCAAATAGTTGTTGATCACAGTTCGTAAAAGAGGCAAGAGAGAAGTACGCTCTGCGCCACACTGTCTGGATCCTCAACTATTTTTTGGTTTAACATCGAGAATAACCCTCTCAATTTACAGGGGCATTTCAGGTACCCAAGGGGGTAGATTGGGAGGCGGGGATGAACACGCTTGACATGCTCCTCTAGTGGAGCTGAAATGCACAGGGTGGGTAGAAGAGGCAAGCCTGGAGTCTAGGTGGCATTTTAGAATCCCCAAGGAAAGCTGATCATGGGGTACACCGTTTTAGTTGTTATGGGGACACAAAGCAGGTTCAAGATTGTACCTTGGTGGTTAAAAATAAGTGTGGAAAGTTTTTTGAGACTAACTACCATGAGTTCAGAAATGCTGTGGATATGAACAAGTGTAGACTTCAATTGACAATAAGAGGGGAAATAAAAGTAGTAAATGTTGGGTAAAGAAATGTGATTGGGTTCAATTGAAGCAAATCTCAGATTTTATTTAAGGCACTGCACGGATGGCCTAATCCTAAACAAGTAACTGAGGTTTTCAAGAATGCTGTTAGAGTATAGAGTGGTGCCATGTGGAACTTCAATGTGGTTCTCTTGTATGCTAATTGAGTTGGAGGGCAGCATGAACTAAACAATGAGGATAGTAACAAAATAAATTGATTGGAGCAAGGATTTTACCATTCTTTCAGCGTTCAATTTTTTAGCTACAATCCACATTCTATGTCAGGACTGGAGGCAAGGATTAGGCTTATCTTTCTTGCTTCATTTCTCACAGCAGCCTTTATAGGCACATGCAACATTAACAAACTACATTTCCCATCAGACATTGGGAAAGGAAACAATCAGTAATTGTCCAATCAGGTCAACGTCTCTCCTTTAACTGTTCCTGAAGACGCTCTGTATCCCTCTTTCTTGGCTGCTCGTGCAGATAAGAACTGTTTTTTTTCTTATATTTAATGCTTCTAATGTTTGGTTTTGATGTTTGAGTGTCTAGCTTGCAGGTTATCTGGCCCACGGTACCGCACGCACAAGGGCCTGTAATTAAATTTGCCCAGTATTCTGTGGTACGCGGCTGCAGGACCGGACGTTGTTCCTTCGCGGCCGCTCGAAATTGTGGCTCTCACGACGCAGTGCGGTCTTCCGACTGCAAGGGGGACCGCGTCTTGCAGCTTTGCGTACTCAGCACGTCTACCTCCCGAGAGGCAACGCATCACTTCGCTGGAAGATTCAGTGAAGCGCGACCGGCCTCTGCAGTATCAAGGGCTGTACAATCATTTGTTTAAGGTCTGGGCATAAGTTGAGAGTGCATCAGCTCCCTATTAGATCGTGGGAGTGCTGGTCTCTGAGCCGGTTGGCATTCCTCTGTTAACAGACACACACCTTGGGTAATTAATACCTTCCTGATTCCCCTTGCTAATTTTTCACCCATATATAACAGTTTATATAAACAGTCCAATGGAAAACTATAATGAGTATGAAGGGTATTATGAGAAAGAGGAGGATGTGGCTTACCTGCCCATAGATGACAGCTTTTGTCAGATAATGGATGTTTCCATCGTCAGGGCAGTGTCTCATGTGGTGGCTCCCCTGGAGAAGCGTATTGAGGAATTACAGGCACAGTGCCACAGACCCCTCGAGTCTTGGGAAGACATAACCGGGCCCCTGGCGCCCAGACCTCCACGGACAACCACTCCTATACCCGCCCCCCAAAGCGGTAAACAAAATGGCCCAGAGGCTACAGGCGTGGATACGGACGCCTTTGAACGCCTTAAGCTGGCATTCATCCAGTCCCAGCCGTCCTCCTCACTCCCTCAGTTTGACCCCCCCGACCCCCAGGCCCTCCACCCCAGCGCGCTTGGAGGGGGGTGATTCTCCCAATGCCTCGGATGGGGATGGGGACACCAGTAGGCCCTGGAGACCTTCTGCTAATCCTGATCCCACAGATGACAATGACGCAGGGTTGGACATCTGTTGGGATCAGTTTTAGAACCTGGGGAGGGTGCTGGTGTCACTTTGACTAAACGTCAGGGTGGAACTTGGAACGTGGGCAGAGTGTCAGTTGCTGGCGTTGGTCTGTCCTATCGGATCAGTGTAACTTACCTCAGGAAATAAAGCCTTCAAACCTCCTTGACTTTTTAATGGCGATGACCGGTCAAGAACCTACGACCAACAGGACAGGCATCCTCCACCAGCCATCATTTCCGTCAACTCCACACCTTGACCACAAGCTGCCCCTGGTAACTTCGACCTGCACAACAGATTGTGCAACGCAGGGCCTTCGGTCCTTGGCAGTGGCCCTGCACGTCTTCCCTGTTCAAGTTTGTCAGTTTGGGCACCTGTATGGTGCTCAACCCCGGTGACGTGCTCCCGGGCAACGCCTGCTGCTGTTCGCGCTTATTTCTGCCGGGCAACCTGTGCTTATCTAAGGGATATCTTCACTGCTTCAGCAACTGCGGTGATAAGCACACCATTCCTGCAGTATAACCTACATGGCCTGTAACCACGGTGACAAGCACACCTTCAGTTAAGTGGTACAGCTGGCTTGTGTGGTGAGTGCACATTTACTACGATTAATTGTGACACATTGTGCATCAGTACTGTTCTAATTAATAATCGCTGCATATTTCTTTTTGAAGTTAACCTACTTTAATTTTTCATTGCTGTGACACTCTTTATTATGGAGTACCATGTTGTGATGCTTGTCATTTGCCAGTGTGGTTTTGTTTTTCTTTCAGAATGCAAAAAGCAGTTTTACCCCCATCTCCTTCTATTTTATCTTCGCCGGGCCTGCCTTCAATTAAATGGGAGTTATGGTTGGAGGGTTTTGAAGCATATTTAGATGCAATTGATGGGGATGATTTTTCTCATAAAAGAAATTAGCTTTATTACAACACTCTCTAGGCACGGAGGGTAGGAAAGTTTATACGCATCTACCTGTGGTTGTTGTGAGCGATGAAAATGAAGATGTAGATGAGTATGCTTCTGCTATCAAGGCTTTGGATATAAGAAAAAACTAAATGTTACTATGGAGAGGCACAAATTTTACATAAGGAAACAACCACCAGTGGAATCGGTTGAAAACTTTGTGAGTGATCTGAAAGTCTTAGCGTCTACATGTGATTACAGGGCTTTTGTGAATGAAATGTTGAGAGATCAGTTAGTGGAAAAAATGAATTGTAAGAAAATTCAGGAAAAGTTAATAACTACGGAAAATTTGACATTAGACAATGCTTTAGAGATAGCCAAAAGTGTGGAAGCTACCACAGTATACATGGAGCAAATGCCCATAGCATCCCGGATACAATCCCAGAGTGTGGATGTTGTGACTAAGACGAATGATAGAAAAACTGTTTCTAAATCCAGGTTGTATGAATGCTATAGGTGCAGTAGCAGGAACCATCTGGGAAATGCCATTTCATGTCCGGCTGTGGACAAAACGTGTGCCAAGCGCAAAAAGGGGGCATTTTGCTAAAGTTTGCAAATCCAAAAGTTCATTTACTAAAACTAAACCAATGCAATCTTCATCGGTTCATAAAGTGTTTGAAACGGTATCGGACAGTAAAGAGGAGGGGTGTGTTTTGATGATTGCTGATTCGTTGGTTGAGGGTGAAGAGACTGGTATGGTTCCTAAGATTGACTCGTGCACATTCAAAAAACCAATGTGTCAAGTGGATAGCTGTGGTTTGTCTGTATCTATGATGGCAGATTCTGGGTCTTTCTTTACCTTGATAGGTCCTGATGAGTGGCAGAAGTTTGATAATATTGAATTGAAGAGGTCCCTTGTGACACCGGTAGTGTATGGTTGTAAACTGGTTGAGGTCCTTGGTGAGTTTAAGGCCACGGTGAGTTTTAAAGGATGCAACAATGTGGCTACAGTTTATGTGTCAAAAGATGGAGGATGTTTGTTGGGCTGGTTGGAGCAGAAGAAGTTGGGAATCATTTTAGATCCCAATAGTTCTGATCAAGTATGGCTTAAGGAGGAATGCAATTCTTTATGGACATTAGAAGAAAAGGCGTGGGAGAGAGCTTTTCCTCAAGTTTCCAAGGAGAAACTGGGTAAGATTAAAGGCTTCACGCATCGCATAGCTAGGCAGGTACTGTTGACCATGAGACAGGAAATGGATGTGGAATTGAAGACCCTGTGTGAACAGGGCATATTTGAGCCCATCAAGAGTTCTACATGGTTGTCCCTGTTTGTTCTGGTGTGAAAAGCTAATGGCAGTCTTAGGATGTGCATTGACTTGCGTGATCTCAATGAGAGGATACGCGTGGATAGGCATCCATTGACTAATATTAGGGGAATGCTGGGTTCACTAAAGGGTGCAAAGGCCTTCACCACCTTAGATATGTCCTCTGCATATCATCAAATAGCCTTGCATAAAGATTGTTGTCATCTTACTTCATTTGTTACTCCGGCTGGAGCGTATAGATTCAAAAGAATGCCTTTTGGCCCTGCTTCAGCTTCTGCTGTTTTTCAAAGAGTGATGGAAGCTCTGTTGAAGGGTCTTGCCAACGTCAAGGGCTTCCAGGATGATATTTTGGTATATGGAAGCAATTTGGAAGATCATAATGAAACTTTGGGTAAAGTTTTTCCCATCTTAACAGAATATGGTGTTACTTTAAAAGCTGCCAAATGCACGTTTGCGAGGTCTTTGGCTTATAAATGATCTGCCCAGGGTGTTTAACCCACAGAAAGTTTGGTGGGAGCTATTACTCATTTTCCGCTGCCACAGAATAAGGATCAGCTTCATTCTTTCTTTGGCATGTTAGAGTTTTATGCTCGGTTTATTCCTAATTGTAGTGATAGAACTTTTCACATGAGGTCCTTCATGAAAAAGAATCAGAATTTTTTGTGGACTGATAGTCAAACTCAGGAATTTGATAGTATTAAGCAGGTGTTGGCCTGTGCCATTCCTTTGCAGCCATTTGACACTTGTTATTCCTCGATTGTGGTGACAGATGCCAGTCAACAAGGTTTGAGTGCTGTTCTATTGCAAAAAAAGGGATGGTAGGGATGTGGTGGTAGCGTTTGCTTCCAGAGCTTTACATGGCGCAAAGTCCACTTATTCTGTAATTGAACGGGAGGCATTAGCATGTTGGTGGGGTGTCAGTCACTTCTGGAATTACTTGTGGGGCACGCAATTTGTTATTCGCATGGATCATAAGCATTTGATGGGTGAATTTACCACTTCTGGTGCCAGCAAGGACAAGCCGCGCATTGCTAAATGGCATCATAGGTTGTTGGAATTTTAGTTTCAATTAGAATACATTCCTGTTTTTGTGGACCGTTCGTCTAGGTTGCTTCTTGAGAATGATGGTTCTGAGGATAATTTGGATGAAGACTTTACCATGATTGCTGCATTGCACGGTTCAGGTTATGAGTGCGTTTCGGAGGAGGAATGGAAGGATGCTGTGGAAAAGGATACCGTAATTCAACAAGTGGCTGGCATGTTGAACACCTAATGATCTGATGTGGGTGTTGATGATGAGATGAAAGCTTTTAAGCATGTCTTTACGGAGTTGAGTATGCATGACAGAGTTATGAGAAGGATGGAGTTACTGGTGATTCCTCGTGCTATGCAGTACAAGGGTTGTCTCTGGCCCATGAAGGGCATTTAGGCATGAGGGCTATGAAAAGATGGGTCAGAGAAATGTTTTGGTGGCCGGGAATGGATTGATCAGTGGAACATTTTGTAAGGGAATGTATGCCTTGTGCCGTGAGCGATAAATCACAAGTTACCTTTCCCAGTCCGGTGGAGGCTATTCCAGTTCCCGAGAAACCATGGTCCAAACTTGGTTTGGATATTATTGGACCTGTGCAGGTGTTGAGTGAGAGGTACAAGTATGTTCTGGTGTTGGTAGACTATGGGACTAGATGGTTGGAAGTCAAATATTTAAGAGTGGCTAACACTGAGGAAGTGTCCAAATTTTTGCAATCCATTTTTGTGAGGGAGGGCGCCCCTGTGGAACTAGTCACAGATAATGGGGTGCAATTTGTTTCCAAGGGTTTTCAGGATTTTTTATTTCATTGGGGCATAAAACACATCGCTACATTTTTGTATCACCCTCGCAACAATGGCCTAGTTGAACGCTGCAATAGAATTATAAAGTATAATATTCAATTAAGTATGGTTAGTGGGTAAGATTGGCATGCTGAACTTGGAAATTTGTTGTGGGCGTTGCAAACCACTCCCAGTGCCACTGCCAATATGTCACCATTTGCATTATTAAGAGGTAGATTGGCCTCCACCAAGTTTGTCAGACCATGGATGAGTGATTTGGAGGTGTCTGATTTGAAACGCGATCAAGTCGAAATGCATAGTGAGAAAGTTCAGAGCAAATATGTCAGTGAGGAAAAGTCTGAGGGAAGAGGTCAAGCCAATTTCAGAGTGGGCGACTGGGTAAGAGTCAAAAAGTCAGGCTTGATTGCGAAGGGGAAATCTATGTTTTCTAAGCCAGTGCGCATCAAAATTGTTAAGGCCAGAGTGGTCCAACTTGAAAATGGCAAGTGGTGGAATAAAGAAAAGTTGTCCATTCAAAGGCAGATGAAGAATTCAGATGCAATTGTGGGTCTTCAAAGGAGGTGAAGAGGTTATTCAGGTCTCAATCTGAAAGAAGACCACCTGTTTGGCATAAGGATTATCTCTAAGTTTCCTATTCATCTTGATTTTGAGTTTGATCATTTTTTTGTTGTTCCATGTAGTTTATTGTAAACGTTCGAGTGGTTTGGTGTGTACAAAATGTTTTTACTTTGTCTGAAGTGGAAAGATGTGTTGGGTTCTGTTTTAGAACCAAGGGAGGGTGCTGGTGCCACTTTGACTACACGTCAGGGTGGAAACTGGAACATGGACAGAGTGTCAGTTGCTGGAGTTGGTCTGTCCTGTCGGATCAGTGTAACTTACTGCAGGAAATAAAGCCTTCAAACCTCCTTGAAAGTCTCAGGGAATTCTTACCATCCCATCCACGTCTTCAGATATGCTCGACCCCGATGACCTGGTTCACCTAAGATCGGCGGAATGGACCCCGGCACCGAAAGTGGCCTTGTATATTGCGGGCAAACTAAGGAAGCCCTTGGATAAAGAGGTGCGGAATTGTCTGCGAGCGGAGTGCCCTAGACCCGCGTTATAGTGGAAAGTAGCTCAGACCCCAGAGATTAACCCCAAGATGGTCACCTTCTTGGCCAAATTTGTCAAGGAACCTAAAAAAGGTATTGACAGGTCTTGGTGTTCATGCCAAGACAAACTCTTGGATGTCGCCGGACCTTTGTCAAAGATTCTAGACATGGCGGAGGATGCGAAAGCATCGGGGTCCCTGATTTCTCCAGATGCCCTATCTAGTTGGGCGTAACGGGCCATTATTCTGTTGGAGAACGCCAATTGTGCGATCGCCATAGAGCGTCACCGCTCGCTTATGATAAAGATCGACCCTAAGCTAGGGCAACTCTCCACTTCTGAGCGGGCCCCGTGGCCGATGGCAACTTGTTCGCGGACCCATTCATTAAAGAGTTGGGAAAATTTGTAAATACATTTACCTCCCTTGACAAAGCCAGTCCTCTATTAACCGAATTTTCACGCCCCGGGTTTGTGCCGGCGCTGGTCATGGTAGGGGGTGCTCAACCAGCCGCGCAGGCTAACAAGCCCCTCCAAGAAGAAACGACCATCGCAGAGGAAGCTTGCAGGATCCTGCCTGGTTTGGCAACTTCTATGCCACCAGATCCTACCCTCGGAGGAGAGGAACGAAAGGAAGAGGCAACAACTCTTATGGCCCAAATCAAGGTAAGCGTTCAAGATCCCATATGGATCCACCTTGGGGGCTGGTTGGGGGAGTTTTCTCAAAACTGGTTGATGATTACTACGGATGCATGGGTTCTACAGACCATCAGGGGGTTCCATTTGGAGTTCACAGACTCCCCAAAACAACGGATGCGCCAGAAGTCGTTGATATTTTCTCCAGTTCACTCGGAGCTTGTAGAGGCCGAGGTGCAGCAACTGCTGGCGAAAGGTGCGATAGCCAGATCCTCTCTACACCCCCACGGTTTTCTCAGCAACTTCTTCCTGGTAGAGAAGAGGGGAGGAGGTTATTGTCCTGTAATAAACTTGAGGGAATCAACGAGTGGTTGGTTTACCACCACTTCAAGATGGAAGGCATCCATCTCCTCCAGGACCTCCTCCTCATCAACGATTGGATGGTCTATCTAGATCTCAGAGTTGCATATCTCACGGTCCAGATCTTCCCACCTCACAGACGATTCCTCCAGTTCCAATGGAACTCTCAGGTATACGAGTTCACTTCCTTTCCTTTTGGGCTGTCCTCTGCTCCCTGGTCCTTCACCAAGGTGATGAGGCCAGTTATCTAGCACCTTCTGGCCCGGGGCTTCAGGATGATCGTATACCTCGATGATATTCTGATCATGGACCAATGTCCTGTACATCTTTCCCATCACTTGCAGTTGGCGATACCACTGCTGGAGTCCCTGGGGTTTGTTATCAACGAGGAAAAATCCTCCTTTGCCCCTGCCCAATCGACCCAATTTTTGGGCTTCGTGGTGGACTCCGTCGCAGGCACCCTCAGCCTCCCGTCTTGCAAGCTGTCCAAGATCAAACATGAGCTGAGGAAGGCGCTGTCCAAGACCTTCATCTCTCTCGGTCAATTGGCATGGATTGTGGGCCTCCCTTCGCCATCAATCCAGGCGATCTTTCTAAGGCCCTTACACTACAGGGCTTTGCAGCAGTTGAAGATATCCAATCTGAGGCAGGGTCTCGTTTACTCGCAGTCCGTTCCCCTCTCGGAAGAGGCTCGAGAAGAATTGCAGTGGTGTATTGCGCACATGGAGGCTTGGAACGGCCGTGCTATCTTCGGGTCCCGACCCGACTTGGTCATAGAATCGGACGCCAGCGGGTCGGGCTGCCAGCTGTGGGGAATTCTCCATAGGAGGAAAATGGTCCGCCGCGGAGCAGCGTCTTCATATCAACTGTCTAGAGCTGATGGCGGGATCATTTGCAGTGAAATGCAGGACCAAGAAGAGGGCCCAGTGCTGCATACTCCTGAAGATGGACAACGTGGCTGCGGTTCGATATGTCAATCATCTGGGGGGCACCAGGACGAAGGCCCTCTCCGACCTGGCTCGCTCCCTATGGACATACAGCCTAGACAACCAGATTGCCCTCTCAGCGGAACACCTCCCAGGCATGTCCAACCAGGTGGCGGATTGGCATTCCTGTCATTGGCACAATGCCAGCCTCTAGAAACTTCATCTGGGAGTCTTTCGCGCCCTCCAGGATTGCTGGGGCCCATTCTCGATCGACCTCTTTGCCTCTTGGCTGGACCATCAACTGCAGAGATATTGCCCACCCCAGTGCAGTTGCAACTGATGCGTTACTCCAGGACTGGAGCAAGGAGCAAGCATATGCGTTACCCCCGTTCACGATGATTATGCAGCTTTCCACCCAGGTTCAAAGGCAAGCAGTGGACCTAGTGCTGATCACCCCGACGTGGAGATCTCAAGTCTGGTTTCCAGTTCTGATGGAACTTTCTTGGGATTTTCCAATCCCTATACCCCAGTTTCAGGATCTTCTCAGGGATCCTCTGGGTACCAACCACCACAATGTGCTCCCGCAGTCACTCTGCCTCATGGCATGGCAAATTACCGGGAACGTTGGAAAGTCCCGGGCATTTCTTCAGCCGCTGCAGCTTTACTCGCCAGAGCATGGGCAGACAGCACTAATAAGTGATACCTGTCTGCTTGGTCAAGATGGCTGGGTTGGTGTCATCAGAGGCAGCTGGCTCCCGTGGGGACAGACATGTATGTATGTTGAATTTTCTGGCGGATCTGGCTTCCTCAGCTTTGGTTTATATATCCATCAATACATTTAGGTCACCGATCTCCATGGGACATTTGCCGGTGGATGGTCGTCCGGTTGGGGGGCACCTTCTGGTCTGCAAACTCCTGCGGGGAGTGAGGTTGTCGGTTCCTCCGGAACCCAGGTATTCCCGTCTGTGGGACGTGAACACAGTTCTCAAACTTTTTATGTCTTGGCCATCAAATTAATACCTCTCTCGGACACAGTTGTCCTCAAAACTGGCTACTCATCTTTGTTTGATCTCCTGTTGCAGAGTCTCGGACGTCAGAGTACTGGACTTAACAGGTGGAGTTTTTACCCTGGATGGAGTCACCTTTACCATTTCTAGAAGGCCCAAATGTAATACTAGATTGGTGTCATACCCCTCTTTTCCACAGATTCCTAAACTTTGTGTGGTCCATACATTGAAGGCATATGAGCCCGCAAATTCACCCTCAAGGTAAGAATCAGTTGCTTATTGCCCTTAACAGACCAAATAGGGCGGTGTCTTCCCCTACCATTGCCAGATGGGTCCGGTGGACCATGCAAGAAGCGGAAATAGAAGTTTCCCAGTTCAGGAGACACTCGGTTAGAGGGGCTATGGCTTTTAAAGTGTTCTCCCTTGGTGCCTGCTTGGAGGCTTAATGCTGTGGATTGGTCCTCCGATTCTACTTTCAAGAAGTTTTACTTCACACCGGTCACGCACCTGGCATCCCTGGTAGTGAAGAAGCTTTAAACAAGCCTAATCGTCGCCTCCGGTCTTGACATAGAATGAAAAATGTCCTAGCTATCGTAACTGAAAGTTTCAATTCTATTAAGGACTTGGCGACGAGGATTAGCCCGCTCTTTGGCGTACGCTGCAGATTCCCGCCCGATACAGTTGGTAGTTTTTAGGTCTCGCCTGAGCCAGCGCGCATGCGCTGCTCTGGCGAGACTTTTAGTAAGCGGGTTTTGGAAGTGGAAACAGTGGCTTTTGCTGCGGACTAGCCTGCGTTCACGCGAGCGTGCACGCGCGATCAGGCGCCATATGGCTTCCCTCGCCATCTGGACGCTCGCATGAACGCAAGCTGGTCGCCAGCAAAAGCACTTACAAAACCCGCGATTACTTGCACGGCCGCGCGGCCGTGTCAGTTTCACGGCCGCGCGGCCAATGCTTGTTGCTCGCGCTTCTTGTTTCCCTCACGGTTATTTCCTGTTCACTTTGAATGTATATTGTTGTCTTCGATAAACTTCTGTGGTCTCCATAGAGTAAACTGCGTATTCCCTAGAAGCACACGGACAACTCACCGAGGCCATCCTACTGTCAATGGCGCACAGTTAACATAGCATCTGATCCCAGTGGCGACCTCACTGTCTGCATTCTCTTTGCTATGTAATAGTGCGACATCAATGAAGGGTGAAAGGTGCAGTGGTTGCACTAACCTGTGAAGCTTGCAGATAGAGGGGCTATCGGCATACTCCGTTTGGACCTCTGTGTGAATTGAAATATCATTTGTAAGCTGTCTGTGCCTGCACCTGCAAAAATGATTTCTGTGACATTGACAGTCTCCACTGGCTCGCAGCGCTAGATGTCCAGGGTACTTGAATTTCGAGGTATTAAATTTAGATGAATTATTTTGCCACATCTGTGTGACCGAATTTGGCGAACTATTTTCCCAGGCGCACATAGATACTAAGCCTCTTCCTGATAAGCTTCCAGTCTTGCAGATCCGCAGATGGCCCTGCTGACAGAACTGACGATGCCCAGGACCTTAATTGTACTGTAATTGCAACTATATAGCGCTTTCTATCCCTGGTGAGGTCTTGAAGCACTATACACTGAGCACCAGGCTGCTCCGGGACACAAAGTTAGTGGTAAATCTAATGGTTATTGATTATTGTTGGTTTTTTAATTAGTCTAGTGCTCTCAAGGAAACTAGTCTATGCATTTACCCCAGTTTCTTTGTGGTACACAAGATGGAGTAGGACGACAGCTTGCCCAGATGGGGAAGTTCCACCCAGCTCTTTTTGGGGCTTTGACTGGCCCGTAGTAGGAATGTCACCATCACCCAATCAATAAATTTTTATTCCAATATAACTTCTGTAACTGTACCTGCTTTAATATCTGAGTTACAACATGGCAGTCCTAATCTTTCTCACTCCTTGGTGTTCCCTAACACATTTCACTTGGAAAAGAGACACATTATTCTTGCCCCTGTAGGTGACTCCACTCTGCCATGATTACTTGGCTGCCAGGTAATGTCAAAGCTGGTAGAAGATTGGCGCTCAGAACTGGGGAAACAATTCTAGATGTGCCCATGTAGTCAGACAAAGGTGCATCGTAATAGTCACAGTACTTGGGAGGTTTTTAGGTCTCGGCCTGCGCTTGCGCTGGTCTGGCCGAGAGTTTTAGTAAGCGGGTTTTGGAAGTGCAAACACTGGCTTTCGGCTGGTGACCAGCTTGAGTTCACGATGGCGTGCACGCGCAGCTGGCATCTGGGTTTCCTATCTCTTCCTCATTTCCTCGTCATGGCTCATTAACTCTCTGGACTCTGATGTTTCAATCGCAGCAGCAGTCACATTACCAACTGAGGGCCCTGGACTACAGTCACATGAAAAACAACAGCGATTAGCATTGAAATGCAAGCTTTTTTTTGTCTAGTTAGAAATATTGCTTCGGTGGTTTGATTTCACCTTATATCGCTATTTGTTTTATATTGGGAGTCACAGCCTAATTACCAGTATTTTTGTCTCTCACTGTTTTTTTAAAAATATTTATTCGCGCAAAGCACAAAGCTATATTTAAGGTTATTTTTTCCGCGTCACTTCTTCACTCTATTTAAACTCCACACCCCCACTCTTATTGTCTCTCTCCTTCTCTCTCTCTCCCCTCTCTAATTCTCTCTCTACTTAATTAACTCTCCCCTCTCTATCTTTTTAGCCTTTCATTCTCTCACCCCTTTATCTGTTTCTCTTTCAAACTCCTTCATTCACTCTCTCTCCCTTCCTTCTCTCTATCCCGCTCCACTCTTTATTCTATGTACACCCTTTCTCACTCTTTCTCTCTCACCACCCTCTCTAATTGGGCATTATATCTTCACTCTATCTCTCACTCGGCAACACCACAGCATCACTCAGCGCAACCACAGCATCAATCAGAGCCAGCACAGCATCAATCAGAGCCAGCACAGCATCACTCAGCACCAACACAACATCTCTCAACGCCATCACAGCATCACTCAACGCCATCACAGCATCACTCAACGCCATCACAGCATCACTCAACGCCATCACAGCATCACTCAGTGCAACCACAGCATCACTCAGTGCAACCACAGCATCACTCAGCAGAACCACAGCATTACTCAGCACAACCACAGCATCACTTAGCGCCACAACAGCATCACTCAGCGCCACCACAACATCACTCCGCGCCACCACAACATCACTCCGCGCCACCACAGCATCACTCAGCACCACCATAGCTTTACTCAGCGACACCACATCATCACTCAGCACCACCACAGGATGACTCAGCACCACCACAGCATCGCTCAGCACCACCACAGCATCGCTCAGCGCCACCACAGCATTGCTCAGCGCCACCACAGCATCGCTCAGCGCCACCACAGCATCGCTCAGCGCCACCACAGCATCGCTCAGCGCCACCACAGCATCACTCAGCGCCACCACAGCATCACTCAGCGCTACCACAGCATCACTCAGCGCTACCACAGCATCACTCAGCGCCACCACAGCATCGCTCAGCGCCACCACAGCATCGCTCGGCGCCACCACAGCATCGCTCGGCGCCACCACAGCATCGCTCGGCGCCACCACAGCATCGCTCGGCGCCACCACAGCATCGCTCAGCGCCAGCACAGCATAGCTCAGCACCGCCACTGCATCGCTCAGCACCGCCACTGCATCGCTCAGCACCGCCACCACAGCATCACTCAGGGCCACCACAGCATCACTCAGCGCCGCTACAGCATCACTCAGCGCTGCCACAGCATCACTCAGCGCCGCCACAGCATCACTCAGCGCCAAGACAATATCACTCAGCACCAACACAGCATCACTCAGCGCCAAGACAATATCACTCAGCACCACCACAGCATCACTCAGCACCACAGCAGTATCACTCAGCAACACCTGAGTATCATTCAGCATCACCTCAGCATCGTCTCCGCAACAGTCACCACCACCACCACTACCACCTCAGCACCACCTCAGCCTGCTCTCGGAATCTGGCATCTGTTGATTCTCCCCTAGCGTCTGGCCGCTGCTAGTGTTATAATACAGGTACTAGTTCCCAACCTTCACCCTCCGATTGTTTATGCCCCCTCAAAAAAAAGCTTTAACAAACAACCATTGCAATAGGCAGAAACAAGTTGCCAGCATTGCAAGAACAAAAGAAAACTGAGGACATTTTTTATTGTAAATACTTTTTTAATATGGTCGTTCAGTTTTACATAATGCCTTCTTGGTCATATATAAAGTAACAAAAATGCTTCTGACACTTTTTTATTATAACTTTTAGCATGCCGCACAGCAGCCACACTTCTCTACAGCACAGCTTGAAGACATTGGCAAAGTCAATAGCTCTGGCTAAACATTTATAAGGCCCCAAAGGCGAGACCTATTGGCTATGCCAATGCTTGTTCTTTGATGTTATGGATATGTGGTTATATGGTAGTTCTTGGATGCATTCTCTTTGTTGTTCAATACCTTGTACCGTTATACTGGTTTCACTGGATCTTGATACTGTTTTAGACTACTTTTGAAGTTTATGGGTCTCTCAAATGTGGTTCTGATGTCCATGTTTAAATTTTTCTTAGGATCAGAAAACTCTAAACAGGACTAATCTGCAGTGGATTAAGCAATGTTCGCAGAAAGAAAGCGATATACAGAGCATCTACAGGAACGGTTAAAGGAGAGACGTGGACCTGATTGGACACTTACTGATTGTTTCCTTTCCCAATGTCAGATGGAAAATGTAGTTTGTTAACGTTGCATGTTCCTATAAAGGCTGCTGTGAGAAATAAAGCAAGAAAGATAAGCCTAATCCTCGCCTCCGAGTCTTTAATAGACTTGAAACTTTCTGTTACGATAGCTAGGAAATTTTTCATTACTGTTTAGTTTATGTTGCCCTCTTCTTGGTCTGTCCAGAACAAATACAGTAGGCAGGTCACCAGAGTTTGAAGGATCCAGCAGAGCAAATACTAGGATTACAGCTAAAGATATAAGATCGATAAAAAGTCAAACAGGTTTTAATGGTAAAATGCTAGGAACGAGGAAAAGTGCACATTGTTGCAAGTTTCCTTTCAAATTGAAGGATTATGTAGTGTAATGTATTGGACTATCACATTATTCAAATTATGTTTGTTGTTATTTCTTTTAGGTTATTGTCCTTTTCATTTTCCTTAAGATTACATACAATCTCTAAAGTTAAAGGTTCAATCTATTTTATTAAGGGAATAGGTATATGCCACATGCATTTTCTCTAACCTTTTTATCCTATGATTAGTAGAATGTTGCTAGGTTGGATGTGGTAGGGTAAAACACTGAGAGTCAGCTGACGCAGCACAGCGGGCTGGGTTGGAAGCTCTTGTAGTAACCATCAATCTAACTTGCCCACCAAGTTGATAGAATGGACAACAGTCTCTTCATTTCAGTATAACAGTGGTAATGCCTTCTCCTTTGAGATCAGATGGGGCAGGGCAATGCACGGTCAGATAAACACCACCCAGAATGTCTGACCCAACTGAAGTGACTCTTCCCAGTGAGCTACTGCCCAACTAGCCAGACAAGGACTGTGTGCTGCACTGAAAAGAACATTCTAAAGTTTGTGAAGTATGTATACAAGCATCTTTATGGAAAACAGTAAAATTTGGCTGATTTCAAGATCCTCATTTCAAGGTTCCCTGCCCTGGGACTACTATTGCCTTTCTGGGGGGCCCATTTGATGGAAGTAAGGCATTCACTCGTAGAAGGAACTTGGCGGCCCTGCAGGAAAGCTGAATTGATTTGCTGTTTAGTAATGTCAGCACTGGAAAACGGCATGATCGTATATTGAGTGCCCGGAGAACGGGGCAGAGTAATTTCTGCCTTAAAAAGTTAACGGCCGGGCAGATGCACAAAAAGTGTAACAGGCTTTCGTCAAATCAACTGCAAAGTCGGCAGAGAGAGTTCGACCATCTTTGTTCCCAGGGCGGCACCTGGTCTTTTGAAGGAAAGGCTCCCATTCGTGTTTTTAAATAAAAGTGCTGGATGGTTTGAGAAATGTGGCACATGAGGTATGGTTGGGACCCCCAGCTGCTGTAAGATTGTAAGACTGACCAGCTGTGTTTTTTTCCTGCCAGTTCACCTTTATCCATCGACCATGATTTTAATTTGGTGGGTTTGTTGGCGATTTCTTTGAATGCTGCGTGGCTAATATTTAGCTCCCAGGCCTCGTGTAAATTGAGGGAAGACAAAGCTTGGCGGAGCGCAGTTGGCCAGCTGTGTTTGATCTTATGCTGGCTTTCCATTTCGGACCAACATAGAGCGACTGTAGGAGTTCTCGTGGCGAACACTGCACACAAGAAAATTCCCCGTGCAAATGCATACTTTTTTCTCTTTTCTGCACGTGGAAAACCTTTCCCTTAAACCACTAGCACATTTGGGGATGATCCATTCCCCCTTCTCACAATGGAATTGGATTTAAACCAGCACCTGTGTGAATGCCCAGAAACATAGTTTGTGGAAGTTTAGAAATTTCCAAGGAAAACCATGACTTGGAACGCCCAAAAACATTTATCCCAACTCTTCAGTGTGATTTATCGATGGAGGTCACTCTGTACCTTATGAATCAGCCCCATGGTCCATATTAAGTAATACAGCTGGGCATAATTAAGATTTTTTAAATCTCCCTTTTGCGTCTATGATTTATCAAAGGTATTTCTCGTTTATATATACACTAGGAAAGCTGTTAGATCATGACAGTTCATGATATAGTTGGGCTCTCATTGCTGTTTTTTGTGGCATTATATCCTCCATCGAAAAAAAATATATATATATTTTTCCTATAAGACAAAGAGAAATTAGTAATATTCTCTAGGCATATCATATCAGCACCCTAGTTGAAAAATGTAGGTGTATCTAAAAAAGACATTTATCTGTGTTGTGTTCCTATATTAATCATACAGTTATTAAACAACTTCAGCAATGTTAATTAATGTGATGTTATAAGGGTTAAAGTTTTGTTCCATCACTTCCTGGGAAGATTCCAGGTCAAAGATAATATGACGTCACTTCCCGTGATGTATTTGAGTTGTGTGGTGTCGCTTCTGCTATCCTTGGAGTTTTAGTGAATCAACGTTCATATAAGACTGTCTGAAATTTCCTGGAGACCAAAGTCCAGTTTGAACCTGCATATTCGTGAATATACAGGATACATGCCTATGATGTAAAGTGCAGGAAGAAAATAAGTTACTTACCTGCAACTATAGTTCTCCAGTATTGGAATCTTTCATAGATGCACATGCTTGAATATTCCCTGTCATTAAGATGGGAGTCCCCTGTACTATATAATAGTAATATAATGTTAAGGATGGAGCATGAAGGCCCCGGGCCCTTCCATTGTGCAACCTATCTTATTCCATTTAAAAAAGAGACCAAACTTCAACATGAACCAATCAGGCCTCCCTGCCCTCTATAACACTACTGAGCGAGCGTCAGTCTCTCAGATGTTTCATAGCACCAGTGCAGGAGAACCCTTAATAGGAGGGAAAGGTGAGCTTCTCTGGGGAGGGTGGGTCGCATGTGAATCTAGGAAAGATTCCAGTATTGGAACTTTTATAGATTCACATGCTTGAATCACAATAAAAAGCAGTAGTGAGGCACATTGTACTGACAGTTGCGATGAATACCATTGTATAGGGATAACACCTGTAGAGGACATATCCAGACAAGGAATAAACAGAGACATAACTATCTAAATACATATATCCATATACAGATATATATATATATCATATGAGAAGTAACTAAACATAATAAAACATTTCATTTTAATCAATGTGCGAAACTAATAAAAGGATGGTGGAAAGACAGAGATAGCTCACCTTTAACGGAAAAGATGCCTGAGGACTGCCTGCCCTACTGCCACATCTCCTTGAGGAGTGGAATCAAGACAGTAGGGTTGAGTAAAGGTGTGCCTATTCTTCCAGATAGCAGCTCTGCAAATGTCCTGGAGTGGCACACCAGCAAACAGAGCCGTTGATGTAGAAACAACCCTAGAAGAATGGGCATGCACAGAAGTCTGGAATGGCTTTCCTGCAGCCTGGTGACAGAACTGAATCGCTGCATATATCCATCGAGCTATACTCTGTTTGGAAAGAGGTTGCACTTTCTGTGCTGCACTGTAAGCCACAAATAAGTAGGTAGATGTTCTAAAGTTCTCGGTCTTGTCCATACAGAACTTGATGCATCTCTTTATAGCTAGAGAATGAAGAGCTCTTTCAACCTGCGTTGAAGGATTTGGAAAGAAAGTCTTTAAATTAGAGGCTCATTAATGTGAAAGTCGGCAGGGACTTTCAGGATAAATAGCAGGTTTGTGCGCAGGATTAGCTTGTCATCTCTGAATTGAAGTAGTGGCTCCTGAATAGTGAGGGCCTGGATGTCACTGACCCGCCTGGCAGAAGTCAGGGCTACAAGGAGAGCAACTTTCCAGGACAGGTACTTTAAGCTTGTTCTGTGAATGGGCTCAAATGGATGTTTCATGAGCTTAGAGAGCACTATGTTCAGATGCCAGGATGGAAGAGGAGGTCTTACTAGAGGGAAAACGCTAAATAAGCCTTTGAGGAACTGTTTGATTATCCTGGAAGACCATAATGAAGGTGAATTGGGTGATCGCTAGAATTGAGATATGGCCGCCAAATGAACTCTGATGGATGCGTGAGTTAAACCTGAGCAAGCCAAATGTAGTAGATAAGGCAAGACTTGCTCAGGTGAAGAATACAGGGGCTGTGTCTGTGTCTGTTGACACCATTAACAAAATCGCTTTCACTTGTGAGAATAAGTTTTGTTTGTACTGTCTGCCCTGGCTGTGGAAAGGATGTCCCTACATTCAGGAGGGATGTTCAGATGTCCGAATTCATTGTTCTCATGAGCCAGGCTGATAGGTGGAGAGACTGAGGATCCGGGTGTAGGACCTGGCCTTCGTTCATTGTCAGGAGATAAGGCGAAACTTTGAGTCTGATGTGAGGTTTCTCAGAGAGCAGAATGGAGTTCTGTAAACCAGTGTTGGCGAAGCCACATTGGGGCTATCAGTATTATCCTGCAATGTTCTATTTTGTTCTTTGTGAGAACTTTGGAATCAGGGGAATGGGTGGAAAGACGTAGGCAAATATGACGGGCCATGCCATCGAAAATGCATTCCCCCATGACCCCTGATGGTGATGCCAACTTGCGAAGTATCGGCGTTTGCAGTTCTGTGGGGTCGCAAATAGATCGAGATTCAGCTTGCCCCACTGGGAGAACACTTGATCGAGGGTTGTCTGGTCGAGTTCCCACTCATGCCAAGATGTCTTTAACCTGCTGAGAGTATCCGCTATGGCATTTTGTTTTCCTGGGATGAGTTCCACTTGAAGATGCACTCTGTGATGCACAGACCATTCCCAGATGGCCTGAGCCTCTCAAGAAAGGGAAAAGATCTAGTACCCCCTTGCTTGTTTATATAGTGCATCATGGTTGTATTGTCTGTACAAATCAGAACTGTGGAACCCTCTATTTTTGGAAGAAAAGCCTGTATGGCAAGATGTACTGCCTTGAGCTCGAGGAGATTGATGTGGTAACGCTGATGAGGTTTTTGTCACTTGCTACTTACTTGTAGGTCTTGAAGGTATGCTCCCCACCCCTCTAAGGAAGCGACGGTGGTGATCACCAAAGGTGATGGTAGACTGAGGAAGGAAAGACCTAGTGAAAGGTTTGCTGGTAGTGTCCACCAGGTTAGAGCCTTGATCATGGCTGGGATGACTTTAATGTTGTCGTCGAAAGAGCCAGCGGTTTGAACCCACTGAGAGTAGAGTTCTTCCTGAAGTGGTTGCATCCGCAGTCAGCAGAATGGAACTAAAGGGTTGCATGATGATATCATCCCTAATAATGACCTGTAAAGGCGTACTGAATGAGAGTCTTTTCTTTGTATCAATTTTGCTAATAATGTTAGCCTTAGCTGCCTCTCTGCTGTGGGATATGCCTTGTTGAGTTTAGTGTCCAGCTTTGCACCTAAGAATATTATGCTTCTTGCTGGGTGAAGGGCTGATTTCTTTTGATTCAGGGTGGGTCATAGTTCGCTGAACAGATTAATGCAGGCCATTGTTGATTTTTGTTCTGCCTGAGTGGACTTAGCTTAGACGAGCCAGTCGTCCAAGTAAGGGAACACTTGATGCTTTTGTTTCCTTAAAAAAGTTTCTACCGGAGCTAGACATTTTGTGAATATCCAGGGAGCCGACTTTAGGCGAAAAGGAAGAACTCGAAACTGAAAATGAGTGCCGGCTACTGAGAACCGTAGGTATTTGCTGTGGGAAGGATGGATGGGGATGTGAAAATACACATCCTGAAGGTTGAGCGTTGAAAGATAATCGCCGTAATTCAGAAGCAAAAGTGCATCCTGCAAAGTTTCCATGCAGAACGATTGCTTCTTGAGGTACTTATTGAGATCTCTGAGATCAAGGATTGGCTGCCAATCCTTCCTCTTCTTGCGAACCAAGAAGAAGCAGGAGTAGAATCCTTTTCCTCGTTGGGAAAAAGGTACTCTTTCTATTGCCCCTTTGTTGAGAATGAACTTGATTTCAAATTTGAGCAGTCATAAGTGCTTCGGCACGGAGGGATGAAGAGATTTCTATGGTAGTGTTTGTAGAAATTGTATGGGTATGTCCGAATTGTACAAGGTTTAGGACCCATCAGTCTGACGTTTTCTGTTGCCAACTTTGAAGGTGGTGGGAAATCTTTCCTCCAAGCTTGGAAGGGGAAACCAGAGAAATAGCCAACAATCTTTCCCCTGACGGCCGCTTCTGCCTCTAGGCATGGGCCTGTTGTAACCCGATTGAGGCGGTTGTCGCTGTGAGTACTGTGGGAGAAACTAATGGGAGGTAGTTGAGTAGGAAGGGTAGGAAGGGTAGGAAGGGTCGCAACGGTTGTTGGTAACCTCCCCTAAATGACGGAAGCCCTCTTCCTCTTGACCCCCGAAAGGGCAATTTCTTATACTGGAGAGAACTTGGCCGTATCTGTGTCTGTCTTTATGGCTTGCAGGGCTTCATCAACATGCTTGCCAAAAAGCGCCTCTCCATAAAATGGGAGATCCAGTATCTTATTCTGTACTACCGCCCTAAAAGAAGTAGCCTTAAGCCAACCTTGCCTCGGGAGTACAGCAGATTCCGCATGTTGGCTAAAAGCTGTTGTGGTGATCTCCATGGCACAGTCTATCACTTCTGCAGATGTGCGTTCCCTCTCTTGTAAGACCTTTTTGGCCTCTGATCTAACGTCTTCCAGTAGTTGATCCAGATACGGTGCCATATCGGCCCACGGCTGCCGATCATACCTCTCTAGGGCAGCTAGAGAATTGGCTGCTCTGACGGTGAGCGCCGACATCGATGAGAAGCGCTTGCTGATGTCATCAAGGCGCTTACCATCTTTATCTGGAGGCGTGATATTGGACTGGATGGGTTTTTCGAACTACGTTGGGTAGCTTGTGTAATAACAGAGTAAGTCTCTGGATGCCCAACTAGTGACGGTGGCTGGATTTCTCATGACCATGAGACCTTCCTCCCAGATGTAATTGACAATGGGCATGGACCTTACACTTTTTTCATAAGGCTCCTTAAAATTATAGAGGAAGCAGTCCATTTACTTAGTAGGCATAGGAAGTGCTAAGCTCTTTGCTGCTCTTTCTAGCAGGTTGTGAAAGCGTAGGTATGACAATCATCCCATTCAGCGCTGGTGTCACGGAGCTCCCTCTCCTCAAAAATGAGAGACTTGCAAGTCCTGAAGAAGAGCTGTATAGGGAGGGCGCCTTGCTGATGTAGATAATGCTACTGGTCTTGGTCGAGGAGTATAAGGCTGGGTAGTTGGTATTTGATGACCTTCTGCAGCTGATGAGGTTTGTGGCGCTGTAACAGGAGTAGGAGGGAAGCATCTTCTGTAGTCGTCAAGCATGAATTGTAAATATGACACCAGAGAACTAGGTAAGCAGAATTTTTTTTCCTGGTAGGCTTGTTGGCACTGGAGTTGAGGAGTATAATAGTCTTCTTCAGGATATTCCTTGCAATCATTGTCACCTTCTTGGCACTTAATGCGTAATTAGGATGGACTGCTAGCCACCCCAAAGGGCCCGTCGTCTTAGAGTCCTGGGCTGGGACCAATGGAGAAACTTTACTGGGGTAAGTGATAGCAGGGGTCAAAAACCTGCTTTTCTCCTATTTCCCAGATTTTTCTTTTCAATGGTGTCGTGGACGAGGTCGTTGAGGAGGTTACTAGGCTTGATGTTGATGTAGCGCAAAATGAACTTTTTTATATGTAGGGGTGCTTTATAATCACGAATAGTCCGCACCCGCATATATTCCTTGTTGTATTAACATGAGACTATAGAACGTGAACTGTAATAACGAGAATTGTGACGTATTAGGGACATTTCAGAGTAAACGTGGGGAGATTAATCTTGAAATTAGATGTGACTAGCTGAAAACATTAACGTGTAGAATTCGTGTATGCTGCTGACAATTATTCACGTATTTGATGTGCTTATGTAACGTGTTAATTTAGAAGTGCTCAGTAAAGAATGTTAATTTTTTTAATGTAATTTCATAGTGCCTGTGTGCCATTTTCTTATGTTGCCCGAATTCTGTAGGCCTGAAATGCATTTACCCTGGAAGATTTCGCACTAGAGTTAATAGTTGAATTTCATGTGCACGTTCGATTTGTTCTTTCTCACGTTTCTATTGCAGGTGGAAGAATCATCCTTGTTACCTAGAATAATGGCTTTGTTTTAAGAGTTAAGCTTAAGGAGAAGAGGATACACTGAGTGTTGATACTGATAGTGGAGAACTGTTGCACTTTCTCATCGGAGGGAGCCTGGGAATCAAGGTCATCTCGCCAAGCTTGGGAGCATCGCTGCCTATTGGAAAGTTACCTATGAGGAGGTGGCCTTATTGGATGGCTTGATCTGCAAGGGACCCTGGGATACTACATGTGGTATTGATGTATCGTAACTAGGGAAAGTGTCCGGGGACTTCTGCCTTGCCTTGAGAGAGAGCATCTTAGAACGAGCTCTGCCTTAGTAGTTTTATGCTACTTGCCCCAACTAATGTGGAGAGACTTCTTAGGAAGGCTTCACACGCTGACACCTTAACTGATCTTGTCTTGGGAAATGCTATGTAGGGATGTCACGTTAGTGCTAGTGTAGGGACAGATTAATGCTTTATACCCACGAACTTCTGATGAAGGGGAATCTGGATGTCTGCTCCGTAATCTTTTGTATCCTGAATTCCTGATTCTCGAACTAATCATTTTGCGCATGTTGCACTGCCTTAACTTCATCTGTAGATTTGGCTTTGTATTAGTTCCAATGTATTTCTACACCCTCACCTTGAGGTGCCTGTATGTCCAGTTATTTTTGGCTTTGTAATAAACCAAATAAATTTAATTGGTAGTCTGTGATTCTTAAGAGTCATAGTAAATTGGAACTTAAATGATTGATCTACTAACGATTTATCTCCCCCACGCTTTCATGCTGAGAAAAAGTACCATTGACTCGAGGTTCCAGATCGCATCTAGAACATGGAACACAGCTCCTTCAACGTCGTGAGAAATGAGTCGCTCACAGATGGAGAAATCGATGTTGTGCACATTGTCATTGATGAGGAAACGGACGTCAACGGAAGGACTGGCGTCACTGCCGTCGAAAACGACATCATAGTAATTTTTATCGTTGACGGTCGAAATTCAGAAGCCGTCGACGAGAATGTCATTGTCGACAAGGAGGAAGTACTGGATAGAACAGAAATGGATCCTGTCCTCAACGCTGCTGCGTATGTTTTCATCATCAACAGTGGAGACAACGAGGTTCTCGGCAACGGCGGGCCACTTGGCGATGGTCTTTCAGAAGACGGTATTTTTAAAGAATGTCCCACCTGAGGAGGTGGTGTAGACTGTTCAGAAGATGTCTTTTTTTACTTATCTAAGGAGAAAGATGATCCCTTTTTCTCCTTTGCTTGGAAGAAGTGTTAGAGTCCTGGGAAGATCTTGAAGGACTACGTCCTTTGTAAGACCCATAAGTGGTCTTTTTTGGCTGCTCGAGAGAGGACTGACAACGGGGTGACTTCTCTCTTTTATGTGACCATCTTGTGGATGAAGCAGATTCCTCACTGTCAAAGTCAGATACTTGTTCCTTCCTAGATTTGAGTTTCTGGAGCCATATCAGCAGCCTTTTCTCCTCTGTCTTTTAAGGTCTTTGAAGAGAAGGTACAATATACCTTAAAATCCTTAGCTGAATGGTTTGGCTAAAAGCAACAGATGCAGTCTTGATGGGGTCTTCAGAATGAAGCCGCTTTTTACCACAGGTACTGCAAGCTCTGAAGAGACTTTTCTTCTCCTTGTCTGACATGGTGTTATCAGATAGGTAGGAATATGAATTTTCCACAGAAAAAGTGATGAAAAAATCTGCAGAAGTATATCAGAATAGATATAGCTGAGCAGAGCTCAGCGGAAACTCCCTAGCACGACTTGCGGTTGAAAATCTGAGGAACTGGAGCTCTCTCAGGAGTGTTCTAGAGGGCAGGGAAGCCTGATTGGTTCATGTATAGGTTTGGTCTCTTTTGTAAATGGACTAAGATAGGTTGCAAAAGAGAAGGCTCAGGGCCTTCATGCTCTAGCTTTAAGATTATATTACTATTATATAGTACCGGGGACCCCCATCTCGACGACGGGGAATGATTCAAGCATGTGAATCTAATAAGGTTTCCCAGAACTGGAGTAAACAGATATTCTGAATAGAGCAGCTAAGACCAAATAAGGCTACTGAGAAATAGCTGCGGTGACGGACTGTAGTAATCCCTACATGGCAGCAGATAAGAGGTGGAAGGCAATATTAGAAGTTTAAAACACAATTTCAAACACAAGGCAACATTGAGCTCAATGTGAATTTCTAGTTAAATGCAATTAGTTACTTTATGGATTACTTTTCTAACCACAGGACTGGATCCTAGATTCAGTCCTGGGACATCTCCTGTAAACAGTTGAGTAAAAGCGTTTTGGTTACAGTAGTGATTTTTAAGGAATATTATTGTATTTTAAAAGTTGACAATTAGAAACTTTTTCACATAGAATCACCAATGTTATCCTATGGGAGGAAATTCACTTAGCAGGTAAGTAGTGTTATCGTTACTTTTTCTTACTCAGTGTTGGATCCTGGATCCAGCACTGGTGCATCTCCTGTAAACAGTTGAAAGAATGCGTTTAAGTCATACAGGCGATTTTTAAGGAATATTTGTAGTTTGAGAAAATTGACACAAACTTTCCTGCTGAAAACCAGACAATGGATTCCTATGGAAGGAAATATAAGTTACTGGTAAGTACGGTTAGAATTACTTTTCAGGGTCAGTGCTGGGCTAAAAGATGCAGCACTGGGTTCTCTCCTGATAACAGGTGAGTAAATCGGAATTCGTAGTTCGGTTGATTTTAGAGGAATATTATAAAGTTCCAAAACTCCACACTTAGAAGAATTTCCAAGTGAAACCAGTCAATGTTAGCCTATGGAAGGAAATTCAAGTTGCTGGTAAGTAAGGTTAAAATTACTTTTCAGGATTAGTACTGGGCTGAAAGATGCAGCACTGAGGTCTCTCCTGATAACAGGTGAGTAAATCGGAATTCGTATTTCGGCTGATTTTAGAGGAATATTTGTATGTTTCAAAAATCGACACTTAGAAACTTTTTCAGCAAAAAGCAGGCAATGATATCCTATGGAAGGAAATTCAAGTTACTGGTAAGTACGGTTAAAATTACTTTTCAGGATCAGTACTGGGCTGAAAGATGCAGCACTGAGGTCTCTCCTGATAACAGGTGAGTAAATCGGAATTCGTATTTCGGCTGATTTTATAGGAATATTATAAAGTTCCAAAACTCCACACTTAGAAGAATTTCCAAGTGAAACCAGTCAATGATATCCTATGGAAGGAAATTCAAGTTACTGGTAAGTACGGTTAAAATTACTTTTCAGGATCAGTACTGGGCTCAAAGGTGCAGCACTGAGGTCTCTCCTGATAACAGGTGAGTAAATCGGAGTTCGTAGTTCGGCTGATTTTAGCGGAATATTTGCACAATGGTGAAGGAAGGGGGTGGGGCCTGAGGTGACATGTCTGCAAACACACCCAGTGGCGCGTTTTAAGTTGGAGAATTAATTCCTCCTCAATCCCGAGGGTCCCTAGGGGCCAACTAGCCCACCAGATACCTCCAGTATGCGCCAGAGAGCTGCGTTGCAAAGAGGTGTTCAGAGGCCACGCCCCTTTTACAACACTCTGCAACGCAGCTCCGTGGCGCTTACTGGAGGTAGCTGGTGGGCTAGTTGGCCCACAGGGACCCTCAGGATTGAAGGGGATTTAATTCCCCATCTTAAAACGCGCCACGAGGACTGTTTGCACACATGTCACCTGAAGCCCCGCCCCTCCCTTCACCACTGTGCAAACGCGCCCCGTGGCGCGTTTTAAGTTGGGGGATTAAGTCCCCTTGAATCCTGAGGGTCCCTGGGGGCCAACTAGCTCACCATGTACCTCCAAAAGCGCCACAGAGCTGCGTTGCAGAGAGGTGTAAAGGGGCGTGGCCTCTGTACACCTCTCTGCAACGCAGCTCCTGGCGCATACTGGAGGTTCCTGGTGCGCTAGTTGGCCCCAGGGACCCCTAGTATTCAAGGGGAATTCGTTCCCATCTGCAAACGCGCCAGGGGGCTCGTTTGCAGAGTGCTCCAAGGAGGGGCGTGGCCTCCGGCGCGATGCCGGTATTTTTTAATTTGTTTTTTAAGAAGGGGGCTGTGTGGCCCCCTTCTTTTCAAATCTTTGGGCCCTGGGGACCCCATACCCCAGGGCCTGCCCCATAATATTTTGTTTTAATTTAAAACAAATTGGAAGGGGGCCGTGTGGCCCCCCTCCCCAGGTCTTAATCGGCCCCGGGGACCCCATCCCAGGGGCATGGCCTTCTTTTTTTTTTTTTTTTAACTTATGGAGGGGGGCTGCGTTGCCCCCCTCCTCAGGCCACTTATGGCCCCGAGGACCCCATCCCCCGGGGCCCAGCCTTTTTTTTTTTTTATTTTGGGGAGGGGGCGGCGTGGCCCCCCTCCCAGGCCACTACTTGCCCCGGGGACCCCATCCCCCGGGGCTGGCCATCTCCGTTGGGGACTGTGGGGGTCCCCAATCCCCCACAGTTTCGCCGGCTCCCCGCGTCCCTTGGGAGCCGGCATTGCTTTTCCACATGGGGAGCTGCTAACATGCAGCTCCCCGTGTGGAAAGCAATTTGCTTGGATATTGGAGCGAGAGCAGGTTTCCTGCTCTCTCTTCCAATATCCAAAGCAGTTTGCTATGGCAGGAAGGGAGCCGCGAGGCTCCCGTCCTGCCATAGCAACTACAGTGTCCCGGGGGTAGGCACCCGGGACACTGCAGGAGCCGGCCCTGGGGGTGGCGGTCCCCAGGGCCATTACAGGCTCCAGGAGGGGGCCGCGCGGCCCCTCCCCACATCTGCAAAGCTCCGGGAGGTGGTGGTCCCCGGGGCTTCGAGGGTCCAAACGGACCCCCATTTTAAACTTTTTAGTGCCCCGGGGAGGTGGCGGTCCCGGGCGTGTGGGAGGCTAGAGCCCCCCACACAGGTATTTAAAAATGTAAAAAGAAGCCCCGGGGGTGGCGGTCCCGGGGCTGCGGGAGGGCTCAGAGCCCTCCCGCACCATTTTTGATAGAAAGCCCCGGGGGTGGCGGTCCCCGGGGCTTGGGGGCCTTAGAGGCCCCCCATAAACAACAAACCCACCCCCCACATGCCCCCGGGACTTGGGCCACCCGGGGGCAAATTTGCATTGAAGCGCGGGAGACTGCGCTTCGATTTTTTTTTTTTTTCGTCAGGATCTGCGCACCCTGGGCGCATCCTGCCGATTTAAAAAAAAAAAAAATGCTTTTTTCTGCCCAGGGGGTCCTTGTGGGACCTCCTGAGCAGACCTAGGGGGTCAGGGTGTTTCTACCCTGCCCCCTTTGTGCATTTTGCGCACTTGTTTCTGTCCCTCGGTTCTACCGAGGGACAAAATGGCTGCCAACACTTCCTGATTTGGAGTGTTGACAGCCAATTAGCATGCAGCTCGTGATCGGGAGGGTACGCGGACCCTACTCGGCCATAGATATATGTGATTTTATTTGTGATTTTCTCAGAAACTACCGAACGGATTTACACCATTTAAGCAAAAGGCACGACACTGAACCAAGGGCTACCTCTTTGCCAAATTTGGTGTAATTCCGTTCAGCAGTTCGGGCTGTAGCTGCGATGAAAGGATCCTATGGAAAAATGAATGGGGAAAACGCGTTTTAGGACCCCCTTTTTTCTCGGCCCCCGCTTGACGAATCAACCCGAGACTTTCAGGGTAGGAGCGGAGCGGAGCGCCCCAACAAGTTGGAAGCTTTCGCGAAGATTCGTCAACCGGCGCAAGAGTTATTTCAAATAGAATGTCGCGGATTTCCTATGGAAAATAGGTCCTAACTATAACTATCTACTGGCGACCGCCAGTAGATAATATATATATATATATTCACTGAAAAAACCATAAGGTTTTAGGGACAGTTATAGTTAGTTGGACATTGCACTCGTACAAAACCCGTGAAATTCCCCCGTTATAGTTAGTTCAGGTAACTATAACTCGCGCCTCGCAATGCACTGCTGATGACGTCACATATTACATAACTCATGACATGGTCAGTGACATCACTGATGACATCACTGATGACATCTCAAATGACATCACTGATGACAGCACTGATGACATCATCCAGTGACTGTGTGTTTCTGTAAAGTTTAAATATGTTTAATATATATAGGGAAAGGCGTATTGAAGAATGAGTGGGTGTATAAGTGTCTGAATGGATGATTTAGTACGTGAGTGACTGACTCTACAAGTGAGTGATTAAATGTATCTTACTGAATGCATGGGTTAGTGACTAAACTGTGTGAATGTCTGTATCCGTCTGTCTGTTGGTTTGTAAGCGGCTGCATGGCTTTCTGAATAGCTACATGAGTGTCTACATGGGTTATTGATTGATTGTCTGAGTATCTGTATGGGTGCCTGAGTGTTTGTGTGGGTGGGGTGTGTGTGACTCTGTACAAAGATGTGTGAGTGGGTGGGTGATTCACTGGGTGCATGGTTTCAAGAGTGCGTCTGTGATGGACTGTATGGGTGGGTGAGTGTGTGTATGGGTGTGTTAGTGATTGAATGTATATCTCAGTGGTGCATGTGTGAGTAACTACATATGTGAAAGGCAGTATATATGTGTGTTGGAGTATATAAATGGCTATAAGTGAGAGTGTGTGATTGTGAGAGTGGCTATATGGATGAGTGTGTGCTTGCATCAGTGATTGCATAGGAGCGTAAGAATGTGCTAGTATTTTTATGAGTAAGTGAGCTGGTGTGTATAACTGTATAGGTGAGTAAATTGGAGTGTGATTAATTATTTGCATGACTGACTAGGTGTGTGAGTACCTCTATGGATGAGTTGCGTTGTGTGAGTGTTTATACAGGTGTATGAGTGCATATGATAGTCCTGTACTGAGTGACTGTAAGTATGAGTGACTGTACGGGTGAGTGAGTAGATGTGTGTGTGTAGACCTAAGAATCAGTGAGTGGGTATGTACTTATTGGTATTGGAGTGTGTATGGTTTTGAGAATGGCAGTCTGTAATTTAGAGTGGGTGTATCAAAACTTATATTAGGGTGTGAGAAGATGCATCAAATTATCACATGGATGATGTCATCAGTGATGTCATCAGTGATGTCATTTGAGATGTCATCAGTGATGTCATCAGTGATGTCACTGACCATGTCATGAGTGATGTAATATGTGACGTCATCAGCAGTGCATTGCGGGGCGCGAGTTATAGTTACCTGAACTAACTATAACGGGGGAATTTCACGGGTTTTGTACGAGTGCAATGTCCAACTAACTATAACTGTCCCTAAAACCTTATGGTTTTTTCAGTGAATTTCTAAGGTTTTTTAAATGCTAATTTCTAACTATAACGTGCCTGAAACCTATGGTTTTTCAGTGAATTTCAAAGGTTTTTAAATGCTAATTTCTAACTATAACGTGTCTGAAACCTATGGTTTTTTTCAGTGAATTTCAAAGGTTTTTTAAATGCTAATTCCTAACTATAACATGTCTGAAACCTACGGTTTTTTCAGTGAATTTCAAAGGTTTTGTAAATGACAATTTTTAAATGATTTAATTGTTATATTTATTTTTTTCATACTGATTTACAACATTTTTAGAAACAATTTTTTTTACATATTTTATTTTTTAAATTACATTGTAATTACATTATACATTACAAAAATACTTTCTCAGAATGAATTACTTTAGTTTAAATACTTTGCACATAGGCAATAGACTTTTAAGTACAGTAGTTACAGTTGTTGCAATGGGCAACACATTTTCAAACACAATGCAACATTCAGCTCAATGTGAATTTCTAGTTAAATGCAATTAGTTACTTTATGGATTACTTTTCTAACCACAGGACTGGATCCTAGATTCAGTCCTGGGACATCTCCTGTAAACAGTTGAGTAAAAGCGTTTTGGTTACAGTAGTGATTTTTAAGGAATATTATTGTATTTTAAAAGTTGACACTTTGAAACTTTTTCTCATAGAATCACCAATGTTATCCTATGGAAGGAAATTCACTTAGCAGGTAAAAACTGTTATCGTTACTTTTTCTTACTCAGTGTTGGATCCTGGATCCAGCACTGATGCATCTCCTGTAAACAGTTGAAAGAATGCGTTTAAGTCATACAGGCGATTTTTAAGGAATATTTGTAGTTTGTGAAAATCGACACTTTGAAACTTTTCTGCTGAAAACCAGACAATGGATTCCTATGGAAGAAAATCTAAGTTACTGGTAAGTACGGTTAAAATTACTTTTCAGGGTCAGTGCTGGGCTAAAAGATGCAGCACTGAGGTCTCTCCTGATAACAGGTGAGTAAATCGGAATTCGTATTTCGGCTGATTTTAGAGGAATATTTTAAAGTTCCAAAACTCCACACTTAGAAGAATTTCCAAGTGAAACCAGTCAATGTTAGCCTATGGAAGGAAATTCAAGTTCCTGGTAAGTACGGTTAAAATTACTTTTCAGGACCAGTACTGGGCTGAAAGATACAGCACTGAGGTCTCTCCTGATAACAGGTGAGTAAATCGGAATTCGTATTTCGGCTGATTTTAGAGGAATATTTGTATGTTTCAAAAATCAACACAAACTTTTTCAGCAAAAAGCAGGCAATGATATCCTATGGAAGGAAATTCAAGTTACTGGTAAGTACGGTTCAAATTACTTTTGAGGATCAGTACTGGGCTGAAAGATGCAGCACTGAGGTCTCTCCTGATAACAGGTGAGTAAATCGGAATTCGTATTTCGGCAGATTTTAGAGGAATATTTGCACAATGGTGAAGGGAGGGGGTGGGCCTGAGGTGACATCTGTGCAAACGCGCCCCGTGGCGCGTTTTAAGTTGGGGGATTAAGTCCCCTTGAATCATGAGGGTCCCTAGGGGCAAACTAGCCCACCAGGAACCTCCAGTATGCGCCAGAGGCTGCGTTGCAGAGACGTGTAGAGAGGCCACACCCCTTTTTACACCTCTCTGCAACGCAGCTCTGTGGCGCTTTCTGGATGTACCTGTTGGGCTAGTTGGCCCTCAGGGACCCTCAGGATTGAAGGGATTTAATTCCCATCTTAAAACGCGCCACAGGGCCTGTTTGCACACATGTCACCTCAGGCCCCGCCCTCCCTTCACCACTGCAAACGCGCCCGTGGCGCGTTTTAAGTCGGGGGATTAACTCCCCTTGAATCCTGAGGGTCCCTGGGGTGCAACTAGCCCACCAGCTACCTCCATTAAGCGCCACAGAGCTGCGTTGCAGAGAGGTGTAAAAGGGGCGTGGCCTCTGTACACCTCTCTGCAAGGCAGCCCTGGCGCATACTGGAGGTTCCTGGTGGGCTAGTTGGCCCCAGGGACCCCAGTATTCAAGGGAATTACTTCCCCTTCTTAAAACGCGCCAGGGGCGCGTTTGCAGAGTACTGCAGGGAGGGGCGGGGCCTCCCGGCACAATGCCGTTTTTTTTTTTTATGGGAGGGTGGCTGCGTGGCCCCCTTCCCTCGTCCACTTTGGCCCCGGGGACCCCACACCCGGGGCCTGAGCATTTTTTGTTTTATTTATTTATTTATTTATTTTAAACGGGAAGGGTGCCGCGTGGCCCCCTTCCCTGGGCCTCTATTGGCCCCGGGGACCCCATCCCCGGGGCATGCCCTCTTTTTAAATAAAAATATGGAGGGGGCTGCGTGGCCCCCTCCTCAGGCTCATTAAGGCCCGGGGACCCCATCCTCGGGGCCGGCCTTGCCCTTATTTTTTTTATTTTTATTTATTTTTTTATTTGGGGAGGGGGCTGCGTGGCCCCACTCCCGAGCCACTTATGGCCCCGGGGACCCCATCCCCGGGGCCTGGCCTCTGGTTGGGGACTGTGGGGGTCCCCAATCCCCCACAGTCCTGCCGGCTCCCGCGTCCTATGGGAGCCGGCATTGCTTTTCCACATGGGGAGCAGCTAAGATGCTGCTCCCCGTGTGGAAAAGCATTAGTTTGCATTTTGAAAGAGAGACCAGGTTTCCTGCTCTCCTTTCAAAATGCAAACAAAGTTTGCTATGACAGGGCGGGAGCCGCGAGGCTCCCGTCCTGTCATAGCAAACATCAGTGTCCCGGGGGTAGGCACCCCAGGACACTGCAGGAGCCGGCCCTGGGGGTGGCGGTCCCCAGGGCCATCAAGGGCTCCAGGAGGGGCCGCGCGGCCCCCTCCTACATTTTGAAAGCCCCGGGAGGTGGTGGTCCCCGGGGCTTGGGGGTCCAAAACGGACCCCCATTTTCAATTTTCTTAGTGCCCCGGGAGGTGGTGGTCCCCGGGCGTGTGGGGGCTGGAACCCCCACATAGGTTTAAAAAAAAGCCCCGGGAGGTGGCGGTCCCCGGGGCTGCGGGAGGGCTCAGAGCCCTCCCGCACCATTATGATAAAGCCCCGGGGGGTGGTGGTCCCCGGGGCTTGGGGGCCCTTAGAGGCCCCCATACATAAAATAAACCCCCAGCATGCCCCCGGGACTTGGCCCACCCGGGGCAAATTAACATCGAGCGCGGGAGACCGCGCTTCGATTTTTATCGGCAGGATCCGCGCACCCTGAGCGCATCCTGCCGATTTAAAAAAAAATGCTTTTTGCCCAGGGGTCCTTGTGGGACCCCTGAGCAGACCCTAGGGGGTCAGGGTGTTTCTACCCTGCCCCCTTTGTGCGTTTGCGCACTTTTTTTACTGCTTTCTTGTTCCTCGGTTCTACAGAGGAACAAGATGGCTGCCAACACTTCCTGGTTTGGAGTGTTGACAGCCAATTAGCAGACAGCTCGTGATCGGGAGGGTGCGCGGATCCTCCGTGCCCATAGATATATATGTACTTTTACTTTTGATTTTCTCAGGAACTACTGAACGGATTTACACCATTTAACAAAAGGGTTCTTTCTGAACCAAGAACTACCTCTTTGCCAAATTTGGTGTAATTCCGTTCAGCAGTTCGGGCTGTAGCCGTGTCTAAAGTTTCCTATGGAAAAATGAATGGGGAAAACGCGTTTTGGGACCCCCCTTTTTTCTTGGCCACCGCTTAACGAATCACCCCGAGACTTTCAGGGTAGGAGCGGACCGGAGCGCCCCACAAAGTTTGAAAATTTCGCGAAGATACGTCAACCGGCGCGAGAGTTATTTCAAATAGAATGTCGTGGATTTCCTATGGATAATAGGTTTTAACTATAACTATCTACTGGCGACCGCCATTAGATAATATATATATATTTCACAGTTCTCTCACCGAAAAAATATATCCCCAGGCAAGAGTCACGGCACGACTGCAGGATAAGATAAGTTTGTTTATTTCTTTTTACATACACACCCTGTGCAAGAATAGCAAAATGGACGGTCTACGCGTTTCGGCTACCACTAGCCTTCTACTGGACCATAGAGTCCCTTGTGTCTAGACAACATTATATAAAGTGCAACGTGCTTAACCCCTTGTTTATGTCAATCATTTTGAAAAACTAGACTAGCAACCTCAATCACTTTTGATGGAATAATTTTGCCACCATTTTTTCTTTTTCTTTTTCCTTTTTACCGTCAATCACTGTAAAGTACATTCTGTCACTTAAAGTAAAGTGCAAATAGTGCATATATCCTATAATTACAATAAATAGACCTTCAAATCATAACGATATTACAAAGTTAATGTTATCCCAAAGAGGCGTGCTCAAAAATTATACATTCAGCTTTCTTGTGTTTGTGTGTATCCTCATTAGGCAATAAAATAAAGTAAAGGCTGCACAATTTAAAAGATGATTTTCAAATAATCCACTACTTCCATCATAATTCCTGATGAATCATCAATGTAAGGTAAAATTCATTTTCGATGGTTCATTAAAATGAATTTAAAATATTTAAAAAAATATTTAGTTAAAAATATTTCCAAAAAAGTGTAATATTAATATTAGAAATGCTAAAAACCTACTAACAATTGCTAATAAACTTTTTGCGTGAAGTACACAAACATTAAAGATTTTTTTACCATTTCATATATTTACATTGTAGCAGCATTTATACATTTCTTATACACCTCACCACATCTGGTTATTCTAACCAAGAATTTAACCATTCTTTTGTCTTTTCTGGAAGGATCTCTAAGATATATTATCAGGATCTTTCCGCGTCAATCCCTTCTTTCCACTCTAATTGGACAATCTATATAATTTGTGCAGTCTATTACCAGTGTAATCTTCTAACACTACCAAATCAACACTGATGCCTCTATGTAATTCGTGAGCAAACGCACTCATGCTTCATAGCTGATGCCCACTATCTGCGACACCAATTCGTCAGATTGTTCTGTCTATGCATTGCAGCCATTTCATTCTAAAACACCATCTATGCTTTTTAAGAGTGACAGTCAACATTAATTCTAAAAAAGTTTTTTGGGGACAAAGTTTTTTGAGGCACATATACACATATATAGGTATAGGGAGAAATACATGAAAGTCAGATAAAAAGTAAAGGTAGAGGTTAAAGTCAAAATCAATGAGGGAAGATCACAGAAGAAATTTCATCCTATATACAGTTACACATTCAATATAGAAGCTTATTGAGAATCAAACACTAATCATGTCAAATTCATTAAAGAGTTTCTCGGCAAAGAACCATCTTTTGACCACAATAGATTTAGTTCTTATCCTATTTCACAATTCAGTCCTCAACCTCCATTTTTACAGATGTACATGCAGTTCAGCATCTTGATTGTGGCCATAAGGATGTTCTGTACCAATTGCCAATATCATTCGGGATTCTGCTCGTCTTAATTTCAAAGTTCTATCTCCATCCCTCTCCGTTAATTTGGCAATCTTTAATCCAGAATATTAAAAAAAATTACAGTCACTTGAGTGAAAGTCAAAGAAATGTTTTGAAATCGGGTAGCTAAAATCCTTATTCTTTATGGCACGCAAATGCTGTAAAATCCTTAATTTCAATTTATTGATAGTGCTGCCAATATAATGTTTTCCACATGGACAAGTTAGTCTATACACTACAAATTTTGATTTGCATGTAATGTGATCTTGAATCAACTCTGTTCGTCCATTCTGTAGGTCAAAAGATGTAATATTAGAACCATGTTCACAGGCCCGACACTTTGAACATTTCCAAAAGCCTGGAGTTGAAAGCCACGACTTAGACCTCACTTCTCGTGTTTTTAGGTGACTTTGCGTTAAAATGTCCGCTAGAGATGCTGTTTTCCTAAACGTAATGCTGGGATATGATGTTAATGTCGTTCTCAATGTCTCATCCAGCATTAACATTTTCCAATTTCTTCTAATGATACCTTTGATTTCACCACTTTGGTTATTAAAATCCATAATCAGTCGTGTGGTGCTATCCCCCTGATCCCTTTCATCACCAATGTATCCTTTTTTGTTTTTTCTTCTTTTTATTTGTGTTGGAGTTAGCAGATCCTTTCTTATTTTGCCTTTTACACGTATTCTTGCATTTTCAATGACATCCAATGGATAACCTCTCTCTAAGAAGCGACAGCTCATATTGTCTAGTTCACATTTCAGGTCAGTTGTTTCTGTGCAATTTCTTTTAGCACGTAACATTTCTCCATAGTGTATGCTCCATTTCAAATTTTGCGGATGACCACTATTCGCATGCAATATACTGTTGCAAGATGTTGGCTTTCTATGCATTTTGGAGCATACCCTATGTTCTTTTATAAAAACTTCAACGTCCAGGAAGATGATATTAGTTTCACTAATATTAGAGGTGAAAGTGAGGTTATACTTGTTGTTTTCTAAAGAGTCAATGAATTCTTGTAGTTCAATCTGATTCCCTTCCCACACAACAAATAAATCGTCGATAAATCGACACCAAGTTCTTACTTTCAAGTGGGTTTGGTTAGCCAGGATCTCTGTCTCCCAGACTGCCATCAGCAGATTTGCATATGTGGGGGAAAATGACGTCCCCATTGCCGTTCCTTGTCTCTGCCGATATAGATCTCCTTTGAAGAGGAATACATTGTGTTCTAGGCAATAGGTAAGCATCTCCAGCAGCATTTCTGAATGTTGTAAAAAATGTATAGATCTGGTCTGTAAGAATGTTTTGGCTGCTTCTATTCCATCCTTGTGTCGGATAGATGTATACAAGGATGAAACATCTATTGTCGCCATTATTAGTCCCTCTTTCCACTCAATTTCTTGAATTTTATTTAAAAAATCCATTGTGTCCCTCAGATAAGAAGGTAAAGAGGTCACGTAACTCATTAAAAAAATGTCCACAAATCTAGACGTTGATTCCAGTAGTGACCCAATAGAACTGACTATTGGTCGTCCAGGCGGATTTTTCATGGTTTTATGGACTTTTGGTAAAAAGTAAATAGTGGCAGTGATCGGATGTTCTGTCTTCAAATATAAAAATTCTTCCAAATTTATCAGATCCTGTTGCTTCCAATTCAATAGCATTTGGTGGTATTCAACAGTCCATTGCTCGATTGGATTATCCGGAAGTTTTTCATAGTGGTCACCATTACTCAACTGTCTCATTGCTTCAGTTGTGTAGTCACTCAGATTTTGGACCACAATATTTCCGCCTTTGTCGGAAGCTTTAATGATTATTTCCGGATCTTCCCTGAGTTCTCTCAAAGCTTTGTGTTCTCCTGCTGTCAAATTCCACTTTTTCCTTTTCCACTTTTTTTCAGTATGCTTGTTTTCTGCACCATTTCTTGCTATTTTATTGATTTCTTCCACCATAATCTCATGAAACAAATCTATTTTATTCCCAGATGGGAACTGTGGACAAAAGGTTGATTGTTTTCTAAATCCACTTTCACCCCCTTTGTTTGTGATTATCCCCAGTCTCTTGCACAGTTCTTGATCCGTTTCCAAGGATTGTTCATTGTTCCCATTATTTTCTTCTGTTTCCAGAGATGTTAATATTCTGAGGGTTGGTAGGTCACTCTGTGTTAGGGGTGAGGGGTCTTGATCACCAGTCGATCTGCACTGTGGTTTCATGGTCTTTTCCGCAAAATATTTCTTAAGTTTTACCTTTCGGCAGAATTTATAGAGGTCTATACGTAGGGTGGGTATGTATTTGTCATTGTTGGGGCAGAAGGATAATCCTTTTTCTAGTAATTGGATTTGAGTATTGTTCAGGATCTTATTCAATATGTTGATTACAAGGTTATTCTTTGTAAGTTTCTTATTCAGTTTTGCTTTTGCTTTCCTTTTCCTTTCTTTGGTTTTGCTCCTCCTTCTGCTCCTTCTGTTAAAGTTTTGTTTTGTCCTCTTCCCCATGTTGTTCCTCTGCCTCTCCCTCGTTGCCGCGTTATCATCTGGGCCAGACGCATTTCCCCACAAAAATCCAGGTTTGTGGCATTTGTCTCCTCATCTGCTGAGCTCGGGTCAGAGCTTTCCGCGGTTTCTGACGCTTCTTCCCCTGCATGTTTATCCATCACCACTCTATTTCTGTGCATGTCATATTTCCTGGCAAATGTATAGATCCGCCCACTGGTGTAATCAATTCTATCTCTACTAAACTTATTCGCCTTCCTTTTTTCCACATCCGCTTCATGTTTATTGATTTTCTTCTCCATGTTTTCAATTAATTCTTTATTTTCCTCTGACGTTGGAAATTGGGTTAATTCATTTTCCAAGTTCTCAATTATTTTCATCAGTTTCTCCAATTTCCGCTCAGCATGAATAATCAGGGTCCTCATCAGTTTGAAAGAGCATTCATTAGTGTCTATCTGCCATTGTTTTATCAAATCCATATCAAGATCATTTAATGTGGGCATTATTAAAATTCTCAAGCCTCTAGGTATTCTTTTATATTCAATATATTTCTCCAATGTGGTTTTCTCCCACCATTTGTTCACCTCCAATATTCGATTTTGCTGTAATTCCCTCAGGACACCACCTATAGTTTTTTTCTTCTTATCTTCTGATGTTTCCCTTATATTGGCGCTTGTACTGGGGACCGCATCATCATTCAACAGCTCACTGGCTCTCAATAAACGATTTCTCCCTTTCTCAGCCATGTTAATGGTGAATGTGATAAGGGTTGCTATTGTTTGTCTTTAATTGCTATGTTAGCCAGGGTGTGTTGTTATTATTCTATGGGTACTCGTTAGTCCTTCTCCGGATTTATAGAGTCCCTAATTCCTGCAGTGGAAACCAATAGCTTTGTATATTGGGTCCCCAAAGGATATGTTGGCGGGGTATTTTAAATACTGCTTAACCCCCTTTGGAGTATCTTTACACTCGTGTGGTCCAATTTTATATATATATTTCAGCTCCAACTCTCCTCCAAACCAAGGGAAATCCCAAAGGAAAACAGCACTCACGGGGGCAGGTTCCGTAAGTTTATTTTCTCAGAACTGGCACTCAACAACAGACGCGTTGCAGAGAGGTGTAAAAAGGGGCGTGGCCTCTGAACACCTCTCTGCAATGCAGCTCCCTGGCGCATACTGGAGGTACCTGGTGGGCTAGTTGGCCCCCAGGGCCCCTCAGTATTCAAGGGGAATTAATTCCCCAACTTTAAACGCGCCAGGGGGCGCATTTGCTGAGTGTTGCAGGGAGGGGGCGGGGCCTATCCGTGATGCCGGCTTTTTTTTTTTAAGAAGGGGGGCTGTGTGGCCCCCCTTCTCTTGCCTTTTTTTGTGCCCTGGGGACCCCATCCCCCAGGGCCTGGCCCCCTTTTAAAAAAAAAAAATGTAAATGGGAGGGGGGCCGCGCGGGCTCCCCTCCCGTGGCCAATTCCGGCCCCGGGGACCCCATCCCCCGGGGCATGGCCACACATATTGTTTTTTTATAGGAAGGGGGGGGCTGCATGGCCCCCCTCCTAAGGCCTCTATTGGCCCCGGGGACCCCATCCCCCGGGGCCCGCCTTTATTTAATAATTATTTTGGGTGGGAGGGGGGCCGCGTGGACCCCCTCCCGGGCCACTTCTGGCCCCGGGAACCCCATCCCCCGGGGCTTGGCAATCCTTTTTTATTTTTTTTGTGAGGGGGGCCGCGTGGCCCCCCCTCCTCAGGCCAAATATGGCCCCGGGGACCCCATCCCCCGTGGCTTGGCCTCCTTTTATTTATTTTTTTAATACACAGGGGAGTGGGGCCGAGTGGCCCCCCTCTCCCGGGCCACTTCTAGCCCCGGGGACCCCATCCCCCGGGGCTGGCCCTCTCCGTTGGGGACCGTGGGGGAGCCCCAAAGCCCCCACGGTCCCGCCGGCTCCCCGCCTCCTGCGGGAGATGCAGCTCCCCGTGTGGAAAAGCAATGTGGTTTGGATTTTGGAAGAGAGAGCAGGTTTCCTGCTCTCTCTTCCAAAATCCAAACCACAGTTTGCTATGACAGGGCGGGAGCCGCGAGGCTCCCGTCCTGCCATAGCAAACAGCAGTGTCCCAGGGGTGGGCACCCCGGGACACTGCAGGAGCCGGCCCTGGGGGGTGGCGGTCCCCAGGGCCATCACAGGCTCCAGGAGGGGGGCCACGCGGCCCCCCTCCCAACATTGGCAAAGCCCCGGGGAGGTGGTGGTCCCCGGGGCTCGGGGGTCCGTAACGGACCCCCGAATTTACATAGTTAGTGCCCCGGGGAGGTGGCAGTCCCCGGGGCGTGTGGGGGGGCTGGAGCCCCCCCACACAGGTTCTTTATTTAAAAACAAAACAAGCCCCCGGGGGTGGCGGTCCCCGGGGGGGCCATGTGCCCCCGGCAAATATGTAAAGAAAGCCCCGGGGGTGGCAGTCCCCGGGGCTGGGGGCCCCTTGGGCCCCCATTCACAATATAAACATTGCCCCCGGGACTTGGCCCACCCGGGGGCTAAATAATAACGAAGCGCGGGAGGCGGCCCTTCGTTTTTTTTATTTTCACGCCCGGATCCGCGGTTCCGGCGCGCATTTTGCTGATTTAAAAAAAAAAAATGCTTTTTTGGGCCCTGGGGGTCCTTGTGGGACCCCCTAAGCAGGCCTAGGGGGTCAGGGTGTTTCTACCCTGCCCCCTTTTCTTGTTTTACGCGATTGTTTTTCTGTTTACTTGTGACTCGGTCTACCGAGTCACAAGATGGCTGCCAACACTTCCTGGTTTGGAGTGTTGACAGCCAATTAGAATAAAGCTCGTGGTCGGGAGGGTGCGTGGATCCTCCGTGCCTCTAAATATCGAAATGTTTATTTTTGATTTTCTCAGCAACTACTGAACGGATTTACACCATTTAAGAAAAAGAGTTCTTTCTGAAACAAGGGCTACCTTTGTGCCAAATTTGGTGTAATTCCGTTCAGCAGTTCCAGCTGTAGCCGTGTCTAAAGTTTCCTATGGGAAATGCATTTTTCAACCTCTTTTTTTTTAATTTCTCAGGAACTACTGAACAGATTTACACCATTTAACAAAAAGGTCTCTTTCTGAACCAAGGGCTACCTTTTTGCCAAATTTGGTGTAATTCCGTTCAGCAGTTCGGGCTGTAGTCGTGTCTAAAGTTTCCTATGGAAAATAACATGGAGAAAACACGTTTTGGGACCCCCCTTTGTTCTTGGCCCCCCTTCCGAATCACCCCGAAACTTTCAAGACAGGAGCTGACCGGAGCGGGCTACGAGTTTTGAAAATTTCGCGAAGATTCGTCAACCGACGCCAAAGATATTGAGAAAACAAAAAACGAGTTTCCTATGGAAAATAGGTCCTAACTATAACTATCTACTGGCGACCGCCAGTAGATAATAAATATAATCCACTTCTCCAATACCCACTAAAGTGAACTTATTGAAAGTAATTATAAGAACTATGACATTTATACCTAAAGATGTATTCCAGTCGGATTGCTGTTTATAAAAACATGATTGTTTTGATTTTCTATTTAGACCATAATGCATCATTTGCAACTCCAATTGGCTGGTGTATCAGAAGTGCTGTTGGTATAAAGGACAGCAGTCACATGACAAGTTGATTTGCCTGCTACACCCATGAGTAAGGTCAGGAGACCGAAACGCGTCGGGGAGGCACTCTTTGTGTTATGTCCTGGCGAAAATAAATAGATTGGATGCTTGCAGTCGAGTGCCTTCCTCTTTCTCTGTGGGTATTGGAGAAGTGGATTATATTATCTACTGGCGGTCGCCAGTAGATAGTTATAGTTAGGACCTATTTTCCATAGGAAATCCGCGACATTCTATTTGAAATAACTCTTGCGTCGGTTGACGAATCTTCGCGAAATTTTCAAACTTTATGGCCCGCTCCGGTCCGCTCCTACCCTGAAAGTCTCAGGGTGATTCGTCAAGCAGGGGCCGAGAAAAAGGGGGTCCCAAAACGTGTTTTCCCCATTTATTTTCCCATAGGAAACTTTAGACACGGCTACAGCCCGAACTGCTGAACGAAATTACACCAAATTTGGCAAAGAGGTAGTTCTTGGTTCAGAAAGAACCCTTTTGTTAAATGGTGTAAATCCGTTCAGTAGTTGCGGAGAAATTAAAAAATAAGAGTCAAAAATCAATTTCCCATAGGAAACTTTATGCAAGGCTACAGCCCGAACTGCTGAACGGAATTACACCAAATTTGGCAAAGAGGTAGTTCTTGGTTCAAAAAGAACCCTTTTGTTAAATGGTGTAAATCCGTTCAGTAGTTGCTGAGAAAATCAAAAGTAAAAACACATATATCTGGGCGGAGCCTAACCACACATGTCATCGTGAGATCTGATTGGCTGTCAGCACTTCATCCTGGAATTGCTGGCAGCCATCTTGGGACCAATATAAATGATAGTACCCCTTTGAAATGCATTGTAGTGAATCGAAGATTTTGAGGGTTACCAAAAGGAGAACTATTAAGGGTGATAACAGACTTTAGTTACATTAGAATTCATTTGTTGATGGTGCCATACTAATTTCAGGAATTGTGGTGTGTTCTAAGGTGATTTTACCCTGTGAAAAACCTTCTGCTGGGATATCATGAATCATGTTTGAGAGAAAACTATTTTCACATGCTTGTCCCATACAGTTTTGGAAGGTGCCCCAGAAGCTAAAATGAGAGCATATTTTCTGTAAATTCACATTATCTTTCTCAGTCATGTGAGAATGAAGTCTGACATTCTCAGTAAAACATGTACATCCAACAAGGGCAGAGACTGTCAGTTGATTCCTTTGTGTTCTACTGCAGCTTCCCAGAGTGTTCTAAAGAACAACTAGAGCGCTAACAGTCTTACTTATGACAAAAGTATGGCACACCTGAAGCCATCTTGATTGGAATAAACTGGTAACACTTAAAACATTTAATTTAAAAAGGAACAAAATGATGGGGTTCATTTTGTCATAGAAATTATGGTTAGTGCTGTAGAAAGAAAAATTAGGACATGTTTCAAGTGTGATCTCAAATATCTTCCTGTTATATTTCAACAGGAGCAGCCTGTCAGTTGATGCCTTTGTGTTCTACTGCAGCTTCCCAGAGTGTTCTAAAGAACAACTAGAGCGCTAACAGTCTTACTTATGACAAAAGTATGGCACACCTGAAGCCATCTTGATTGGAATAAACTGGTAACACTTAAAACATTTAATTTAAAAAGGAACAAAATGAGGGGGTTCATTTTGCCATAGAAATTATGGTTAGTGCTGTAGAAAGAAAAATTAGGACATGTTTTAAGTGAGATCTCAAATATCTTCCTGTTATATTTCAACAGGAACAGCCTGTCAGTTGATGCCTTTGTGTTCTACTGCAGCTTCCGAGAGTGTTCTAAAGAACAACTAGAGTGCTAACAGCCTTACTTATGACAAAAGTATGGCACACCTGAAGCCATCTTGATTGGAATAAACTGGTAACACTTAAAACATTTAATTTAAAAAGGAACAAAATGAGGGGGTTCATTTTGCCATAGAAATTATGGTTAGTGCTGCAAAAAGAAAATTTAGTGCATGTTTTAAGTGAGATCTCATATCCTCTTCTATTTCATTAGAAAATTCTGACATGCAGACTGAAACAATCACTTTCAATACCAGCAGTAGACTTCCAGTTAACTCCTTTGTGAGCAGTAGCTTTACTACAGTGATCTAATGAACAACTAGAGTAATAACATTCTGAATTTATGGCAAATGTGTGACACATCTGAATGCCTTCTAGATGGAATCAAAGTAAAAAACTGAAAGCATTTCCTACTGAGGAGACTGCAGTAAATGAGGAAATTAGGAAACTTCATAACAAAGAAGTCTTCCAAGATGGCCACCAGTGAAAAAAGAGCCCAAATGTAGCACAAATATTACCCAGATGTAGCCCACATATAGCCCAATGACAAAAGTGTGCAAAACACTTTTTATTTTTAGTTTTTTTGCAGTTTTATGTAGTGCAGACTGGTCAGGTATTGGAGTGTTGCATCTTAAAACATGACCCCCCTACACTACAAAAACACCACTGCACTACCCTACACCCTAAAACACTACCCCAACACCACTGCACTAACCTAAATTCTAAAACACTACCCCCAGCACGACCCCCTACACTACCCAAACACCACTGCACTACCCTAAAACATGACCCCTACACTACACAAACACCACTGCACTACCCTAAACCCTAAAACACTACCCCCAGCACGACCCCCTACACTACACAAGCACCACTGCACTACCCTAAACCCTAAAACACTACCCCCAGCACGACCCCCTACACTACACAAACACCACTGCACTACCTTAAACCCTAAAACACTACTCCCAGCACGACCCCCTACACCACCCAAACACCACTGCACTAACCTAAATCCTAAAACACTACCCCCAGCACGACCCCCTACACTACCCAAACACCTCTGCACAACCCTAAACCCTAAAACACTACCCCCAGCACGACCCCCTACACTACACAAGCACCACTGCACTACCCTAAACCCTAAAACACTACCCCCAGCACGACCCCCTACACTGCCCAAAACACCACTGCACTGCCCTAAACCCTGAAACACCAGCCCCTGCACGACCCCCTACACTGCCCGAACACCACTGCACTGCCCTAAACCTTGAAACACATACCCTAGCACGACCCCCTACACTGCCCGAACACCACTGCACTGCCCTAAACCCTGAAACACCACCCCCAGCATGACCCCTACACTGCCCGAACACCACTGCACTTCCCTAAACCCTGAAACACCACCCCCAGCATGACCCCTACACTGCCCGAACACCACTGCACTGCCCTAAACCCTGAAACACTACCCCCAGCAAGACCTCCTACACTGCCCGAACACCACTGCACTGCCCTAAACCCTGAAACATCACCCCCAGCAAGACCCCCTACACTGCCCGAACACCACTGCCCTAAACCCTGAAACACCACCCCCAGCACGACCCCCTACACTGCCCGAACACCACTGCACTGCCCTAAACCCTGAAACACCACCCCCAGCACAACCCCCGACACTGCCCGAACACCACTGCACTGCCCTAAACCCTGAAACACCACCCCCTGCACGACCCCCTACACTGCCCGAACACCACTGCACTGCCCTAAACCCTGAAACACCATCCCCAGCACGACCCCCTACACTGCACGAACACCACTGCACTGCCCTAAACCCTGAAACACTACCCCCAGCAAGACCCCTACACTGCCCGAACACCACTGCACTGCCCTAAACCCTGAAACACCACCCCCAGCAAGACCCCCTACACTGCCCGAACACCACTGCCCTAAACCCTGAAACACCACCCCCAGCAAGACCCCTACACTGCCCGAACACCACTGCACTGCCCTAAACCCTGAAACACCAGCCCCAGCACGACCCCTACACTGCCCGAACACCACTTCACTGCCCTAAACCCTGAAACACCACCCCCTGCACGACCCCCTACACTGCCCGAACACCACTGCACTGCCCTAAACCCTGAAACACCACCCCCAGCACAAACCCCTACACTGCCCGAACACCAGTGCACTGCCCTAAACCCTGAAACACCACCCCCAGCACGACCCCTACACTGCCCGAACACCAGTGCACTGCCCTAAACCCTGAAACACCACCCCCAGCACGACCCCCTACACTGCCCGAACACCACTGCACTGCCCTAAACCCTGAAACACCAGCCCCAGCACGACCGCCTACACTGCCCGAAAACCACTGCACTGCCCTAAACCCTGAAACACCAGCCCCAGCACGACCCCCTACACTGCCCGAACACCACTGCACTACCCTAAACCCTCAAACACCAGCCCCAGCCCGACCCCTACACTGCCCGAACACCACTGCACTGCCCTAAACCCTGAAACACCAGCCCCAGCAAGACCCCCTACACTGCCCGAACACCACTGCACTGCCCTAAACCCTGAAACACCACCCCCAGCAAGACCCCCTACACTGCCCGAACACCACTGCACTAAAGCCTGAAACACCACCCCCAGCAAGACCACCTACACTGGCCAAACACCACTGCACTGCCCTAAACCCTGAAACACCACCCCTGCACGACCCCTACACTGCCCAAACACCACTGCCCTGCCCTAAACCCTGAAACACCACCCCTGCACGACCCCTACACTGCCCGAACACCACTGCAATGCCCTAAACCCTGAAACACCACCCCTCAGCACGACACCCTACACTGCCCGAACACCACTGCACTGCCCTAAACCCTGAAACACCACCCCCAGCACGACCCCTACACTGCCCGAACACCACTGCACTGCCCTAAACCCTGAAACACCACCCCTGCACGACCTCCTACAATGCCGGAACACCACTGCACTGCCCTAAACCCTGAAACCCCACCCCCAGCACGACTCCCTACACTGCCCGAACACCACTGCACTGCCCTAAACCCTGAAACATCAACCCCAGCAAGACCCCCTACACTGCCTGAACACCACTGCCCTAAACCCTGAAACACCACCCCCTACACTGCACGAACACCACTGCACTGCCCTAAACCCTGAAACACCACCTCCAGCAAAACCCCTACACTGCCTGAACACCATTGCTCTGCCCTAAATCCTGAAACACTAGACCCAGCATGACCCCCTACACTGCCCAAACACCACTGCACTGCCCTAAACCCTGAAACACCACCCCAGCACGACCCCTACACTGCCCGAACACCACTGCACTGCCCTAAACCCTGAAACACCAGCCCCAGCAAGACCCCTACACTGCCCGAACACCACTGCACTGCCCTAGACTCTGAAACACCAGCCCCAGCAAGACCCCTACACTGCCCGAACACCACTGCACTGCCCTAAACCCTGAAACACCAGCCCCAGCATGACCCCCTACACTGCCCGAACACCACTGCACTGCCCTAAACCCTGAAACACCAGCCCCAGCACGACTACCTACACTGCCCGAACACCACTGCACTGCCCTAAACCCTGAAACACCAGCCCCAGCACAACCCCCTACACTGCCCGAACACCACTGCACTGCCCTAAACCCTGAAACATCAACCCCAGCAAGACCCCTACACTGCCTGAACACCACTGCCCTAAACCCTGAAACACCACCAGCTACACTGCACGAACACCACTGCACTGCCCTAAACCCTGAAACACCACCTCCAGCAAAACCCCCTACACTGCCTGAACACCATTGCTCTGCCCTAAATCCTGAAACACTAGCCCCAGCATGACCCCTACACTGCCCAAACACCACTGCACTCCCCTAAACCCTGAAACACCACCCCCAGTACGACCCCCTACACTGCCCGAACACCACTGCACTGCCCTAAACCCTGAAACACCAGCCCCAGCAAGACCCCTACACTGCCCGAACACCACTGCACTGCCCTAAACCCTGAAACACCAGCCCCAGCATGACCCCCTACACTGCCCGAACACCACTGCACTGCCCTAAACCCTGAAACACCAGCCCCAGCACGACCACCTACACTGCCCGAACACCACTGCACTGCCCTAAACCCTGAAACACCAGCCCCAGCACAACCCCTACACTGCCCGAACACCACTGCACTGCCCTAAACCCTGAAACACCAGCCCCAGCACGACCCCTACACTGCCCGAACACCACTGTACTGCCCTAAACCCTGAAACACCAGCCCCAGCACGACCCCCTACACTGCCCGAACACCACTGCACTGCCCTAAACCCTGAAACACCACCCCCTGCATGACCCCCTACACTGCCCGAACACCACTGCACTGCCCTAAACCCTGAAACACCACCCCTGCAGCACCCCTAAACTGCCCGAACACCACTGCACTGCCCTAAACCCTGAAACACCACCCCTGCACCACCCCTACACTGCCCGAACACCACTGCACTGCCCTAAACCCTGAAACACCACCCCCAGCACGACCCCCTTTACTGCTCGAACACCACTGCACTGCCCCAAACCCTGAAACACCACCCCCAGCACGACCCCCTACACTGCCCGAACACCACTGCCCTAAACCCTGAAACACCACCCCTGCATGACCCCCTACACTGCCCGAAAACCACTGCACTGCCCTAAACCCTGAAACACCAGCCCCAGCACTGACCGAACACCACTGCACTGCCCTAAACCCTGAAACACCACCCCCAGCACGACCCCCTACACTGCCCGAACACCACTGCACTGCCCTAAACCCTAAAACACCACCCCCAGCATTACCCCCTACACTGCCCAAACACCACTGCACTGCCCTAAACCCTAGAACACTACCCCAGCACGACCCCCTACACTACCCGAACACGACTGCACTGCCCTAAACCCTCAAACACCACCCCCAGCACGACCCCCTACACTGCCCGAACACCACTGCACTGCCCTAAACCCTAAAACACCACCCCCAGCATTACCCCCTACACTGTCCAAATACCACTGCACTGCCCTAAACCCTAGAACACTACCCCCAGCACGACCCCCTACACTACCCGAACACCACTGCACTACCCTAAACCCTAAAATACTACCCCCAGAACAACCCCCTACACTACCCGAACACAACTGCACTGCCCTAAACCCTCAAACACTCCCCCAGCACAACCCCTACACTACCCGAACACCACTGCACTGCCCTAAACCCTAAAAACTCCCCAGCACGACCCCCTACACTACCCGAACACCACTGCACTGCCCTAAACCCTAAAACACTCCCCAGCACGACCCCCTACACTACCCAAACACCACTGCACTGCCCTAAACCTTAAAACACTACCCCCGCATGACCCCTATACTACCCAAACACCATTGCACTACCCTAATCCCTAAAACACTACCACCCGCATGACCCCCTACACTACCCTAAACCCTAAAACACTACCCCCGCACGACTCCCACACTACCCAAAGACCACTGCACTACCCTAAACCCTAAAACACGACCTCCTACACTACACAAACACCACTGCACTACCCTAAACCCTAAAACACTACCCCCAGCAGTACCCCTACACTACCCAAACACCACTGCACTAACCTAAACCCTAAAACACTACCCCCAGCAGTACCCCTACACTACCCAAACACCACTGCACTACCCTAAATCACTACCCCAGCACGACCCCCTACACTACCCAAACACCACTGCACTACCCTAAACCCTAAAACACTACCCCCAGCACGACCCCCTACACTACCCAAACACCACTGCACTACCCTAAACCCTAAAACACTCCCCCAGCACGACTCCCTACACTACCCAAACACCACTGCACTACCCTAAACCCTAAATCTACCCCCAGCATGACCCCCTACACTACACAAACACCACTGCACTACCCTAAACCCTAAAACACTACCCCATCACGACCCTCTTCACTACCTAAACACAACTGCACAATTTGTTACAGGCGTTGCAACGCAGGCCTGTGGTGCTTACTGGAAGTACCTAGTGGGCTAGTTGGGCCCCAGGGACCCTTAGGATTCAAGGGGACTTAATCCCGCAACTTAAAACGCGCCCTGTAGCGCGTTTTAAGAGGTAGTTTTAATCCCCTGCCCTATTATGTACTAGGGACTTACAGAGGAGGTCATGCTAATCACAGGGGTACCCCAACGCATAGTGTTCCCTAGTGTATGTAGGTGTTTTCACTGTATTCTAAGTGTCTTTTAGCATAGCACTGGCTCTGGTTAGTCAGAGTCAGTTACCACCAGTACCCGTCTGAAAAAGTTGTGGGCACAGGATGATTTTGCAACAAGGCCTCTTTCTGCTCCTCTGTTGGTTCTTTCTGCACATCTTTTGCTTCTTTCTGTGCGTTTTTTCTTCTTTCTTCACATGTCCTACCTCTGTAGGCATAGTTAGAAACTAGCATTTAAAAAAACCTTTGAAATTCACTTAAAAAATCATAGGTTTCAGGCACGTTATAGTTAGAAATTAGCATTTAAAAAACCTTTGAAATTCACTGAAAAAACCATAGGTTTCAGACACGTTATAGTTAGAAATTAGCATTTAAAAAACCTTTGAAATTCACTGAAAAAACCATAGGTTTTAGGGACAGTTATAGTTAGTTGGACATTTCACTCGTACAAAACCATAGAAATTCCCCGTTATAGTTAGTTCAGCTAACTATAACTCGCGCCCCGCAATGCACTGCTGATGACGTCACATATTACATCACTCATGACATGGTCAGTGACATCACTGATGACATCACTGATGACATCTCAAATGACATCACTGATGACATCACTGATGACATCATCCAGTGACTGTGTGTTTCTGTAAAGTTTAAATATGTTTAATATATATAGGGAAAGGGGTATTGAAGAATGAGTGGGTGTATAAGTGTCTGAATGGATGATTTAGTACGTGAGTGACTGACTCTACAAGTGAGTGATTAAATGTATCTTACTGAATGCATGGGTTAGTGACTAAACTGTGTGAATGTCTGTATCCGTCTGTCTGTTGGTTTGTAAGCGGCTGCATGGCTTTCTGGATAGCTACATGAGTGTCTACATGGGTTATTGATTGATTGTCTGAGTATCTGTATGGGTGCCTGAGTGTTTGTGTGGGTGGGGTGTGTGTGACTCTGTGCATAGATGTGTGAGTTGGTGATTCACTGGGTGCATGGTTTCAAGAGTGCATCTGTGATGGACTGTATGGGTGGGTGAGTGTGTGTATGGGTGTGTTAGTGATTGAATGTATATCTCAGTGGTACATGTGTGAGTAACTACATATGTGAAAGGCAGTATATATGTGTGTTGGAGTATATAAATGGCTATAAGTGAGAGTGTGTGATTGTGAGAGTGGCTGTATGGATGAGTGTGTACTTGTATCAGTGATTGTATAAGAGCGTAAGAATGTGCTAGTATTTGTATGAGTAAGTGAGCTGGTGTGTGTATAACTGTATAGGTGAGTAAATGGGTGTGTGATTAAGTTTTTGCATGACTGACTAGGTGTGTGAGTACCTCTATGGATGAGTGGCGGTGTGTGAGTGTTTATATAGGTGTATGAGTGCATATGATAGTCCTGTACTGAGTGACTAAGTATGAGTGACTGTGCGGGTGAGTGAGTGGATGTGTGTGTAGACCTAAGAATCAGTGAGTGGGTATGTAGTTTTTGGTGTTGGAGTGTCTATGGTTTTGAGAATGGCAGTCTGTAATTTAGAGTGGGTGTATCAAAAGTTATATTAGGGTGTGAGAAGATGCATGAAATTATCACATGGATGATGTCATCAGTGATGTCATTTGAGATGTCATCAGTGATGTCATCAGTGATGTCACTGACCATGTCATGAGTGATGTAATATGTGAAGTCATCAGCAGTGCATTATGGGCGCGAGTTATAGTTAGCTGAACTAACTATAACGGGGGAATTTCTATGGTTTTGTACGAGTGAAATGTCCAACTAACTATAACTGTCCCTAAAACCTATGGTTTTTTCAGTGAATTTCAAAGGTTTTTTAAATGCTAATTTCTAACTATAACGTGTCTGAAACCTATGGTTTTTTCAGTGAATTTCAAAGGTTTTTTAAATGCTAATTTCCAACTATAACGTGCCTGGAACCTATGATTTTTTAAGTGAATTTCAAAGGTTTTTTTAAATGCTAGTTTCTAACTATGCCTACAGAGGTAGGACATGTGAAGAAAGAAGAAAAAACGCACAGAAAGAAGCAAAAGATGTGCAGAAAGAACCACCAGAGGAGCAGAAAGAGGCCTTGTTGCAAAATCATCCTGTGCCCACAAATTTTTCAGACGGGTACTGGTGGTAACTGACTCTGACTAACCAGAGCCAGTGCTATGCTAAAAGACACTTAGAATACAGTGAAAACACCTACATACACTAGGGAACACTATGCGTTGGGGTACCCCTGTGATTAGCATGACCTCCTCTGCAAGTCCCTAGTACATAATAGGGCAGGGGGATTAAAACTACCTTTTAAAACGCGCCACAGGGCGGGTTTGCACAGTGGTGAAGGGAGGGGGGGCCTGAGGTGACATGTGTGCAAACGCACCCCGTGGCGCGTTTTAAGTTGCGGGATTAAGTCCCCTTGAATTCTGAGGGTCCCTGGGGCCCAACTAGCCCCCAGGTACCTACAGTTAGGACCACAGAGCTGAGTTGCAGAGAGGCGTTCCGAGGCCACGCACCTTTTTTCACCTCTCTGCAACGCAACTCTGTTGTGCTTACTGAAGGTACCTGGTGGGCTAGTTGGCCCCCAGGGTCCCTCAGGATTCAAAGGGAATTAATTCCCCAACTTAAAACGCACCACAGGGCATGTTTGCGCATATGTCACCTGAGGCCCCGCCCTCCCTTCACCACTGTGCAAACGCGCCCCGTGGTGCGTTTTAAGTTGGGGGATTAGGTCACCTTGAATCCTGAGGGTCCCTGGGGCCCAACTAGCCCACTAGGTACTTCCAGTAAGCACCACAGGCCTGCGTTGCAACGCCTGTAACAAATTGTGCAGTTGTGTTTAGGTAGTGAAGAGGGTCGTGCTGGGGGTAGTGTTTTAGGGTTTAGGGTAGTGCAGTGGTGTTTGTGTAGTGTAGGGGGTCATGCTGGGGGTAGATTTAGGGTTTAGGGTAGTGCAGTGGTGTTTGGGTAGTGTAGGGAGTCGTGCTGGGGGAGTGTTTTAGGGTTTAGGGTAGTGCAGTGGTGTTTGGGTAGTGTAGAGGGTCGTGCTCGGGTAGTGTTTTAGGGTTTAGGGTAGTGCAGTGGTGTTTGGGTAGTGTAGAGGGTCGTGCTGGGGGTAGTGATTTAGGGTAGTGCAGTGGTGTTTGGGTAGTGTAGGGGGTACTGCTGGGGGTAGTGTTTTAGGGTTTAGGGTAGTGCAGTGGTGTTTGGGTAGTGTAGGGGTACTGCTGGGGGTAGTTTTTAGGGTTTAGGGTAGTGCAGTGGTGTTTGGGTAGTGTAGTGGTTCGTGCTGGGGGTAGTTTTTTAGGGTTTAGGGTAGTGCAGTGGTGTTTGTGTAGTGTAGGGGGTAGTGTTTTAGGGTTTAGGGTAGTGCAGTGGTGTTTGTGTAGTGTAGGAGGTCGTGTTTTAGGGTTTAGGTTAGTGCAGTGGTCTTTGGGTAGTGTAGGGAGTCGTGCGGGGTAGTGTTTTAGGGTTTAGGAGTAGTGTAGGGGGTTATGCGGGGGTAGTGTTTTAGGGATTAGGGTAGTGCATTGGTGTTTGGGTAGTGTAGGGGGTCATGCGGGGGTAGTGTTTTAGGGTTTAGGGCAGTGCAGTGGTGTTTGGGTAGTGTAGGGGTCGTGCTGGGGGAGTGTTTTAGGGTTTAGGGCAGTGCAGTGGTGTTCGGGTAGTGTAGGGGGTCGTGCTGAGGGAGTGTTTGAGGGTTTAGGGCAGTGCAGTCGTGTTCGGGTAGTGTAGGGGTTGTGCTGGGGGTAGTATTTTAGGGTTTAGGGTAGTGCAGTGGTGTTCGGGTAGTGTAGGGGGTCGTGCTGGGGGTAGTGTTCTAGGGTTTAGGGCAGTGCAGTGGTGTTTGGGCAGTGTAGGGGGTAACGCTGGGGGTGGTGTTTTAGGGTTTAGGGCAGTGCAGTGGTGTTCGGGCAGTGTAGGGGGTCGTGCTGGGGGTGGTGTTTCAGGGTTTAGGGCAGTGCAGTGGTGTTCGGGCAGTGTAGGGAGTGGTGTTTCAGGGTTTAGGGCAATGCAGTGGTGTTCGGGCAGTGTAGGGGGTCGTGCAGGGGGTGGTGTTTCAGGGTTTAGGGCAGTGGTGTTCGGGCAGTGTAGGGGGTCGTGCTGGGGTGGTGTTTCAGGGTTTGGGGCAGTGCAGTGGTGTTCGGGCAGTGTAGGTGGTCGTGCTGGGGCTGGTGTTTCAGGGTTTCGGGCAGTGCAGTGGTGTTCGGGCAGTGTAGGGGCGGTGCAGGGGGTGGTGTTTCAGGGTTTAGGGCAGTGCAGTGGTGTTCGGGCAGTGTAGGGGGTGCTGCAGGGGGTGGTGTTTCAGGGTTTAGGGCAGTGCAGTGGTGTTCGGGCAGTGTAGGGGGTCATGCAGGGGTGGTGTTTCAGGGTTTAGGGCAGTGCAGTGGTGTTTGGGCAGTGTAGGGGTCGTGCTGGGGGTGGTGTTTCAGGGTTTAGGGCAGTGCAGTGGTGTTCGGGCAGTGTAGGGGATCGTGCTGGGGCTGGTGTTTCAGGGTTTAGGGCAGTGCAGTGGTGTTCGGGCAGTGTAGGTGGTCGTGCTGGGGCTGGTGTTTCAGGGTTTAGGGCAGTGCAGTGGTGTTCGGGCAGTGTAGGGGGTGGTGCTGGGGCTGGTGTTTCAGGGTTTAGGGCAGTGCAGTGGTGTTCGGGCAGTGTAGGGGTCATGCTGGGGCTGGTGTTTCAGGGTTTAGGGCAGTGCAGTGGTGTTCGGGCAGTGTAGGGGTCTTGCTGGGGCTGGTGTTTCAGAGTCTAGGGCAGTGCAGTGGTGTTCGGGCAGTGTAGGGGTCTTGCTGGGGCTGGTGTTTCAGGGTTTAGGGCAGTGCAGTGGTGTTTGGGCAGTGTAGGGGGTCGTGCTGGGGTGGTGTTTCAGGGTTTAGGGCAGTGCAGTGGTGTTTGGGCAGTGTAGGGGGTCGTGCAGGGGGTGGTGTTTCAGGGTTTAGGGCAGTGCAGTGGTGTTCAGGCAGTGTAGGGGGTTTTGCTGGAGGTGGTGTTTCAGGGTTTAGGGCAGTGCAGTGGTGTTCCGGCAGTGTAGGAGGTCGTGCAGGGGTGGTGTTTCAGGGTTTAGGGCAGTGCAGTGGTGTTCGTGCAGTGTAGGCGGTGGTGTTTCAGGGTTTAGGGCAGTGGTGTTCAGGCAGTGTAGGGGGTCTTGCTGGGGTTGATGTTTCAGGGTTTAGGGCAGTGCAGTGGTGTTCGGGCAGTGTAGGGGGTCGTGCTGGGGGTGGTGTTTCAGGGTTTAGGGCAGTGCAGTGGTGTTCCGGCAGTGTAGGAGGTCGTGCAGGGGGTGGTGTTTCAGGGTTTAGGGCAGTGCAGTGGTGTTCGCGCAGTGTAGGGGGTGGTGTTTCAGGGTTTAGGGCAGTGCAGTGGTGTTCGGGCAGTGTAGGGGGTCGTGCAGGGGGTGGTGTTTCAGGGTTTAGGGCAGTGGTGTTCGGGCAGTGTAGGGGGTCGTGCTGGGGGTGGTGTTTCAGGGTTTGGGGCAGTGCAGTGGTGTTCGAGCAGTAAAGGGGGTCGTGCTGGGGGTGGTGTTTCAGGGTTTCGGGCAGTGCAGTGGTGTTCGGGCAGTGTAGGGGGCGGTGCAGGGGGTGGTGTTTCAGGGTTTAGGGCAGTGCAGTGGTGTTCGGGCAGTGTAGGGGTGCTGCAGGGGGTGGTGTTTCAGGGTTTAGGGCAGTGCAGTGGTGTTCGGGCAGTGTAGGGGGTCATGCAGGGGGTGGTGTTTCAGGGTTTAGGGCAGTGCAGTGGTGTTCGGGCAGTGTAGGGGGTCGTGCTGGGGCTGGTGTTTCAGGGTTTAGGGCAGTACAGTGGTGTTCGGGCAGTGTAGGGGGTCGTGCTGGGGCTGGTGTTTCAGGGTTTAGGGCAGTGCAGTGGTGTTCGGGCAGTGTAGGGGTCGTGCTGGGGCTGGTGTTTCAGGGTTTAGGGCAGTGCAGTGGTGTTCGGGCAGTGTAGGTGGTCGTGCTGGGGCTGGTGTTTCAGGGTTTAGGGCAGTGCAGTGGTGTTCGGGCAGTGTAGGGGGTGGTGCTGGGGCTGGTGTTTCAGGGTTTAGCGCAGTGCAGTGGTGTTCGGGCAGTGTAGGGGGTCTTGCTGGGGCTGGTGTTTCAGAGTCTAGGGCAGTGCAGTGGTGTTCGGGCAGTGTAGGGGGTCTTGCTGGGGCTGGTGTTTCAGGGTTTAGGGCAGTGCAGTGGTGTTTGGGCAGTGTAGGGGGTCGTGCTGGGGGTGGTGTTTCAGGGTTTAGGGCAGTGCAGTGGTGTTTGGGCAGTGTAGGGGGTCGTGCAGGGGGTGGTGTTTCAGGGTTTAGGGCAGTGCAGTGGTGTTTGGGCAGTGTAGGGGGTCGTGCAGGGGGTGGTGTTTCAGGGTTTAGGGCAGTGCAGTGGTGTTCAGGCAGTGTAGGGGGTTTTGCTGGAGGTGGTGTTTCAGGGTTTAGGGCAGTGCAGTGGTGTTCCGGCAGTGTAGGAGGTCGTGCAGGGGGTGGTGTTTCAGGGTTTAGGGCAGTGCAGTGGTGTTCGTGCAGTGTAGGGGGTGGTGTTTCAGGGTTTAGGGCAGTGGTGTTCAGGCAGTGTAGGGGGTCTTGCTGGGGTTGATGTTTCAGTGTTTAGGGCAGTGCAGTGGTGTTCGGGCAGGGTAGGGGGTCGTGCTGAGGGTGGTGTTTCAGGGTTTAGGGCAGTGCAGTGGTGTTCCGGCAGTGTAGGAGGTCGTGCAGGGGGTGGTGTTTCAGGGTTTAGGGCAGTGCAGTGGTGTTCGGGCAGTGTAGGGGGTCATGCTGGGGGTGGTGTTTCAGGGTTTAGGGCAGTGCAGTGGTGTTCGGGCAGTGTAGGGTGTCGTGCTGAGGGGTGGTGTTTCAGGGTTTAGGGCAGTGCAGTGGTGTTCGGGCAGTGTAGGGGGTCATGCAGGGGGTGGTGTTTCAGGGTTTAGGGCAGTGCAGTGGTGTTTGGGCAGTGTAGGGGGTCGTGCAGGGGGTGGTGTTTCAGGGTTTAGGGCAGTGCAGTGGTGTTCGGCCAGTGTAGGTGGTCTTGCTGGGGGTGGTGTTTCAGGCTTTAGTGCAGTGGTGTTCGGGCAGTGTAGGGGTCTTGCTGGGGGTGGTGTTTCAGGGTTTAGGGCAGTGCAGTGGTGTTCGGGCAGTGTAGGGGTCTTGCTGGGGCTGGTGTTTCAGGGTTTAGGGCAGTGCAGTGGTGTTCGGGCAGTGTAGGGGGTCGTGCTGGGGCTGGTGTTTCAGGGTTTAGGGTAGTGCAGTGGTGTTCGGGCAGTGTAGGGGGTCGGGCTGGTGTTTCAGGGTTTAGGGCAGTGCAGTGGTTTTCGGGCAGTGTAGGCGGTCGTGCTGGGGCTGGTGTTTCAGGGTTTAGGGCAGTGCAGTGGTGTTCGGGCAGTGTACGGGGTTGTGCTGGGGCTGGTGTTTCAGGGTTTAGGGCAGTGCAGTGGTGTTCGGGCAGTGTAGGGGGTCGTGCTGGGGGTGGTGTTTCAGGGTTTAGGGCAGTGCAGTGGTGTTCGGGCAGTGTAGGGGGTCGTGCTGGGGCTGGTGTTTCATGGTTTAGGGCAGTGCAGTGGTGTTCGGGCAGTGTAGTGGGTCATGCTGGGGGTGGTGTTTCAGGGTTTAGGGCAGTGCAGTGGTGTTCGGGCAGTGTAGGGGGTCATGCTGGGGGTGGTGTTTCAGGGTTTAGGGCAGTGCAGTGGTGTACGGGCAGTGTAGGGGTCTTGCTGGGGGTGGTGTTTCAGGGTTTAGGGCAGTGATGTTCGGGCAGTGTAGGGGTCTTGCTGGGGGTAGTGTTTCGGGGTTTAGGGCAGTGCAGTGGTGTTTGTGCAGTGTAGGGGGTTGTGCTGGGGGTGGTGTTTCAGGGTTTAGGGCAGTGCAGTAGTGTTCGGGCAGTGTGGGGGATCGTGCAGGGGGTGGTGTTTCAGGGTTTAGGGCAGGGCAGTGGTGTTCGGACAGTGTAGGGGGTCGTGCTGGGGGTGGTGTTTCAGGGTTTAGGGCAGTGTAGTGGTGTTCGGGCAGTGTAGGGGTCGTGCAGGGGGTGGTGTTTCAGGGTTTAGGGCAGTGCAGTGGTGTTCGGGCAGTGTAGGGGTCGTGCTGGGGCTGGTGTTTCAGGGTTTAGGGCAGTGCAGTGGTGTTCGGGCAGTGTAGGGGGTCGTGCTGGGGGTGGTGTTTCAGGGTATAGGGCAGTGGTGTTCGGGCAGTGTAGGGGGTCTTGCTGGGGGTGATGTTTCAGGGTTTAGGGCAGTGCAGTGGTGTTCGGGCAGTGTAGGGGGTTTTGCTGGGGGTAGTGTTTCAGGGTTTAGGGCAGTGCAGTGGTGTTCGTGCAGTGTAGGGGTCGTGCTGGGGATGGTGTTTCAGGGTTTAGGGCAGTGCATAGTGTTCGGGCAGTGTAGGGGGTCGTGCAGGGGTGGTGTTTCAGGGTTTAGGGCAGTGCAGTGGTGTTCGGGCAGTGTAGGGGGTCGTGCTGTGGGTGGTGTTTCAGGGTTTAGGGCAGTGCAGTGGTGTTCGGGCAGTGTAGGGGGTCGTGCTGGGGGTGGTGTTTCAGGGTTTAGGGCAGTGGTGTTCAGGCAGTGTAGGGGGTCGTGCTGGGGGTGGTGTTTCAGGGTTTAGGGCAGTGCAGTGGTGTTCGGGCAGTGTAGGGGTCATGCTGGGGGTGGTGTTTCAGGGTTTAGGGCAGTGTAGTGGTGTCCGGGCAGTGTAGGGGGTCGTGAAGGGGTGGTGTTTCAGGGTTTAGGGCAGTGCAGTGGTGTTTGGGCAGTGTAGGGGGTCGTGCTGGGGGTGGTGTTTCTGGCTTTAGGGCAGTGTAGTGGTGTCCGGGCAGTGTAGGGGGTCGTGCTTGGGGGTGGTGTTTCAGGGTTTAGGGCAGTGCAGTGGTGTTCGGGCAGTGTAGGGTGTCATGCTGGGGGTGGTGTTTCAGGGTTTTGGGCAGTGCAGTGGTGTTCGGGCAGTGTAGGGGGTCTTGCTGGGGGTGGTGTTTCAGGGTTTAGGGCAGTGCAATGGTGTTCGCGCAGTGTAGGGGGTCTTGCTGGGGCTGATGTTTCAGCGTTTAGGGCAGCGCAGTGGTGTTCGGGCAGTGTAGGGGGTCTTGCTGGGGGTGGTGTTTCAGGGTTTAGGGCAGTGCAGTGGTGTTCGGGCAGTGTAGGGGGTCTTGCTGGGGCTGGTGTTTCAGGGTTTAGGGCAGTGCAGTGGTGTTCGGGCACTGTAGGGGGTCTTGCTGGGGCTGGTGTTTCAGAGTTTAGGGTAGTGCAGTGGTGTTCGGGCAGTGTAGGGGGTCGTGCTGGGGCTGGTGTTTGAGGTTTAGGGCAGTGCAGTGGTGTCCGGGCAGTGTAGGGGGTCGTGCTGGGGCTGGTGTTTCAGGGTTTAGGGCAGTGCAGTGGTTTTCAGGCAGTGTAGGCGGTCGTGCTGGGGGTGGTGTTTCAGGATTTAGGGCAGTGCAGTGGTGTTCGGGCAGTGTAGGGGGTCGTGCTGGGGGTGGTGTTTCAGGGTTTAGGGCAGTGCAGTGGTGTTCGGGCAGTGTAGGGGGTCGTGCTGGGGCTGGTGTTTCAGGGTTTTGGGCAGAGCAGTGGTGTTCGGGCAGTGTAGGGGGTCGTGCTGGGGGTGGTGTTTTAGGTTTTAGGGCACTGCAGTGTTGTCGGGCAGTGTAGGGGGTCTTGCTGGGGGTGGTGTTTCAGGGTTTAGGGCAGTGGTGTTCGGGCAGTGTAGGGGGTCTTGCTGGGGGTGATGTTTCAGGGTTTAGGGCAGTGCAGTGGTGTTCGGGCAGTGTAGGGGTCTTGCTGGGGCTGGTGTTTCAAGGTTTAGGGCAGTGCAGTAGTGTTCGTGCAGTGTAGGGGGTCATGCTGGGGGCGGTGTTTCAGGGTTTAGGGCAGTGTAGGGGTCGTGCAGGGGTGGTGTTTCAGGGTTTAGGGCAGTGCAATGGTGTTCGGGCAGTGTAGGGGGTCGTGCTGGGGGTGGTGTTTCAGGGTTTAGGGCAGTGCAGTGGTGTTCGGGCAGTGTAGTGGGTCATGCAGGGGTGGTGTTTCAGGGTTTAGGGCAGTGCAGTGGTGTTCGGGCAATGTAGGGGGTCGTGCTGGGGCTGGTGTTTCAGGGTTTAGGGCAGTGCAGAGGTGTTTGGGCAGTGTAGGGGGTCTTGCTGGGGGTGGTGTTTCAGGGTTTAGGGCAGTGGTGTTCGGGCAGTGTAGGGGTCTTGCTGGGGGTGATGTTTCAGGGTTTAGGGCAGTGTAGGGGGTCTTGCTGGGGGTAGTGTTTCAGGGTTTAGGGCAGTGCAGGGGTGTTCGTGCAGTGTAGGGGGTCGTGCTGGGGATGGTGTTTCAGGGTTTAGGCCAGTGCAGTAGTGTTCGGGCAGAGTAGGGGGTCGTGCAGGGGGAATGGTGTTTCAGGGTTTAGGGCAGTGCAGTGGTGTTCGGGCAGTGTAGGGGTCTTGCTGGGGGTGGTGTTTCAGGGTTTAGGGCAGTGGTGTTCGGGCAGTGTAGGGGGTCTTGCTGGGGGTGATGTTTCAGGGTTTAGGGCAGTGCAGTGGTGTTCGGGCAGTGTAGGGTGTCGTGCTGGGGGTGGTGTTTCAGGGTTTAGGGCAGTGCAGTGGTGTTCGGGCAGTGTAGGGGGTCGTGCACGGGGTGGTGGTTTAGGGCAGTGCAGTGGTGTTCGGGCAGTGTAGGGGTTGTGCTGGGGCTGGTGTTTCAGGGTTTAGGACAGTGCAATGGTGTTCTGGCAGTGTAGGGGGTCGTGCTGGGGCTAGTGTTTCACGGTTTAGGGCAGTGCAGTGGTGTTCGGGCAGTGTAGGGGGTCATGCTGGGGCTGGTGTTTCAGGGTTTAGGGCAGTTCAGTGGTGTTCGTGCAGTGTAGGTGGTCGTGCTGGGGCTGGTGTTTCAGGGTTTAGGGCAGTGCAGTGGTGTTCGGGCAGTGTAGGGGGTCATGCTGGGGCTGGTGTTTCAGGGTTTAGGGCAGTGCAGTGGTGCTCAGGCAGTGTAGGGGGTCGTGCTGGGGGTGGTGTTTATGGGTTTAGGGTAGTGCAGTGGTGTTCGGGCAGTGTAGGGGGTCGTGCTGGGGCTGGTGTTTCAGGGTTTAGGGCAGTGCAGTGGTGTTCGGGCAGTGTAGGGGGTCGTGCTGGGGCTTGTGTTTCAGGGTTTTGGGCAGAGCAGTGGTGTTCGGGCAGTGTAGGGGGTCGTGCTGGGGGTGGTGTTTCAGGGTTTAGGGCAGTGCAGTGGTGTTCGGGCAGTGTAGGGGGTCGTGCTGGGGCTGGTGTTTCATGGTTTAGGGCAGTGCAGTGGTGTTCGGGCAGTGTAGTGGGTCATGCTGGGGGTGGTGTTTCAGGGTTTAGGGCAGTGCAGTGGTGTTCGGGCAGTGTAGGGGGTCATGCTGGGGGTGGTGTTTCAGGGTTTAGGGCAGTGCAGTGGTGTACGGGCAGTGTAGGGGGTCTTGCTGGGGGTGGTGTTTCAGGGTTTAGGGCAGTGATGTTCGGGCAGTGTAGGGGGTCTTGCTGGGGGTAGTGTTTCGGGGTTTAGGGCAGTGCAGTGGTGTTTGTGCAGTGTAGGGGGTTGTGCTGGGGGTGGTGTTTCAGGGTTTAGGGCAGTGCAGTAGTGTTCGGGCAGTGTGGGGGATCGTGCAGGGGGTGGTGTTTCAGGGTTTAGGGCAGGGCAGTGGTGTTCGGACAGTGTAGGGGGTCGTGCTGGGGGTGGTGTTTCAGGGTTTAGGGCAGTGTAGTGGTGTTCGGGCAGCGTAGGGGGTCGTGCAGGGGGTGGTGTTTCAGGGTTTAGGGCAGTGCAGTGGTGTTCGGGCAGTGTAGGGGTCGTGCTGGGGCTGGTGTTTCAGGGTTTAGGGCAGTGCAGTGGTGTTCGGGCAGTGTAGGGGGTCTTGCTGGGGGTGGTGTTTCAGGGTTTAGGGCAGTGGTGTTCGGGCAGTGTAGGGGGTCTTGCTGGGGGTGATGTTTCAGGGTTTAGGGCAGTGCAGTGGTGTTCGGGCAGTGTAGGGGTTTTGCTGGGGGTAGTGTTTCAGGGTTTAGGGCAGTGCAGTGGTGTTCGTGCAGTGTAGGGGGTCGTGCTGGGGATGGTGTTTCAGGGTTTAGGGCAGTGCATAGTGTTCGGGCAGTGTAGGGGTCGTGCAGGGGGTGGTGTTTCAGGGTTTAGGGCAGTGCAGTGGTGTTCGGGCAGTGTAGGGGGTCGTGCTGTGGGTGGTGTTTCAGGGTTTAGGGCAGTGCAGTGGTGTTCGGGCAGTGTAGGGGGTCGTGCTGGGGGTGGTGTTTCAGGGTTTAGGGCAGTGGTGTTCAGGCAGTGTAGGGGGTCGTGCTGGGGGTGGTGTTTCAGGGTTTAGGGCAGTGCAGTGGTGTTCGGGCAGTGTAGGGGTCATGCTGGGGGTGGTGTTTCAGGGTTTAGGGCAGTGCAGTGGTGTTCGGGCAGTGTAGGGGGTCGTGAAGGGGGTGGTGTTTCAGGGTTTAGGGCAGTGCAGTGGTGTTTGGGCAGTGTAGGGGGTCGTGCTGGGGGTGGTGTTTCTGGCTTTAGGGCAGTGTAGTGGTGTCCGGGCAGTGTAGGGGGTCGTGCTTGGGGGTGGTGTTTCAGGGTTTAGGGCAGTGCAGTGGTGTTCGGGCAGTGTAGGGTGTCATGCTGGGGGTGGTGTTTCAGGGTTTTGGGCAGTGCAGTGGTGTTCGGGCAGTGTAGGTGGTCTTGCTGGGGCTGGTGTTTCCGGGTTTAGTGCAGTGGTGTTCGGGCAGTGTAGGGGGTCTTGCTGGGGGTGGTGTTTCAGGGTTTAGGGCAGTGCAATGGTGTTCGCGCAGTGTAGGGGTCTTGCTGGGGCTGATGTTTCAGCGTTTAGGGCAGCGCAGTGGTGTTCGGGCAGTGTAGGGGGTCTTGCTGGGGGTGGTGTTTCAGGGTTTAGGGCAGTGCAGTGGTGTTCGGGCAGTGTAGGGGTCTTGCTGGGGCTGGTGTTTCAGGGTTTAGGGCAGTGCAGTGGTGTTCGGGCAGTGTAGGGGGTCTTGCTGGGGCTGGTGTTTCAGAGTTTAGGGTAGTGCAGTGGTGTTCGGGCAGTGTAGGGGGTCGTGCTGGGGCTGGTGTTTGAGGGTTTAGGGCAGTGCAGTGGTGTCCGGGCAGTGTAGGGGGTCGTGCTGGGGCTGGTGTTTCAGGGTTTAGGGCAGTGCAGTGGTTTTCAGGCAGTGTAGGCGGTCGTGCTGGGGGTGGTGTTTCAGGGTTTAGGGCAGTGCAGTGGTGTTCGGGCAGTGTAGGGGGTCGTGCTGGGGGTGGTGTTTCAGGGTTTAGGGCAGTGCAGTGGTGTTCGGGCAGTGTAGGGGGTCGTGCTGGGGCTGGTGTTTCAGGGTTTTGGGCAGAGCAGTGGTGTTCGGGCAGTGTAGGGGGTCGTGCTGGGGGTGGTGTTTTAGGTTTTAGGGCACTGCAGTGTTGTCGGGCAGTGTAGGGGGTCTTGCTGGGGGTGGTGTTTCAGGGTTTAGGGCAGTGGTGTTCGGGCAGTGTAGGGGGTCTTGCTGGGGGTGATGTTTCAGGGTTTAGGGCAGTGCAGTGGTGTTCGGGCAGTGTAGGGGGTCTTGCTGGGGCTGGTGTTTCAAGGTTTAGGGCAGTGCAGTAGTGTTCGTGCAGTGTAGGGGGTCATGCTGGGGGCGGTGTTTCAGGGTTTAGGGCAGTGTAGGGGGTCGTGCAGGGGTGGTGTTTCAGGGTTTAGGGCAGTGTAGGGGGTCATGCTGGGGGCGGTGTTTCAGGGTTTAGGGCAGTGTAGGGGGTCGTGCAGGGGGTGGTGTTTCAGGGTTTAGGGCAGTGCAATGGTGTTCGGGCAGTGTAGGGGTCGTGCTGGGGGTGGTGTTTCAGGGTTTAGGGCAGTGCAGTGGTGTTCGGGCAGTGTAGTGGGTCATGCAGGGGGTGGTGTTTCAGGGTTTAGGGCAGTGCAGTGGTGTTCGGGCAATGTAGGGGGTCGTGCTGGGGCTGGTGTTTCAGGGTTTAGGGCAGTGCAGAGGTGTTCGGGCAGTGTAGGGGTCTTGCTGGGGGTGGTGTTTCAGGGTTTAGGGCAGTGGTGTTCGGGCAGTGTAGGGGGTCTTGCTGGGGGTGATGTTTCAGGGTTTAGGGCAGTGTAGGGGGTCTTGCTGGGGGTAGTGTTTCAGGGTTTAGGGCAGTGCAGGGGTGTTCGTGCAGTGTAGGGGGTCGTGCTAGGGATGGTGTTTCAGGGTTTAGGCCAGTGCAGTAGTGTTCGGGCAGAGTAGGGGGTCGTGCAGGGGGAATGGTGTTTCAGGGTTTAGGGCAGTGCAGTGGTGTTCGGGCAGTGTAGGGGGTCTTGCTGGGGGTGGTGTTTCAGGGTTTAGGGCAGTGGTGTTCGGGCAGTGTAGGGGGTCTTGCTGGGGGTGATGTTTCAGGGTTTAGGGCAGTGCAGTGGTGTTCGGGCAGTGTAGGGTGTCGTGCTGGGGGTGGTGTTTCAGGGTTTAGGGCAGTGCAGTGGTGTTCGGGCAGTGTAGGGGGTCGTGCACGGGGTGGTGTTTCAGGGTTTAGGGCAGTGCAGTGGTGTTTGGGCAGTGTAGGGGGTTGTGCTGGGGCTGGTGTTTCAGGGTTTAGGACAGTGCAATGGTGTTCTGGCATTGTAGGGGGTCGTGCTGGGGCTAGTGTTTCACGGTTTAGGGCAGTGCAGTGGTGTTCGGGCAGTGTAGGGGGTCTTGCTGGGGGTGGTGTTTCAGGGTTTAGGGCAGTGGTGTTCGGGCAGTGTAGGGGGTCTTGCTGGGGGTGATGTTTCAGGGTTTAGGGCAGTGCAGTGGTGTTCGGGCAGTGTAGGGGGTCGTGCACGGGGTGGTGTTTCAGGGTTTAGGGCAGTGCAGTGGTGTTCGGGCAGTGTAGGGGGTTGTGCTGGGGCTGGTGTTTCAGGGTTTAGGACAGTGCAATGGTGTTCTGGCATTGTAGGGGGTCGTGCTGGGGCTAGTGTTTCACGGTTTAGGGCAGTGCAGTGGTGTTCGGGCAGTGTAGGGGGTCGTGCTTGGGGGTGGTGTTTCAGGGTTTAGGGCAGTGCAGTGGTGTTCGGGCAGTGTAGGGTGTCATGCTGGGGGTGGTGTTTCAGGGTTTTGGGCAGTGCAGTGGTGTTCGGGCAGTGTAGGTGGTCTTGCTGGGGCTGGTGTTTCCGGGTTTAGTGCAGTGGTGTTCGGGCAGTGTAGGGGGTCTTGCTGGGGGTGGTGTTTCAGGGTTTAGGGCAGTGCAATGGTGTTCGCGCAGTGTAGGGGGTCTTGCTGGGGCTGATGTTTCAGCGTTTAGGGCAGCGCAGTGGTGTTCGGGCAGTGTAGGGGGTCTTGCTGGGGGTGGTGTTTCAGGGTTTAGGGCAGTGCAGTGGTGTTCGGGCAGTGTAGGGGGTCTTGCTGGGGCTGGTGTTTCAGGGTTTAGGGCAGTGCAGTGGTGTTCGGGCAGTGTAGGGGGTCTTGCTGGGGCTGGTGTTTCAGAGTTTAGGGTAGTGCAGTGGTGTTCGGGCAGTGTAGGGGGTCGTGCTGGGGCTGGTGTTTGAGGGTTTAGGGCAGTGCAGTGGTGTCCGGGCAGTGTAGGGGTCGTGCTGGGGCTGGTGTTTCAGGGTTTAGGGCAGTGCAGTGGTTTTCAGGCAGTGTAGGCGGTCGTGCTGGGGGTGGTGTTTCAGGGTTTAGGGCAGTGCAGTGGTGTTCGGGCAGTGTAGGGGTCGTGCTGGGGGTGGTGTTTCAGGGTTTAGGGCAGTGCAGTGGTGTTCGGGCAGTGTAGGGGGTCGTGCTGGGGCTGGTGTTTCAGGGTTTTGGGCAGAGCAGTGGTGTTCGGGCAGTGTAGGGGGTCGTGCTGGGGGTGGTGTTTTAGGTTTTAGGGCACTGCAGTGTTGTCGGGCAGTGTAGGGGGTCTTGCTGGGGGTGGTGTTTCAGGGTTTAGGGCAGTGGTGTTCGGGCAGTGTAGGGGGTCTTGCTGGGGGTGATGTTTCAGGGATTAGGGCAGTGCAGTGGTGTTCGGGCAGTGTAGGGGGTCTTGCTGGGGCTGGTGTTTCAAGGTTTAGGGCAGTGCAGTAGTGTTCGTGCAGTGTAGGGGGTCATGCTGGGGGCGGTGTTTCAGGGTTTAGGGCAGTGTAGGGGGTCGTGCAGGGGGTGGTGTTTCAGGGTTTAGGGCAGTGTAGGGGGTCATGCTGGGGGCGGTGTTTCAGGGTTTAGGGCAGTGTAGGGGGTCGTGCAGGGGTGGTGTTTCAGGGTTTAGGGCAGTGCAATGGTGTTCGGGCAGTGTAGGGGGTCGTGCTGGGGGTGGTGTTTCAGGGTTTAGGGCAGTGCAGTGGTGTTCGGGCAGTGTAGTGGGTCATGCAGGGGGTGGTGTTTCAGGGTTTAGGGCAGTGCAGTGGTGTTCGGGCAATGTAGGGGTCGTGCTGGGGCTGGTGTTTCAGGGTTTAGGGCAGTGCAGAGGTGTTCGGGCAGTGTAGGGGGTCTTGCTGGGGGTGGTGTTTCAGGGTTTAGGGCAGTGGTGTTCGGGCAGTGTAGGGGTCTTGCTGGGGGTGATGTTTCAGGGTTTAGGGCAGTGTAGGGGGTCTTGCTGGGGGTAGTGTTTCAGGGTTTAGGGCAGTGCAGGGGTGTTCGTGCAGTGTAGGGGGTCGTGCTAGGGATGGTGTTTCAGGGTTTAGGCCAGTGCAGTAGTGTTCGGGCAGAGTAGGGGGTCGTGCAGGGGGAATGGTTTTTCAGGGTTTAGGGCAGTGCAGTGGTGTTCGGGCAGTGTAGGGGGTCTTGCTGGGGGTGGTGTTTCAGGGTTTAGGGCAGTGGTGTTCGGGCAGTGTAGGGGGTCTTGCTGGGGGTGATGTTTCAGGGTTTAGGGCAGTGCAGTGGTGTTCGGGCAGTGTAGGGTGTCGTGCTGGGGTGGTGTTTCAGGGTTTAGGGCAGTGCAGTGGTGTTCGGGCAGTGTAGGGGGTCGTGCACGGGGTGGTGTTTCAGGGTTTAGGGCAGTGCAGTGGTGTTCGGGCAGTGTAGGGGGTTGTGCTGGGGCTGGTGTTTCAGGGTTTAGGACAGTGCAATGGTGTTCTGGCATTGTAGGGGGTCGTGCTGGGGCTAGTGTTTCACGGTTTAGGGCAGTGCAGTGGTGTTCGGGCAGTGTAGGGGGTCATGCTGGGGCTGGTGTTTCAGGGTTTAGGGCAGTTCAGTGGTGTTCGTGCAGTGTAGGTGGTCGTGCTGGGGCTGGTGTTTCAGGGTTTAGGGCAGTGCAGTGGTGTTCGGGCAGTGTAGGGGGTCATGCTGGGGCTGGTGTTTCAGGGTTTAGGGCAGTGCAGTGGTGCTCAGGCAGTGTAGGGGGTCGTGCTGGGGGTGGTGTTTATGGGTTTAGGGTAGTGCAGTGGTGTTCGGGCAGTGTAGGGGGTCGTGCTGGGGCTGGTGTTTCAGGGTTTAGGGCAGTGCAGTGGTGTTCGGGCAGTGTAGGGGTCGTGCTGGGGCTTGTGTTTCAGGGTTTTGGGCAGAGCAGTGGTGTTCGGGCAGTGTAGGGGGTCGTGCTGGGGGTGGTGTTTCAGGGTTTAGGGCAGTGCAGTGGTGTTCGGGCAGTGTAGGGGGTCGTGCTGGGGGTGGTGTTTCAGGGTTTAGGGCAGTGGTGTTCGGGCAGTGTAGGGGTCTTGCTGGGGGTGATGTTTCAGGGTTTAGGGCAGTGGAGTGGTGTTTGGGCAGTGTAGGGGTTCTTGCTGGGGATAGTGTTTCAGGGTTTAGGGCAGTGCAGTGGTGTTTGGGCAGTGTAGGGGCCGTGCTGGGGGTGGTGTTTCAGGGTTTAGGGCAGTGCAGTGGTGTTTGGGCAGTGTAGGGGGTCGTGAAGGGGGTGGTGTTTCAGGGTTTAGGGCAGTGCAGTGGTATTTGGCAGTGTAGGGGGTCGTGCTGGGGTGGTGTTTCAGGGTTTAGGGCAGTGCAGTGGTGTTCGAACAGTGTAGGGGTCGTGCAGGGTCTGGTGTTTCAAGGTTTAGGGCAGTGCAGTGGTGTTCGGGCAGTGTAGGGGGTCGTTCTGGGGGTAGTGTTTTAGGGTTTAGGGTAGTGCAGTGGTGCTTGTGTAGTATAGGGGGTCGTGCTGGGGGTAGTGTTGTAGGGTTTAGGGTAGTGCAGTGGTGTTCGGGCAGTGTAGTGGGTCTTGCTGGGGGTGGTGTGTCAGGGTTTAGGGCAGTGGTGTTCGGGCAGTGTAGGGGGTCTTGCTGGGGGTGATGTTTCAGGGTTTAGGGCAGTGCAGTGGTGTTCGGGCAGTGTAGGGGGTCTTGCTGGGGGTAGTGTTTCAGGGTTTAGGGCAGTGCAGGGGTGTTCGTGCAGTGTAGGGGTCGTGCTGGGGATGGTGTTTCAGGGTTTAGGGCAGTGCAGTAGTGTTCGGGCAGTGTAGGGGGTCGTGCAGGGGGAATGGTGTTTCAGGGTTTAGGGCAGTGCAGTGGTGTTCGGGCAGTGTAGGGTGTCGTGCTGGGGGTGGTGTTTCAGGGTTTAGGGCAGTGCAGTGGTGTTCGGGCAGTGTAGGGGGTCGTGCACGGGGTGGTGTTTCAGGGTTTAGGGCAGTACAGTAGTGTTCGGGCAGTGTAGGGGGTTGTGCTGGGGCTGGTGTTTCAGGGTTTAGGGCAGTGCAATGGTGTTCTGGCAGTGTAGGGGGTCGTGCTGGGGCTAGTGTTTCATGGTTTAGGGCAGTGCAGTGGTGTTCGGGCAGTGTAGGGGGTCATGCTGGGGCTGGTGTTTCAGGGTTTAGGGCAGTGCAGTGGTGCTCAGGCAGTGTAGGGGGTCGTCCTGGGGGTGGTGTTTCTGGGTTTAGGGTAGTGCAGTGGTGTTCGGGCAGTGTAGGGGGTCGTGCTGGGGCTGGTGTTTCAGGGTTTAGGGCAGTGCAGTGGTGTACGGGCAGTGTAGGGGTCGTGCTGGGGCTGGTGTTTCAGGGTTTTGGGCAGAGCAGTGGTGTTCGTGCAGTGTAGGGGGTCGTGCTGGGGGTGGTGTTTCAGGGTTTAGGGCAGTGCAGTGGTGTTCGGGCAGTGTAGGGGGTCGTGCTGGGGGTGGTGTTTCAGGGTTTAGGGCAGTGGTGTTCGGGCAGTGTAGGGGGTCTTGCTGGGGGTGATGTTTCAGGGTTTAGGGCAGTGGAGTGGTGTTTGGGCAGTGTAAGGGGTCTTGCTGGGGATAGTGTTTCAGGGTTTAGGGCAGTGCAGTGGTGTTTGGGCAGTGTAGGGGGCCGTGCTGGGGTGGTGTTTCAGGGTTTAGGGCAGTGCAGTGGTGTTCGGGCAGTGTAGGGGGTCGTGAAGGGGGTGGTGTTTCAGGGTTTAGGGCAGTGCAGTGGTGTTCGGGCAGTGTAGGGGTTCGTGCTGGGGGTGGTGTTTCAGGATTTAGGGCAGTGCAGTGGTGTTCGAACAGTGTAGGGGGTCGTGGAGGGGCTGGTGTTTCAAGGTTTAGGGCAGTGCAGTGGTGTTCGGGCAGTGTAGGGGTCGTTCTGGGGGTAGTGTTTTAGGGTTTAGGGTAGTGCAGTGGTGCTTGTGTAGTGTAGGGGGTCGTGCTGGGGGTAGTGTTTTAGGGTTTAGAGTAGTGCAGTGGTGTTTGTGTAGTGTAGGGGGTCATGTTTTAGGGTAGTGCAGTGGTGTTTGGGTAGTGTAGGGGGTCGTGCTGGGGGTATTGTTTTAGGATTTAGGTTAGTGCAGTGGTGTTTGGGTAGTGTAGGGGGTCATGTTTTAAGATGCAACGCTCCAATACCTGACCAGTCTGCACTACATAAAACTGCAAAAAAACTAAAAATAAAAAGTGTTTTGCACACTTTTGTCATTGGGCTATATGTGGGCTACATCTGGGTAATATTTGTGCTACATTTGGGCTCTTTTTCTCTGGTGGCCATCTTGGAAGACTTCTTTGTTATGAAGTTTCCTAATTTCCTCATTTACTGCAGTCTCCTCAGTAGGAAATGCTTTCAGTTTTTTACTTTGATTCCATCAAGAAGGCATTCAGATGTGTCTCACATTTGCCATAAATTCAGAATGTTAGCACTCTAGTTGCTCATTAGATCATTGTACTAAAGCTACTGCTCACCAGGGAGTTAACTGGAAGTCTGCTGCTGGTATTGAAAGGGATTGTTTCAGTCTGCATGTCAGAATTTTCTAATGAAATAGAAGAGGATTTGAGATCTCACTTAAAACATGCCCTAATTTTTCTTTCTGCAGCACTAACCATAATTTCTATTTAAAAAAGAACCCCCTCATTTTGTTCCTTTTTAAATTAAATGTTTTAAGTATTAACGGTTTATTCCAATCAAGATGGCTTCCGGTGTGCTATACTTTTGTCATAAGTAAGGCTGTTAGCGCTCTAGTTGTTCTTTAGAACACTCTGGGAAGCTGCAGTAGAACACAAAGGCATCAACTGGCAGGCTGCTCCTGTTGAAATATAACAGGAAGATATTTGAGATCACACTTGAAACATGTCCTAATTTTTCTTTCTACAGCACTACCCATAATTTTTATGACAAAATTAACCCCATCATTTTGTTCCTTTTTAAATTAAATGTTTTAAGTGTTACCAGTTTATTCCAATCAAGATGGCTTCAGGTGTGCCATACTTTTGTCATAAGTAAGGCTGTTAGCACTCTAGTTGTTCTTTAGAACACTCTCGGAAGCTGCAGTAGAACACAAAGGCATCAACTGACAGGCTGCTCCTGTTGAAATATAACAGGAAGATATTTGAGATCTCACTTAAAACATGTCCTAATTTTTCTTTCTACAGCACTAACCATAATTTCTATGGCAAAATGAACCCCCTCATTTTGTTCCTTTTTAAATTAAATGTTTTAAGTGTTACCAGTTTATTCCAATCAAGATGGCTTCAGGTGTGCCATACTTTTGTCATAAGTAAGACTGTTAGCGCTCTAGTTGTTCTTTAGAACACTCTGGGAAGCTGCAGTAGAACACAAAGGCATCGACTGACAGGCTGCTCCTGTTGAAATATAACAGGAAGATATTTGAGATCACACTTGAAACATGTCCTAATTTTTCTTTCTACAGCACTAACCATAATTTCTATGACAAAATGAACCCCATCATTTTGTTCCTTTTTAAATTAAATGTTTTAAGTGTTACCAGTTTATTCCAATCAAGATGGCTTCAGGTGTGCCATACTTTTGTCATAAGTAAGACTGTTAGCGCTCTAGTTGTTCTTTAGAACACTCTGGGAAGCTGCAGTAGAACACAAAGGCATCAACTGACAGGCTGCTCCTGTTGAAATATAACAGGAAGATATTTGAGATCACACTTGAAACATGTCCTAATTTTTCTTTCCAGAGCACTAACCATAATTTCTATGACAAGATGAACCCCATCATTTTGTTCCTTTTTAAATTAAATGTTTTAAGTGTTACCAGTTTATTCCAATCAAGATGGCTTCAGGTGTGCCATACTTTTGTCATAAGTAAGGCTGTTAGCACTCTAGTTGTTCTTTAGAACACTCTGGGAAGCTGCAGTAGAACACAAAGGAATCAACTGACAGTCTCTGCCCTTGTTGGATGTACATGTTTTACTGAGAATGTCAGACTTCATTCTCACATGACTGAGAAAGATAATGTGAATTTACAGAAAATATGCTCTCATTTTAGCTTCTGGGGCACCTTCCAAAACTGTATGGGACAAGCATGTGAAAATAGTTTTCTCTCAAACATGATTCATGATATCCCAGCAGAAGGTTTTTCACAGGGTAAAATCACCTTAGAACACACCACAATTCCTGAAATTAGTATGGCACCATCAACAAATGAATTCTAATGTAACTAAAGTCTGTTATCACCCTTAATAGTTCTCCTTTTGGTAACCCTCAAAATCTTTGATTCACTACAAGGCATTTCAATGGGGTACTATCATGTATATTGGTCTCAAGATGGCTGCCAGCAATTCCAGGATGAAGTGCTGACAGCCAATCAGATCTCACGATGACATGTGTGGTTAGGCTCCGCCCAGATATATATGTGTTTTTACTTTTGATTTTCTCAGCAACTACTGAACGGATTTACACCATTCAACAAAAAGGGTTCTTTCTGAACCAAGAACTACCTCTTTGCCAAATTTGGTGTAATTCCGTTCAGCAGTTCGGGCTGTAGCCGTGTCTAAAGTTTCCTATGGGAAAATGAATGGGGAAAACACGTTTTGGGACCCCCCTTTTTTCTCGGCCCCTGCTTGATGAATCACCCTGAGACTTTCAGGGTAGGAGTGGACCGGAGCGGGCCATAAAGTTTGAAAAGTTCGCGAAGATTCGTCAACCGGCAAGAGAGTTATTTCAAATAGAATGTCGCGGATTTCCTATGGAAAATAGGTCCTAACTATAACTATCTACTGGCGACCGCCAGTAGATAATTTATATAGATATATATATATATCATTGTAAATGACTGCTCCAACATCAGAAACAGACTCCAGCACGCTCGGGCTCGCTGTGGAGAGATTTTATTTTTGACCACACACAACCAGGTAAAGCGTTTTGACCGCGCAAGCGGTCTATGTCGCCTTCTTCCCATTGAGGCGGTTTCAGACAAAAAGGAGAGGCAGGCAAATAGAGGTGCCTCTTCATAGGCAGAAAAAACACTTGCCATTAGAAATCTCCAGTGGCCCTCATCACTCCCAGTGACAGATCTCAAGACAATCAACACCTTAGATTAAGTAAAACCAGTTATGTTTAATGGTAGAATGTTGTCAAAATCACACCCAGACTCAAGAGACAAGGAACTATGCTGCAATCTAGGCACTAACACCACCATTACCTCTGAAGGTAAACTCTATAACACAGAGGATCACAATTCACTCGCACGTAAGCAGCCCACATGCCCTATTTTCATGAGTCACATTTCTAATATATGGAAACACCCCAATAATCACCTGTCAAGTTATTTTCCATGGCAACATCCTCTCCATTTCCTCTACAAACACATTGTGGAGATAAGGTGGGTGGTGTTGGAGTCCTCAATATATGGAGAGATTCATCTGTGTCAGCCTCTGGCATTTCTTCTCCAAGTGCTTCATTGACTTGATTAACCTAGACAGAACATGGAGTACTTCATTATTTAACATGGATCCTCATTATTAACTGTTTAAATTGCTATGCCTTACATTTGAATTAATACGCACTAAGTTCTAAGAAAGATCCATATACGAAAGAAAGACACAAAACCTCCATAAAACACTTTTACAAAGAGAGAAAAAAATATTCTGGAGAAGTGGAGGTCTTTCAGAAAAGATTATTTTTATATGCCACTATCCGACCGAAATAGAACTTGAAAATTCAGTGCAGCTAAAAAAGATAAGCAAGCAATGGCAGTCTACAACCAGCAATAGAGATTTTCTGTAAGGTAATCTTCATGCAGCTATGCTGATTCAGAAATAATGGCTAGGCAGAGCACTAAATGGTGTGACTAAATAAAAGGAAATGTTAGGAGGACAAATAAAGCATTTGCTGGTGTGCAAAGTGGCACCACTTACGAATCTCCCACACTGAAAGAAATGTGTGAGCTCTGGTCACAATGGGCACTCCCTCATTTTCACGAAATGTGTTTTTTTAATGCCCTCAATGTTCGAAGCAGGAATAGTTATTAGAAAAATATAAATCTGCAGTGAAAATAAAACAGTTTAGTGAAAACTATTTACTTCAATATATCACTATTTTTCATTTAAAATTCAAAAGGAATCATCGTTAATCTAAATATCTTTAATGGACATTAGTTGGTACACTTGAATGTGAGTGTGCTGTATATCTAGACTAAACTCCCTAAGGAGCCTAGGACTATTATACATTACTAACACGGACAGCCAAGTGTTTGATGGATTCTACTTCAAAAAGTGTTGCTAAGGCATTGTATGATGGAACCTGGGGCAGGAGAGCCAAATAATTCTAGGTTCCACTGCCGACACACACTAGGCCAGCCCTTACATGTGAACCTCCAAATCACTTCATTTCAATCGGCATCAATGTTTCCCACAATACTTTTTTTGATATACTTGTTAAGATTTAAATCTGGCTCCTCAGTTCCATCAGTAGGTTGAGCAAAGTCATTGACAGCTTGGCATAACAAACATCAATGTTCATTAGCAAAGAATAGCAATTTATTTAGTAGCAACTATCATTTCAAACAAATTTTCTTTTTACCATTTCTTTCAAGGTGATACAGCAAGACCGTGGTCAACAACATCAAATGTCTCTCTGAAAGAGGCAACAAGAACACAAGCCTTTAGTGAGAGCAGCACTCCTGCCAAGGAGGATGATCTTGAAGGCCAGCCTGGCCTATAAGGTTTCTTTAGCAAGGACCCTAGGCCTCTCCCTGAGGTTTCAAGATCAACTACATCCATGACCGTTACCTACATCTGTTCCCTCAAAAGCCCCATGCTACCCCACATACCCAACAACTGTTGCCACCCCTGTCCTGGCTCCTGTAACTACCACAGCCATAACATATATGCTATACAGTCAGAACATTCTCCACCTATTGTCACCCTAGTCAAGGTTACAGGGTGATTTGGAAAGGGTTGGGGCAGGACCTGCTGCAGAGGTAGGCACAGGGTGCGGTCTCTAATGGATGCAGATACGTGCAGGAGGACCAGCTGGGGCACATTGATGACCTAAGGGCTGAGGATGATCTCATGAGGGCCCAGAATGGTACCAACAGGGCTCAAAATGATCTCCTGGAGCATCACCTGTGTGTCCTAACTCTACATTCTGGGGTGGTACAGGATGGCTACAGAACATCGACTGCAGCAATGACTAAGGGCCTGAACTCGGCGGATGGATTACTCAGTCACAACGGTGACAGTTATCCTGTTTGCTGAAATATAAATCCCATTATATCCTATGGAATTTATATTTTGGCTGACGGGATACCTGTCACCGTTGTGATGGAGTAACCCGTCCACAAGATCTAAATCAGCCCAAATTTAGCTGCCGCTTTCCCCTGTCAAGCACTATCTGCTGCCAGCTCAGTAGAAGTATCTATAGTTGCCAGCTCCAGGGAAAGTGGGACACTGATGCACACACAGCCACCTGTCACCAACCCCGTTAATACTCAGGCTGCTTCAGTGGCTCTTAGGAGTTGTCGCTCCTCTGGCCTAGTTGAGGACAAAACAAAAGACCCTGCCACCAATAGCCAAGAACTGATGTTCTAATGTGAGCGTCTGGACTATTCTCCACACATTTCACATCTGCTCAAGGATTGTCTGGAAAAGGGCTCTAAACAACTGTTGTCTCATTGTTAACTTTGCATCCAACATACAAGTTGAATTTTTTTCGGAGAATCTGAAAATCTTAAGTCATGTTAAATAATAATAAATTGTGTTTGAAAATATAAATATATAAGGTTACGAATAAAATATAATGGGCATCATTATAATGCCGGATGGTCGGACTGCTGCCCGACACCTCGGCGGTCCGTGGACCGCCTGACAGGCAGTTCGACCGGCCAATTACGATGTGCCCACTGGGCTGAAAAGCACTCTATAACACTTCGGCTTGTGCTGCGGCCCTATAGAGCACTTTGTGCACATTCATACACAGTGTGCCAGGCACCATGTGGTGCCTGGCACACTGTGCATGAATGTGCATGGGGGCACTACATATGCCCCCTGGGCCACTGAACAGTAGCCTATGGGGCCCTGCTTAGGGCCCCCACAGTCCAATTCCGCCCGCCTTTTCATGGAGGTGGGACCGCCACGAAAAAGTAGTTGGAAAGAGACATCCTAATCTCTACGGCGGTGCCTGCGTAGTCACTGCCTCCCATGTAGGGTTAGGATTTTGATCGCCGCCTGATGGGATCTTGGATCCTGTCAGAGGCGACGGTCCTACCCCCCCCCCTCTCCTACCTCTGCGGTCTGAACGGCTGCATCGTGATGCAGCGGTCGGACTGATGCCCTGTATGTCGGGTGGACTGCCACCAACAGCCTGTCAGTGCGGTCCCTCTGACATCATAATAAGGGCAAATGTGTGAAATTAGATCTTTCTAATATAATTATTCAAATTAAAAATGTTTTGTTACCATACATGCTTCACATAAAATGTAATATATTTGCTACCCATTTAGTCAACACAGACAATACACATTTCACAAGAATACATATTCATAAATAAAGAAATCTCAGTGTGTACAACATTTACTATGGTTTCACAAATTTATATTTAAATATAAAAGTGTTAGACATCCAAAAACTCAGCAAGAGAGATACACATACAGACCATGCAGAGAAGACAACATTTTGAAGTACAGATTGAAATAGAAAAAATTGCATGAGGCACAATAACAAATAAAACAATTTCTACAATGCAAGGTATATAATGAAAAGTTGGTGTTCTATTTCATTAACTACTGGCCCGCTAAGTACAGTAGTAATACAAAAGCTAGAATTCAGCCACACATTAGGCTGCCCTCATGTGTTCCACAGACATTATGCTCAGACACAGACAAACTACACCAAATTTCCACAAACAGGTTAGAAATGTTAACATCAAGCATGAGTTCTAGACATTGATGGACACAAACATGTCAGGTACCTTTGATGAAACTCATCTGCATTGGCATCACTTCATGACTGTGCAGAAGTGTACTGCTATCTGTTTCAGAACTATTCCACCAATGTCAGGTTTTGCACGCAGATGTCTCTATAACCTCTATCTGTGCAACGCTCCACAGAATCCACCAAAGACTTGCTATTGACTCAGCAGATGGCATGACCGAGGCAGGATTAAGCAGGAATTATATATATAAATGAATTGCCATTGGCTATTGCCATTGGATAGTTTAGTTAGGACCACGTTTCCATAGGTAATTAATTTTTTGGTTTACTAATAACTTTGCTGCCGTTTGACAAATCTTCCCAAAACTTTCCTAACAAAAGTCTCATTCACCTCCACTCCTTTCTGGAAAGTATGGGGTGATCTTTCAAGTGGGGGCAGAGAAAAAGAGGGTCCCAAAACACGTTTTCCCCCATGCAATTTTCCACTGGAAAATTAGACACAGCTACAGCCTACGGTGGGTCAGATAAACTCGTAAGAATGACCTACATAACAGTCCATGGGGGACAACTCACTGAAGCCTTCCAAGTGAGGATCGGAGTTCACCAATGTAGTTTGCTGTCCCCTTTTCTCTTCCTGCTGGCCAAAGACTGGATCATGAAGACATTCACAGCAGGGAGAAAAAAATGGGGTCCAGTGGACACCTTGGACATAGCTCAACGACCTGGACTTTGCAGACGACTTGACCCTACTCTCCCACACCCGTCAGCAGATGCAAGAGAAGACCGACAATGTGTCAGCCACATCCACAAAGCTTGGCCTTAACATCCACAGGGGAAAACCAAGATCCTGAAGGCTAGTACGGCCAGCACACCTGCAGTCACTCTTTGAGGTGATGCGCTGGAAAAGGTTGAGACCTTCACCTATCTGGGCAGTGTCAGAGACAATCATGGCGGCAAAGACGCCGACATCAAGGCAAGAATTGGCAAAGCAAGGGCCGCCTTCATTCAGCTAAAGAAGATCTGGAGCTCCAAAGACCTAATGAAGCACACCAAGATCAGGCTTTTTAACACCAACGTAAAATCAATCATTCTGTATTGAGTAGAAACTAGGAGGGCAACAGTGACAACCACCAAAGTCCAGACCTTCTTTAACACCTGTCCGAGGAAAATTCTCCAAGTCCGCTGGCCAAATACCATCAGGAACAATGATCTATGGCAGCAGGCTTCCCAACTCGCTGCCCATGTAGAAATCATGAATAGACCGTGGGATAGGTCAAACCCTCCGAAAGCCTGCGTCATACACCATCAGGCAAGCCCTGTTCTGGAACCCTCAAGGAAAAAGGAAAAGAGGAAAGCCAAAGAAAACACCTTCCGCAGAAGTCTAAAGGCTGACTGCAAGGAGATGAGCTACACTGAAGTCAGATTTAAAGAAAAGCCCAAGACAGAGATGGCTGGAGAGTCCCGATTGATGGCCTATACCTCAGAAAGGGTAGTAGGCATAAGTAACTACAGCCAAAATTGCTGAACGGAATTACACTACATTTGGCAGAAAGCTAGATCTTGGTCCAGAAAGGGTGATTTTTGTGATTTGGTGTAAATATGTTCAGTAGGTTTAGAGAAGTTAAGGTTAAAAATATTTATACATTTCACACCACAGAGGGTCCGTGCATCTGATAGATCGAAAGACATGAACTGATTGCCTGCCACCACATCAACAATAAGGCAGCTATTTTAAGATTCAGCCCTCTGTTCAGCAAAAAGGTTATAAAAATATATAGGGGGCAGGAATGGGATAGCCTGCCCTGATAGGGCTGGTTGTGGAGTGAGCGGGGGGTCTAGAGGGATCCCCTAGGGGCCACAAACTTGATTTCTTTTAAGCTGATAAAAAAAGCTGGAGCGCAGGGACAACTTGTACTTGGTTCTATAGTTACACTTTGTGGCCTGAAAAATGGTTAAAAAAAAAAATCAAAGATATGCTGATTTGTTTTTAAAGGCTTTATTGAAAATATTTTATGCCAATCACTTATCAAACATTGCAATGCATGAATTAATAAAATAAACATTTAATTATAGTTATTGGTGAATTCTGACAAGGACTGCTTTATATATGTTGATGTGCTGACCCTTTGATAAAGACAATTGGCCCACTTTTTATATTTTGGTGTTCAAACCCTTTGACAAAAGTCAGTAGGTCTGGCCGCAGGTCCTGGCCGCACCCAACTCCACGTCATGCACAGCAATGGACATCTAACTTTATGTTATAAAAAAAAAAAGAGAGAAGTTCACTGAAAAAAGCTCAAAGTTATAGTGATGTTATAGTTAAGAATTGTAATAATATCTTACTTTATATTAAAAAAAACATAGAAATTCAATGAAAAAAATAAAGGTTAAATGGACGCTATAGTTAGGTGAAAATGTTAGTTAAACCATACAGTTTTAAGCGCACAAAACCCCCGAAATTCACAACTTATACGTATTGCATGTAAATGTAACTCATGCCCTAAAGTAGCTATAGCTGTCATTCGGCATCAGCACCATCATACATGAAGAAGGTACCGAGGCGGGTTTCGGAGCCGTGGTGGCTGCACTGGGGCAGTGCTGAACCCATGACGGGTCAAGAGGTTTGGACGGTGCCAAATACAGATTCACTAGTGGTAATCAGGTTGAAAGTCAGTGAGGATCCTGAGGGGCCGAAGGCACAACAGAGGGAGGCGGAAGAGTGCCAAAGATACATCGCTTGGCCTCCCTAAAAGCACTGACCTATTGCAGCACCATCGGTGGCCCTGGGAACTCGAGCGCAGCCAGAGCTACTGCAGAATTGGCCACTCAATCAGAGATCGGGAGCAAAAGCAGGTCTGCACCCCCGACTTGGAGCAGGACTCACGCGAGCCTGTGACTTCATGTGATGTACACTTCTGCTTCTCAGTCCCAAGTGCATGAGGAGCAAGCATCGCATGACTTACAGTCACGCCCAAACCCAAGCACTAATGACGCACCTCGTGCAGGTCCATGACTGGCAATTGTTTTCTGCAGTCACAGCATGGTTTGAAGCTTGCAGTTTGAGAAGAGGACAGTGTTCCTTTGCAAAATGAATTTTGTTTTGAGGGGTCATCGAAAACCGACGAAAGTGGGAGCGGAGTTTCGGATCCACATTTCTAGACATAGAAAGAAAGGAATAGGAACAGGTGAGCAGGGGTGCACTTGTGGAAACCATCTTTTTGAGTTGATACCAAAGGTCTATATCTCTAGGCCCTCACAAAGTTGACATAAAATCATTAGACAAATGCTTATACTTTTCCATGGCGCAGAAAGAAAAGATGCTCTCGCAACGCAAGGCTTGCTCAAGAACTACATTAGAACAGCACAGGATGCTAGTTTAGCCACAAGCGCTTCAGCATACCATATTTAGAAGTAGCCCTGCTACGTGCTAGATATTGCAATAATTTCTATGGAAAAGTACTAAGGCTGGTACATTTCATTAGGCTGGACAAGCCCAAAGTGTCGCATACTCAGGACACGTGGGCAGCAACAGTATATCTTAAAACCATAAAAGGTATCGCGCAGCCTAGGCCTCTCCTGATTGGATAGACATTCAATGCTTAATCTGTATTACATGCATGATGACGTTTCTTTCTTTTGTGGTTTGTATCAATAAAAGCCGTCAGAAACTTCCCCTCTTCGGACACTCAGTGGCTATGCAGACTGTCTCCGTGCTGCACGTATTTGCATTATCTGGTTGACCTATAATAAATTCTATTCACCTTATGTGCTGACTGGGAGTTGGTATCATTTTATTCTTTGTTTTAGGCTTCTACATTTGGTGGAGAATGCGGGCAGTATCCCTGACTTCTGCTACCGCCGGACTGCTGCCTTCACCCTCATTCGGAGGTTTGAGGTTTGACAACAACACTTTCTTGCCTTCGCAGTCTCTCTCTCTCTCGCTCTCCCTCCACTCTGGGGCTGAATTCTCTTTCGCAGACCCTGAGTAGATAGTTGTCATATCCCTGGCTGCTCTTGATACCCTGCTCCGCCTTCTCCTTTCAGCACATTTTGATGGATATTTTCTATGTCATTATATTCCATGCCCTGCTTCTCCTCCACATCGTCTCTACCATAATTGTCTTCCTCCTCTGCGACACTTAAATTGCTGTTGTGTCAGCTATCTTGGTCACTTTCTTTTGCGTGCTCTTTGTGGCTTTGGTGATCTATTTTTCGGTCTGACCTCACTTACTTGTGCTGGCTGTGGTGTAATAAGGATTGTTAATTTCCGCAGCCTGCGTTGTTTGCCTCTGGTGCTGCTGCCTGACTCTGCTCTTCTCTAATGTCAATTTTGCTCTCCATTTTAGTTCTTGAGCTGTACCTTCACCCCTACAGGCCGGAGTGGGCATCCATCCGCATTTTCCCTTGCAAGCAGTAACTCTCTGGACCTAAACAGCAGTTGGCTGACGGTGTACCAGGGAGGGCGCACATCTGCAGTCCTCTGTATTACCTGAGAGACTCCCCAGCTGGGGGGGGGTGGAGGGGGGGGGTGGTTCGGCAGCTTAATCAATTGAGAGGAGACATTGCCAGATCGGACGTCTTTTGGTGAGTACTGACGAAGGCATCCCCTCCTCAGGGTTGGGTGGTAGCAGGTAGCCCCTCGTTTTTAGAGTAGCAGCAGTTTTTGCTCCCCAGATCAAGGGTGGTAGCGGGAGTAGCTCCCCTTGGGTTGCACAGGTTTTGTGTGCAGGAACGATATCGTGCAAGTGGTAGCCAGGTGGGCTCCTCCTTTTGTTGCAACAGGTTCTTAGGCGCCGGTTGACCATTTTTGCATAAACTCACCTTTGGGTGCTGGTCACCAGCTTCAGTGCCACCAGAAAGCGGTCGGCTCTGGGGCGCTGCCTCCTGCTGGACACCGGGGTTGATCTCCAGATGTGCCTAGGTGTCTACCTAGGCACAACAGGGAGGGGGTTTGGTTTAGGTCTAAATTACATTATTAATACTCACTGTATTATTATCAAGTGCCTCTCATTTATTGTAGTGAAGTACTGTTGGTGTGACGCTTAGCGTTTCAATACTAACAGGGTGTTTTCAGTCCTCTTGAGATTTTCATTGTATTTAGGTATTACAGACTCCACAAGACTGTCCGTTTATAGGCTGATAACTCTCAGATAACTAACTGACATCCCCCTGTAGTAACTATTGATACCTTAAAGATGCCACTAAATAATATGACAGGACTATCATGGACCTGCTAGTAGATTTATTGATCTTCACTGTGTATTGTACATTTCCACCAGCCTGTGTGCTACTTCTCATCACCTTTGAAGTACCACTTATCTTTTTCCTATTTCCCTTATTGTTATTCTAGGACTAGCATAACTATACATCACTAAGTCATAGTACACAGCATCACACAGCGCTGCTACACAGGGTCTAAATCCCAGCTTCTATATTTTATGATTATGCTTGAACTGTATGAGAGAGTTCACCAGTTCTGCTCTGTAAACTTGAATGCCTGCCCCCAACGGCTCAGCCCTAGGGGTCTTCAATTCTGTCTAGCTGCACCCTTCGCCCTTCAGGGAATAACGGAGGAACGCAAGGGGACAGAAACACTATTACCTTTCTTTCTGCTTTCCTGTTACCTTCTCTCCTGTTCCATGGAGCGCCAGTATACCGCAAGGCTACCAGCACCCAGGACGTTTTTCTTTCTTTCCCACTTGTGAATGCTTTGGTGAACTAGTAGAAATTGCGTTGTCTATTGACTGACGGATGGCTTCCTCTGCTTTTGCAAAGCTGCAGGTTGGCTGAAGGTGTGTGATAATGTTCGTCCTCCCATTGTGTTAATAGTCATCAATACAGCGTGACACCCTTTTCCCCCTCCCCGTGTCCAGTATAACTGAACCGTCATTAACGCAAATAGGGCTAGTGCTTGCACATCACAACTACATCACGCCACATCACTCATTATAGCATGGGCAACCCTCTGAGTAAAAATGACCTAAATAGTAGCTAGCCATCGCCACCAAAGGACTCCCCAGCATACCATGTAGCCTTACGCCAAGAACTGGGTTCCATCCTTTTTATACACAAATGACATGATTTAACAGCGAAGAGACAGGACTTGCAATTTCCGATTCACTGGACCTATGACTTGAATAAGTTGTCATACTTGAGACAGATGTTGAAGTTGAAAGGGAAGAAAATAAGGCCAAAAGAGTGGGAGTCGTTTTGGGAGTGGGATTTGGTTTTGCGAGATATGCGTGCAACAAGTGATGTGAAAAGTAAAGTGCATAAGGAATTGTTAGAGGTTAAGAACGGATTGTTAAATGAGATGGCAAAGAAAAAGATGATTGAGAACTGGAGAAAGACACAATTAGATGTTGTCAGAGTTTTTCCATGCATTCCAGTGGCGGGCGAAAAAGAACAGCAGAATGGAGGGGAAGGCGAAGAGGACACCATCCTTGAAGACCTACTAATGGGTAGAATGACGAGTAGGCAGCAGGCTCCCCTTCCCCATACAGATAGCACTCTGCCATCCTCCGCCACTGGGACACAACAGACCAAGCTGTCCGATAAGGAACAGGCAGCTTACAAAGCTCTCGCGCACAAACTCCTGAATGAGGAAGTTCCCAGAGTAGAACCGGACTGCATTTCAGACATCGCCACTCTCGTAACAATTAGACAGGAAGCAGCCTATGCAGCTTCCAAATACTGTAGCAAGAAAAACAAGTTGATAAAAAGATGTACAGGAAAGAAATAAACAGTGCCACTTCTGATCAATAATACGCGGAAGCAACTATTTGACGATAAATCAGTAGATGACACATTTACAGTGGAAGCCTGGCGAAATTTAATATGGGACATCTGCACTTACGCACATCAGACAGCACACAATATAATAACATTAGAACAGACCCTGAGTGAGGCACAGCCCGCTTCACATTCACAGCGTCGAAAACACAGTATTAGCGCCTCAAATTCCACCACCACCACACCACACTCATCACCTGCCACACAGAGGAAAATGCTGAAGGGGGACACCAATAAATGTCAGGACCTTTTAGATCAATTGGTGGAAGGAAAATTACAAGTAGATGCATTTATAGTAACAAATTGTAGATTATACCAGGACAAAGTGCTTTCATTAGCACATGCGGACCTAATGAACAAAGGCCCACAGGCACACTGTGCATATGCACAGCAAGCAAAGAATACACACCCAGACAGAATACAGGAACTACCACCACTGCCTTCACAGTACCATTGGGATGCAGCAAAATTTGGCTTTACAGACTCAGACCTACCAACATGGGATGATTCTAGAATAATAGATGCACTAAAATATACAGTAGATAAACTACAACAGTGGAAGAAATTAATAAACACAATGGCAGTAATAGAAGTAGTTCAGACTCTTACCCAGCGAGCTCAAGTCACTGACACTACCTCAGCAGCACCCACGCTGATAATGCCCCTTCGGGAAGTACCACCACTGCCCGGAAGCAAAGCAAATGAAGTAGCATATATCCATGTACCCTGGCCCAGAGCAGATCTCATGTCTTCACATAAGTATTTCCCTAAATTACGAGAAGAACCTAGAAGGTGGTACACAGAATTAGAAAGAATGGCAGTGATGGGAGGACTGCTGTGGAGAGATTTTGATGTTCTATTTAATGGTATAGTGCCTAAAGGTTTATGGGAAGATTGCAAACGAAAAGTGGAGTGGCCAAAGAGGGAGCCAGATAGGAAAGACGGAGAGATGCCAGGAGACGAGATAGAAGTGAAATATCAGGAAGTAGTAAAATACTTGAAAGAAAAGGTTCCACAAGACAAGGTAGACTGGAACAAAATAACACACACAAAACAGGAAAAAGATGAAAGTGTAAATTCTTACTTTGACCGCCTTCTGTTGGTCTACCAGCAGAATAGCGGACTAAAGAACCCAATGGGAGATGCAATGCCAGCATTTGTAACAACATTTGTTCAGGGATTAAGACCACCTATTAAAGCACACCTACAAACATCATTTGTGTGTTGGCAGCAAGAACCAATAGAAAAAGTATTAGCAGTAGCCAAATATTGCGCTGATTACCAGTTACATGCACAACCTAAGGAGACAGAGAAAAAGAAGAAAGAGAAGGTGAGGCTGATGGTAGCACAAGAAACATTTTACAACAGTCAGCAAGGCAGAGGTAGGGGCAAGGGAAGAGGAAGGGGCACAGGCAGGCAACAAGGTGATAGGAAAGCTTTACTACCCCCACCGGGAACTGCATGCTTCTACTGTAAAGACCCCAACCATTAGAAAGCAGACTGTCCACTACTAAAAAACAAAAATCTGAATAACAGGCCTGCGCAAAACAGAACACAAGGCCAACAACAATATCAGCAGAACACCCAGCATAGAGACTACAGGAATAATGCTCAGCAGGGGTATGCATCAAACGGCATGCCACCACCCCGCCCCTGCCCCAGAATAGGAGAAACATGGACAAATGGGTAGTATTGGATGAATGGGTGCCACAGGATGATGGCTATCTCGTGCCACTTCCACCACCGCCTCAAGGAAAATTCTAGGGATGCCTGGGAGTAGGAGACTGCCTAATAGCTCCAGCAGTAGTAGTGGACCAACCTGGCCCATACGTGGAGGAAACAATATTGGACGAAACTGTTCCATTCCTAGTAGACACAGGAGTTCAAAAATCAATGCTGAAGGCCTCGCAAATGCACGAAGCACCAATCTCGGGTACACAAATTACGGCAGTCGGCATGACAGGACAACCAGTAGATGAGTACCTCACAAAACTTCTAAAGTTAGTAGTCGGCCCCCTTACTGTCTACCACCAGTTAATTTTTAGCAGGTACTGCCCCGTAAATTTACTGGACAGGGATTTGCTTTGTAAATTACAGTGCACTATACACTGCTCACCGACAGGGGTCTTCCTAGATAGCAGAGCAAATGGTTTGATGTTACAAGCGTTCATGACATGCATAGATCCCGTAATACCCCCAGAACTACGCAGGGATGTGGAATTCCTATAGCCCGACGCCCAGGACATATTGTTTGGGGTCAAGGGCAACAAGTTTTCATGTATATTTTGTCCTTGGGACAAGTAGGCCTAACCCCCTGCAGCACAAACCCTTTGGCTGCCAGTTTGCAGTACCACATTATGGACCAGGGAAGGGCATTGTCTGCATTTAAGGTAATATTTTTGTCCAAATGTTAATGCTGTTGAAACTAGTATTTACGGTTCATTAATTGAAAGCCTTTATTATTAGGGTGAGCGCTCTAAGTAAATGTTGTAAGCTCTGACTGCACGACTGACAGTGGTTCCAGTATAGAAATGTGTACACACGTTTTCAAAGTTTAGCAATATGAGGCTATGTATAATGCTCCCAGAATGCTCTCTGATTTGATGCAAATATTTTCAGAAGCTTGAAACCAAGATTGATGATTCTTTGCTTTCAAAATAAAATGTTCATAAAAAAATGAAAGCAGGAAAAAACATTTCGCTAAACTACTGTAAAATTTCAGGTACCATTTCTTTGCAGCATAATTTAGTAACAGGTGTTGATGCATGCTAAGATTTCCCAAAAATATTCATAATGGAAAATTAGTGTAACCAGTTTCAATAAGATTATTGGAAACAAAAATAAACAAGCATTGGCAAAGCCAGTAGGTCTGAAATTGGTGGTCAGCTTTTTAATTTTGTCAATGTGTGAATTGTTTTGGCATGGTTTTTGTAAAACCTTATTGGTGTGGGAGCGGCCGGGCCCTCACCATTATACCAAACATTGTCAAAAGCAATAATTGTTTTTGGTCTCAAAAAGCACACACTGCCACAGTAGTTACTGGCACTGAACAAAACTACTTTGTGTGCCGATATGCTCCTTGTGAAAGAGCAGAATGCTGTCACTCACAGTGAAGACAGCTGATACAGAGAGAGAGAGAGAGAGAGAGAGAGAGAGAGAGAGAGAGAGAGAGAGAGAGAGAGAGAATTTTAATGAACGCAAAAGGTCATGGTCAACGCCAGACCAAATTAGGGGCACAATTTTAAAAGAAAGTCTCAAAAGTGCACCAATGGTATATGTCCTTGCATTAAGTGCAGCTATGCGGCTTTCGTTAATTCCCAAGAATTTACAGAAGTAGGACAAGAAATGGTACTCCTAGAAAATATTTGTGAACTGCATTTTAGCATGAGCAAATATACATGTGTAGATTTGCTCATGCGAAAATCTTTGAGGGTTTGCAAGTGCACTTTCCCTCCAACCACTTATTTCCCAACTCTGGAAGAAGGTTTACGTCTACCATTGTCAGGAGTAAATTTACAATATTTCTCAGTATGGGAAAAGATTAGAGAAGAGTTGTGGAAAACCCTTAAAACACTACTATGGTATGAGCCCCGGCATAATCAGAAAGGCTATATCAGAGCTCTTATATAATGAGATTGCTGCCATAATTTGTCACCGCACTACATGCACCAATGGGACAAGTGGATTTTGTTACAGGGCAAGTAGATTTATGAAGCAACCTGCCCCATGGACATGTAGATATTTTATTAAATTCCACACACCTGCTACGTGACTCGGTGCCACACTATGTCTGGGCCCGCACTAACAATGATGTGGGAGAGGTGTTGAATTACCCACCAGTACAGATCAAATTGGTACCAGGAGCGCAACTGCCACCGGTGCCACAGTACAAGATTTCAAAGGAAGGGGAGGAGGGTATAGCGCCAGTCATAAGAGACCTTCTCCAACAGGGAATAATAAAAGAAATACGCTCTAACCCATGCAATACAGCAATACTACCTATCAAGAAGGCCTCCAAGGGCCCGGATGGGGCCCCTGTATATCGTTTTACACAAGACCTCAGAGAATTGAACAAAATAGTGGTCCCATCCTTCCCTGTGGTTCCCAACCCAGCTACAATTTTGTCTAACATCCCAGTGACAGCTACACATTTTACAGTGTTGGATCTTAGCTCTGCCTTCTTTACCATTCCCCTGCACCCCGATAGCCAATATTTTTTCTAGTTATCCTATCGTTCAAGAAGATTTACGTGGTGTAGGCTCCCTCAAGGGTATACAGAGTCACCCTCCATCTTTACAAATGCATTGAAGACTGGTTTGGACTCCCTAGTGCTGAAGGAAGGTTCCACCCTTTTCCAGTACATAGACAATCTGCTACTAGCTTCACATTCCAGGGATGCTTGCGCGAAAGACACTGTTACCCTCCTGCGCCACATAGTGCTGAAGGGCTACAAGGTCTCCCCCAAGAAATTACAGCTCTGCCTCACCACAGTAAAATATTTGGGCCATGAATTGTCCGAAGGGACAAGGAAATTACTGCCTGACAGAATATCCACCATCAACCACTTTCCCCGACCCGCACACAAAAGGAGGTCCTGGCTTTCCTGGGGGTGGCGGGATATTGCAAGGTACTGGATACCAAAGTTCTCCTTAATTGCCAAACCATTACAAGCCCTAACACACAGGCTGTGCCAGACATTGTGCCATGGTCACACGACTGTGACAGAGCTTTTCACAAACTGAAACATGAACTCAGTGGGGCCCCAGCTTTAGGCCTCCCAGATTACAGCCAAGACTTCCACCTGTTCTGCCATGAAAAGGGGGGGTGCTCACTACGGGTTCTGACACAAAAGCACAGATCTTTCTACCGCCCAGTGGAATACTAGTCTGCCACCCTAGACCCAGTCACATCCGCACTTCCGCCTTGCCTCCGAGCAGTTGCAGCAGCGGCCCTGGCAGTAGAACAGTCAGAAAATATAGATGACAAAGGAACTCTGCAGGCATCCTATGCAGGGGCACAGCTAACAAATAGTTGGAGGGGGGAAGGTTGACAGCAGCCAAAAGTGCACAAGCAGCTGAACTAGCGGCACTGATGAGGGCATGCTCCTTGGCTGAAGGAAAAAGAGTAAACATGTACACAGACAGCCAGTATACCTTCAGGATGGTCCACGATTTTGGACAGCTGTGGTCAATGAGGGGATTCCCCACTTCAGCAGGTCAGCAAATACAGCATGCAGAATTCATAAGTAACCTTCTCCAAGCATTGTTATTACCTCGTAAAGTAGCCATAATAAAATGCGCAACACACACTTCATTAAAGGACAATGTGTCAAGAGGCAACACTTTAATTGATGAAGAAGCAAAGAGAATAGCATTGACAGGCTGCCAGATAACTATGGTACAAATGATTGAGCAGAACAAAGAGATTCAAGTAAAGAAGGACTCACTACACTTTGATCCTATGCACATTCAGGGACAGGTTGAGGAACACGAAACGGGAGAGTGGGTGAGGGGAACATGTGTGCAAACAAAGGAGGGGTTATGGACAGGACCTAATGGTAAAATATATTTGCCTTCATCACTGATCACCTCCATAGCCCGTCTCTCCCATGGTCGCTCACATGTTGGACGAGATGGCATTATACGCTTGTTTTCACAATGTTGGTGCAACTCCAAGTTCCGTCAGACAGCGGAAAGACTTTGTAAGCAATGTACTGTCTGCGCACAATACAACATTGGGAAGGGTACACCAACCGCACCTGGCCACTTTCCACCTCCCCACGGACCTTTTGAGAGTCCCCAAATGTACTTCATTGAAATTCCCCCCACTCAGAAGTACAAGTACGTGTTGGCAATCGTGTGCATGTTCAGCAAATGGACTGAGGCCTATCCAACAAAGAACTGTGATGCACAAACTGTTGACAAATGCCTTTTGAAAGAACTTATCCCGCGCTTTGGGGTACCAGAACTTTTAAGCTCAGACAACGGACCTGCATTCATTTCCCATGTGATAGGGGCAATATGCAAAGGGCTCGGTGCCACACAAAAACTGCATTGTGCTTATCACCCACCAGCAGCAGGAGCCGTAGAAAGGAAAAATGGGGTGTTGAAAAACAAAATAGAGAAGATGTGTGCATCGACTGAACTATCCTGGGTAGACGCACTGCCATTGGCTCCATAGGCAATGAGGAGTACCCCAGCCAGAGTGACCAAGTTGAGCCCCCATGCGATTTTGTTTGGCCGCTCAATGAACATTCCAGGCCACATGTCCTCTGCTCCACTGTCAATATCAGACGGTTTACTTTTGTGTTATTGTAAGAAATTAACAGAGACATTGCGTTATCTTCATCGCCAAGTCCTGCAGCCTCTTCCAGAAGGAGCTACACCACCATCACACGACCTGCAGCCAGGCGACTGGGTTTGGATAAAAGCCCACACCAGACGACATTGCCTACAGCCAAGGTGGAAAGGGCCTTACCAGGTTCTCCTGATGACTGCAACTGCCATCAAGTGTGAGGGGCTGACATCATGGATCCACAGCTCCCTCACCAAGAAAGCACCAGGGCCGGAGCAAGGACAGACTCCAACTGCACCACCAGCTGCTTCTGAGGCACCCTGCAGATCGTTCCAGCAAAACAGCAACAGCAAGTAATACCTAAAAGAGGCAGATCCCTGCTGCACGTCATCGCTGGACCAGGAAAGAGCAGCAGGCCAGGCCTCCGGATATCGTCTTTCCAGAATCTTTACGTTTTCTTCAAGTGCTCGGTGACGTCACGAACTAGTGACCTCGGACGGTACACCACATGAGTACCAACGGTTTCTTTTGAAAGTGTTGCTGGCGCCTGCCTCAATAGGAGCGCAATACCTGCTAGGTAGATACAAAGACTAACTGCTTTACCCAGAAACTACAAAGTTTTCCAATTCCAAGAACTTTTGACAATGGCTAGGACAATGCCAAGAACAAGGGAAGTAGAAAGAAAGTGGCCAGCGGGGCCGACGGCAATACTGTCCCCAGTTCCAGTAATAATAGTAACTGCACTCATTGTAATATATGCAAAAGACATTAAAATACTGTTCCTCAATGGCCAGGTGGTAGATGGGAACAACTCTCAGATAATATTTGGGGAACTTAAAAAGAACAATACAAAAAGACAACATGAGAGAGGCTGAGGTTGGAGGAGGAGGGGAAAGAGAACTATGGGATGAGTACCAGGGAAATAAATATGTGGAAATGCTAAAAATGTACGTTGGCATTATGAACATATCTGGGTGTTATGTTTGCACACATCTTCCAACAAATACAGGAGATGGCATGAGGTACAATGTGATACCCTACTCTAAGTATGTAGGATGTGTTGTGATGAGGGACATGCTCCTAAGACAACACAACATGTCCATAGCAATGGGACCTCCCAGGAAAGATGGAACATCTGCTGGCCAAATAACAGCAATGCCTAGGACAAAGAGGGTACCATGCATGAACATACAACCAACAAAAAGGGATCAGGTGATGCTAGACACATTTGACAGACCATCTAGAAATGAGGAGTGGAAAGATAGGGCAGGTTGGGACAACTTGAGAACGGAAAAGGGAGGAGAGCTAATTGGTAATCAGGTTGAGAGTCCTTGAGGATCCTGAGGGGCCGAAGGCACAACAGAGGGAGGCGGAAGAGTGCCAAAGATACATTGCTTGGCCTCCTTAAAGGCATTGACCTATTGCGGCACCATCGGTGGCCCTGGGAACTCGAGCGCAGCCAGAGCTACTGCAGAATTTGCCCCTCAATCAGAGATCAGGAGCAAAAGCAGGTCTGCACCCCCGACTTGGAGCAGGGCTCGTGTGAGCCTGTGACTTCATGTGATGTACATCTCTGCTTCTCAGTCCCGAATGCATGAGGCGCACGCATCGCATGACTTTCAGTCATGCCCAAACCCAAGCACCAATGACGCCACTCGTGCAGGTCCGTGACTGACAATTGTTTTCTGCAGTCACAGCATGGTTTGAAGCTTGCAGTTTGAGAAGAGGACAGTGTTCCTTTGCAAACTGAATTTCGTTTTAAGGAGTCATCGAAAACTGACAAAAGTGGGAGCGGAGTTTCGGATACAAATTTCAAGACATGTAAAGAAAGGAACAGGTGAGCAGGGGTGCTTTGATATACGGCTAAGCTCCATCATTTCCTCGGTGGGACGAAGGCTAAGCTGAGACACAAAGCACCACCTAAAGGCATGCAGGAGCACTGCTATAAAATGTTTCAACATCCACTCTGGCAATTGGGGAATATTCTGAAGATGAGGAATTTCTGGTATCCATCAGAAATGTAACATTGCCAACATTTTCATACCACGAGGGATGGCAGTCTGAATTTTCATGTCCGGCAAATGTTCAGATTGAAATTGCTGTGCCAAAGCTTCAATCGAGTTACGGTTCAGTCTGTACTTCTTAATGATATGTCATTCATGCATGGTCTCTACATCCGGGCATGGTTTGTACAGATGTTCACTACATTGATTCATCCTTATCAGTTTTGCCAGAGGTGGCTGAACATATCTCCAACATATGAGTGCAACGTGTAAGTGTTCCAGGTGCACACACGTTTGACATGTGTGAATACACACACCTAGAATGTGGCCAGAATAAAAGTAATTTATGATGTTTATTTAATACTCCAAAAACAAATTAAATACACAAATATATATTTAATAAATGTTTTCAAAACTCAGCCAAATTAGACACAAAATAACTGGCAATGTTTTTTCAATCTAACCACAAAAAGTCCCAGAGAAGGCCCCGGGGAGGGAACAAGAGGCCTGGGGTACTAGGAGGAGGCAGCCTCCAACATGAACTGTTTACCACAGAAAAAGCCACTCCTAGTGTGATGACCTAAATGTCTCTAAGTTTGTGATGTGCAAATTGGCATCTCACAAAAAGTGAAGGACTGGTCTCACACACCACCTGGTGTCATGCTTCATCATTGACCAGTCCTCGCCCCTTAAAAACTTGGTTTGATAAGGGGCGGGCATACACCTGACGACAGGGATGCACTTCTAAAACTAAGTGGGGGCCCTTACAAAAATAAAGTGTACTAAAAACCATTACAGATGACAAATCAAAATTTTATTTTATGTGGATAGCATCTGTATGGTCATTAAAAACAGCATTGCGGTGTATATGAGGAAATTATTGTCCTCCCACCGTCATGTATAAAGTCAACATGTTTCTGCCCTTCGGCCCATTGGGGTCCATGGCATTCATCAGGACTTGCAAAAAACTAAAGGCTCCGCCCTTACCAATTTTATGGAAAAAGGGAATCCACTTGGTGGGGTGAAAAAATTTCACCCTTAACCTTCAGGAGGTAAAAATAATTTTTCTCAAACCTGTAAAAGTGAAAAGAGGATAAAAAGAGACATTGTGTAATACAAATTTCTAATGAGGTCATAAAAATTCAACAGCCCACTCCACATGCATTCTACAGTGAGTGGCTATGATGTGCTACAAACGTGTCAATCATCTGTGCACCATACTCAGAAGTTCACGGGACATATGTCCCGTATTTCTTACCCTTGTGGGGGGATCTACTAGCCCCATAGGAGGCCGTGGACGGTAGACCCAAAGAGGTCACCAGCTGTCAAAAAGGGGAGAGGAATGACAGAAAAACGAACATTATATCATCAATTGTGATCATAGTTGCAGGCAAACAAAACAGCTTGGTTCTAAATGTAGTTGTTTAGAATGAATTAATTATTGGTTAGTTAGAGTAAAAGCACCTCGTGCCCCACGGATCGTAGGTTCAGGGCATCCAAACTCGCACACACACACACTCTTACTGTAACCGCTGCGTTTCCGCTCCTTGCACCTATGTCTGCACGGGTCGTCACCTCGTAGATGACTGTGAGAGAGGACTATCCAGTTTTTATAGCATGTACGTGCTGTCAACATGGTGCAGGTGTGGGTAATGAGGGTAGGCGGTAACCAGTAGAAGAAGGACCACAGTGTTTCCGGTGTCGTTGCCCTCATTAAATAAAAATATGCCTGGCCTGCCAGGAGCAGCAACGCCATTGAATACCGCTGACGATCAAGAGCGCTTCCGTCTGAGCAGTGCGGCCGCTGTCAAATGGCGCGCATGCGTCTCAAAAGGAGGGTAAGCGGTATCCAGTAGAAGAAGGACCATGGTGTTTCCGGTGTCGTTGCCCTCATTAAATAAAAATGCCTGGCCTGCCTGGAGCAGCAACGCCATTGGATACCGCTGACAACCAAGAACGCTTCCGTCTGGGCAGTGTGGCCGCTGTCAAATGGCGTGCATGCGTCTCAAAAGGAAATTGAAACGTTTGAGAGGCATGCCTATTCTAAAGCCCCAGTGTTAATACATTCACATATTTACGTGTATTAAAAGGAGTATCAATGTACCTACTCTCATTTCTAGCACACACTGCCATTTGAGCGACCATAAGTTTATTAGATCCGCTTTTGGCGATGTTCGTGACATCGCGTATTTACAAGAAAACATGTGTATATTATAAATTGTTAAAGCAAGTCAACCTCGAGGTTGTGAGTTTTCTCGGTCTAAATGTCTAGTAATCTGCAGGTGGGCGATGTTCCCCTATGCAGATACGTGTTGTCTAGTACACTAAAACCCCGTTACATACTATATGTCTGAAAAAATAGACTGGCCTGGGATATTTATAAAGGCTAAGTCGAAAAAACCCAATATCGATACCAGCAGCGTCCCCTTGTCTTAAGCTTGCTATCTGTACTGGTTTCTTACTGATAAAGCTGGTTAAGAGACCGGTTTCGGGATTTGGACCCCGGATTACTCCCTGGGATGTGTCCTGTGTTTGTCATGAGGCTACATTTATCCTGCCAACTGTAGCCATGGGATATCATCGTTTAATCCTGTCTGATTGGATTTCAATCGATACACCCATCTTTGTTCCCTGATGTGCAATGGTCTCGTGAGGTCCGTTGTAGATTTTTTCAAAACCTCGAATACTGTCCATCTTAGATCACTGTCTTTATGTTCAGAGTCCAGAAAATGTCTCGTAAGTTTGGTATTCGTCTTCTTGCACCGTATCGTACTGCGGTGTTCATTGATACGGATCTTAATCTTGCGGGTAGTCATCCCCACATAGAGGAGTTTGCAGGGGCATGTCAATAAGTAAATGACGTTCTCGGTATTGCAATTACTGAAACTATTCAGTTTCCACGGTCTACCTGTGCCAATGTCTACTACTTTTGTTGCAGTGGTATAAGGGCATGCGACGCACCCACCACAGGGATAGTGTCCAGTGGGTCTATGTGTGTTCCAGAGAGTTGTTTGTTCTGCTATCCCAAGAATATTGTCTTTGGTGTGGACAAGTTCATCACACAAACTTTTACTTCTTTTAAATGCGAAGAGTGGGAGATCCCACTTTTTACCTTCACTACCCAGGATGTGCCAGTTTTTTTTGATAATTTTCTTCACGGTGTTTGAAACTGGCGTGAATGTAGTAACGCACACCATCTGATCCTTTCTTTCTTTCTCCGTCGTTTCCAGAAGAGCTTCCCGTGGGTTGTTCCTTGCCCTCTTTTTCGCTCTCTTGATTAATTTTTTAGGATAGTGTCTTTGGAGCAACTTCTCCTCTAATTCTTCAGACTGTTCCAGGAATGTTTCGGTTTTTGTGCAGTTTCGCCGTACCCTTAAAAATTGCCCTACTGGTAAGTTGTCCCTCAGGGCTTTAGGATGATGACTCTCATACAGTAGTAGACTGTTTTTGTCCGTAGGCTTGTTGTGTACCCTTGTTTGGATACCCTCTGGTGTCATTTCAATATCAAGGTCCAGAAACGTGGCCTGATGTCTATTGATAGAGTGAGTAAACCTTAGATGATGATCTTTGGTGTTAACCCAATCTACAAAGGCTCTTGCCGTGATTTCATTCCCACGCCAGATGATGAAGACGTCATCAATGAAGCGTTTCCACGTTTTCAGGTGTTCTGTGAACGGGTTGTTTTCGTTGAAGATGAAATCCTCCTCAAATTGGCGGACGTACAGGCACGCTAAGCTTGGGGCGAATGTACTGCCCATGGAAGTGCCGGTGACCTGATGGTAAAGCACTTCCTCGAATTCAAATTTTTTTTCTGTAAGGGCAATTTCTGCACACTCCAGGACAAAGCTCTGTGGAGTGGAGAACTGCCATTCCATATTGAGCAGGATATCTTCCACTACAGCCAGCGTTCTCATTTGTGGGATACTGGTATAGAGCGCCTCTATGTCCAGGGTGATGAATATGTCTTCAGTGGTGTTAATTTCCAAATCACGGAGTAGACATAATACATCCTTTGTATCTCTCAGATAGGACGTAGATCTTTGCACTATTGGTTTCAAAACCAATCGCAGAACTGCGACAGCGGCTCCAAGATGGATCCGATCCCAGATACTATGGGTCTTCCCGGTGGTGGTATTTTCCCTTTATGGATTTTCGGGAGTGTGTAGAATCTGGGTGTCCTTGGGTCTTTACTTACCAAAAACTCTGCTTCATGTTTGGTTATCCAGTCTTGGCTAAGTGCCTCTTCCACGATCCTTTGTATTCTCGCCATGAGGCGTGATGTTGGATCCTCCTGACAAATCTCGTAGCTGGTTTGGTCAGATAATAGCCTGTTGCATTCTTCCCCGTACATAATTTTGCTCTTCAGGACGACGGCACCACCTTTATCTGCCGGTTTGATGGTAATTTCTGGGTTATTTTTCAATCCTTCTAGAGCAGTCCGCTCAAGTCTTGTCAAATTCTGGAACCCCTTCTCTTGTTTAAAATTGATTCTCTCAATGTCGGCAAGGACTGCTTGTTCGAATGCCAAAATATGGCATGGAATAGAGTTGTGAGGTGGCACAAAAGTTGATTTCTTTCTCAGTCCTGTATTCAGTACCAGGGTTAGTTCATTCATTGTCTCTCCGAAGTGATTACGCAGTTTAATCTTCCTAAAAAACTGCGCATGCTCAATATTCAAAGAAAAAGGGTCATTCACTGGTGTGGGAACAAAACCCAAGCCCTTAGACAGGACAAGCTCCTCAGTTTCAGTAAGGGTATGGTTACTAAGATTTACAATATTTGTTATTCGAGACTTGTCGATGGGCCGTTCCCCATGCTTCTTGTTCCCATCGCAACTGGCATTTGATCGTTCCATAGGACTTTGGCGGCTTGTTTTCTTCTTCCAGTCCCTCTGCCACGGCCTCTGGATAAAAAATGTTGAGGTGCCGGTGGAAATCCATAACCCTGTTGAAAAAAGGGAGGGGGCGGTTGCCGGTAGCCAAAATGTGGCATAGGTTGTTGCATCATAGGAGGCCGGAAGTTGTGCTGTCGTTTTCCCAGCTGTCCATCAGTGCTTTCATCACTGCCACTCCCGCTTGTGCTCCTTTCATCCCCCAAGCTGAAGGTCCAGTTCTGGGGGTAGGTCTGAATCGCTGTCGGCTGTTTCTGTTTTGCTGTTGAGGGGGCTTATCATAATATTCATCTGTGGTATAGGGGTATATCGTTTCTCGATCGAATTTCTGTACATCCTTTGATAATTTTGTCAATTTGGATTTGGTAAGATACTCCTTATATTCATTGTGATCTTTATTGATTTCTTCCAGTTTTTTCTTAAACACGGAAATGTGTACCATGGTCTTAAGTTTGCTCTCACTTTGTTGTATTTCTATTAGCAGTGCATCTGCCAGCTCCCTGGCGGTGTTAATAATGAGCACTAACCAATCCTTTGTGCACTTCCACGCGATTCTGGACCAATTAATTCTGAATTCTTTATTGTTAAGGAATAATCTTGGTTCGTTTGCGACAACCAAGCCCTTGGGAGCACTATTCTTACGAAGAAATTCGGTCATGAAAGCTCCATGAAGCGCTGTCCTTATCTGTTCTTTCTTTTTTGCTGTTAAAGTGGCTGTCAACACTCCAAATCAGGAAGTGTTGGCAGCCATTTTGTCCCTCGGTAGAACCGAGGGACAGAAACAAGTGGCCCCGCGGCCCCCCTCCCGAAAAATAATACAAAAAAATTAAATAAATAAAGGCCGGCCCCGGGGGATGGGGTCCCTGGGGCCAATAGAGGCCTTAGGAGGGGGGCCACGCAGCCCCCCTCCTCCAAAATTTATTTTAAAAAAGTGGGCATGCCCCGGGGGATGGGGTCCCCGGGACCAGAATAGGCCACGGGAGGGGGGCCACGCGGCCCCCTTCCCCTACAGTATTTTTTTTTAAAAAAAGGAAAAAGGCATCAGGCCCTGGGGGATGGGGTCCCCAGGACCCCAAAAAGTAAAAAAGAAGGGGGGCCACACAGCCCCCCTTCAAAAATACTAAAAAGAAAGAAAAAGACGCGATTGAGCGTCAGGCCCCGCCCCCTCCCTTAACCACTCTGCAAACGCGCGCTGTGGCGCGTTTTAAAGTGGGGAAATAATTCCCATTCAATACTGGGGTCCCTGGGGGCCAACTAGCCCACCAGGTACCTCCAGTAAGCGCCACAGGGCTGGGTTGCAGAGAGGTGGTCCAGGCCACGCCCCTTTTTACACCTCTCTGCAACGCAGCTCTGTGGCGCTTACTGGAGGTACCTGGTGGGATAGTTGGACCCCAGGGACCCTCAGGATTCAAGGGGACTTAATCCCCCAACTTAGAACGCGCCACGGGGCGCGTTTGCACAGTGGTGAAGGGAGGGGGCGGGCTTCAGGTGACATGTGTGCAAACAGGCACCGTGGCGCGTTTTAAGATGGGGAATTAAATCCCCTTCAATCCTGAGGGTCCCTGGGGGCCAACTAGCCCACCAGGTACGTCCAGAAAGCGCCACAGAGCTGCGTTGCAGAGAGGTGCAAAAAGGGCGTGGCCTCTGAACACCTCTCTGCAACGCAGCTCTCTGGCGCATACTGGAGGTATCTGGTGGGCTAGTTGGCCCCTAGGGACCCTCGGGATTGAGGAGGAATTAATTCTCCAACTTAAAACGCGCCACAGGGCGTGTTTGCAGACATGTCACCTCAGGCCCCACCCCTTCCTTCACCATTGTGCAAATATTCCTCTAAAATCAGCCGAACTACGAATTCCGATTTACTCACCTGTTATCAGGAGGGACCTCAGTGCTGCATCTTTGAGCCCAGTACTGATCCTGAAAAGTAATTTTAACCGTACTTACCAGTAACTTGAATTTCCTTCCATAGGATATCATTGCCTGCTTTTTGCTGAAAAAGTTTCTAAGTGTCGATTTTTGAAACATACAAATATTCCTCTAAAATCAGCCGAACTACGAATTCCGATTTACTCACCTGTTATCAGGAGAGACCTCAGTGCTGCATCTTTGAGCCCAGTACTGATCCTGAAAAGTAATTTTAACCGTACTTACCAGTAACTTGAATTTCCTTCCATAGGCTAACATTGACTGGTTTCACTTGGAAATTCTTCTAAGTGTGGAGTTTTGGAACTTTATAATATTCCTCTAAAATCAGCCGAATACGAATTCCGATTTACTCACCTGTTATCAGGAGAGAACCCAGTGCTGCATCTTTTAGCCCAGCACTGACCCTGAAAAGTAATTCTAACCGTATTTACCAGTAACTTGTATTTCCTTCCATAGGAATCCATTGTCTGGTTTTCAGCAGAAAAGTTTCAAAGTGTCGATTTTCACAAACTACAAATATTCCTTAAAAATCGCCTGTATGACTTAAACGCATTCTTTCAACTGTTTACAGGAGATGCACCAGTGCTGTATCCAGGATCCACCACTGAGTAAGAAAAAGTAACGATAACACTACTTACCTGCTAAGTGAATTTCCTCCCATAGGATAACATTGGTGATTCTATGTGGAAAAGTTTCTGTGTCAACTTTTAAAATACAATAATATGCCTTAAAAATCACTACTGTAACCAAAACGCTTTTACTCAACTGTTTACAGGAGATGTCGCAGGACTGAATCTAGGATCCAGTCCTGTGGTTAGAAAAGTAATCCATAAAGTAACTAATTGCATTTAACTTGAAATTCACATTGAGCTCAATGTTGCATTGTTTGAAATTGTGTTGCCCATTGCAACAACTGTAACTACTGTACTTAAAAGTCTATTGCCTCTTTGCAAAGTATTTAAACTAAAGTAATTCATTCTGAGAAAGTATATTTTGTAATGTAATGTATAATGTAATTACAATGTATTTAAAAAATAAAATATCTAAAAATAAATAGTTTAAAAAAATGTAGTAAATCAGTATCAAAAAATAAATATAACAATTAATACATTTAAAAATTGTCATTTACAAAACATTTGAAATTCACTGAAAAAAACCATAGGTTTCAGACATGTTATAGTTAGGAATTAGCATTTAAAAAACCTTTGAAATTCACTGAAAAAACCATAGGTTTCTGGCACGTTATAGTTAGAAATTAGCATTTAAAAAACCTTACAAATTCACTGAAAAAACCATAGGTTTTAGGGACAGTTATAGTTAGTTGGACATTGCACTCGTACAAAACCCGTGAAATTCCCCCGTTATAGTTAGTTCAGGTAACTATAACTCGCGCCCCCGCAATGCACTGCTGATGACGTCACATATTACATCACTCATGACATGGTCAGTGACATCACTGATGACATCACTGATGACATCTCAAATGACATCACTGATGACATCACTGATGACATCATCCACATGATAATCAGATGCACCTCCTCACACCCTAATATAACCTTTGATACACCCACTCTAAATTACAGACTGCCATTCGCAAAACCATAGACACTCCAACACCAATAACTACATACCCACTCACTGATTCTTAGGTCTACACACACATCCACTCACTCACCCGTACAGTCACTCATACTTACGGTCACTCAGTACAGGACTATCATATGCACTCATACTCCTATATAGACACTCAAACACCGCCACTCATCCATAGAGGTACTCACACACCTAGTCAGTCATGCAAATAATTAAACACACTGCCATTTACTCACCTATACAGTTATACACACACCAGCTCACTTACTCATACAAATACTAGCACATTCTTACGCTCTTATACAATCACTGATACAAGCACACACTCATCCATACAGTCACTCTCACTCTCACAATCACACACTCTCGCTTATAGCTATTTATATACTCCAACACACATATATACTGCCTTTCACATATGTAGTTACTCACACATGTACCACTGGGACATACATTCACTCACTAACACACTCTTACACACACTTACCCACCCATACAGTCTATCACAGATGCACTCTTGAAACCATCCACTCAGTTTATCACCCACTCACACATCTATGCACTGAGTCGCACACACCCCACCCACACAAACACTCAGGCACCCATACAGATACTCAGACAACCAATCAATAACTCATATAGACACTCATGTAGCTATTCACAAACCCATGCAGCCACTTACACAGCAATAGACAGATGGATACATACATTCACCCAGTTTAGTCACTAACCCATGCATTCAGTAAGATACGTTTAATCACTCACTTATAGAGTTAGTCACGCACCTACTAAATCATCCATACAGACACTTATACACCCACTCATTCTTCAATACGCCTTTCCCTATATATATTAAAAATATTTAAACTTTACAGAAACACACAGTCACTGGATGATGTCATCAGTGATGTCATTTGAGATGTCATCAGTGATGTCATCAGTGATGTCACTGACCATGTCATGAGTGATGTAATATGTGACGTCATCAGCAGTGCATTGCGGGGCGCAAGTTATAGTTACCTGAACTAACTATAACGGGGAATTTCACGGGTTTTGTACGAGTGCAATGTCCAACTAACTATAACTGTCCCTAAAACCTATTGTTTTTTCAGTGAATATATATATATATATATATATTCACTGAAAAACAATAGGTTTCAGGAGCGTTATAGTTAGTTGGACATTTCACTCGTACAAAACCATAGAAATTCCCCGTTATAGTTAGTTCAGCTAACTATAACTCGCGCGCCCGCAATGCACTGCTGATGACGTCACATATTACATCACTCATGACATGGTCAGTGACATCACTCATGACATCACTGATGACATCTCAAATGACATCACTGATGACACCATCCTTGTGATAGAGTGGCAGACCTCCTCTCACCCTAATATAACCTTTGATACACACACTCAAAAATACAAACTAACATTTTCAAAACAATGGACATACCAATACCAGTTACAACACACCTATTCAGTAATTCCAAGATCTACACACACATCCACTCATTCCCCAACAGTCCCTATACAGTCACTCATACATGTACTCACTCATCATATGTACTCATACACCTATACATCCTGTTACACACCGCCACTCATCCATAGTTACTCACACACATAGTCACACATGCAAACAAAGTATCAAACATCCATTTACTTGCATATACAGTTATACACACACTACCACACTTACTTCTACAGAAACTTACACATACTTACTCTCTTAAACAATCACTTTTAGAAACACCTACTTATTTGTACAGGAACTCTTCCAATCTCTCACTCTCACATATAATCACTTATATACACCAATACTCACATATACTAGTTTAAAACATATGTAGTTACTCATAAAGACACTATTGAGACAGTCATTCACTCACTAACACACCCATACACATACTCATCCACCTATACAGTCCTGCACACATGCTGTCTTCAACACATACAAACAGTGAGTCACTCATTCATGCATCTATGCACTAAGTAATACCCCCACTGAACCATACAGACACTCATACTGATACTCAAAAAACCAACTAAAAACCCATATAGACACTCATGTAGCTACTCACCAACCCATGCAGCCACTTATACACAAAGTGAGAGACTGATACAGATATTTTCATATTTAAACATTACTCACTAACCCATGTATTCACTAAGATACACTTAGTCAGTTATACAATCAATTTTACAAAAAAATCATCCATTTAGACACTTATATACCCATTTATTCTTCCATCGACCTTGAGATATACATATATAAAACATATTTAATTTTCAGAAAAACACACATTCACTGGATGATGTCATCAGTGATGTCATCAGTGATGTCATTTGAGATGTCATCAGTGATGTCACTGACCATGTCATGAGTGATGTAATATGTGACGTCATCAGCAGTGCATTGCGGGGCGCGAGTTATAGTTAGCTGAACTAACTATAACGGGGGAATTTCACGGGTTTTGTACGAGTGAAATGTCCAACTAACTATAACTGTCCCTAAAACCTATGGTTTTTTCAGTGAATTTCAAAGGTTTTTTAAATGCTAATTTCTAACTATAACGTGTCTGAAACCTATGGTTTTTTCAGTGAATTTCAAAGGTTTTTTAAATGCTAATTTCTAACTATAACGTGCCTGAAACCTATGGTTTTTTCAGTGAATTTCAAAGGTTTTTTAAATGCCAATTTCTAACTATAACGCCCCTAAAACCTATGGTTTTTTCAGAGAATTTCAAAGGTTTTGTAAATGACAATTTTTAAATGTATTAATTGTTATATTTATTTTTTTGATACTGATTTACAACATTTTTTAAAACTATTTATTTTTAGATATTTTATTTTTTAAATTACATTGTAATTACATTATACATTACATTACAAAATATACTTTCTCAGAATGAATTACTTTAGTTTAAATACTTTGCAAATAGGGAATAGACTTTTAAGTACAGTAGTTACAGTTGTTGCAATGGGCAACACAATTTCAAACACAATGCAACATTGAGCTCAATGTGAATTTCTAGTTAAATGCAATTAGTTACTTTATCGATTACTTTTCTAACCACAGGACTGGATCCTAGATTCAGTCCTGGGACATCTCCTGTAAACAGTTGAGTAAAAGCGTTTTGGTTACAGTAGTGATTTTTAAGGGATATTATTGTATTTTAAAAGTTGACACTTAGAAACTTTTTCACATAGAATCACCAATGTTATCCTGAGGGAGGAAATTCACTTAGCAGGTAAGTAGTGTTATCGTTACTTTTTCTTACTCAGTGGTGGATCCTGGATCCAGCACTGGTGCATCTCCTGTAAACAGTTGAAAGAATGCGTTTAAGTCATACAGGCGATTTTTAAGGAATATTTGTAGTTTGTGAAAATCGACACTTTGAAACTTTTCTGCTGAAAACCAGAAAATGGATTCCTATGGAAGGAAATTCAAGTTACTGGTAAGTACGGATAAAATTACTTTTCAGGATTAGTACTGGGCTCAAAGATGCAGCACTGTGGTCTCTCCTGATAACAGGTGAGTAAATCGGAATTCGTAGTTCTGCTGATTTTAGAGGAATATTATAAAGTTCCAAAACTCCACACTTAGAAGAATTTCCAAGTGAAACCAGTCAATGTTAGCCTATGGAAGGAAATTCAAGTTACTGGTAAGTACGGTTAAAATTACTTTTCAGGATCAGTACTGGGCTCAAAGATGCAGCACTGAGGTCTCTCCTGATAACAGGTGAGTAAATTGGAATTCGTAGTTCGGCTGATTTTAGAGGAATATTTGCACAATGGTGAAGGAAGGGGGTGGGGCCTGAGGTGACATGTCTGCAAACACGCCCTGTGGAGCGTTTTAAGTTGGAGAATGAATTCCTCCTCAATCCCGAGGGTCCCTCGGGGCCAACTAGCCCACCAGATACCTCCAGTATGCGCCAGAGAGCTGCGTTGTAGAGTGGTGTTCAGAGGCCACGCCCCTTTTTACAACACTCTGCAACGCAGCTCCGTGGCGCTTACTGGAGGTACCTGGTGGTCTAGTTGGCCCCAGGGACCCTCAGGATTGAAGGGGATTTAATTCCCCATCTTAAAACGCACCACGGGGCCTGTTTGCACACATGTCACCTGAAGCCCCGCCCCCTCCCTTCACCACTGTGCAAATGCGCTCCGTGGCGCGTTTTAAGTTGGGGGATTAAGTCCCCTTGAATCCTGAGGGTCCCTGGGGTCCAACTAGCCCACCAGGTACCTCCAGTAAGCGCCACAGAGCTGCGTTGCAGAGAGGTGTAAAAAGGGGCGTGGCCTCTGTACACCTCTCTGCAACGCAGCCCCTGGCACATACTGGAGGTTCCTGGTGGGCTAGTTGGCCCCCAGGGACCCCCAGTATTCAAGGGAAATTCGTTCCCCATCTGCAAACGCGCCAGGGGGCGTGTTTGCAGAGTGCTGAAAGAAGGGGGCGTGGCCTCCGGCCGATGCCAGTCTTTTTTTTTTTTAAGAAGGGGGGCTGTGTGGCCCCCTTCTTTTTCTAATTTATTGGCCCTGGGGACCCCATCCCCCAGGGGCCTGCCTTCTAATATTTTTTTTAAAAAAATAAAAAATTTGGAAGGGGGCCGCGTGGCCCCCCTCCCCAGGCCTTAATCGGCCCCGGGGACCCCATCCCCCGGGGCTTGGCCTTTTTTTTGTTTTTTTTTTAAACTGATGGAGGGGGGCTGCGTTGCCCCCCTCCTCAGGCCACTTATGGCCCCGGGGACCCCATCCCCCGGGGCCGGCCTTTATTTGTTTTTTTTTAATTTAATTATTTTTGGAGAGGGTGGCCACGTTGCCCCCCTCCCGGGCCACTACTTGCCCCGGGGACCCCATCCCCCGGGGCTGGCCCTATCCTTTGGGGTCCGTGGGGGACCCCAACTCCCCACGGACCCTGCCGGCTCCCCGCCTCCTGCGGGAGCCGGCATTGCTTTCCACATGGGGAGCTGCTAACATGCAGCTCCCCGTGTGGAAAAGCAATGTGCTTTGGATATTGGAAGAGAGAGCAGGTTGCCTGCTCTCTCTTCCAATATCCAAAGCAGTTTGCAATGACAGGACGGGAGCCGCGAGGCTCCCGTCCTGTCATTGCAAACTACAGTGTCCCGGGGTAGGCACCCCGGGACACTGCAGGAGCCGGCCCTGGGGGGTGGCGGTCCCCAGGGCCATCAAGGGCTCCAGGAGGGGGGCCGCGCGGCCCCCCTCCCTTCACATGCACAGCCCCCGGGAGGTGGTGGTCCCGGGGGCTCGGGGGTCCGTTCCGGACCCCTAAATTAGCTTTTTTTTTTTTAGTGCCCCGGGGAGGTGTCGGTCCCCGGGGCGTGTGGGGGGGCTCAAGCCTCCCCACACAGGTGCATTATTTAAAAAAAAAAAAAAGAAGCCCCGGGGGTGGCGGTCCCCGGGGCTGCGGGAGGGCCGAGAGCCCTCACGCACCATTATTGTTTTAAAGCCCCGGGGGTGGCGGTCCCCGGGGCTTGGGGCCTTAGAGGCCCCCCATATTATTAAATAAACCCCCATGCCCCCGGGACTTGGCCCACCCGGGGCCAATTAACTCACGAAGCGCGGAGACCGCACTTCGTTTTTTTTTCTCGGCGGGGTCCGCGCACCCTAAGCGCATCCCGCCGATTTTTTAAAAAAAACAATTATTTTTTTGGGCCCTGGGGGTTCTTATAGGACCCCCTGAGCAGGCCTAGGGGGTCAGTGTGTTTCTACCCTGCCCCCTTTTTGCGTTTTACGCAGTTGTTTTAATGGTTTCTTGTTCCTCGGTTCTACCGAGGAACAAGATGGCTGTCAAGACTTCCTGGTTTGGAGTGTTGACAGCCAATTAGCATGCAGCTCGTGATCGGGAGGGTGCGCGGATCCACCGCGGCCATAGATATCGAAACTTTTATTTTGGATTTTCTCAGCAACTACTGAACGGATTTACAACATTTTTAAAAAGAGTGCTTTCTGAACCAAGCGCTACCTTTTTGCAAAATTTGGTGTAATTCCGTTCAGCAGTTCGGGCTGTAGCCGTGGCTAAAATTTCCTATGGGAATTAACATGGAGAAAACACGTTTTGGGACCCCCCTTTTTTCTCGGCCCCCGCTTGATGAATCACCCCGAAACTTTCAAGACAGGAGCGGACCGGAGCGCCCCACTAGTTTTGAACATTTCGCGATGATTAGTCAAACGACGCCAAACTTATTGGGAATAGAATGTTGCGGATTTCCTATGGATAAAGGTCCTAACTATAACTATCTACTGGCGACCGCCAGTAGATAATATTTATATATTACACAAAGCAACAATACCGAAGCCCGACTCTATGAAAAACTGATGTTTATTCAGTAATCCAGTGGCAGCATGTCCTTGTCCTGACGCGTTTCGGCTGACCTTCAGCCTTGTTCACAGGTGAGTCAAATATCCGGCCAATGTTCACGTTTTATAATCCTGTCAACACGTGACTGCCAAATGCTCCTACGATTCCCAAAATGTACTGGTGATGAAATAGCATAATTTGGAAGACTGCAGAATCAAAGTGTGTCGCTATAATAGCTTCTAAATCAGTCTTTCAAGTAAATTCCCAATTCCAATGCAGTGTCAATAAATCAAAAGTCACGTGTCTTTAAAATACATTTCCTGTTTCTTTTGCCATACTTGCTCAATTGCCTTGCTGCCACTCGCAAATCCATGCAATTAAAAACAAAAGTAGTTCAGAATCGGCAAGAGGAGACTTCTCCTCCTGTCTCCCTTTCTCTCACCTCCATGCCGAAATACAAGGAAAATCCATGTTGAGAAGGCTTGCAGGTTGAAGTACCCCACTTGGTGGCCAGCCAAACTTGGAAACACCCCTAATTCATCTCCTTCAAACAGGAATCAGGACTGACGCCACTCCTTCTATCGCCCCTCAGATCCTGGTCATATCTGCCATGTTTTCTTACTATTAAAATCCCCCTAAAATATCTTTGAGTTTATTTCTTTGGCCACTAATAAAACAGTGGTCTATGCCTTAATCATGTCACACTTGATTATGGCAACTCTCCCCTACTTGGTTCTCCTAATTATCTTATTCAGAATGCTGCAGCTAGATGGATTATTAATATGCCAATACGGCAATCCATCGCAATGTCACTAAACACTCTTCTCTGGCCCATATCAGGAGAATCCAATTTAAGGCTTTTACCCTGACTTTTAGGTAGGGGTGGGTGACGAATTCTGCTCCGCCGGCGCAGTTCGCAGAGTTTTGCGCAGTTCACAGAGTTTTGCCCACTCCGCACAGAGCTGGGAGTTCCGAAAAACTCCTCGAAGTGGTACGGAATTTTCCCTCTTACGTGGCTCGCCAACGTTAAGTTGGCGAGCATGAGTGAGATAAATCATACGCTGGACTACCTCCAGGCGAGATTTCTCAATGCAGGCGGTTGCGTCAAGTCGCTACTGCTCGTGTTGAGAAACCTGCTGCTCGCGTTGAGGAAGCTGCCGCTCAAGTAGAACATCTACCCGAGTGATAGAAAGAAGCAGTGCCCTCTTGCACTGTGTGTAGCGCCGTTCATGCTGATCTTACAGCGCGCAACAAATTCCCGGCACTAAAAACCAGCGCAAGCAGCAAGACTTACCGTACTCTACCGCTCATGGAACTCCGCGGAGCGCAACTAAGTTTTTTCTGCACTTCGCGGAGTTCCGCATAGCAGAACACCCAAACTCCTCTCAGGCCTACTTTTAGGGCAACGGTGTGATGTATCTCCACCACAGACTCCCCTGGTATGTCCCTATCTGAACCCTGAGATCATCGAGCTTAGGCTGCTTATTATTCCTAGATTCCGCAGATTTCATGTGTGTGGTCAGTCTTAACCTTTGGTGTATCTAAACCCTGGAACTCTTTGTCTCTGCATATCCACACTGCGACCTCTGAATATGCATTCCATAAATATATCAAAACCTGCCTTTTCTCTCTACACTCACTCTGTTCTTTTCTTTATGACCTCCACCTAGTCATTTACTGTTTTTAGGTCTCGCCTGAGCCAGCGCATGCGCTGCTCTGGTGAGACTTTTAGTAAGTGGCTTTTCAGAGTGCTACCCACAGGCTTTTGCTGGCCTCCAGCCTGCGTTCACGATCGCGTGCACACGCGATCAGGCGCCATCTGGCTTCCCTCGCCATCTGGCTTCCCACCCTTACACTCGCAGCGGCTTTGAATCGCTCGCGATTACTTTCACTTTCACGGCCGCGCGGCCAATGCTTGTTTTAGGGGTGGTTGGCATGGAGAGGGCACGCTGAAACTTGGAAAGTGGAGAACAGGGTTCAAGTCGTTTGCTATAGATGTTATGCTACATGTTTTGCTGCTGTTATAATATGCAGCTACTTTCAAAACATTAACATGTAAAACAAATACCTGATTTAATCCTACACCTCCCAGCTCTTCAAAAAACAATCAGGATATTTATTTTGGATATCGCTTTTGTCTGCAACTTTATCGCACGTCACATGTACATTGATAATTCTTTTGTGCTACATAGGCTAAACACTTATAAGGTCCCAAAGGCGAGACCTATTGGCTATGCCAATGCTTGTTTTTAGTGCTGGGACGCTCCGTTTTGAGCAGACTTTGCGCTTTAGAATTGTAACATTTCATTTAATTTCACTTCATGATTGAGCAGTGAAAAGAAGAAAAATATAGGAGCTAATACAGCTTATGTGAGGATGGGGTAGAGGCTATGACAAGGACGAAGATGGAGAAACAAGTGGACACTCTATGGATTGGGTGAGAGAGAAGATAAAGGGAATCAGTATCCACTGCCTGGATCAGTGTGGAAGAGAGGGCGAGAGAGTCATCACTGTCAGGATCAGGAGATGGAGGGAGGTAGGGAAAAAAATAAAAAGCCACTACCAGTATTGGGTGAGGGAGGATTATTTTTATGCCTCCAGTAAGTATGTATTTTAAAAATAGCCCTGCGATCTGAGATTGTCAAAGATCTGTAAACTGTGTGATCACATTGCTGCCAACAGATTCTGTAAACTGATTTCTCTGCAGTCTAAAGCCAGAATCTGTAGGATCAGTATTATCTGATGGAAATCTTTGCTGTATGACAAATGAACATATAAAGTCTTAAGGAGTTGTATAATGTGAGGGAGAGATGGTTTTCGAAACATAAATCTATGATCTTTACAATCTGATGAGTATAATTGTATATAGAAACCAGAAACTGTCAGATCTGATGAACCTGAAGGGAAGGACTTCATCTGTGGTCTGAGCTTGTAGAATCCTTGTCAGCTGACAGAATACCTCTAACAATGATACAGTAATATCTCTGAAACTCAAAGAAAAGCTTTGGAATCGAAACTTTTAGACTGTGAGATTTATTGGTAACCGGAGGGAAAGCTTTGCGGTCTGACACGGGCATGCAATGTCTGGCTGAACAGTGGGGCAGTTCTAAAATCTAACTCTTAAAACTGTAGGATCTGTGTAACTGAGGAGCAGATCTGTAACCTGAAGGACGTCCATGTATGTTGTGTGTAACATATGGGAGACCTATCTAAAGACAGAGCCTGTACGATTTCTCTAACTTGTGCATTGCAGTCTGACATAAGATTGTGAGATCTGTGTCACAAGTAAGATAGCTACGGATTTGAATTTAACAGGTGGAACCTGTCTGATTTGAGAATAGCTTTGCGGTATAAAACCTGTAAGATCTGTGTATGCAGAGAGCACTCTTTGAGATAAAGCTGTAAACTCTTACATCTGTTAAACTGAGGAACAACACTGCTACCTATGAGCTTCACCTCATCAGAACTGACCATTCCGAAGGATAGTTTTGCTCTCTGAGGCCTGCCATTTGGATTCATGTAATTTGATGGATAGCTCTGCTCTAAGGAATGACAGTCAGATAAGTATGACATAAGGAATAGCTCTTTGACCACAAGCCTGAGTCCGTAAGATCTATATGATCTGGTAGATAGGCTCTCTACAGACCAATGGAATAAGGCCCGTGAAACCTGCTGCCTACACACATTTGCAGTATGTACCATAGTACTACCCAATATGTTGGCATTAAGAATAATAATTCAGAAATCTGGGCATTTTTATCTCAGTCTACTGTTGCTTCAAATGTTTTAGGAAACAATAATACAATGCATAAAGAAATATGAAACTCTTCTTAACACTTACCACAGGTGGTTCAACTGCTATTGATGGCTTGACTTGAAGGTTTACAGCGACGGTCTGTGGGGGTTGCATTGTGTGAAATGGCAACTGGACCAATGCTTCTGCAGCAGGAAGTTCATCCTCGGAAATTAAGGTATTGTGTACCAGAACCTTCCTTGGTGACAGTATTTCAGGCTTCATTGGTTCACCTTGCATAGACTTTAGAGACATGCTTTGAACACTGGCAGGAAACGACACAGACAGTGGCATAGCAGTAGAGATTAAGGCTGGAGTTGAACATGTGGTAGAATGCTGTTCATGCAAAGGCGGTGCAATTTCTTGTCCTGATGTTGCCACTTTTGCCTGTTGTATTGGCCCAAAATGTACAAGTGAAGGTAGCGCAGATGGAACATGGCTTGGGAACGGCAGCTGTTGCTCTGGAAGTGCACCATTAGAAGTGCATTTCTGAGAATTCTGCAAATGTTGGCAGGATGAAGGCACAAAACATTGCGATTGTGAGTGCACAATAATGGAGGGCGATTTACTAGGTGAGTGAGATGGTGGTGGCGAAACAACTACAGAATTCTGTGGAGACCGAGGCTGAGTTGTAGACCCTGTTAAAGAGGATAAATTAGTTTGTACACATGAGCTCTGATGTGACGTAATATTTCCAGAAACAGGTGCTTCTGTATGGCTGTGCAGTGCAACACAGTGTGTTGGCGTTGGAGAATCCAGTGGCGGACTATGAAATGCAGTATTTTGAATCTGCTGTTGCTGCATTGATTGTATTTGCTGCAATTGCTCATGTTGCTGCTGATGCTGTACATACTGAAAGCGAGGCCCCTTTGAAGATACTAACTGAGAAGAAATTTGTGGTTGTTTTACCAGGGAATGAGTTTCAACAGGTACAAATGAGGCTGAAAAGGAAAATATGAAAGGGGAAGAATTATTTACAAATTACCAGATGATATCCCTTCACTACCTCCCTACTACACAACAACCCCATGAGATGTGCTCTCTGTGGAGCCAAACATGTTACATCCTGATTGTAGCCCCATGCTATCCTGCGAAAAAAGATTACTTAATTTCTGCTCATACTGCACATGTATGTGTTCAGCAGTGCAACTATCAATGTCATGATACATGGCAGCACCGGATCTCCAATTCCTTTCTCCCCACACTGAGGAAAAGGATCTATAGAGGGGCATAAAGTATTGTCCATCGTGATGATTCCTCACAGAATGACTGCACAACATTGTCTGAATCACTTTCTGCTCTAATTTTCTAATATTTCATTTCATAATAGTTTTAATCATGATTTAGTAATCGATGATGATGAATGGATGTCAAAGTTATAGAGCTCCATAATATTTGAAATTTAGAACCCTGCTTTTAATAGTTGTATAATTATTTGATGATGCTGTTTAACTGATACATAAATTACGATGACTACACAATACTCATTCAGTACCCTGCATTTTTTCACATAATTTTCTTTAGGTAATCTTAATCAGTAACTATTCTTAAAGAAACAGACAAAGAACGGTTAGTTCTGATTTCACATTTTTGCTTCTCACAGTACAACTGTTTTGCATAAGCAAAGGAGTGATCCAGGTTTCCAGGAAGTACTTAATAAAGGGGTATATTGTTTACCTCAGATCTCTTAAATAAAACCACTAGTATCTATTACCAATTATCAATTCAAGTACACCTAAGTAATTAGATGTCATGTCAATAAATCTCATTTAGCAGTCATGGCTAGGCAAAAATGTACAAGTATTAAAAGCACAATATAACTTTACAGTAGACCATTTAGAAATCTATTTTCCTATAGCTATTAATCCAATTACAACCAAATTTCAATTGCATTTATTTGAAATCCTTCTATAAAATAATCAGAGCCCTGAACTATATGGTCCAGACCCCTTGATACTGGTGATTTTAAGAATTAGTTTAGTCTCCTTTTTGGATCACATTTCTTTCACTTTTTCTACCCCCTGTGTTTGCCTAGTGCAACCAAATTTTGAGCATTTTGATTCCTGTTAGGCACATCCTTAATATGTGACGCTACTGGATAAAGTTCATGTTTGGATTTAATAGCATATGCATGCTCTTAAACTGGTTCTTTTAATTTCAATATTGTGCTTCCCGCTATCCAGTTCTGTACTCTACCGCCTAAATGCAATGTGTTTGCCAACACGAATAAAAATCCATGTAACAGCATTTATGAATAAATTATTGTGATGAAGATGACGCACCCATGCTTCAAATCTTTCTTTTTTGCTTGACTATGCAATTACAGATATCAAACTGCCACTGATAACTGTTGCTAACCTTGATGGTAGCTGTTCCTCCCTCTCCTCTGCATTTCACAGATGCATCCCAATTACCCCTCTTCCCTAAAAAGTGTGGTGATCTTTAAAGGTTTCGCTCATCTGGACTGCATACCCGGCTGTTTTAGAAATGTGAGGACCATCCAGAGCCCGATGGACTGGGACTTCCGAGATGCTACAGGAGTGAAATTCGGATTGTAACAATCCAGAAATTTGAAAGTAAGAATGACGCAGTAGATGCCAGTTTGCACAGCGTGATGAGAAACCAAAAGATAATGGGTCGTTTTTAAAGGGTCACAAGAATGGATGTAGTGGAGGAGACAAGGCAGCCATTCCAATCAAACCCAGAGATGGCTAAAATATATTATGGCTCTAGGCCAGGCACAAGGCCATCTAAAGCGCAATTGACCTAACAATCCTCAAACCCCCAAACAAACCATCAAAGGTAGAGCTAGTTTCTATGGAGGAAAGGCTAGAAAGGAAAACAGAAATCGCTCTCAAGATCTAGGAATACCCAGAACCCATCTTTGCAGAAATATGAAGCTACCTGACATGCAGGATACTGGGCATAGTCACACAATTGTACAATCCCAGGCTTTAGGTCCTTTCAAGGTTATTCCTGGAGACTATTGATATGGCGTCCACTGCCACTACAGACAGCTTCAAGTTCACTTTTGCTAATGTGAAGCTGAAGGTAGAAGGGGAATCCAGGAGAGTCCCACTTGGCCTAAGGGACAATCTCAGCATGGACTGCCTGCTGTGAAAGTATCTATCTAAGGTGTAGGGGCCAGACTGAGACGGATCTAGCCAGGTCATAGGCCACAATTAGAGTAACCTGCAGTGATGTCTGGATCCCTAAGAGCAGAAGATCAACAGTAATGTCCAGGAATTGCAGAGATGCCATTGTCACATTGTAAGTTGCTGCAGGGAACCTGATGCTAAGACTTCTGCCAGACATTAATGAGTTGCTTGAGGTCTTGAGCCTGGAGTTCTCAATAATCCAGAGTTTGCATAGGTTTGGTTATAGCGTCATAGTTGCACTGGTTAAGGAAAAATAGCTGGTCACTTCCAAGATGTGATGGAATATGGGTTTCCCAAGAGTGAGAGCTCGCATGCAGGCCTTTAACTACTAAGAGACTGGTAGTCCGGAAGGCCTATGTGAACGTCCTGCAATAAGCTCATACAATTCCCCTGTTGTGACACCTGAGGATGGGAAGGAAGAAGCTTTCTTCTCATTTCTTTTGGGTTGGCATTGAAGAAGAAATGTACGTTTTGCTGTACTTTCCAAACTTGTTAGAAGAGTGCTGAGCCTGGAGGGCAGTCCAAGGCCAAACTATTTCTAGTGTCAGTGGTGAGGTTTTCTTTTTAAGGTCTAGGCATTGGCATTGCCAGTTCTCCGGTCTCTTCCAAAACCTGCGGGAGCAAATACTTTTGCTGGTTGTGGACCACAAATTCATGCACTCTTCCATCTTTCTGTTATCAAGCAATCAGCAAATATATATGATCCAAGATGCATTGCGCAGGGAAATACACATTTACTTAGACTGCCACTGCCAGCATTAGTCGGCACTGAATCAGCTGGAAGACTGAGTTTATGACTCTGGTAATTAAAAACACATAGGCCCTCAACTGGTCTGAAACAGATGTGGTACCAAATCCAGTGTTTGAAAAACATTCTCACATTATAGATTCAGATTCCACATGATCACTCAATGAAGATGAGAACCTATCCATAGCAGAACTTTGATGGTACTATCTGTGTTCAATCCAGCAGTACCTCCTACCCTTTAAAGGTGGTAATCGAGCACCTGCTTCATGACTAAAGCCGCTCCAAAGAGAAAGAATGTGCTTCTTTCTTGACTTTGGTTAAATTATGCATCTGCAATGTTCTCTTTTGCAGCCTGGCTGTTGACTTCCAAAGAGCTCTGAAGGCCTGGACTACTATTTTCTCTGTTTCTTAAACCCATTCCAAATCCAAGTCTAAAGACATCATACTGCTTTTTAGAACTAAGCAATCTCATTCCTCTGTGCGGTAGCCAGCCTTCCTTCCACTGCCTGTAACTGCACAGTTTTTGATGCTGTGGTTTTCTGTCAGAATTCCTTACTGGTTTACCTTTTGTTTCCATCCCAGCACAACTGGTTCCCTATGCCTGTCCTTCTTAGTATCCCTTGTCTCCTGTCATATATGTGTTTGCTCCTGAGGTAAAGCGATTCCATTCACAACCTGAAGAGTGTCCTACTCCAAGTTGGAAATACAGAGTCTCTTAACAAGGCCCTAAACTGGGAAAAACAGTAGCCCCTAAATCGAGCAAAATAGATAGACAGATAATCATCAGACAAGGGTACCTCCAGAAACATGTATGTTGTAGCTAGCTAAATGGTGTTAAAGAGTTTGTGTTACAATTGGTTATCAATGGAGGAGGTCAGTGCTTAGATTTATCAAATGGATTGGATCTTTTAGATTTTTGGTTTCTTTGCACAGTTTTTAACAAAATATTTGTCAGCAGCAAAATACATGCATAGGTTTAGGACTTTCATTTATTTCTCTGTGTCAATTGGTAGTACAACCTAACTTATTTGCAGATCATATATAATGCCTATGATTTTATTATGTATTTTTCTCCAGTCTTCAGAATAAAGTGCAGCTCTGTCCACCTATGTCTGTCTGACTAGATTTAACAGTTCTCAAAATCCACAGGACGACTGGTAAAAGGGGCAATCATGTATTTCAGCATCTTTCTTTTTGGATGGCTAGTCAACTACCAGTACACCAGCATAAGTTTGTTGAACTAAACCATGTCTTGTAAGAGTTTCTTGCCCGGAGACAACTCCACCAACTTGATGACTAAAGACACGATCAAACCTCTACAATCAAGAATAGTGTGCAACTCTTGCTTCAAATGATTTAAATCATAAAGAAGACTAACCATGCCACCACATCTACTGTCACATAAGACAAAACAAACATGCCCTAGGCCTGGGCAAAGGAAAAACTATAGACATACATACAAAATAATACCTGCATTGTATTAAATGGTGGGGGTGGGGGTGGAGGTGTAAAGAACATAAGGCAATGCTGCAAAAGAGATGGATCATAGCTGAGAGTATGGTTCTCAGGTTGGCGTAGAAAACAAAAACAAGCATTGCTAATCTTTACTACACAGAAGCTGCCACACCTTAAATTCCATATATCCTGAGCATGCCCCTATCCCTTCTCTGTTCTTGTATTAGCATTGATGATCTCTGCAGGCTGTGATAGCCCCGAATGAACAAGACATGAATCCATCACGACTCTTGCCTGAAACCCTTCTCCCCTCTGTGCTACTTGCTACCGAAACTACAGTGATGGTTGCTAGAGTATAACACGCTAGGTAATGAAGGAAGCAAGTCTGAGTTTAAAGAGGAGGTGCGAGGGGAGTTCTCTAACCTGAGTGCAAATTGGGTATTTTACTGAATACACTGAGAAAATGTACTACAAATGTTTGAAGAAAACTGTGCAAATGGTAGCCTCCTGCACTAACTGACCCAAAACTCACCCTGCACTCACACACAAAACTTTCTCTGCCCTCATAAAGGCACACGGCTCACCCTGCTCTCACACAGCAACACTGCTCTCCTTTCACTCAAACAGCTAACCTTGCACAAACACAGCTCACCATGCATTACAAAGGCACATCAATCACACAGACACCACTTATCCGGCTCTCAGACAACACTGCTCTACCTCCACTCACAAAGGCACACAACTCACTCTCCTCTCTCAGAGACACAACACTCACCCTGCTTTTAGTTAAACATTGCACAAGCTGTAATTATAAAGGGATACAAAGGGGATGATGGACGGAACGTTTGAGCCAATCAAACACTCACCCCCAGTCAACTGATCTGGGTTTAATCCATCATCATTCTTTAGCTCACTCCACCACCCCAGTTCAGACATGGCCATTTGCAAATCAGTCTGACCCTGTGCCTCATGGGAACAGTCCAGCCCGAACTGCCAAGCCATGTCTTCCCTGGACCGGAAACAAGCATCCTAGGACCGGTTTCTGGCATTCCAGCCGTCATCAGCCAGGCTTGCTTGAATCCAGTGGCAAAGTGAGCAAGGGACCCACGTCTGGGCATACCCCCGCCAACTTAGGGCGAACAAAGCGATACAAAGGGGATGATGGACGGAACGTTTGAGCCAATCAAACACTCACCCCCAGTCAACTGATCTGGGTTTAATCCATCATCATTCTTTAGCTCACTCCACCACCCCAGTTCAGACATGGCCATTTGCAAATCAGTCTGACCCTGTGCCTCATGGGAACAGTCCAGCCCGAACTGCCAAGCCATGTCTTCCCTGGACCGGAAACAAGCATCCTAGGACCGGTTTCTGGCATTCCAGCCGTCATCAGCCAGGCTTGCTTGAATCCAGTGGCAAAGTGAGCAAGGGACCCACGTCTGGGCATACCCCCGCCAACTTAGGGCGAACAAAGCGATACAAAGGGGATGATGGACGGAACGTTTGAGCCAATCAAACACTCACCCCCAGTCAACTGATCTGGGTTTAATCCATCATCATTCTTTAGCTCACTCCACCACCCCAGTTCAGACATGGCCATTTGCAAATCAGTCTGACCCTGTGCCTCATGGGAACAGTCCAGCCCGAACTGCCAAGCCATGTCTTCCCTGGACCGGAAACAAGCATCCTAGGACCGGTTTCTGGCATTCCAGCCGTCATCAGCCAGGCTTGCTTGAATCCAGTGGCAAAGTGAGCAAGGGACCCACGTCTGGGCATACCCCGCCAACTTAGGGCGAACAAAGCGATACAAAGGGGATGATGGACGGAACGTTTGAGCCAATCAAACACTCACCCCCAGTCAACTGATCTGGGTTTAATCCATCATCATTCTTTAGCTCACTCCACCACCCCAGTTCAGACATGGCCATTTGCAAATCAGTCTGACCCTGTGCCTCATGGAAACAGTCCAGCCCGAACTGCCAAGCCATGTCTTCCCTGGACCGGAAACAAGCATCCTAGGACCGGTTTCTGGCATTCCAGCCGTCATCAGCCAGGCTTGCTTGAATCCAGTGGCAAAGTGAGCAAGGGACCCACGTCTGGGCATACCCCCGCCAACTTAGGGCGAACAAAGCGATACAAAGGGGATGATGGACAGAACGTTTGAGCCAATCAAACACTCACCCCCAGTCAACTGATCTGGGTTTAATCCATCATCATTCTTTAGCTCACTCCACCACCCCAGTTCAGACAGGGCCATTTGCAAATCAGTCTGACCCTGTGCCTCATGGGAACAGTCCAGCCCGAACTGCCAAGCCATGTCTTCCCTGGACCGGAAACAAGCATCCTAGGACCGGTTTCTGGCATTCCAGCCGTCATCAGCCAGGCTTGCTTGAATCCAGTGGCAAAGTGAGCAAGGGACCCACGTCTGGGCATACCCCCGCCAACTTAGGGCGAACAAAGCGATACAAAGGGGATGATGGACGGAATGTTTGAGCCAATCAAACACTCACCCCCAGTCAACTGATCTGGGTTTAATCCATCATCATTCTTTAGCTCACTCCACCACCCCAGTTCAGACATGGCCATTTGCAAATCAGTCTGACCCTGTGCCTCATGGGAACAGTCCAGCCCGAACTGCCAAGCCATGTCTTCCCTGGACCGGAAACAAGCATCCTAGGACTGGTTTCTGGCATTCCAGCCGTCATCAGCCAGGCTTGCTTGAATCCAGTGGCAAAGTGAGCAAGGGACCCACGTCTGGGCATACCCCCGCCAACTTAGGGCGAACAAAGCGATACAAAGGGGATGATGGACGGAGCGTTTGAGCCAATCAAACACTCACCCCCAGTCAACTGATCTGGGTTTAATCCATCATCATTCTTTAGCTCACTCCACCACCCCAGTTCAGACATGGCCATTTGCAAATCAGTCTGACCCTGTGCCTCATGGGAACAGTCCAGCCCGAACTGCCAAGCCATGTCTTCCCTGGACCGGAAACAAGCATCCTAGGACCGGTTTCTTTCATTCCAGCCGTCATCAGCCAGGCTTGCTTGAATCCAGTGGCAAAGTGAGCAAGGGACCCACGTCTGGGCATACCCCCGCCAACTTAGGGCGAACAAAGCGATACAAAGGGGATGATGGACGGAACGTTTGAGCCAATCAAACACTCACCCCCAGTCAACTGATCTGGGTTTAATCCATCATCATTCTTTAGCTCACTCCACCACCCCAGTTCAGACATGGCCATTTGCAAATCAGTCTGACCCTGTGCCTCATGGGAACAGTCCAGCCCGAACTGCCAAGCCATGTCTTCCCTGGACCGGAAACAAGCATCCTAGGACCGGTTTCTGGAATTCCAGCCGTCATCAGCCAGGCTTGCTTGAATCCAGTGGCAAAGTGAGCAAGGGACCCACGTCTGGGCATACCCCCGCCAACTTAGGGCGAACAAAGCGATACAAAGGGATGATGGACGGAACGTTTGAGCCAATCAAACACTCACCCCCAGTCAACTGATCTGGGTTTAATCCATCATCATTCTTTAGCTCACTCCACCACCCCAGTTCAGACATGGCCATTTGCAAATCAGTCTGACCCTGTGCCTCATGGGAACAGTCCAGCCCGAACTGCCAAGCCATGTCTTCCCTGGACCGGAAACAAGCATCCTAGGACCGGTTTCTGGCATGATGATGGATTAAACCCAGATCAGTTGACTGGGGGTGAGTGTTTGATTTGCTCAAGCTCTCCGTCCATCATCCCCTTTGGTATCGCTTTGTTTGCCCTAAGTTGGCAGGGTATGCCCAGACGTGGGTCCCTTGCTCACTTTGCCACTGGATTCAAGCTAGCCTGGCTGATGACGGCTGAATAGCCAGAAACTGGTCCCAGGATGCTTGTTTCCGGTCCAGGAAGACATGGCTTGGCAGTTCGGGCTGGACTGTTCCCATGAGGCACAGGGTCAGACTGATTTGCATATGGCCATGTCTGAACTGGGGTGGTGGAGTGAGCTAAAGAATGATGATGGATTAAACCCAGATCAGTTGACTGGGGGTGAGTGTTTGATTTGCTCAAGCTCTCCGTCCATCATCCCTTTGGTATCGCTTGTTCGCCCTAAGTTGGCAGGTATGCCCAGACGTGGGTCCCTTGCTCACTTTGCCACTGGATTCAAGCTAGCCTGGCTGATGGCGGCTGAATAGCCAGAAACCGGTCCCAGGATGCTTGTTTCCGGTCCAGGAAGACATGGCTTGGCAGTTCGGGCTGGACTGTTCCCATGAGCACAGGGTCAGACTGATTTGCATATGGCCATGTCTGAACTGGAGTGGTGGAGTGAGCTAAAGAATGATGATGGATTAAACCCAGATCAGTTGACTGGGGGTGAGTGTTTGATTTGCTCAAGCTCTCCGTCCATCATCCCCTTTGGTATCGCTTTGTAATTATAAAGGGGCATTTCTCACCTTAGACTCACCCATGTACACTGCACACACATAGACATGCTGCTCATTCTGCACTTGCAAATACACAACTGATCCTTCATTTACAAAGAAACACATCATTTTCCCCGCATGCACGAAAGCACATATCAGGCTGCAGCAGCACTCATTGGCAGAGAAGCATTCAGTCCAGTTGGGGTCAGAGAGGGAAGGAGCTTTCCTGGTACATTAGTGTGTAGGGGAATCCTGTGTAGGTGGCAGATAAGACATTGTGAAAAGACACACAGAACATATAACGTAAGCACAACACATCCCCATTTCTAATACTACAACACGTTTAAGAACAAACTAAAAGATCATTATAATATACAAAATAACTAATAAATTAAGATGTAAATGTAACTATGGTAAAGTGACCATTACATTTAACAACGTTCATTACCTCAACTCACATACACACAAATTCATTACATCTTACAGGTCTTTTGGCAGGTGGTGAGGCCTCACACACATCATTTTCCTCAGTAACCCTCTCTTTTTCCTTCTTTGTTGAACTTCATTCCACATCTCTTTCTCTTTTTCATTACAAACAGCTATCTTCCTCATATACCATTTTCCCATCACCAAGCACGACGTTGTAGGACCTTGCATCTTTTATTGTCTTGGGAATGAACCAACTAGTTGCACCCTTTCTGTGCGAAACTCCCAATCTCACACGGATCACGTTACCCACCTTGTAATGCATATTCTTACCTCCATACCCTTCATCATGTCTAACCTTATACCTCTTCTAGAATTGGCTCACTCTATTCCTCAAACACATTTTATTAACTTTATTTCATGTTCACCCTTCCCATCCATGCTGGTGTAACAAAAGTGCATGGAATCCTGCCCTTTAAGAGGAAAAATGGGCATTCACCCATTACAAAATGTGAAGTTGTTCTGTATGACTATAACATTTTCTGTGCTTCCTCCTTGCCATCCAGGTTGTTACACCCAGCCTACCATACACACTCCACCAACTTGCTATTAAATCTTTCCCCCAGTCCATTCTCTCAAGTGATATAAAGTAGTCTAGTGATGTCCTAACCCTAGTTCCCACAGATAATCCTCAAACTGAACAGATACAACCTGTGGCCTATTGTCCATCACAAACTCCTCCCGTCACCCTTGACTTTTCAAAATCTCTTCACAACACCTGACCACATTAGCACGTTTTATTTTCCTAAGAAAACCAACCTCAGGCAGTTTGGAAAAATAGTCCATCATAATTATGATATATGTTCCTTCCAAATACCTCGTACTGAATGGTCCATAAATGTCTATTCCTACCTTTAGCCACACCCGCCTTGGAAACTCCACAGGTAATATAGGTATCTCTTGTGGAACATGTGACTTATCACTTACAGCCCATGCCACACAACACATGACAAATCATGTCACGATCCATACCTGGCTACCAAAAATCTGTGCAAGTTCTTCATTTCATAGATGACATGCCATTGCATCACTCATGCACGAGACTCATGAACATATTACTCAAAGTTTATGGTACCACCAACCTTTCTCCTCTTCTCAACATACCATCCTTCACTGTTGATTCTGACGACACCATTTTGAAACTAATCAACTCTGCTCAATCAGACTCATGAACCTATTACTCAAAATTTATGGTACCACCAACCTTTCTCCTCTTCTCAACATACCTTCCTTCACTGTTGGTTCTGACGACACCGTTTTGAAACTCAGCAACTCTGCTCAATCATTTCATGACCTTTGCCAATTTTCTGATAATTTCTTCATAACTTACTTATTGCGTCACGCACAAGGGCAATTTCTTTACTGCTATCTTGGGGGCAACTGAAACCTGCCATTTTTGATAGCGCTCCAGCTTCTAGAATTTGGTTCTCTATATAATGAGAAGCGTTGTGCGGACACATGTGGCGGACGTGCCTATGGCAAGCCCGTCTGCGCCCATCCGCGCCTGAAATGGACCAGGAATCTGCATTCAATAGATCTTTGCTAAGGTCAAAGGTCTTGTAACAGCTGCTCCCTCTCCTTCCTTAAGGTGCAGGACCCAAGAGCAGATTCTACTAGCAATGTTGGATGGCATATGTTTCTAATTAACTGCCGGTCCCTTCCGGCTCATAAACTAGAACCTTTTTTTTTTATTGAAGAAAAAAACTCAGCTGCAGTCTTTTTTATAAGAGACCTGGCTTCACGCAGAATCAGGGCTGGACATTGGTTAAGCCATGCCCCTGGGATACTATATAATATGGAAAGATCAGGCGAGTAAGAAAGGTGGAGGGTTAGCGGTTAATCAGAAGATAGAATATAGCTGTTATTTTGAATCTGCAAATGTCTCTGACTGTGAAAGTGTCTTATTTGCAATCTCCTTCTCACCTACCACCACTTTCTCTGGAATACTGTTGTATAGACAAATCCCGCTCCCCCGGATCTGACGGCAACTTCGCCCATTCTCTCTGTGAAGTAACAGCAAATCAAGATACTACCGGGGCAAACTTTTCTATATTAGGAGACTTTAACGTTCATTTTGCTGAGCCCACACATTCTCAAGCCCCAGGATTCTCCAGGATTTGATGGCTATACAACTCCTTCGAAACATTGTAGGCACTACTCACGAAAAGGGTCACTTGCTTGACCAGGTATTCTCATCTGATAATTTATTAAATGTATCTCAGCCAATTCCTGTTAGTTGGTCAGACCAATTTCTGATCCCGATCACACTGAATTCCAGTTTCCCTCAGTTAAATTCACTTCCAGTCACTCTGAAGGACCGGGCCTGGTCCAAGTTACCTATAGAAACTGTCAGGCTCTCCCAAGGATCTGGTTCCCCCTCGCATACTAGCTAAGGCGGTAGAGTCAATTGGTCCCACTATACATGAAATTGCCAATTTGTCCTTGACCACGGGCATTGTCCCAATGGCTTGGAAATACACAATGGTCACAGCACTTCTGAAAAATCCTAATCTGGATCCAAGTGTCTTACGGCCCTATTTCCCTTCTACCTGGGTTCAGTAAAATCCTTGAGAGGCACGCCAAATCCGTGTTATCGTAAATCCTAGAAAAACATGATATTATAATGATACACAGACCGGATTCTAACCATATCATGGCACTGAAACCACTCTCCTGGCGGTGGTTGAACAAGTCAAAGTGCTTTTCAACCAGGGAGGTTCAGCAGTCAATATTCTCCTAGACCTCAGCGCAGCATTCGATACCGTAAATCATAACACGCTTGCGGAGAGAATCCGGGAATTGCTGGCCTGCCCTAGCCTGGCTTAAGTCATTTCTGAAGGACAGAACCTTTCAGATCTTTGAGGGGGGCTGTACTTCAGATAGTCTTCCTCTTAAATGTAAAGTTCCCCAGGGCTCCTCGTTGAGCCATACTCTTTTTTAAATCTTTTTATAAGACCCCTTGCTAATATCGTCCTCCCATTTGGCATCTCAATATCATACAAGGATGATACACAACTGATCTTTTCCCTAACTCAGAATCATGACTCCTTCTCATCATCTTTAGACCCCTGCTTAGAGAGTGATGCTGAATGGATGAAGAGGTCTTGTCTCAATTAAACGGAGACAAACAGAGCTTATGTATCTGGGCAACAATTCTGTGTCTCCCCGGCTCTGGGTTGGCCAAGTAGTTTATCTCCAGAACCAAAGTCATCGATTAAAAAGCCTCGGAATGTGGCTGGACAAGTCCTTAAACTTCGACTGCCAAGCTGCTTAACTTGCAGCCAAGTGCGATGGCATGTTGAGGAAGTTGCGCAAGATTCTTCCTCTTCACCAAGCAATTTCAAACAGACTGGCTGTCCAGGCACTTATTCTTTCTCACTTTGACTACGGCAATTCACTGTATTTAGGATCACCTAAAGCTACCATAAAAAAGCTGCAGGTTGTGCAGAATACCGCTGCTCGGCTACTACATAATAATATACAGGGACACCAATATACCCGACAATCATTACGCCTGCTTCACTGGCTCCCTGTGACCGGGAGGATAAAATTTAAGTCCCTTTGCATTCCCCATGGGCGCTCTCAGGGACAGAGGACCATTGATCTCTCGGCCAGTAATCTCTCCCTACATGCCTGGGAAAACATCGTGTTCCTCAAATGCCTATCTGGCGAGGATCCCTCTTATAAAATAAAAAGCAAAATATGGAGGGTGGGCATTCTCCTATAAAGTGGTTAAGCTGTGGAGCAGCCTTACCCTCACTCTACGATCTGAGGAGAAAGAACTTTCCTTTCTGAAACAACAGAAAAAGAGGCTTTTTCAGTAAGGATCCTAGTCTATATCTCTCATTCTCTGTGCCGTACTATCAGTGCTGGGATGCCTACGGGTAGCGACACGCTATATAAAAACTGATAGAATAGAATAACTTCTTGCAAAACCTTGTCACAAATACTTTTTCCATGCTTCCTCCTTAATAGCTCATCTATATGCCTGATGTATTTCTGTCACCAGCCACTTGTAAACATCCTCCGCACCCTGACCCTTCACAGACAACCTCGACATGCAGTCTGCATTAACATTTTCTATTCCTGGTACATATAGTTCCCCTCTGATGTATACTCCTGAACCCTAAATAACCCGTTAGCTACGCAAGGAGTGGCCCTTCCCGCACCCATCATTGTGAACAAGTCGTTGAGTGCCCTATCGTCTGTTCTCAACTCAAAAGCTGCGCCCTAAACGTAGGTCCTGAAATGTTACACCCCCTACTACCAAGTTAGGGCTTCTTACTCTACGGCAGAATAACTTGTCTCCACTCCCCGTAAAGCCCTTAATGCAAAAGCTACCACCCTTACGCAACATCCCTTTGATTGCATCAGAACTGTTCCTAGTCCATGTGAACTGGATTCAAACCTATGATCAATTAGTGTTGTGGATCATAGGGCTTCAAGTCTATGGCATTTACAATGCTCTTTTTGATACCCTCAAATTCCTCATGTCACTTCACCGACCATTCAAACTTCTCATCTTCCTTTAACTCAGTGCCTCTGTGCGGTCAGCATGTGATTCCCAAATTTAGCATAATATTCAGCAGGCCCCAAAAATGAGTGGAGCTGATCCTTCTCTTTAGGACTAGGGACATCCTCTAGAGCCTTCAGTAACTTTCATTTGGGCTTTGCCCCCTTTATGGACATGCTATGCCCTAGATAACCTACCTCATGAACACTAAACTTACTGTTATCGATTCCTACTGTTATACATGCTTTCTCCAATTTCGTCAACACCTCCATCAAGATCTCGTTGTGCTCAAATCTATCTTTTCCCCACACCAACACATCATCCTGAAGAAAAACATACTTTTTTTCTTAACCCTTCACAATTTTTTTATTCTTCTCTGGAAGTCTGCAGATGTGGAAGCTAAGCTGAAAGGCATTCACATGAATTGGAATGTTCCTTCATGTGTGACAAAGGATGTAAGGTATCTAGATTGTGGACTCAAAAGTATTTGTTGATATGCATTTGATAAGTCAAGAGAAGTGAACCATGCAGGACCCCTCACATTCATTAGCAATTAGCTGAAGTTAAGCAAAGGATGCCTGTCCACCCAAATATTCTGCTTGAGGTCCCTTAGGTCCACACGCATCTTTATCTTTCCATTGGCCTTGCGGGCAATCATGATAGGTCTCAACCATTCTGAATACTTTACTGATTCTGTCATGGCCAAGACTGGCAGCTGTAGGGACTTGGAGGACCAGGACCCGGTTCCCATTAGTGTTACAGTGTGTGGCAAAATCCATGGTGGCTTTGCAAAGGCTAAACCTTGGGTGCAATGTTACCGCAGTCTTTGCCCACTAAGGATCTAGGTGAAGCTCTAAATCTGCACTGTAACAAGGATAACATAACGTGTATTTGTAAAGCGCACATTCACCTAGAAGGGTATCTTGGGGCTGGCAGATGTTTATTGTTACCCAACTCAATGGTACTAATGTTATCAACCTCAGAAGGATGAAAGCCTCAGTGGACCTGCCGGGTTTGAACCTCTGACCATGAGGTCAAACACAGGCCCCTACAGTGGACTCAATAGTCCACTAAGCCACCAGACCCAAGTACTGTGCACAAATGCTATACTGCTTTCTAGTTATTTTTCTTTTGCACTCTTGTTTTCTTTTTGTTCTTTGTTTCAGGATTCGGACACCGGTTAGCCCTGAAGAGCTCTCTTCCTTGTAGGGACTACATGTCCCAAGATCCCATGAGTGGCAGCCATCTTGGGAGGGGCTCTTGTATAAATACAGCGCCGCCCTAGACAGCGCACTCGCTATTCCGCTCAGACTCTCCAGATACGGTTGCAGTGGTTTCCTGCAAACCAAGTTTTCCCGATCGAGATTCCTGTTGTCGCCCGATCACACCTCGGAGAATCGAGGACTTGTAGGGAGGAATCTGGTGAGACTGGGGTATGCTGAGTGTGACGCCATGGCCCCATTCATAGAACAGTAAAAGATCAGTCGGATCTCAGGCAATAAGAGTGCGGTAGCGCTAAAAGATTACTGTGAGCATTGTATATGCTAATGCTTGGAAACTTGAATGTAAAACCAGAGACTGAGTAGCACATCTCAGCACTAGTGAACCATTACTGCTGAATGTTTATAACGTATTGTATTGTAATTGTATTTATATAGCGCTTATTTCCCCTGATGAGGCTGGTCCCTATGAGACAGGAACGAAGTACTGTTTGATGTAAATAGAGATCACCTACACTGGGATGGGCATACAAAGACTGCTGAGTGCTTTACCTGAAAAAACAACCAAGAGTAACAGGTGCTGCTCACCTTTATTTACAGACAACCACTCGGAGGGCAACTGTTACAGCAACAGCTGAGTAGTGCATGGTAGGTGCTAGAATACATAATCTGCGCAGGTCCACAATACTGTTCAGCAGGACATGGTGGTAAGTGTAATGGTTAACCATAGTATGTGTTCTTTCTTTAAAGCACAACTAAGTACAACCCAGGACCAACAGACCATAAACACAGATAATTATAGAGCTTGGGTGTGATAAACAAGGTAAGAAGGTGAGGGGAGTCTTAGACCAAATAACGAATCCTTGTTGTTGCTTTACAGGTCTCCCTCCCATATGTTCCTTCCCCACACACCCTTTCCCTCATCTGGCCACACCAATAGTCTGCGCCATTATGGCATACTGGCTTTGTTCTGCCTGGAGGTGGACTTCTGAATCTTCGAGCAAGCCCTGAGGAATTGCGAATACTTCATTGACAGGTTCTATCACTCCAGTGGTATATAACCTGTCTAATTCTTCCTTTAATAATTCCCTCAAGATCAATGGAACATTTGTCACAGTCTGAACGACAGGCTGAGCATTGTCCTTTCAGTACTATACAATGATGACATTTCTTTTTAGACATTCCAACTTACTGCTAAACAAATTGGGGCATTAGTCAAACCCGCTCATTCTTCACATCACCTTCCATTACAAGCACTATCTTGGGGTGATGGCGATTTAAAATAATTCCCAAAGCTCTTTGCTCAAGTCCCTCAACACTATTTTCCCCAACTCAACTACTTAAACCTTACTGAAGGTATATATTCCCTTATACATTAATTCCACTGTAAAATAACCAATTGTGAAAGTTTGACCCCATAGGATCCTTCCGGCTACATATCAGTCATAGTTAACTCCATTTTCTCTACATTTTGACAAGACTCTCCATCAATTCAAGTGTATGGGAAACACCAATCAGCCAACTTTATCATTTCTACTCCTCCTATGTTTACTAGGCACGTTGGAGAACAATACTGATCATCAACACTGTTTACTTCTAACAGTGATGCATCAGTTTCACATATCACTAGTATCTCTACATCATCGTCGTCCAGCATTTCAATATCACTCAGCTTATCATTTGAACCAACAGCATATAGACTTCTCTATTCACCCACTACCACCTTAAACACTCGAAAAGTTTCCTATTTTCTGACATTTAAAACATATTACTCTCAGTGCAGGACATGCTGTGGAAACTGCACTATGGTTGGTGCTACCACACCTATAACATGGACAACATTGCTATTTATTTTTCAAAATGATCCCCCAAAGCTCTCATGGCTCCTTTATACTCATTACCTGAAAAATCTTTCCCATCAGAGGCATCACCATGTTCACCAGTATCTCTGTTCGGAATATGTTTATGTTTGAAATTTGTAAAGCGCAACAAATACCCTGGGGTGTCTAGGCGCTGCCTTTGATAAATACTGGTCAGAGTAGAGCAAGAGGTGGGATTATGCTGTGAACAGCCACATTTTTAGGCCCTTTCTGAATTTAAGGAGGTTGAATTCTTTCTTCAGCACGGTAGGTAAGGAGTTCCAAAGGCTGGTGGTTGTGGCCGAGAAGCTCTTACCTCCCCATCTAACTTTGTTAACTCTAGGAACAATTAGATTTCCCAGTTCGGCAGATCTAAGGACTCTAGTTGGAATGTATGGCTTTAGAAATTTCTTAAATTGTATGGGCCCCATATTGTTAAGAGATTTGAACGCAATACATAGTAGTTTAAATTGAATCCTCTTGGCCACAGGTAGCCAGTGCAGATGGACCAGGGATGTGGAGATGTGGTAATGTTTTCAAACCTTTCCGACCTTCCACCCTTAGACTATGGTTCAGTATAGCCAATTTCCCCTTAGCAACAAAAACATCACCAGCCACAACCTCTAAATAAGTTTAAAATGTCTCATGCTGTTGTTCCCAAGGCATGAAAGGCTAACCAGAAGCTTACAGAATCATTGGAGGAGCAGCAATGGATTGCATTGCTGTAAACAAATTAGGATCAAGGGGCCAGATGTACGACCATTCCGTTTTGTGGGTCGCAAATTGCAATTTTTTGCGACTAGCAATGCCGCAAAACGGAATGTACTAATGTGCCTCAGACACATTTAGCGATTCCCAATGGGGTCGCAAATGACCTGCTGCATCAATATTCATGAGGCAGGTCGCAATTTGCGACCCATTGGGTATGGCCAGCACTCACAGGGAAGGTGGCCTGCTGGGGTCAGCAGACCACCATGTCTGTGACTGCTTTTGAAAAAGAAAGTTTAAACATTTTTTTTTTATACAGCCCGTTTTCCTTAAAGGAAAATGGGACGCATTTAAAAAAGAAAAATTAAACGTTTCGGTTTCATTTTTTAAGAGTAGGCAGAGGTTCGTGGGACCACTGCCTGTTCATAAAAATTATTTTCACTGCCCAACACAAAGGGGAAGGGGTCCCCTGGGGACCCCTTCCATTTTGCAACTGGCTTACCACCTACTTGAAGTAGGTGGTAACTGCAATTGTTTTGCATTTGCGGTCGCAAAACAATCGTACATGCCAGTGAGACTTGCTATAAAGAAGGGCCGCCCTTGGCATGCCCCTTCCTAATAGCGACTCGCAAACCATATTTTGCGGGTCGATAATAGGGTACCAACTCACAAAATACAGTTTGTACATACCACATACCTTTTTAGCGGTTGCAAACCGGCCGATTTCTATTTGCAACCGCTAAAAAGGTCATACATCTGGCCCAAAATGAGAGTTACTGACTGCTAAATACAATGACATGATGTTATAAAAATTAACAAAAGTAGCCACCATTGTTGTTTGTTTTTCTGTAAAATAAGAAACAGTAGGCACCACTGTCTTAATGTTCAAATGCTGGACCAGGAGGAGTGTAAAAATTATTTCAGAATTATGTGATCATGTTTTCTAAAATGTATCTAGTAAATGAACATATAGCAATCCTATATTTAGTTTTATTACTGACATAAATTCATGACTTTTCTGTTTCAATCACCTCTTGTACAGTTTTCATTGGTTTTAAAAATATGTTCCCTGCTGCCTGAAGAAACAATGGAAGCTCCTGTTTCGACTCCCATGAATACACATCCTCGTGTTCAGTAGGAAGTGGAAGTAAAATCCAGGAAGTTCACATCATAGTAGGCACCTCTATGGGGCCTCAGTCAGTTTGTCCGAAACCCAACCTCCCTTTACAGTTCTTTCCCTTTTCTTCCTGTGGACTCTAAGCTCACCTGCCTCTACGTCAGCAACAGCCATACACCGAGACTCATGGAAGACCACAGTGCAGGAAAACACTTGGGGGGGATATTCACAAGAACGTGCGCTAAACATCTCCAAAAAATGTTAACGCAACTTTACACATCGCAGTCTATCGCGGGAAAATAACCCCGCATTAACGTGGAATTCACAACACGGCGGTACCATGCAATAGTTTGCCGAAAACGCGGCCAATGTCCGCGATACAACCACCGCGACGGAGATAAAAACACAAACCCCAACACCAAAAAACGTGCGATGAGCCCATTCGCGATGAGGAAAGCAGCGATAAGCAGCGCCTGGCCCGCGACACACACACGGCAGGCGGGAATAAGCACAACAAAAGCAGGAAAAAGGAAGACAAACCAAACAGAAAACAACAGCGAAGCACAATGGAGGCAGCCGGAGCTAGTACACAACCCCACAAGCCCCATTGGCAAAAAAACATTGTACATGGCAGTCCATCGTGGACACGGTGAATGCAGCCGGAGAGCGGAGGAGGACAATGGAAGAAAACCAGAACAGCTGGAATGATGCGAAACGCACAAACAAGCAGAAACACGCCAACAACCAGAAGGCAGCAATGCACACCGGAGGTGGGAGTCCAGCGCCACGCCAGGAGCTGGATGACATGGAGGAAATGGTGTCCACCACATCAGTCTGGAGATGGTGGCAGGAGTCGGAGACCGGAAACTGCTCAAAATCAACAGACACAACAGCAACAGGGAGAGGAACGACCAGGGACTGGGGGGACGGGGGAGTTGGGCACAATGGCACACATGCACAATTAAGCACAGCACAACTGCACACAAACCATGCCCAAGAGTAACAACACCAACCAAGAGCACAAATCACACAACTCAGCAATATCACACCACTGAACAAGCACAGAAGTGAAAACCACACTGCCTGAAAGGGAGAAGGGTGAGCCAAATCAGAGCTGAAGGGACATCTCACACACAATGCAGCACACACACAAAGGAAACAGAGCAACCCAACATCGAACACAATGTGGCACAAACAGCAACATTTGCACAACTGAACACAGGACACAAGTGCACCCGCTTGTGGCCTGTAAATGGCCATACGCATCTGGCAAAGCACAAAACAGGGACATGATAATGCACAAGTACAAACCCACAGCCCTGATGGGGTAGCAATGCATGTATGGCAGGGACCCAGATAGGCCGTGACACACACATTGGCATACAAATCAACACTCATCACAGTTGGAGACAAGTGAAGGTGCGGAAACGTTATCAACAATTGCGTGTCAGTATGGCCAAGAGAAGTGCCACGACATGCAGACCAATGCAGCAGCATGTCTGAATGAGGAGCGTTGGAAAGCGCCCATGTCCACCCCGGGGAGTCCATCACCCACACAAGTCAGTGCCAACCCGCGTTGGTTGTCCGCGCATGGATCCGGAGTCCAGGCCAATGCAGCCATGTCCACTGTCGTCTTGGGACATGTGACCAGATCCCCAACATGCAACCAGGCGTCGGGACACGTGCAATGGGTCACATTCAGTTGTGGCTGCAGGTACGTTGTCACTCGTCCATGAACGCGAGTGCAGCAGCGTAGGCCAACATTTCCAATGAGAGCTCGTTGTCCACCACATCTAATGTGTCGGCGACGTAACCCATCAGCTGTCCCGGACAGATGTGCTGACTCCAACCCCTGGCCCCAATTGGCGCACTAAAGCCCAATAGGGGAGCGGCTCAATGTGGTCACTGCACACGACGACTCGTGCAATCTCCCAGGTCCAGTTGCCAGCATGCATGCCAATCATCCAGGCATGCCATAAACGAGCATCACGGTGACACTCCTGGTCGTGGGCCAACAGGGGACGCACACACACGTCGAAATCCAAGTCAGCTACCGTTACGTTGGAGAGGCAGACATCCATGGTCCACTCGAATATGCACGAGCAACAATGCAACACAGGCTGAACGCAGGTGACGTTGCCAAGGCGGAAGCTTAGCCGGTAACTGATCCGCAGCACTGCCAATGGCAGTGCCCCCAGTACATGCAGCAGACGTGTACGGTATAGGTCCACGTGACTGGAGTTGTGTATGTGTCCGGGATGGTCTGCCATTGGGTCAGTGGCTCTGCTTGAAGCGGCACTGTGCTGACCCGCGCCAGTCCTGTGGATGAAATGGCACAGCTCGGAGCAATGAGCAGTGTCTGTGTGCAACGGGTGCAGGCCTGGGGTGGGGTGGGAGTACGTGTGAAGGCCATTTCACGCACGCTAACTACGACCAAGGACTTCTGCGTGTGGGATGTGTACAAGTTGGTCTCACGTCGGGCAGTGCGTAGTGTGGGAGTCGCCAGCAAATGCTATCGTATCTGTCAGGGGGTGCTGGGCACATGCAAGTCCCAGCTCGGAGCTGCAGATGTGCATCTGCCTGATAGTTCAGACAAAGGACCTTTCATCCCTACAGTAACCCTACCATCTGCTTGCATACAGGAGATGTACAGAGGCCTGCCGTGGGTGGGGTGGGATGTCTGCGACCCAGGGAATCATGGATGATATGCCGAGCACGTGGCACATGAGCGGCCACACTGGGTGTCACGTTGCCTCACAGCTGCTCCTCCCTCCCATGAGCCCCCACACTTGTGTGCGCTGCGCGGTTGTATCACGTGCACTCTTACGGCACCCCATTCTCATTCCTGTCTGCGCATGTCCAGCGGCATGCCAACAACACCGTGAAGCTGGCCGTTGAGGCTGTGCGGCCACGTGAGTGTAGGCCAATGGTCTGGACAGGGCGGACCCAGGTGTACAGTCCATGGCTGGCTGTGATCGCGCTGCGAATGAGGCTAGGCATCTGACTTATGCAGCCGCAGGACTGATACACATAACACTTGGCATGTATGAGCCAAGACCCCGAGCGGTCTTGTGCTCCTACATTTCCCCGTACGTGCGGGCCCGCCCTCCGGGTGCATACTACATTGCAACATCGACTACTGTGGCCCCGGTGGCGACAACACCCCAATACAGAGACACGCTTACCGCACTTCCAGCTCAAGGCCAGACCAGAGCCACACCCTGATCCCCCTGACGAATCAGCACACCCCTGCGCTGACCTGACGTTCGCCGGACCAGCACACGCCGCTTGTGCATGCAGGGGGGGGCGGGCGAAGCTACATGTCCAAGGTCTCAGCGACTTCTGAGGTGACATGGTATCGTCCGCTGAAGACAGCACACTGTGATGTTGCAGGGCTCGGGCCCATCATGCTGACATAATGACGACACGGACACACTTGCTTAGATGGTGTGAATGGCTACGGGCACGTGCGCCCGGCCACTTTTTTTAGCAGGCTCACATATCGAGTGACACCTGTGTTGGATGTGTGTGGGGTGTGTGTACACCAGCCGTCATGGAGTGCCTGGTGCAGTCAAAAAACGACAACAGTGTACATCGTTCAGGACACAACCATTCAACCATAAAGGCCCCATGACTTGAGCTGCACAGAGTTAGTGGCCCCGGATGCACAGCGTCCTGCACGGGCCTACCGCCACGGGCCGGTGACTTGCGGTGCACTGGGGCAGGGTCACGAGAGCAGAGCAGGCTCTCGTAGATGACAAAGGGGGTTGTCGCGGAGTGTCTCGGTGGACAGTGGAAGGTGTACCCCCAGGGCATGATGCAGAGTGCAGAACCACGCAGAAACAGTCACTATGGTGGAGATGAATGGAACAGACACATGTCAAACACCAAGTCCGGCCCAGCCAGATGATGATGCAGACAACCCCCAGGCCATGGACTCAGACGCCACCAAAGTCCAACCAGAAAGTGCCCATGACTCATTGCGCACAGAGTTAGTGGCACCAGTGCAGATAGGGGATGCCGACTGCGATGAGGCATGTCCAATGGTGTGGACTCCTCCATATCTTACCCAAGACACAGTTCCACATGTGTGACCTACTGGACCGCAGTGTAGGCCTGAGGCAGCGGTCAGCAGGGGCCATTCACCGAGTGTTGCCGGCTTACGTTGGATGGTCCCACCGGCCTGCGTAGTTCAGGTTCAATGGCACCACGGGACGCGGACTTGCGGTGAACAGGGTTGGTGGCACCAGGTCAGTTGTTGCTAGAGTTCGGTCACCTCCGTGACGAGGATCCGGCTTTCATCCGGACTGAGCCGCATCTTCCTCTTACTCCTCTCCGTGCGTTCACTGGTATGGACTCTGCCATTAATGAATCACGACTAAGTGCTGGATGTGGGACCTACTGGACCGCAGTGTAGACCAGGGGCAGCGGTCAGCACGGGCCCACAGACACGTGCTGTGTGCTTGCGATGCAGACTTTTGCTTGGAAGAAGAGGTGTGGCGCAGCGGCCAGGGTGCCTGACTCCGGACCACGGGGTTCAAGGTTCAATCCCCGGTGCCGGCGGCAGGTTAGCCCAGCACCATGTGACTCTGGGCAATAGCTCGCTTAATCTTCCCGACGGCCCCCAGCGCCGGGACACCTCTCCGGAGGTAGCTGTGCGCTTTTACAAATGCTGGTATTTCATATATTATATTTCATTGCTTCATTGATCGGAGGGAGTTCAGTGATGTGGACGCTGCCACGGACTTGGGGTCACTGCCATTCATGACTCAGGACACAGTTCCACATGTGGGACCTACTGGGCTGCAGTGTAGGCCTGAGCCCTCATACAAGTGTCGCCGGCTTGCGTTGAACAGGGTTAGTGGCACCACGTGTTGCTGGCTTGCGTTGAACAGGGTTAGTGGCACCACGTGTCACCGGCTTGCATTGAACAGGGTTAGTGGCACCACGTGTCGCCGGCTTGCATTGAACAGGGTTAGTGGCACCACGTGTCGCCGGCTTGCGATGCAGACTTTGGCTTCACTGATCGGAGGGAGTATAGTGATGCGGACGCTGCCATAGACTTGGGATCACTGCCATTCAAAACTCACGACTCAGTACAACATGTGCCAACAACTGGGCCGAAGAGTACGCCGGTGGAGTATGTCAATGAAAAAGGAGTACTGTGGGCCAGCGTCGTGGAGGCCAGCGATGGTCTGCAGAGGCTGCAAAGGTCGCGGGACTGGGGCTTGGAGCTTGCACCGGCACGTGGTGGGCCCTCTTTGACACACGCCGGTGTCGGCAGGTGAGCGGAGCCTCCTGCGTTCTCTGGGGCAGGCATGACGGGTCTGGGGACCAGCGGCCCCGGGTGCAGCAGGCGCACAGGGACGCAGGCCCCGCCGCGCACGGCGCCGGCCTTGTGGCAGGCTGAGAGGCGCCGCCCTGGCAGACACGTTGGCCATTCTGAAAGAGAACCACGCCCAGTGCGACAGGGTTTTTATTCACACCCCTACGCAGGCCTGGTGTACGGAGGGCCAACCCACTCCGCCCGCGCATACAGGGGGGGGACGTAACGTGCGACATTTCCGCGTTCTGCCCCACAGCCTGTGGGGACAAGGTAGCGTCCACTAGCCACTACACTCCATGCACCAGCAGTTAATGTCCACATGGCCATTTCCGTGGTTTGCACATTGGAGTCTGTCCGGCACCTCCACGCCACACCTGGCATTGGGTAGGTTCTCATTCATTAGTCACTTGCCGCTCTCGCACATGCCTGCTCCAAGCCTCTCCTCACATTCTGCTATTGTGTGGCTGTGGTGCCATGCCGTGGCTGGGCTGTGTGCATGGCAAGCCCAGGTTCCCAATGGAGTCGTGTTGTCGTGTCTGGTCGGTTGGCATGTTGTGTGGCATGTTGCATGTAGTTCTGCTGCGTGCCCATTGCCAGTGTCATGAGTTGCATGACTGTGGGGTGGAGGTGTGTGGTGTGTTCATTTGGTACTTACCAACGAGCACTGCATTTCCATAGGTGCCATCCTGGGAGCGCTGGTTGATGATGGACTGTCGGGCGACGTAGGAATCATGCACTCTGCCTGGGGAGTTGGCACGACATTGTTGAGGAGTCCCGGGTGGTCCACTATTGCCTGCACATTCATGGGATGCGTGTGCTTTCTGTAGCGGTAGTTGTGTGCAGTGTCGGCAGGGGGCACAAGGGGTACATGTGTGCAGTCGATTACCCCCGACACGTGAGGGAATCTAGCTATGGCATAGGAGCCTTGCTTGGTCTCCAGCTGCTCCTGCGCAGTGTGGTTGAAGTGGAGGTGCTGGAGTACCAGGCGGATGATGGCATCCAGGACAGGTGTGATGAACTTGGATGGGGCTGGCTGTGAGACTCCTCCGACTCTGGCAGTTGTGGGTTGGAAGGTACCAGAGGCCAACATGTGCAGCACAGCTGGCAGCTTTGTCTGCGGAGGGATGTTGGTTGTCCGCTGTGTTGGTACCGTCAGCAGGTGGGCGATGTGGGTCAGGACGCGGGGATATTTGTCCTTTTGGGCCTGTAGTGGGCAATGTCCTCCTCTGGCGTTCGATCTGTGCGGCTGGTGCGTTTAAGGTGGGTCCGCTGTCTTTGTGTACACTGCCTCTGTGGTGGTCCGGGGGGGCGGGACGGGTCCTGGGGTTGGTGGCGCTGGGTGTTGTGGCCCCCGTGGGTCTCGGAGCTGCATGATCATTGTCTCCATGGCATCTGTGGGTCTTCAGATGTGGCTCTTGGCTGGGCTCTCTTTCATGCTGCAGGTAGTCGTCCTGCTTAACACCAGCAGATGGCAGGTGTTAAATCCCTGGTGCTACCGCGGCTTATCGCCTGTTTTTGGTTCGCATCGCAGATCTGGCAGTTTGTTGTGAAAGTGGTGTAGTGGTGTTTTCATGAGTTTTTGCACGGGAACGCCTACTCTGCATCTCATTAGGGTTAGTTGGTGGTGTCACCCATGGAGATAAATTTTGCGGCAGTTATCGCGGGAATAATGGCGATGTCTGCAGTTTGCACCCGCTTGTGAATGGGGCGTTAAATCTATCTCCACTTTTGATGCGTTAAGGTGGCGATAACTCGGCGATAAGTCCTTGTGAATATGCCCCTTGGTGCAGGGAAAACTTCACTGGAACCTAGGCACACTCACATTCAGGTGAATGGTACGATCTCAACTGAAGGGAGTTCAAATGCTCGCTGATCTTTAACACAGGCACATATGTTTTAAATAAAAGTTTATATTCTGACAGCTATTTACACTCAACTGACCTTAATACTCAGTAATCTTCTTCACCATAAATGATGATCCATGCTGGTGAAAGTTGCTAGATGAATTTTGCCCATTGATCAAATGAAATGAAATGAGAATTTGTAGAGTGCACTATCTTAAAGGTGTCATAACGCTGAGCCAAAGAGATAGCCTCCCAACCTGAAACAGAGCAGCAACAGATAACAGAACCTATAAGAAAAGGAGCCATGTTTTGAGATGTTTTTTTAAAATGCAGTAAAGGAATCTACTTCCGAGATGTGAGAGGGCAGAGTAATACAGAGTTCAGCAGATGCAACTGAGATGAAATGTCCTCCCCAGCTGGCTTTCCGATACCTGGGAATCACCTTCCTACAGAAGGAGGATCTAAGAGGTTGTGTGTGGTGTACCAATGAAAAAGGGAATTCAAATGACTGGGTCCTTTGTAGTACAGTGGTAGGAAGACCACGCAGAGAGTCTTGAAAGTGTTCCGTTTTCTAATTGTGAGCCAGTGAAGGGAGCGGATCCCATCTCTGACAGAGAGATGCTTGGGAATGTTGAGAATGAGGCGAGCAGCTGCATTTAAAAAAAAATCTTTTTATTAAACAAAAGAACAAGCTTCAGATACAAGCAAATCCCAATATACATATACAATGTATGGCAAAGACAAGGCAGTTACCAGACATTACAGCACGCAGCATGCAAGTACATTTTACGCATTTCTGCGCACAACTAGATCGAATTCGTCTCTGAACTCTCACAGGATAGCCTATACAACACACCCCACGGACCCCATCACAGGCCTCTATACAATGTCCAGGCCCCCCATATTACTTGCGAGGGCATCCACAACTTTGATAGACCACCTGCTCCGCATTATGACACCAGTCCATATCACACAGCCATGCTGCTACTGTCGGGGGCTCCGCCGCCCCCCATGCACGTGCGATGTTCCTCTTAGCGACCCCCCTGCCAAAGCTAGCCACAGCTTGGCCCACTGTGGCCATGTGATCTCTCCTGTGACGCCGAGAATGTGCCATCTGGACTCCATTGGGACCTGCTCGCCCACTACAGCCTCCATTATGCGGATTAGGCCCCTCCAGTACTTCTGAATCCTTGGGCAGGACCACAATATATGGAAGAATGATCCCTTCTCACCACATCCCCTGACACATAACTCGGGACCACAACCATTAATACGGACCTGCACCATTCTCGAGGCATAAGACCTATGAAGGATGCGGAGTTGAACAAGCCTAAAGCGCGCTCTGATGGCTATTCCTCTGGGGCTCTGAAGGGCCTCCGCCCAATCGTCCTCCTCCAAAAGACCCACATCCGATTCCCAGGCCTCCCTCAGGGAACCCAGGCAATCCTGGGAGTTGTTTACCAGTTTTTTGTAAGTAAGTGACACCGCTTTCTCAATCATGGGATCTAAGAGGAGTCTATCCTCTAGGGGGGAATATTCTGGAATCACAGTCCCTTCTTTCAAATGGCAATGGAGTGCCGAACGCAGCTGTCAGTATCTGAGGAATTCACCTCCCCTCATTTGAAAGCCCTCCCGCAGGGTATCGAATGTCACCATTTTGCCACCTTTCCAGACGTCCCCGAGCACGTTGATGCCAATCAGGCTCCACTTCCCGAGCAGCTGCATTCTTAATCACTTGAAGTTTATTCAAGGAAGAGCTGCTGATGTTGAGATATAGTGCATTACAATAATCCAAACGTGAGGTGATGAGAGCGAGGATGACTGATTGATGCATTGCCAAAGGAATAAAAGGTAACATCTTTCTCAGAGTTCTAATGGTAAAAAGCATGTGCTGGTAGTATGACTGACCTGTGCATCAAAACTAAGAGCGTTATCGAAGATAACACCAAGATTTTTAGCTGACTTCACAGGAGTGGGTAGCGGGCCACAGGCCTCCGGCCACCAGATGTCGGACCAGATGGAATCCTGAATTCTGAATAACGCCACCTCAGTTTTGTCCGCATTTAATTTTAAAAAGTTGTCTCTCATCCAAATACTAATACTGGACATGCACTGATTAAATTTCTTTGCCATAGAGGCTAGGTTTTCGGAGATAGACACAATGATTTGTGTGTCATCTATGCAAGATAAAACTTGGAAACTGAAGGAACGCACTAGTTCAGCAAGAGGGGCAACATACAGATTAAAAGAGATGGGCTAAGGGACGAGCCCTGAGGCACCCCACATGGGAGGCTTAAAGCCTTAGCCTTGAAACCTCCACAGCTGACAATGTGCACCCTATTGGTCAAGAAAGAGTGGAGGAGATTAAGAACCTAGCAATAGGGAGAGGATTTTCGCTCAATATGAGTTGGAAAATCAGCAGGAAAGAAAACTTTCTTTCTTGAGTCCCCTCACTCACCAGGGTTTCCCCTTGGTGACATGCTTCATCATATGGGCCATCTCAGTCCGCTGCGAACTGAGGCGTGCTACGACTTGCGAAATTACGTAGGAGCACTTTAGTGAGTACTATGTGTGGTGCAGTAGTGTAGTGGAGTGGAAGAAGTGAGTTAAAAATACCTAACTAGTGGGCGTAATAACTTTATTCTAGCTCCTAGTCGGTATGTCTAAAAACGGGGGAAAACCTAGCTGAGATGGGTTAGGGATCCCTAGTAGACGTCAACATGTTTCAAGCATTCCGACTAGGAGCTAGAATAAAGTCTCAGTTCGCAGCGGACTGAGATGGCCCCTATGATGAAGCATGTCACCAAGGGGAAACCCTGGTGAGTGAGGGGACTCAAGAAAGAAAGTTTTCTTTCCTGCTGATTTTCCAACTCATATTGAGCGAAAATCCTCTCCCTATTGCTAGGTTCTTTACCCGACATCTCGGGTTTTGTAGGTCACCTATGGTACTAGGAGGGTGGACCTAGCATATACCTCTACCTCCCCCCTTTTTTCTGATCTTGGAGGAGATTAAGGGCAGTCCCACTGACACCAGCTAGCTGTAGTTGTTGGACCATACGCAGGGGCGAGGCGGTATCAAATGCTGCCTGCGGATAAGTCGAGCATCACCAAGATGAATGAACAACAGTTAGCTCCACAATAGTAACTTACAGGATGTGAAGATGTTTTACACCACTCATCATGACTGTTAAGAAGTGATGAGGTTGGGTCAAAACAATTTAAGTTTATTGAGTTTGCTTGGTAAGATACCCTGGCAAAACAGAGACAGCAAGCGTTCTGGAACCAGTATAACATTCCAGAAACAGCACGATGAAAAGACACACAGAACATGCAATGTAAGCACCACACCTTATCTGCCAGAGGTTGGTTCTACATACTGAGGCAATGCAATCAAAGCAGGTCAGTGCATCTTAGCAGTGCAAGTTTTATTGTTAGTCTGCATGCATTACTATCACCAATGTAGGAACTGCTCTTGGCCATGAAGTGTCTGCGCTGCAGCTTCTTCTATTAGGCACATATTTCCTAATTTGACCAGAGCCCTTGCCCCCACTTAGGGTCGCCACCTGGTTGGTTTTTATAACAGAATGATTACAGTGCTTAATTTTTGTCAGTGTTTGCTGGGGCTCGGCACCAGCACATTTTTTTTTTTTTAACTGGACATTTTTAAGATATTCTATCACATGGTAGTGTGGTCCAGCTTTTTTTAAACATACGTGGTCCAGCAGGGTATGCATCAATTCAATGCATCAAAAAAAAACAATGCCAGCGCGCCCAGGACATTCTTACGGTTTTGGGTGACCCAGAATATTCCAAATTGTCACATTTCTCTGAGTTAGTTTGATGGGTAGCAGCTAGCGTTGGGTACTAGCATTTGTAAGTACTGGAATGGAGAGTAGATGGGGTAAGCTGCAGTTGCCTTTACTGGTATATATGGGGCCCTAGCACTTAGTATTTTCAAATTAAGCACTGGGCATGAGTAGTAGTTTAAAATCGTTGCTGGTACACAAATTAGTAAACTCACCTGAAGACAGAAAGTTCCCCCCATATCAGTACATTCATAAAACAGTAAATATAAGAAGAAATCACTTTAAAATGCGTCTTAATGATAAAGTAAAAAACAAAAAAAACAGAAAGGCCATGTGAAAAATGAAAGCAGATGATTTTATATAAAGTTATATTTATGAATCATGACCGGACCTTTACCAAATCTTTTTTTAAACATTTTTATTAATTTTAACACCTTGGGTACCTAGGATGTAATGGTTACGTCCTCGGTCATGGCACTCCTGTGCTGAGGACGTAACCAATATGTCCAGGCCCCACCCACGGGAAAACCCTGGCGCTCCTCCTGTGGGCCACTAATTATGGGGCCCCCACCTTGGATGGCAGCGGAAGAGCTTCCGCTGCCACCCCCTACCCTTTCCTCAGTGGTCTTATGATGTTGGCGTGCGCTGAGGATCTGCTCGCGCTCGCACTCCCGCGGGGACTGCCCCTGAAGCCTTGACTCGCTCGGCCTAATCACGGAGTACGCAGAAGCGGCTCCATTGCAACTCTGGCACGCTCCCTATTAAGGTTGCTCCCTTATTTGTTGCGGTCCCCGCAGTCATCGCGGTTCACCTAATCCTCGTTGTAATTGAGCTATTTTATACAGGCATGTCATTATTAATGTCCTGAAGATGATCCCACTGATTTAAAAAGGGATCGAAACGTCGTCGACAACTGTACACCATATACATTGGCTATATTATAATGCTTAATTTGTAATGGTGTGCGCAACGTAATTTGTCTGTTGTACTTATATCCAATGTAATTACAGACACGGTTTTCTTGCCTGAACCCCTTCCTTTATGTTGTTTGTAAAATGTACGTCAGCAGGACGCAGGCTGTGTCCCGCTTGTAAATTCTCGTCTTAATGGTTTTATACAATCACTGTATATTAAAAAACTGTCCGGCTGGACAGACAATATAGTACTGACTGGGTCTATATTTAACTTTAAATTTCATCTAATTGTCTAGGGACCACTGTCCTCTAAAATAGACATCATAATATGCTGCCGGGGACGCGCTCCAGGGGGATTTGGTGGGGGGAAAAACAGACACAGGGGAAAGTAGAGAGTTTTTCCTTTCCCCCTGTGCCTGTTTTGAATGGATTCCTGCTCCACGATCGTGTGTGTGGCCCACAATTGTGGAGCAGGAATCTATCCACTGGACCACCACAGATTTTACTTTGTGTGTAGGGGAGCGGCCCATTGGGCAAGGGCGCATGTTTTTCCAGTTTTTGCCCCCCCCCCCTCTCCCGGGTTAGATCGGCCGTTTTTAGGCTGTTCTAGCCCCCGGGGGGGGGGGGTCGAAACTCATTAGAAGCCAGGGATTTTATATATGTAATGATAACAAGGAACAAACCCTTGGGCAAGGGTTGTAAAAGCCCCTAGACCATCAGGGATTCTTTTTATGTGGCACATAATGTTTTGGGGAGCGGCCCCTTGGGCAAGGGTCACTCCCCTTTTGGGGGTGAATGTTTTGGCTGTTTCTAACCAAGGGGGGCAGAAGACACTAGACCACCAGGGATTTTATTATATATGGCACATGTTTTGGGGAGCAGCCCCTTGGCCAAGGGTCGCTCCCCTTGAGGGGCTATATATTTTGGCCATTTCTGCCATCCTTGGTGGCAGATCAGCCATATTTTTAGGGGGGCAAAAGCCACTAGACACTAGGGAAATAATGATTTGATGATATTGGGGAGTGGTCCCTGTGGCAAGGGTCGCTCCCCTATATAAGGGGCTTTTATTTTGGCCGTTTCTGCAGATTGGCCATATATTTTTAGGCCCATCTGTCCCCAAGGGGGGCAGAAGCCACTAGGGATCTTTTCTTAGATGAACATTGTTGTTTTGGGGAGCGGCCCCTTGGGCAAGGGTCGCTCCCCATGAGAGGCTATATATTTTGTCTGTGTCTGCCCCCCTTTGGGGCAGATCGGCCATCTTTTTAGGCCCATCTGCCCCAAGGGAGGTCAGAAAACCACTAGACACCAGGGAAAGATTCTATGTGTATGAACTGGTGTTCTGCTGATGGTCTGCGTGTACTTGGTGTGTGTGGGCTAGCGCTTGTCTGACGGTGTGCGTGAAGTGGCGCTTGGCTGGCGGTGTGCACGGACTGGCTCCTGGATGGCGGTGTGCGTGAAGTGGAGCTTGGCTGGCGATGTGTGTGGACTGACTTTTGGCTGACTATGTGTGTGACTGGCATTTGAATGGTGATTGTCAGACTTCAAAGCTTTTTATAATGTTAACAGTTTTATTTTTTGTCGCCATTTGCGATCATAATGTTTTATTTCTCCTTTATTTCTAGTGCAATGCTTTGTTTTCCTTTGCTGTGACCAGCCGCGGTCCGTGCAGGTAACAGCGGTGGGGCCGGAAGAGAGGGGGGATTTCAAGGGACGATGCCCATGGAAAATTAATAATTTAATTTTTTTCCCCTCGGATTCGTCCCTCAAAATCCCCCCTCACCCGGCCCCACCGCCCCACCGCTGTTACCTGCACGGACCGCGGCTGGGTGTGACTCATGCTTGCGGTTTCAGCACTGGTAGATCTGCAGCTTGTGTAGTTGCAAGTGTTTGATAAGAAAGTGTTTTTTTGCACTGTTTACTCCAAATTAATATTAATGACCTGCATGAATTAGTTTTTGGGAAATCCTGTAATAATAGCAGAATATTTAGCTTCTGTTTGAATGTGTGTGAAATTGTCCTTGTATTTGTGCACAATGTGTAGTCTTGGGTGTAATTTTGTTTTTCCTTTCTAGTGGGATATTGTTGGTGCTTGCTGTGTCTGTGCAGAGTAGGTGCTAGTGAGTCTAGCTGTCTCTGGCAAGTGAATGGTATTTACAATGTATAGCAATTTGTGTGCTTTGATTTGCATGACTTTACCTTGCAATTGCTATATGCCAGTAGTTTTACTTTTTGTTTGATCAAGCCACACTTTGTTTATTACTTATTTTACACAGTATTGGGTATTGTTGACTTGTTTGTCAAGTTACTTATTTTATTAAGGATTATGGCTAGCTGCACGATGAGCGCTCGGCAGGTTATTGGTATGCTTTTTGAGTCGTCCTCTGACCATGATTATGAGACTGACTCTGCATCTGAGGCAGATGAGGAAAGCCAGATTCTGGCAGTGAATGTTCGGCCCAAGAAGAATCATCTGATGATGAAGCCACTCTCAGCGAGGATGAAATGGCTCTTTTAGAGAAAGACACTGATGTGCCAATAGTTCAGCAAGAGGCATCTGGATTGCAGCCTTGGGCTGAAAGGCTTCCATTGGAAGTGCTGGACACTGGGTTGCCCCAAACATGGTGCAGGCAGTGTTGCCTGCTTTTAGTGGTGTTGCAGGGTGTAGAGTGAATACTGAAAACTTTTTGTCTATAAATGATTTTCAGTTGTTTATAGACAATGTATTTTTGGATGAGATTGTTGAGCAGACTAATTTGTATGCTGAACAGTTTTTGAGGGACAACAGTGCCAGACTCCCACAAATCTGAATGAGTTGAAGTTCTTGGGTTTACCTTTTTTGATTGCCCTGATAAGGAAGCCATCACTGTCTTCATATTAGTCTACTAGTCCCTTGATGGCAATGGCTATATTTCCTGCAACCATGAGGCGTAATCGGTATTTTCTTCTTCTTCGGATGCTGCATTTTGTTGATAATGCTTTAGCTTTGCCACGAGATCACCCTGACTGTGACCTTCTTTTTAAGGTTCAGCCTGTCCTTGATCACTTTGTAGATCGATTTTCAGAGGACTGTGTTCAAGGAAGAGAAATAGCTGTGGATGAGTCTTTGGTCCTTTTCAAGGGCCGACTGGTTTTTCGGCAGTACATTCCTAGCAAGAGGGCACGTTATGGAATTAAGATGTATATGCTGTCTGAGATAAGTACTGGATGTGTCTATAATTTCAGGGATACACCGGTAGGGATTCCAGTATTGATCCCCCTGGTTGTCCATCCACTTTTGGAGTTACTGAGAAAGTTGTGTGGGAACTTGCTAGAGGTCTTTTTAACAAAAGTCACCATTTATACGTAGATAACTTTTATCCTGGTGTGCATATGGTCAGGGAATTGTTCAAAGTGGACACTGTTGCTTGCGGCACAATCCGCTCTAACCGTAAAGGTTACCCAAAAGAGCTCGTCTGTAAAAAAAAAAAACTCGAGAAGGGACAGTGCAGTGCCTTGCGTAGCAATGAACTTCTAGCTGTGAAATTTTCTGAAATGAGAGATGTTTACATGCTGATTACCAGCCATGAGGAAAGTACTTAATTTGTGACTGTTTGAGGTCAGGTTGCTGAAGTGCGCAAACCTTTGTGCATTTTAGACCACAAAAAGCACATGGGTGGTGTAGATAAAGTAGATCAGAGGTTGGAACCTAACACTGATGTTTGTAAGGCGTACATTTCGTATAAGAAGTTGGCTATCCATTTATTCCATTTAGCAACCTTCAATGCTTTTGTTGTATTCAAGGATTTTTCTCCAGAGTCAAAGAAAACATCTGTTCAGTTCCAGCAGTCTCTGATAGGCAGCCTTGTTGTAGTGGAATAGGCAAGAGTTCCTAGAAAAGCAGTGGTGAAGGATGTGGCTAGATAGAAAGATCGCCACTTTTCTGATCATATTCCTCCACGGTAAAAAACAACAACTTTCAAGCTAAGAAATGTAAAGTCTGTGCCCGAAGAGGTATCCAGAAGGAGAGTCGTATGTACTGCCCCGATTGTCCTTGTAAGTCTGGGCTGTGTGTGCCCACATGTTTTAAATTGTACGACACGCAACAGAGTTTTTGGGTGCAACTGCAAGCATAAAAGTAAACTGACTGGTCTGTTTCGTTTTATATTTTTTGTTCAGATTTCAGAGTTGACATTAGTGTGAGGTATTAAGTTAGAGCCGTTGTGTTTGTACTTATAGTTTTGTATCTACTTCCAATTGTTTTGTGTTTTCTTTGTTGTATAAAAAAATGTGATGACGGTGGACTTGGACTGGCGCTTGGCTGGCGGTGTGTGTGGACAGGCGCTTGGATGGCGGTGTGCATGGACTGGCACTTGGCTGGCGGTGCACGAGTGGTGACTGGCTGCTGGTCACTACACACACTGCTAGCCAACGGCACTGCACACACTCAACCGGTGGGATTGCTGTGTCAGTCATGTGGGTGTATGACAGTGATGGGACCTTGAATGGCGCTGTCTGTTGATGTGAGTGTTGTAATGTGCTGGGCCCACAGCTGGTGGTATGAATAGTCTTGTGTGTGTCACATATGAATAGTGTGTGAATGGCCTGTAAAGAGGGTGGTGCCTTGCCGCAGCTTTACACCTCACGAGCTGTGAGTCATTGGTTCAGGCTTTTAACCTTTCAATTATTAACAGTGCATTTAATTTTTGTGAAATCTCTTGTTAATAACATTTTATGGTCTGAACCTTCACTCACCCTCATGCCAAATCCAACCAGTATGTGTGTGTACTTGAGGAACAGATGGTTTTGAAGTAATATTTTTCCTTTTCTGTCTTTCTGTGCCAGGGTGTACACTGTCTCTACATTGTCTGTTGATGTGAGGGTTGTAATGTGCTAGGCCCGTGGCTGGTGGTGTGAATTGTCTTGGGTGTGACACGTATGAAAGGTGTGTGATTGGCCTGTAACGAGGTTCGTGCCTTGCTGAAGCTTTACAGCTCAGGAGATGTTAGTCATTTGTTCAGGTTTTCGACCTTCCAATTATTAACAGTGCATTTCATTTTTTTCAAATCTCTTTTTAATAAAATATACATTTTTAACCTTTCACTCATCCTCGTGCCAAATCCAACTAGTATGTGTGTGTACTTGAGGAACAGAAGGACGGGCAGTAATATTTGTCTTTTCTGTCTTTGTCTGCGAAGGTGTACATTGTCTCTAGGGAAAATTCAACCAATTCTAGATATGTTCGTAAACTACAATCCCAGGGGAGTACAGGGTGGTGTGCCTCCTGTAGATCCCAACAAGTTTTCTTACCCACAATGCCCTGAAAATCTCAAAATGTGACTAAAGTCACACATTTTGTTTGCATTACTGTGCCATATTCATCCAGAATCAGAAAGAAACCACAAATTTCCTACTGCCCAGTGTTCTCCCAGATCTCCCGATAAAAATGCTACCTCGCTTGTCTGGGTCAGCCAAGGGCCCGCGACAGGGAAGGGCCCAAAATGTATTGTGGAGACATCAAAATTATCTATCACAGAACAACCTGGTTTTGCAAGGGAGTTGCCTGCGCTTTTGGACCCGGGTCCGATGGCCATCTAGGAAAACCTACCAAACCCTGACATTTATGTAAACTAGACACCTGGGGAGTCCAGCGAGGTGTGGCTTGTGTGTATCCTCCAACGTTTTCCTACCCAGAATCCCCTGCAAACCTCAATTTTAGCTAAACAAAAATCCTATTTTTATTGTTGTGGTGTCTAAAATATAGTCTATTTCTATAAACTGGTGTTGGATTTCTTTGTTGTCTTCCTTTGTGTAAGCCTCGCTGCTCAGAGCCACATCTACCCAGAATTGAGCTGAAGGTTTGAGAAACAAAACCTAAGGGTCATAAAGGGGTTGGTAGATGTATTACAAAATGAGGTCGCAGAAAAACATCATATACTACACCCCACTTCCTCCCACAGAGGTATAATAAAACAGAATCAGTATAAAGGAAAATTGAGTGGGTAGCACATCTTGTCTGTATCACTTGAATTGGGGATCACTGTCTAAACAACACTGATAGTGGTTCCATTTCCAACAAGAAGAGTATCGATGAGAGGGTACATCCCTGCTGTGTGCCTCATGATATACCAATCTGTGTAGAATGCCCGTTTTCACTCTTGTGGCAGGCTCAACATACAACAGGTTGATCCATTGAAGTATGACCTGCCCAAATCCCACCTGGCATCGGGTTGGGATCAATCTAAGACCAACAAGTGTATTCAATTAAAGTCTCCGGCTCACATACTTGGAGAATTTATTTGTGCAGTCAGTTCATGTGTTAGCCCACCTAGAAATTCTAATTGAGCCAGGTCATCTTTTTAAAACAGAAACAAATGGGTGGTATTTTTCTGTGGGAAAGGTGGCAACCCGGCACTAAAACCAGCACCTGTACGTTATTTAAAAATATATATATAATTTATTCAGCATGATGTGTTGTACCTCAGAGGTGTGACAGTCAACAGAGGCGTGACACAGCAATGATGTCACCCTACTCACACACACATATACTTAAGCACGTTCTCATGCATACAAACACACATACATATAGTCCCAAGCCCGCATACAAAATCATATACATGGAGTCCATAGCAAACAGACACACATACACACAGACAAGTTGGAGACGAACAAGTTACTTACCTTCAGTAACGATATATCTGTAAGAAACATAGGTTAGTTATAGATTCCTTACCTTAGAATTACCCCCAGGCGTCAGACTGGATCCGGAAAGTTTTTCATCAGCAGTACCTCTGCGTGTCGGAAGGTGGTGTCGGTCGGCTCCGTGTCCGTCGTTGGCGTCGTGGTCGCCGGGATGACGTCGCGGTAGCTACTTAGACGCCTCCCTCGAGCGCTGACGTCAGTTCTGTACACGACTTTCAACGCCAGAAATGCAGAGCCATGCAAGACACTGACCACTGGTGCACAAAACTAGGGCCCTGAAATGATGTCCTTAACCCTAGAAATCAGTTCACAGAACGGGGAGGATGGGTGGGGCGGTAAGGAATCTATAACTAACCTATGTTTCTTACAGATATATCGTTACCGAAGGTAAGTAACTTGTTCATCTGAAAGAAACAGTTAGTTATAGATTCCTTACCTTAGAATAGATACCCCAGCAATACCCACCCCGGAGGTGGGTCTGCGAACCAAGATCACACCAGAAAGTCCTGGAGAACAGAATGGCCAAAGAAGCCGTCTCTCCGGACTTGGCTGTCCAGGCAATAGTGTTTCGTAAACATGTGCAGCGATGCCCACGTAGCTGCCTGACAGATGTCATGTAGAGGAACTCCTCGTCCCAAAGCAGTAGTGGCTGCCGTCGCACTGGTGGAATGGGCGTGTAGCCCCACTGGAGGCTCCTTTTTAGCTAGAGAGTAGCAGGCTTTAATACAAAAAATGACCCATCTAGAAATGGTCCGCTTGTGTACGGCCCTACCTTTCTTGGCGCCCACGTAGCCAACATAGAGTTGGTCATCCACCTGTTTTGTGTGATCCAGATAGAAAGAAAGCGCACGTTTTGGGTCCAGACGGTGGAGCCTCTCTTCCTCTTTGGAAGGATGCGGAGGCGGAAAGAAGGTGGGCAAAGTGATGGTTTGCTCGATGTGAAAGGAGGTGACCACCTTGGGAAGAAAGGACGGACGGAGGTTTGGATGAAAGAGCCTGGAGCTCACTCACTCTTCTGGCAGATGTGATGGCCACCAGGAATGCAGTCTTAAGAGTTAAAAGTCCTAAGGGACAGTTGTGAAGCGGCTCAAAGGGAGCGCACATCAAATAGGTCAAGACCAGATTCAAGTCCCACTGAGGCATAAAGAAGGGGATAGGAGGAAAAAGGTGAGTTATGCCTTTTAAGAAACAATTAACAACCGGGGACTTGAAGAGAGAAGGCTGATCAGGAAGCCGAAGAAAGGTAGAAATGGCGGAAAGATAGCCCTTGATAGTGCCCAGAGCAGAGCCCTGCTGGGCCAAAGAAAGGAGGAACAATAGGACCTCAGAAAGGGGGGGCAGAAAGGGGATCTACAGCCTTTGCTGTGCACCATGCCACAAATTTGTTCCATCGGCAGGCGTATACCGTCTTAGTGGAGGGACGCCTGGCTGCCAAGATTACATCACAAACTTCGGGAGGCAAGTCGAATGACGTCAACTGCCGCCGCTCAATCTCCATGCAAGGAGGTGGAGGCTGGACAGGTTCGGGTGGAGGACCATCCCCTGCTGCTGTGACAGAAGATCTTCCCGAAGAGGCAGTCGGATCGGAGGATCGATGGCCATGTTGAGCAGCTCGGGATACCAGACTCTTCGTGCCCAATCCGGGGCCACAAGAATGACTTGGGCCCGGTTGCGCTTGATCTTCTTCAGCACTCTGGGCAGAAGTGGAAAAGGCGGAAAGGCGTACAACAGACCGCAACTCCACTCGAGACGAAAAGCGTCGCCTAGCGAGTGCCGCCTTGGAAATTCCAATGCGCAAAATTGATGACATTGCGCGTTCTCTTCGGTGGCAAATAGATCTAACCAAGGCTCTCCCCACTGTTAAAAGAGACCTTGCACCACCTCCGAGTGAAGACGCCATTCGTGATCCATCATGCACCTGCGGCTGAGTTCGCCCGCCCTGGCATTCAGGGAACCTGCCAGGTGTTGAACCACCAGGGATATGCCCTGATGTTCCAGCCATGTCCAGAGGCGGAGGGCCTCTTGACATAGGGTCCACAACCCCACCCGCCTTGTTTGTTGCAGTACCACATGGAGGTGGTGTTGTCCGTGAACACCTGCACTACTCTTCCCCGGACAGAGGGAAGGAATGCTTTCAGTGCAAGCCGGATCGTCCGCAGCTCCAGAAGGTTGATGTGAAGCCCGGACTCCGCCGGAGACCAGAGGCCTCTGATCTCCGCCTCTCCCATGTGGCCGCCCCATCCCAGAAGGGACGCGTCTGTCACCACTGTGTGTTCTGGTTGGGGAAGGGAGAGGGATCTGCTGTTGACCCAATCGTGGTTCATGAGCCACCACTGCAATTGGCGTGCAGTGCCCTCCGAGATCTGGACACAATCGGACAGATTCCCCTGATGCTGCGCCCACTGGAACTTCAGGTCCCACTGCAGAGCTCGCATATGCCACCTGGCATGATCGACCAGCAGGATGCAGGAGGCCATGAGGCCCAGCAGCCTCAGGGTCATCCTGACCGAAACCCGGGATAGAGGCCGAAAGATTGGAATCATAGCCCGAATATCCCGGACTCGCTGTTTGGGAGGATAAACCCGAAACTGCACAGTGTCCAGAACTGCTCCGATGAAGAGGAGCTTCTGAGAGGGGGTCGGGTGTGACTTCGGCACGTTGATGGAAAACCCCAGCGAATGCAGGTGGTCGGCCGTAGTCTGGAGGTGGGAAACGACTTGCTTGGGCGAGCTAGATAGGGGAAGACTGGGACCCCTGATCTGCGCAGATGAGCTGCGACCACCGCCATCACTTTCGTGAACACCCGAGGGGCGCTGGTAAGGCCAAAGGGGAGCACAGTAAACTGAAAGTGCTTGTGGCCTACCGTGAACCGCAGGTAACGCCGGTGGACCGGCAGGACGGGGATGTGGAAATAAGCGTCCTGCAAGTCCAACGCTACCATCCAGTCTCCAGGGTCGAGGGCAGACAAGACCTGAGCCAGGGTCAACATTTTGAACTTCTCCTTCCGGAGGAAGCGGTTGACATCCCTGAGATCCAAGATAGGACGCAGGCCCTTGTCCTTCTTGGGCACCAGAAAGTAGTGGGAATAACAACCACGACCTACTTCTGGGGCACGGACGTGCTTGATGGCTCCCTTGGCCAAGAGAGCCGTATCTTCCTGTTGGAGAAGGGTCAGATGATCCTCCGACATGCGACGGTACTTGGGTGGCATGGAGGGAGGGGTAGTCTCGAAGGGGAGGGAGTAGCCCCTTCTGACTATTTGCAAAACACACCTGTCTGACGTGATGGTGCGCCAGTGGGGGAGGTGATGGCGGATCCTGCTGCCCACTGGCGTTTGGTGGCCCTGAAAGGTCGGACTAGGAGGGTTTAGAGGCTGCTGCAGAGGGGGCGGTGGTGGACTGGCCTGCTCGCTGGCCCCCAGAACCACGGCGGTGGTTCCCACGTCCTCGGCTGCGCTGAGGTGGACCAGCTTGCGCTGGCCTGTGGCTCTGAAAGGAACGTGGTGGGGTACCCCTTCCGTGGCCACGAAAGGGGCGAAAAGCAGACCGTGCAGGGTGCGTGGTGGAGAGGCACAAGGACTTGGCCGTAGCACGAGAGTCCTTGAAGCGCTCTAGCGCACTGTCTGCCTTGTCGCCGAACAGGCGACGGCCATCAAAAGGCATCTCCATCAAGGTGTTCTGGACATCCCCAGAAAAGCACGTCGTCCTCAACCAGGCATGACGGCGAAGCACCATCGACGTTGAAATGGTCCTACCCAGTGAGTCGGCAGTGTCCAGTCCACAACGAATGGCGAACTTTGCTGCGTCTCTCCCCTCGGCAACAGCACGGGAGAGCACGGTCCGGGCCTCCTCCGGACACTGAGGCAGCACTTGCGCCACCGTATCCCACACTGAGTGGGAATAATGGCCCAAGAGGCATGCGGTGTTCACAGACCACAGCCCTAAGCTGGAGGAAGAAAACAACTTCTTCCCAAGCTGATCCAGCTTCTTGGATTCCCTGTCCGGTGGTGCGGTAGGGAATGTGCTTTGGGACGCTGAGGCTTGGACCACCAAACTCTCGGGGGAAGGGTGTTGGGAGAGGAAAGTGGGGTCACCCGGAGCCGGGCGGTGGCGTCGGGCAACCATCCTATCCACAGGAGCCCCTGTGGTGGGCCTGGACCAGGTGCCCAAAAGGATGTCCGTAAGGGTCTCATTAAACGGCAGCAGGGGCTCCGAAGAGCTTGCTGCCGGTTGAAGCACCTCTGTTAGGAGGTTAGTCCTGACTGCCACAGTAGGTAGCTCGAGGTTTAGGGCCTCGGCCACCCTACGCAACACCACTGCATAAGACGCTCCCTCCTCCGTAGCCACGGTAGGAGGAGACAACATGCCAAGGTCTGGTGAAGTGTCCAGACCACTGGCATCCCCCAGGTCCTCTCTCCAGTTCTGGTCGTACTCCAACTGAGCAGTGAGAGGGTCCTCAGACCCCTCCCAGTCTTCCTCATCCTCTTCTGGCTGCCAAACTGGCTGAAAATGGCCAGGGTGGAATGCAAGCACAAAAGTACCCATCGGCGTCGGGTCCAGCGTCGGCCGACACCGGTCTGACTCCGTATCCACATGGAGGTGGGAGCCGGCGTCGACGCCGGCTGGAGGTACCGGTGCCGGTGAAGTCAGCGCCAGTGGAGGTGTCACAAGGTCGACCGGCGCCGATCTGGATCCAGACCTGGATCCAAGGGGGCCCTGCGGTGCCGGGGCCGGAGCCGCCGGCAGGGAAGGCCTAGAGCCGCCAACCGAGTCCGCGGGGCCCAAAGGCACGCCGGTGGAGTCGGGCTGCCCAAAGATGGCATGCATGGCTTCGTAAAACTGCCGAAGCTGGGCAGGGGTCGCTCCGGGTCCCGGAAAGGGAGGGAAGCTCGGAGTCGACCCTACAGGCTCCGCATGCAGAGCCGCAGGAGTGGCACCGCCCGCATCCCTCGTCGCGTCGGCCGACGGACGGGGAGAAGTCGAAGAGCGACGTTGCTTCTTCGACTTCTTCTTGTGCTTCGACTTACCTGACCCCGAGTGCGAAGACTTGGATGACGAGTGGTGATGGCTTCGCGACCGGTCCCTCGACCTCCCTCGCCATCGGGACCTCGATTGGCGCAGAGCCGACTGCCGGCGCTCAAGAAGCTTTCGGGACTGCTCCCGCAAAGACTTCGGACCCATGGTCCGGCAGTCGGACCACGACTTGGGGTCGTGGTTGCACTCCAGGCAAAAGAGGCACACGCAGTGCGGATCCGTAACCGACATCATGCGGGAACAGGAACCGCAGGCCTTGAAGCCGGGCATCCCTACATGCACCAGGAGTCGGTTAAGACTCAAAAAGACGTCGACAAAAGTCGCTCAAAAGTTCAGTCAAAAAATGACAGGAGGTACCGCTCTCTCCGGATCTGCACTGGCTGGCACGGAAAAAGAAAGAACTGACGTCAGCGCACGAGGGCGGCGTCTAAGTAGCTACCGCGATGTCATCCCGGCGACCACGACGCCAACGACGGACGCGGAGCCGACCGACGCCACATTCCGACGCGCAGAGGTACTGCTGACGAAAAACTTTCCGGATCCAGTCTGACGCCTGGGGGTAATTCTAAGGTAAGTAATCTATAACTAACTGTTTATTTCAGATTGCTAAATACAAAACATACCTGGGGAAGTTCTCTTCAATAAGAGCTTGCCAGCTCTTTAACTGCATGTCCCACAATTCCTGACTCCCACATCTCCTACCTCCGGCAGTACACCAGAGCCAGATCCACAGGCTTTTACCCTACAAGAAGGATTGGATATAGGCCCTTTTTCACTATTTCAACTTCTGATAAGGGAAAGGGATGCATGGTTGACAAGTCCTGAAGCTCCTTCATCTGACATGCTGCACTGCCTAAAGTAAGCGCAGGACGTCAGTAATGTGTTGTGATGGTGGGAGGCTGGGCTGTAACAGCCACCGCTTGACACATGCACAATACAGCCAGTGGAGCCCTCTTCTTCTACCAATGTGACATTATAGATTTTACATACAAATGAACAATACATAAGATCATTTGCTTTCATATAAAAGTCGTAACAGGTCAAGGAATTAGTGGCAAAGCGAGTTGGTAGGTCGACGCCCCGGGACCCTATGGAACAGCCACCCCTGCGGTACTAGCCACCTCACGTTAGCAGCGGAATAATCCAGTTATGCTGCTGGAAGCTTTTTTGGCTTTTCTACTCTTTCTTTGGCATGTCCATTGATATTAATGTGTACATGATGACCTCCTTGTTGTAACTAGTACAGTTCACTTTTCTGCAGTTTCTATGTTATGAGCTTTCTATGCCAAGCAGAAATATGCCAAGTGCTCAGTGCGGAATATGAAGTATTGCAGGTTCCAGAGAGCAGTGCACTGTGCAGTATGTGTGGCCTCTTGAACCCCTAAAAGATTGGGCTCTTGAACCCCTAAAAGTGAAACTAATGAGAGATGTAAACTCTTGTGAGAAGTTGTCTCCAGTCCACCATATCTGACACTCACTGAGTGTGGTTAGTTCTACATCATACAACCCTGGCACAGTTACTTTAGTTGTATGAGTGTTTGCACCACTGTTGGTGTGGCTCCTATGCCAGCATGTAGTCACTAAGGTTGCTTTTTATCACTAGAGAGTGTGAAACCCTCAGCTACCAGGGTGCAAGGGTGTGGAGAATTTGTAAAGTGCCAGTCGAGCATCAAAGCTTCAGACTCAATTTGAGACTGACTGATAAGAAAGAGAAAAGATTGGAACATAAAGATTCGTTCACACCCAAATACTGCATTTGCCTAAACCTTTAAAGGATGTGTTGCCCATTTGGCAGATAGCTCAGTGGCCCACACAGAGGTTCCACCTTGAGATGCGCTTTAATTAAAGCCAGGTCTATTTATTAAGAAACATTTGTTGAGGCACAATTGGACATAATTATTATCATGAAAGAATGAGTGGATAAAGCCTTACATCCCTTCCCACTATTAGAAACCCAAAATGTGCTGCACCTTAAGGGCAGATAGGGTAACGGTGTTATGGGAGAGGGGTGACTTCTCTGGTAGCTAATGAATGCAGTACTGGCACCAATAGTTATTTCATGGTCCTAGCTTTAAAGTCTGCCAGAATTTGTCTTCATAGCCCTCATGTATCGCCCACACAAGATATCTAAAACATATGACATATTTCTGTCATTTGTGATGCTAAATTTGTAGATTGTGCTACCTAGGGATATTAAGGAGTGTTAAAACAAATAAAAAACTGTAGCTGGCTCTTGATCGGGATCTCTGCAGGAGCTGGGTTTTAATCAATTGTCACTTACACATACTTAAGTTTAAGGCCACATTCTGGGCTAACTGCTGTGAAATAGAATAGGTCAATCTATTCTTAAGTGCTTGATCGACTGGATCACGTAGTGGTCAATGAACCAGTTACGGGAAACCTTTGAACACGCCTAATTAATGTGTGAGGATTATAAACTGCTGACCAATCTAAGATTAATAGTGGAGGACAGGTCAGTCCTTCCTCAGAATCTGAACTCTTTAAAGCTGCAAGAAGCCATAACTCGCTACTCTCAACTTCTGAGAGAAAATCCCTTGTGTAAAGGAACGTTTTCATCTTAACTCAGTAAATCCTACCTCGAGTCCTGGGAGCCCATGTCCTTTTAATGTAACTTCTAAGTGTTTTAAAGGAACATTTTCCTCTTAACTCAGAAATGTAGTTCAGAAAATTATAATGATCGTCCACGAATCGTTAGTCTGATGTCAGCCAAAATTAGCGAGAGGATCTTATGGTGTGTTGAAAGAAAGATAAAGAGCAAATCTTGCCCATGCAAACATGTACATTATATATGAACAACATACGTCCTACCTTGAGTCCCGGGGGCCCATGTCCTTTTTAATGTAACTCCTGAGTGTTTTATTTCAAACTTTACTAAAAGGTTGTTTTACACAGGAGTGATCCTGAAATTGCCGAAACAAGCATAGGCAAAACTGCTTATGTATTCATTTTTTAGGTTGTTGGGACGGTCCTCTGCATTATGTACAGCCATTTTCACTGCCCTATGTGCCCGAACTGCCTATCTGTGATCCTACTCTTTATTTATTTTTGGTCATAACACACTAATCCCGGTCTTTGACAATGTGGGGTTCTAGAACTAGTCCTGTAGCAAGAAGGCTACATCAAGCTTACCCTCCTAGTGACAGAGGACTACAGTCCTTGTCACGGGTCTCATGCATGGAGCGTGGTGGTGGGAGTGTACTGTGTGAAGTGAATTCTAGTGACAAGCCTTTTACCTGTGAGTTGAAAATGCGCACCTACTGGGCCATTAGACTAAAGTACAGCTGCTCACGAGGAACCCGGAATGTTAAACATGACATCCTGTGCGTTGTGTGTGCATGTATATCAGAAGTAGTAGTGTGCCATGCAGTGCGTTGTCCATGTAATCTAGAAGTATTAGTATGCCATGCAGGAGTGTTGCAGGTCTGTGGGTTCCATTTCAGAAGGGCACAGCCTGAGCTTAAGTACAAGACAGCATATGTGTATTGCTGGCATCTTTTAGATTGGAGGAGGAGCACCAGAAACTACAGTGAGGGAAGAGGACATGGGCTTTCCTTATAAGTGCCAAGGCCTTTCCTGATAGAGTGGGCTCTAAATTACTTAGATTGCAGTTACCATTTGGTGGACGGCAGGGGTCACAGGGTGAGTCCTGCAGTATAGGGAAGGTGTCACTAATTCTCAGCTCTCCTCCTGATCTATTTGAGGAGGGATTGTAAATAGCTGAGTCCAGCCTGCTCCCACCTCTTTATACTTTTGTGGTGGATGCACCACCTGGAGACTGTCCTGCTGGGCAGAGAGCATCCTTGCATTCAAAGGCCAGGCCTGGAAGGGGATCTGTGTCGGACACACTAATGGGGACCGCCCCCAACCAGTTCCAAGAAGCAGACCTGGAATACACATCCTTCCTCTGTGAAAGCACAATAAAGGTGAGAGCCCAAAATCCATTGTTATGGATTGCTGTGGTTTCTTCTTCTGAGGGGCTAAAAACAGATTGGTGTTGTGTGGATGGGTAACTGATCCACAATATCTGGTGGTCGGTTCCCACGCTGTTTTTAGTCTTATCCCTATTCTAATTCTCTTCCCTCAATAAAGATTTACCTAGAGGATAGGAGGTAATTTTAATTCACTCACTACTGTCAACATCCAGCCAGTCTCCCTCCTGGTGGAGGTTAATATGTCACTTGGAGGACGGGACACTCAAGTGACAGTCCCGATGATGATACTATCCACCAAACCACACTAAGCGGAGATTATTGTGTGGTTGAGGGTCTTTGAGACAACATTCCTGAGACTCTGGTATTGAGACCTTTGAGGTTCATTCTCTCCCCCCCCTTTTTTTGATTAACGACAAGTCCCATTTGGAAGCTGGATGAACCTCTGCTTCTCCCTCAATTTTGATTTGTACTAACTTTTAAGACTGCCTGCAGTGGTGCGTGGGTCGGATACACAGGTTGGATTCAGTCTGGTTAGAAAGTTACCTTCACTCTTGGAACATTTCAGAGGAGCTAGAGACTTTAGCGGAATAAGTCTGGAGTTCACACTCAGGAAGTGGTTGATTGGATGCTGCTCTGCACTGGGGGTGAAGTTTTTTACCTGCGGACTTGGACCTTCAGTGGGGTAAGGTTGCAGGCCGTAGCCGAGGAGGGTTCAACATCATCATATGCCAGTCAGCGTCAAGCCCCCTGAAATGGATTTGCTGCTGCAAAGAAGAACGTAACAGGAGCGATAGCGAAGTCAGGCCTACCGGTGATGCATCCTCAGCAGATCGGCTAGCAGGTTGGTCCGGGTCCCAGTTCATCAACGGTTCTCCAGGCAAAAAAGTTAGCAAAAAGTTTCCAAGTTCCAGGTTTTTAGGCTTAGGGAGGAGGAGTACACTTGGATACAATCAAGAGTTCTAGGACCTCAGGCACAGTACTTGGGGGTCAATACTCACTCCAACAGAAGCCACCAGCAGGGTCCAGAAAAGGTCCAGTTGAAACTGGTCTGCTGGGTTCTTTCAAGAAAGTGGGCTTCTTGCAGTTTTTTTGTCCCTGTAGTCAACTGACTTTTGGAGTCCACTTCTCTGTCCTGGGTACAAGTGGAAGCAGGTCAAGGCTTTCAGGTCTCCTTGCAGGTCTCAACAGCGTGTACAGTCCTCTTTGCATCTTCCACAGGTCCAGAAGTGTTCTGAAGAAGGTACCAAATGGTGCCACATTTGTGCCTGTACTAATCTGAGGATGGGGGTGACTCCTTACCCCTCTCTAACCAATAAGGAAAAAGGTTCCAGGGGTACCCCAACCCACTTTGCAGCAGTTCCTGTTCTCCTGCACTTTTCTACCCAAAACCAACATGGCAGAACCTTTCCTCAACTGTCCAGGACTCTTGTGCCCACTTAGAGGTGTGGTCAGGGAATGAGCAACCCCCTTCTGTGATCACTCAAAAGGGTACTGGAGGCAGCTTCTCTGCTACTGGGTTTAATGTCTGATTGGCTATGGTGATAAAGGCAGTAGACAGGCCCATGTATTAGCTACATCCACCTGTGACAGGGTAGGCCTCATTGAAGATAATTAAGTTCCTTGGTGTAGCCCAGATGATCATCCTGTCTCCCAACACAAAAAGCCTTGGTTGCAGCTCTGGGTGTGGCTTTAGGCAGGTTAAAGGTGACTTTTTCAAAGTACCTTTAGTAAAATATTTATTACAAATCTAACTTTACCAATAAATTTGACTGGCAATATAGATTTTATATAGTCCATGAATTAGCTTTTAGCTGGTACCTGGACAGTGATAAATTATTTAATTTTAATAGTAACTATCAATGCTTTTGTGAGGAACAGCTAATCCTGCTACAATGAAAATTGCTCTGGGACCTTGTCACTGTAAGGACATGTTATACATTAAAATTTCATGTTTTTCTTTTAATTATCATGCACCCTGCTTTATTGGGCATTAAAGCCTACGTAGAGTTGGCAAATTAATATCTGAAAGGAGGATTTACACATGATAAAAGGGATAATTTTGACAGGTTGAATTTCAGGTTAAACCTGCTCAGCAAGGTTACAGATGGCAAGCCTGTAGTCATGTTTTGCACTGTCACTTTAGTGATGGCACAATACGTACTGACGTCCACTAGAGACATTTACATTTCAGGCCCTGGGTACATTGTGTACCATATACTAGGGACTTATAGGTACAATAAATATGCCAATTAGGAGTATAGGCAATTTCAACATGTTTTTAGGGGCCAAAGTACTGAGGCCTAGTTACCAGGGTCCCAGTGCACAGAGTCAAACATCCAGTAGAATCAGTCACAAAAATGGGAGCGACCATGCAAAAGAAGCATTTTCTTTCAATGTCGTATTAGGGTGTCATATTAGTGTGCTCCACATATAACCCGTTTTCACAATTACTAAGAGCAGTAAAAATAAAAAGTTAACAAGGATCTCAGTAGTGGTTGCGACATGGTTGAAGGATTGTTTTAGGCAGCATGTTGTTTTGAACAGAGATACTTCAAATGGAAGGGTGTTTCTACTCTAAAAATCTCACAAGTCAAATAAAAAGGAGGGCAATTGAACCAGGAAAACAGGATTGTTCTGAATAATGGGTTTGAAGGTCAGCCAGCAGAGTCTGCAGAGGATCCTGGCCATGATGGGTAGGTGCATAGGTCAAGCAATATGGGTCTGATGTGATCAAATTTGCCTTGAGTTGACAGGCTTGGCAGCATAACATAATGTATCCCAAATGGAGTACAACCTATCATGATGTGTGGTTTAAACTTAAAAGACTACAACAGAGACTGCACAGATCTCACTACAGGTATTTGACTCTCACTGCCAACTGAACCCTGGCTCAAGAGAATTCATGTTTAACCAAAGGCTTGAAGATGGTATAAGGCCACATGCAGGCAGTGGCGGTTCCTCCGCTAAGGTGGAGGAGCACCGCCCCACTGCTATTTGAGCAGTGCAGAAAATGAAAATAAAATGATAATAACAGGCTGTTATTATCATTTTATTTTTGTGCGAGGGATTGGAGGCGGGGGGGCCGAGCACAGTGCGGAGGGGTTTTTGCACTCGCAAAGTGTGCATGGTTGCTTGGTCGGTCCGGTCGGTCTGGCCGGTCCGGTGGAGAACATGCCCAGGCTCCCAGGCACTGCCTGAGCGGCCAAACAGGCCGTGCAGACCAATCACGATGCTGCTAATGCAGCATTGTGAATGACTGGGAGAGGCTGGGAGCCTGGGTGCTTCCGGGGCTGCTGCAGAGTGAGGACGGAGGAGAGGCATGCAGTGGCAAAGAAGGTACGTTTTTAAAAAAAACATTTTTTATCCAATTACCCCCTCCCCACCACCCCCATTCTGATGCAGCTGCCAATGCAGGTACGGATACATAGCAAACTCAATCAAACACCATTTCACAAGACTCAAACTAGATCACACTTATGGGGCAATTCCTTTAGAAAAACATTCCCTAGCAAAAGCACAATAAAAGTGTATTCAGTACAGCCGTAATAGTCTCAAAGTCAAACGTTTGCACCATCAATCTAGATAAGAAATCAGTGCAAATATTTTTACAGTCAACCTCCAAAACAGAAGTGAAGGAACTTAACTGTCTAACAAAACAATCTAGCAATCACATTCCTTAGGTAATAATACCTTGTTATATAGTAATATAATTACTATATTCGTTTTACTCCGTCGTAATACCAAACTTCCTTTCCCACAAAAAAGGCTATAAACTTCTTGACATCTCAGTGACACACCAATAATTCCTCTTCAGTTATATTAAATTGTGCCTCTAGCAGATTACCAAATGCAAAACCTATTTTACTCTTTCTACCATCCATGAGTCATTACAAGCCTAAACTGCATGAGTTCCTGGGGTAGCTAGTGAAAGCAATGCAGATTGAACGCACATAGGTTATTGACTTATCGACAATCAAAGGAAAGAAGATGCTCCCTGTAAGTAGATCAAGAAACATATATTAAAACAAATTACCTGCATATCTAACACCAGCAGAACACACAGGCCAACTGATCACTAAGAGAGCACCCTATTCAAACCTACTGAACAATTTACATGCCAGACCCCAGATTGTCACACTTCTATATATGCATTAAACCCGACACTAAAGGTAACAGAGAGCTCCTAGGTTGTCGCAGCCCACAACAACAAACCTTTTCTGCCACTGTGGTCAGGCATACAGACTCTTGTTGTGAAGTGCAACTATTCTAGTTCTCAGAAAGTTCTCTTTTCACTACTGCTTAAGTAGTCATATAAACAAGAAGCATTCTATTCATAAAGCATTTTGTAGTTGTTCATCATATCAATGGCTGTGTGAAATCTGAGGAGGACAACAGACAACAGTCAATCCAGATGTGATTATATCAATCAACAAATCATACTGTTTTGTTCACCAAGGGTTTGAGATAGAGTATATGCTCAATAATAACCCCAAACCCACCCCTAAAGTTTCTAATGTGAAATTGAAAAGAAAATTGAGATGGTCCCAGGGTGTAAACGCAACCTTGTTAAAATTGAAAGGTAGCTAATATAAAAACAGAACATATTTTATACTCTTCTTTACTTAGGGACAGACTAAAGAAGCAGTACCTTCTGTGCAACTTTCAATACTTTGAACGCCTTTACAAGGAGCCTATTTTGAGTTGTAGATTAATAATGTAATACTAGGTTTTCATAAAAAACTACATGCCATTTATAAGCGAGATTAACAAAATGGTTATTCATGCTGGCCTGCTAATTCTAAAAAGGGTAACTCTGCAGCACAACAATGGCAAACCAATAATTTAAGTTTGTGAAATATATGTAGCTGCATGTTTGTGTGTCATCAAGTTCTAGAACATTTAAATCTTCAGCAATGGCACTGCTATAAATGAAAAAAACGTGAAAATATGAAATGCAATTAACTTCATTATAAAGTTATATATTCTTTCATATTATAAAAGAGGTTTCAACCAACCTGTCGGCATTATTTGATGCAAACTTGATGTATGAGTGACAGTTGTAGAGCGAGAGTCTTGGCTAGGACTTTTCCTGTTTATCTCAACTGAAATATCTGATTGTGTGACTTTGGGACTAGTTACAGTTGGCTTGTGGCTTACAGCTGTTGTACATATTCTGGGTGGACTTTTCTGCGAGCATGAAAGTGCTCCCAATTGTTGACTATGCAGAGCCACATTCTGAACCTAGAAAAAACAATATTACTAAAGATCAGTTGAGATCTCTCAGACAGTAAACTCAAAGCAGGGTTACCGAAATCCATATTCTATACATTATTACTGCCACTTTATGATTACCTGGCCCGTGCATCTCCAACTCAGTGCCTGCACTAATTCATTTGTTAGCATACATGGAATCATATGTTTACATGAGGAGTCATTAAACCAACAACGATTCTTATTTCAGTCAATCCATTCCCCTTGTTCTACAAAATTTCAAACATGATTTATTTAAAATCTTTAAACATCATTTTAAACATACCTCATTGACTTGCTGACACTAAAATAATGTGTGTCCTAGTATAGCCTCTTTTTATTCTATTTAGTATGCTACACTTATTGTTGGCATATGACTTCAACTTTTGTTGAAGATAAACATGATTCTTCATCACAGTAGATCCTTTTAATATTAGGGCTAGTTCTCAGAAACATAATGTAGTATCTCATATTCATTTATCTAATATGCGCCCAAGTGCTGTTCTTGGCAAACAAGATGTTAGCCCAACTACGACTGACAACCTAGAGTAACTAATTGTATCGCTCTAAACTGCTCTGAGGATTTTCACCTTGTCTTTCCTCCCTTTTTCTATTTGTACACTTTGTGTGCTAGTCAACTCCAGTTCTATGAATAATGTCATGGCCATGACCAGCGGCTCGAAGGACCTGAATTTAGGTGCATCGCACACAAAGAGTATGGCTCCTTGTGGTAAGATTCATGGTGCATTTGCCAGGAGCAAGTTCTGGCTTCATTGTAACTGAAGGACATGTTTGCAGTGGAACTGAGATTTAGGAAACGCATTGATGTGAACAGTGCTTTATTGTGTGCCCTCTGGTTAAGCGTCATGCTCATGTTATGAGCCCTTTTGTTTCTTATGCTTTCTTTGTTGCAGAATTCTTGATTTGGTGTCTGGTTGGCCCTGCCTTAGACTGCACTCTCGTTATTGTTTCCACATTTCCTAATGCAGTCGCGGAGTGCTCCTTGAATGCTGCGCGATCCAGGACGTGGTTCCTGATTCAGCCCAAACACTCACGGAAGATCGAGGAGTCCATTGCCGCAACATCAAGAAAGTGTCAAAAAGGTGGTCTTCTGCAGACTTCGACTCTGACATTGAGAACTAATTTTTGGAACTTGCGAGTGCTCAAACCTTAAGGACATTAATGGTTGGACACTAGCGTGAGTGCGCTATTCTGGTTGTTATGTACACATTACCAAATTGTTGTGACATACGAGGCTGGTCCCGCAACTAAACTGGGAGGCGCCTCCAAAACTGTTGCTCAAAATTGAACCAAGTTTGCACAAAGTGCGTTGGCAGCGCATTGAAAGAATGTCATATCACAATATGTGGAAACATGCATAATTAATAGATGCTGCTCAACGTTATTGAGACCATCTTGAAGAGCAGACCATACAGTGCTAACAGAGCTGTATTGTGGTAGGTATTTCGTACAAGCGCTACCACTCTATGACATAGTTTATTATGGCATGGTGGCATTTATAGAGCTTAACCCCTCTGGTGCCACGGACGGAAAGGTTGCGTCCTCGGCTGCAGCTCTGCTGTGCCGAGCACGGAACCGTTTCGTCCTGGCACCCACCCACGGGGGAAGCACTGGTGCTCCCCCGTGGGCCGCCCCTTTCAACCCCCCACCAGTGATGGCAGCGGAAAGGCTTCCGCTGCCACCCCAACCCCTCCCATTGGCAATCCGATGACGTCAGCGCGCTCACGGCGCGTCGTCGTCATCAATTGCAGCTGGGGATGCGCTGGAAGGCATTTGCTTCCAGCGCATCTAGAGAGAGGACGTCTGTTCGGTGAGTCCTTCTGAGTATTTGCTTTTCGGAAAACAGACACAGGAGGAAAGGAAAGAGTTTTTCCTTCCCCCGTGCCTGTTTGAAGTGGATTTCTGCTCCACGATCGCGGGTGGGGCTGCAATCGTGGAGCAGGAATCCAAACCCTAGACCACCAGGTATTTGTTTATCTGTTGTTAGGGGAGAGACCCCTTAGGCAAGGATCGCTTCCCTGGGGGAATATAATCTATGTGTTTCGCCCGCCCCCCCCCCCTTGGGGGTAGATCGGCCATCTTTTTTCGGTTGATTTGCTGCTAGGGGGCTGAAACTCATTATACCACCAGGAATGTTTACTTGGGCACAAATTATGAGGAGCAACCCCTTGGGCAAGGGTTGCTCCCCTTGGGGGATAATTTATTTTGGTCATTCCACTCCACCAGAGGGCAGAACAGCTGTTTTTAGGCCGATCTGCCCTCTGGGGGGTGGGGGGGCGTGGCAGCCCACTAAACCACCATGGATTGTTTTCTTGTTTGGGGAGTGACCCCTTGGGTAAGAGTCTCTCTCCTTGGGGGAGAATTTTATTTAGTTATTCCACCCTCTAGAGGGCAGATTAGCTGTTTTAATGCCGACCTGCCCGCTGGGTGGGTGGAAGCCTACTAGAACACCTTGGATTGTTTTAATATTCGTGGAGCGACCCCTTGGGACGGGTTGCTCCCCTTGAGGGAGAATTTTCTTTAGTTATTCAACACCCGCCAGAGGGCAGATTGGGTGTTTTAGGCCGATCTGCCCTCTGTGGAGGGAGGAAGCACAGTAAACCACCAGGGACTGTTTCCTTGTTCGGGAAGCGACCCCCTGGGCAGGAGTCACTTACTTTTGGGGAGACCTTTTTTGTATTCTGCCCCCCCCCCCGACCTAAAAACGGTCGATCTGCCCTTTGTGGGGGCGGAAGCCCATTAACCACTAGGGAGTTATGTTTTGAAGGGGAGTGACCCCTTGGGGAAGACTCGCTCCCCTTGGAGGCCCATATTTATTTTTATGCCGCCCGTCCCTGTGGACAGATTGGGCATTTTTAGGCCGATCTGCCCTCTGAGGTGTGATTTTGCCCCCAGATGTGAGTGGATTGAGCCTCAGGGTGGGTGATGACACTTGACTCACTTGGGAATAAGGGTATGTATGTGGTGGGAGATCAGCTCCTGGGGTGGATTTACTTCCACCTGGTGGTGCCATGCCTCATTTTGGGGGGATATCAGCGTCTTTTGATATTTTGTTATTTTTGCTTGTGTTTTAATTTTCTTTACTTTTTTTATTGTAGAGCCAATCGTTTCCTTTATCTTGTTGGTGAATCCTGTTTGTTGATGCAGCTGTGGCAGATCTTCAGTTTGTGGAGTTGTGGTTGATAAGCAACTCATTTTGTAATCTTTTCATCTAATTTGTATCCTTTGCCTGTTTGTATAATTTGTTTTGTTAACTTTCTGTGTGATTGTCTTTCAAAGTAACATATTGATTTGTGCACGTTCTTTACTGCCTTGTGTATAAATTTTTTTTCTTTCTTTCCATCCAGTGGGACTTCTTTACTGCTTGCTGGGTATGTGCAGAGTAAGTGCAGTTGATCCTCAGTGTTGCTGTCTCTGGCAAGTGTGTGGTATCGTATTAGAGTAGATAGAGAGTGTGTTTTGTATTGATTGACTTTTCCTTCTAGATTTTACTATATCCAAGTAGTTTTACTTTCCGTTTGATAAAGCCACACTTTGTTTATTACTTATTTTATACAAAAAAATCTATCCAAAAAAAGATCGGAACCAACAAATCAGCATGGTATTCCCCGGAGTTACGTCTCCTCAAAAAACAATGTAAAAAGAGGGAGAGGCTCTGGAGAAAAGATTTCTCTTCTAATAAGAAAGCAGAATACAGAGCAACCTTACGGATATATAAGGCGGAAATCAGAAAGGCACAAGCCTCCTATTTTGAGGAACGGATCCTTTCCGCAGCCAACTCACACAGGGAAATTTTCCGGATCACCAAAATGCTGTTGAGAGTTCCGGATCCACCGACTATCCCTGATCTTTCGGGCCAACGGTGCAATAACCTCGCTCAATTCTTTCTCGCGAAAGTACAAAATATCCTCAAAAGCCTCCCGGCGAAAGATAATGCATTTATTACCAACACCACTTACCCTTCCCAAGCCGAGAACGCCCCCCTCTTGGAGATCTTCAAACCCCTGTCCTTGGATTCCATGTTACCCATATTAGCCTCCGTTAAAAGTGGGTCCCCACTTGACCCTGCTCCTCTAAATATTTTGAAACTGGCCGCCCCTATTGTCGCTCCCTACATTCTTAGTATGATTAACGCCTCCTTCACCTCGGGCTTGATCCCGTCCGAGTGGAAAAGAGCCATGGTGAAAGCCTTACTGAAGAAATCCCATCTTGATCCCAAGGATCTTGGTAACTATAGGCCTATCTCGCTCCTTCCAGGAGTGAGCAAAGTCGCTGAAAAATATGTCAACACTATTCTCTCAGCGTTTCTTGAGTCACATGACCTGCTCCATCCATCTCAAACCGGCTTTCGTCCACGCCAGGGCACCGAAACCGCTCTGCTCATGGTGGTGGAGGAAGCAAGGAAGATTCTTGACTCGGGAGGCTCTGCGGCCATCATCCTCCTTGACCTGAGCGCGGCCTTTGATACGGTGAACCACCAAATTCTGGTACACCGTCTCAGGAACGTAGGAGTGTCAGGTCAGGCTCTCTCTTGGCTTCAATCCTTCCTGGAAGGTAGGACCTTCCAGGTGTTTGAAGACGATCCTCTGCCTCTGCAATGTGGGGTCCCTCAGGGCTCCTCCCTGAGCCTGACCCTTTTTAATGTTTATATGGCCCCTTTGGCGGACATAGTTGCCCCATTCGGAGTTCATATCGTGTCCTATGCTGACGATACACAGCTGGTCGTGGCATTGAACCAAGCCAACCAGTCTCCCACCGATCTCCACACTTGCCTAGCAGAAGTGGCAAAATGGATGAGTCTCTCCCATCTTAAACTCAACGGTGAAAAAACTGAAATAATGCTTCTGGGTAACCATCTTAGTACTAACTTGAATGCTCTCTGGCCAGTCTGCATGGGTATGGCCCCGGACCCAAAGTCTGAAATAAAAAGTCTAGGCATATGGCTGGACCAAGACCTGTCCTTTAAAACTCAAGCCAGGAAGACGGTCGCTGCCTGCTATGGCATGCTTAAAACGATCCTAAAAATCCTCCCGGTACTTCCATTCCTAGCCCAAAAACTCCTGATTCAAGCTCTGATCCTATCTAGGATCGACTTTGGTAATGCTCTATACCTTGGGGCACCCAAGGCAGTGATCACAAGACTTCAGATCGTTCAAAACTCGGCAGCTAGACTACTCACTGGCACCAATCATCGCTGCTCGGCCAAGCCCGCGCTGCGCGCGCTGCACTGGCTTCCGGTGCAGGAGAGGATCAACTTCAAGGCCCTCTGCGTGGCCCACAAGTCTCTGGAGGGGAATGGACCTCCCATCCTTAAAAATTTGATCCATCCGTACAAAGCCTCTAGAAACCTTCGATCCGACTCCCTTCATCTAGCTGAAAGGCCGAGAATTAAGAGAGCTAGAAGCGGGGTCAGGCTATTTTCATACAATGCCTCCAAATTGTGGAATTCCCTCCCTCTCCATCTCCGAAGGGAATCGAACTATCTCAGCTTTCGGAAGCTGCTGAAGACATGGCTATTCCCCTAACCGTCAGACCGACCTCTCTCACTCCGCTTAGCGCTGGGATGCTCCAGGGTAACCATGCGCTCTACAAATCCCCCTTTCATTTCATTTCATTTCATACAGTGTTGGGTATTGTTGACTTGTTTGTCAAGTTACTTTTATTAGTAAGGATTATGGCTAGCCGCAAGATGACCGCTCAGAAGGTTGTTTGTATGCTTTTTGAGTCTTCTTCTGACCATGATTATGAGACTGACTCTGCATCTGTTGCAGAGGAGGAAGACCAGGATTCTGGCAGTGAATTGTCTGTCCAAGAGGAATCATCTGATGATGAAGCCACTCAGTGAAGATAAAGTGATGCTTTTAGCAGGGGCGGCTCCTCCATTAGGGCGGAGGAGTGTCGCCCCACTGCTTTCTCGCAGTGCGAGAAGCAGAAACATAAAATGGGATTTTAAATACCATGTTATGTTTCAGCTTCTCGCACTGCGAGAAAGCAGAAGGGTATGCCTGGTTGAGGGTGGGCGGGTCGGGGAGGAGTGGCTTGTCCAATGCTGTGGGCCCTGACTGTTTGGTCGGTCCTCTGAGGTCGACCAAACCAGTAATGCGCACTCTGACTTTTCATGCAGCCTACATAGAGAAAATGGCCTCCCCATAGGCGCCCGGCTGGGCGCCCTCCCCACCAATCACAATGCTGCCATTGCAGCGTTGTGATTGGCTTAGGGGAGGGGAGGGAGGCCGCCTGCTTCCTGTTTCAGCAGGAAAGCAGGAAAACGGGATCGGCCGAGCTCGGGAGTTGGAGCGCGCGGCACAGACTGAGGCCACAGACCACAGGGAGTGAACCACCTCCCTGCTCCGTACACTTCAGCGTCAGCCTGCTCCGGCTCCCGGGGCTGAGTTCAGTGTGCGCCAGGAGCAGCCCCCGGGACCAGGCAGAAGCCGACCTCAGAAGTGCCGAGAATGCAGGGAGTGAGCACCTTCGCTGCCAGGACTGAGCCTACGAGGCTGCAACAGAAGCAGAGCCACCCCGAGAGAGTCCTGCTGATATGTTCCTTCTGTGCAGAGTAGAACATAAGAAACTGCGGATCACAGTAAAGCAGACCGTGCCACAGACCACAAACAAATCGGAGTACACAGACCGCCTGCTGGTCAGGATACAGTCCTCGGTGCCGGATCTGTGATTGTGGGACCTGGGAAGGTAAGTTTCTTTTTTTATTTTATTTAATCCCTCCCAACCACACCCCCGCAGGAACCCCCGCGAACTCCCCCTGCAAACCCCCCTCCCCTGCAAACACCCCACCCACCCCCCTCCCGCAAGTCTTACCGGCCACGACTGGCTTTTAGAGGAAGACACTGATGTGCCAATAGTGCAGCAAGAGACATCTGGATTGCAGCCTGGGGATGAAAGGCTTCCCAATGGAAGTGCTGGACTCTGGGTTTCCCCAAACATGGTGCAGCCAGAGTTGCCCGCCTTTAGTGGTATTGCAGGGTGTAGAGTGAATACTAAAAACTTTTTGCCTACAAATTTCTTTCAGTAGATCAAGGACAATTAATTTTTGGATGAGATTGTTGAGCAGGCTAATTTGTATGCTGAACAGTATCTGGGGGAGAACAGTGCCTGACTTAAGCCCCACTCTAGAGCTACCCGGTGGACTCTCACAAATCTGGATGAGTTGAAGAAGTTTTTGGGTTTAACTTTTTTGATGGGCCTCATAAGGAAGCTGTTGCTGTCTCGATATATTTCTGCTAGTCCCTTGATGGCAAGGGCTATATTTCCTGCAACCATGAGTCGTAATAGGTATTTGCTTCTCCTACGGATGCTACATTTTGTTGATAATGCTTTAGTGTTGCCAGGAGATCATCCTGATTGTGACCGTCTTTAAGGTTTGGCCTATCCTTGATCACTTTGTAGACTGATTTTCAGAGGTCTATGTTCCAGGGAAAGAAATAGCTGTGGTTGAGTCTTTGGTCCTGTTCAAGGGCCAATTGGTTTTTAGGCAGTACATTCCTAGCAAGAGTGCACACTATGGAATTAAGATGTATATGCTGTCAGAGTAGTACTGGATATGTCTATAATTTCAGGGTATACACTGGTAGGTATTCCAGTATCGACCCCTGGTTGTCTGTCCTTTTTTGGAGTTAGTGAGAAAATTGTGTGGCAACTTGGAAGAGGACTTTTTAACAAAGGTCGTCATTTATATGTAGATTACTTTTTACCCCAGTGTGCACTTGTTTAGAGAATTGTTCAAAGTGGACACTGTTGCTTGTGGCACAATCAGGTCTAACCGTAAAAGTTACCCAAAAGAGCTTGTTTGTAAAAAAGTTGAGAAGGGGCAGTGCAATGCCTTGTGTAGCAATGAACTTCTAGCTGTGAAATCTTCTGACATGAGATATGTCTACAGGCTGACTACCATCCATGATGAAAATACTTCACCCGTGACTGTGTGGGGGCAAGTTGCTGAAATGCACAAACCTGTGTGCATTTTTAGACTACAATGAGCACATGGGTGGTGTAGATAGAGTAGATCAGAGGTTAGAACCTTACACTGCTGTTCGTAAGGCGTACGTTTGGAATAAGAAATTGGCTGTTTATTCCATTTAGCAACTTTCAATGCTTGTTGTAATCAAGGATTGTTCTCCAGCCTTGTTGTAGTGGAACAGGAAAGAGTTCCTAGAGAAGCAGTGGTGGATGATGTGGCTAGATAGAAAGATCGCCACTTTCCTCCCACGGTCAAAAAAACTTTCCCAGTAAGAAATGTAGAGTCTGTGCCCGAAGAGATATGTGGAAGGAGAGTCATATGTACTGCCCTGATTGTCCTTCTAATCCTGGGCTGTTGCCCACATGTTTTAAATTGTACCATACACAACTGAGTTTTTGGGTGCAACTGTGAGCGTAAAATTAAACTGACTGGTCCGTATCGTTTTATATTTTTTGTTCGGATTTCACGGTTGGCATTAGTGTGACGTACTTAGTTAGAGCTGTTGAGTTTGTAGTAATAGTTTTGTATCTACATCCAATTAGTTTGTGTTTTTTTTTTTGTTAAAAAAAATGTGATGGTCTGATGCGTGGACTGGTGCTTGGCTGGCTGTGTGTGTGGACTGGCGTTTGGCTGGCGGTGTGCGTGGACTGGCGTTTGGCTGGCGGTGTGTGTGGACTGGTCTTTGACTGGCGATGTGCGTGGACTTGGGGTTTGGCTGGTGGTGTGCGTGGACTGAGGTTTGGCTGGCAGTGTGTGTGAAGTGACTTTTGGATGGTGATGTGCGTGGAGTGGCGCTTGGCTGGCTGTGTGCGTGGACTGGTGCTTGGCTGGCAGAGTGTGCATGGACTGGTGCTTGGCTTTGGGTGTGCGTGGACTGGCGCTTGGCTGGCAGTGTGCGTGGACTGGTGTTTGGCTGGCGGTGTGCGTGGACTGGTGCTTGGCTGGCGGTGTGTGAGTGGTGACTTGCTGCTGGTCACAACACACACTGCTAGCCAAACATGAGTGCACATACTCCGTCAGCCGGTGTGATTGCTGTGTCAGTCTTGTGAGCGTATGAAAGAGATGGGCCCTTGAATGGCGCTATCTGTTGATGTGAATATTGTAATGTGCTGGGTCCGTGGCTGGCGGTGTGCATGGTCTTGTTTGTCACATATGAGAGGTGTGTGAATGGCCTGTAAAGCAGTTGGTGCCTTGAAGCGGCTTTACAGCTCACGAGCTGTGAGTCATTGGTTCAGGTTTTTAACCTTTCAATTATTAACAGTGCACTTCATTTTTGTGAAATCTCTTATTAATAAAATGTTTACGTTCTGAACCATTGCTCACCCTCATGCCAAATCCAACCAGTATGGGTGTGTACTTGAGGAATAGCTGGATGGGCAGAAATATCTGTATTTTCTGTCTTTCTCTGCCAAGGTGAAAATTGTCTCTAGGGAAAATCTACCAACTCTAGATATTTTTGTAAACTAAAAACCCTGGGGAGTACAGGGTGGCGTGCCTCTCATGAATCCCAACATGTTTTCTTACCCACAATGCCCTGCAAACCTCAAAATGTGACTAAAGTCACACATTTTCCTTGCATTATTGTGCTATATTCTTCCAGACTCAGCAAGAAACTACAAATTTCCTACCATCCAGAGTTCCCCCAGGTATCCCAATAAAAATGTTACCTCACTTGTGTGGGTGGGCCAAGTGCCCGCAACAGGAGAGGGCCAAAAATGTATTGTGGAGACATCAAAATGATCTATCACAAAACAACCTGGTTTTGCAAGGGAGTCCCCTGCATTTTTGGTCCTGGTCTCAGCAGCCATCTAGGGAAACCTATAAAACCCAGACTTTTCTGAAAACAGACCCCCAGGGGTGTTCAGGCAGGTGTGGCTTGCGTGGATCCCCCAACGTTTTCTTACCCAGAATCTCCTGCAAACCTCAAATTTAGCTAAAAAAAAAATCACATTTTCCTCACATTTCTGTGTGGGAAAGTTGTGGGATCACTGGGCAGACACAAATTTCCTACCACCCAGCGTTCCCCCAGGTCTCCCAAAAAAATGGTACCTCACTTGTGTGGGTGGACCTAGTGCCTGCAACAGGGAAGGACCCAAAAGGTATTGTGGAGCCATCAAAATTATCTATGACACAACGACCTGGTATGCAAGGGGGTCACCTGCATTTTTGGTCCCGGGCTCGGTGGCCATCTAGGGAAACCTACCAAGCCCAGACATTTCTGAAAACTAGACACCCTGGATAGTCCAGGGATGTGTGGCTTGCGTGGATCCCCCAAATTTTCCTCACATTTCTGAGTGGGAGGACTGCACCAGCACAAATTTCCCACCACCCAGCATTCCCCTCGGTCTTCCGAGTAAAATGAAACCTCACTTGAGTGGGTGTGCTAAGTGCCTGCGCCAGGGAAGGGCCAAAATGTGTAGCGATTGAGGGGATATCACAGCGTGTTGATAAGCAAAAACATTGTTATATGCTTTTAGGCTGACTCTGTTTTGGGCACCCACACAAGTGAGGTATCATTTTTAACTGGGAGACTGAGGGGAATGCTAGGTGGTAGGAAATTTGTGCCAGCACGCTGATCTCACACAGAAATGTGAGGAAAATGTGGGGGTTTTTTTAAGCTAAGTTTGAGGTTTGCAGGGTATTCTGGGTAAGAAAACGTTGGGGGATCCAAGCAATCCACACATCCTTGGACTCCGCCGGATGTCTCGTTTTCAGAAATGTCTGTGCTCTGTAGGTTTCGCTACACTGCCGCAGAACCCGGGACCAAAAACGCAGGTGCCCCCTTGCAAAACCAGGTTGTTTTATGATTGATAATTTTGATGTCCCTGCAATAAGTTTTGGGTCCTTCCTGTTGCAGGCACTTGGTCCACCCACACAAGTGAGGTAGCATTTTTAGCAGGAGACCTGGGGGAACGCTGGGAGGTAGGAAATTTGTTTCGGCCCGGTGATCCCACAACTTCCCCACAAAGAAATGTGAGGAAAATGTGATTCGTTTAGCTAAATTTGAGGTTCGCAGGGGATTCTGGGTAAGAAAACGTTGGGGGATCCACAAAGTCACACCTCCCTGGACTCCCCGGGTGTATAGTTTTCAGAAATGTCTGGGTTCGGTAGGTTTCTTGTTGGACCCGGCCCCTTTTGCATAGTTGTATTTTTATGACTTTTTTTTTGCTGGTTTAACAACTCTGGGCTCTTTATCACTGCTGACCAGTGCTAAAGTGCAAGTGCTCCCTGTGTAAAATTGCATTTGTGATTGGTTTATCCATGATTGGCATATTTTATTTACTAGTAAAACCCTAGTAAAGTGCACCAGATGTGCGCAGGGCCTGTAAATCAAATGTTACTAGTGGGCCTGCAGCAATGATTGTGCCACCCACAGGAGTAACCCTACAAAATTGTCTCAGACATGCCACTGCAGTGTTTGTGTGTGCAGTTTTAAACTGCCATTTCCACCTGGCAAGTGCACCCACTTGCCAGGCCCAAACCTTCCCTTTTACTACATGTCAGTCACCCCTAAAGTAGGCCAAAGGCAGCCCCAGGGGCAGGGTGGAGTATATTTAAAAGGTAGGACTGTACTGGTGCGTTTTACATGCCCTAATAGTGAAATCTGCTAATTTCATTTTTTACTATTGGAAGGACTATCTATCCCATAGGGTAACATGGGGATTGACTTGAAATATCTTTTAAGTGTAATTTCCAATTGGGAGGAGATAGAGATTTGGAGTTTGGGGTCTCTGAACTCACAATCTAAAAATACATCTTTTAGTGAAGCTAGTTTTAAAAAAGAACCACAATAGAGTGTAGAGGAGAGCACTAGGATAACCCAAAGTTCTACCCCCTGAACCTAGCCCATTTGTATCACGGCATGGTCCACGTCAGAAGGGACAGTGTGACCTGTGCCTGCAAAAACCCACTATTTCTGTTCTCATGTTCAAGCCACCCTGTCTGATTGCCTAACTGACGTCTGCCATGAGCATGGCTGTTGGGTGTATGTAACGATCCACCACGGAAGCTATGTCTCACAGAGAGTGCTTATTTTTTATATTTGTGCCTTATTAATCATGATTTAGACATCAAGGAGGCATGAAGACCTTCATTTTCTTTCACACTTTATATTTGAAGAAGCTCCACAAACTAGTGTAGAAGGGGGCTGCGAGCAGAGGCAGAATATTTCGCTGTCGCACCTTGAAATGTATGTAATCTATCCCAGGACTAAGAAAGAAGACTGCTCTGCTTGGCTGGGAAGCAGCATAGAAAGTGTGCCTTAAAACTAAGAACAAGTCCAGTGACCCAGCATACTATAATGAACAGCGATGATGAATTGACCTTGCAGACTAGAGGCCTATGCCACTAACCCATCACAATAAATCTCCAAGTGACTGGAACCCTGATTGTATCTCTCTGACTCTTTTCAAAGGATTAAGGAATGCAAGCCAAAAGTGACACAGTCTTGGGGAACACTAGATGCACCGATTAAAAGGGGAGCAAGCACTGAAGAGCCAGTAACCTTGGCACAGAAACTGAGCCCAAAAGAGATAAGAAAACAGATGTGCTTTCATAGTAATGAGAAACTTCCCATTCTAAAAATGCACTTCATCCCGGAAGTAAGAGTCAAAAACCAGACACAGGAACAAGTTGAATGACAATTACATGTATCATATCCACATAAAGAGGAACACATATCCAGGGATACAGTAAGCCACAGAAGAAAAAGGATTTCTATATGAGGAACATTGTAGTTTCCAAGTTAAGGAGTAAAGAGCCAGGAATCATGTGGCCTTCAAAGGGAAATATGAGGTTGTGGCAGAATGGTGGTATCCAGAGTTTAAAACAGGATTAGGGCAATTCTAGGTGCACAAAAGGAAGAACTTGCAAAATGTTCAGTCATGTCTCTCACTATGAATACCCAAACATGTTGCAGTCTCCACCATACAGTCAGCTGTCAAGGACCTGCCAATCGACTGCAGCAGACTATCCAAGGAAGAAACACGGCAGGCCATCAAACATATGAGAAATGGGAAGGCAGCAGGACCTGACAACATTCCTGCAGAGGAACTGAAGGGAGGCATTGAAACATCAGCAGATATGCTCTACCCCATGTTTGAAAGGATCTGGGAAGAGGAAAAGGTGCCATAAGACTGGAAGGAGGGCTATCTCATCAAGATCCACAAGAAAGTTGAACTGAATAACTGTGCAAACTACAGAGGGATAACTCTTCTATCAACGCCAGGCAAAGTGTTCAACAGAGTCATCCTGAACAGAATGAAGGAACAAGTCGACGTTCACTTGCGAGACCAGCAAGCTGGCTTCCGCAGATATAGATCCTGCACAGATCAGATTGCAACACTGTGCATCATCATTGAGCAGTCGATGTAATGGAACTCATCCCTCTATGTCAACCTCATTGACCATGAGAAGGCAGTCGACAGTGTAGACAGAGTGACCCTTTTGAAACTCCTCTGCCACTATGGTGTGGCGGATAAATTTGTAAGAATCATCAGGGACTCTTCCAAGGAAATGACCTGCAAGGTAGTCCACGGAGGACAACTCACGGACGCCTTCCAAGTGAGGACCAGAGTCCGTCAGGGTTGTTTGCTTTCGCCTTTTCTTTTACTGCTGACCATAGACTGGATCATGAAGCCATACATAGCAAGGAGAAGAAACGGAATCCAGTGGACACCTTGGACGCAGCTCGATGCACTGGATTTTGCAGATGACCTGGCCCTACCCTCCCATACCCATCTGCAGATACATGAGAAAACCAACAATATGGCATCCATGTCAGCACAACTTGGCCTCATCATCCACAGGGGAAAAACCAAAATCCTGAAGGCTAACACGGCCAGCAAAACTGCAATCACTATTGCAGGCAATGTACTGTAAGAAGTTGAGGCCTTCATCTAACTGGACGGTGTCATAGACAAGCATGGCGGTACAGATGCCGAGTCCAAGACAAGAATCGGCAAAGCAAGGGCTGCCTTCATTCAGCTAAAGAAGATATGGAGCACAGAACACTACAAATCAAGATGAGGCATTTTAAAACCAACGTAAGATCAGTCCTTCTGTAAGGAACAATGACGACCAACAAAGTCTAGACCTTCATTAGCAACAATGACCTGAGGCAGCAGATTTTTCAACTCCCTGCTCATGAAGAAATCATGAAGTCGCTGGTGGTGGATAGGTCACACCCTCTGCAAGCCCACATGAAACGTCACCAAGCAAGCCCCGACCTGGAACCCTCAAGGGAATAGGAAAAGAGGAAGGCCAAGAAACGCCTGGTGCCGAGGCCTCGAGGCTGACTGCAAGGAGATGGGTTACACCTGGAGTCAGACTGAAAGAAAAGCCTAGACAGAAATGACTAGAGAGCCCTGGTTGATGGCCTATACCCCAAAGGGTATTAGGCGTAAGTATCCTGGGAGATATGTTCATATGCAACATACAATTGACAAATCAGCAAGAAGAACCTGGGCTTGGGTTAACTATCACAGAGAACTATTTATTTTAGATCTGGAATTTGAACCTTTAATTAATTAAAATGAATGGAAGGCAACTTCCATTCAATCACAGACTGACTCAAAAATACTCCAGAAAAAGAGGAAAATTGTGAGCAACAATGCACAAAGGAGAAAGATTTATGACAATATGCTAGTCAACTTATTTTTCATATATAACATGAAGATACATGTCAAGCAGTACTGATTGCTTTTCATCCTGAGTCCCTAGCAGTGGTCTTCAACAATTAGGTACCAGGTCGGTTTAAAGCCAATTTCATCATATTACAAACAGGTGACCAAACCTCTCCTACCACCAAGCCTCTATCAGGAAGCCTCCATACCTTTGGTGGGAACCTCACTGCTTTCATGGAAGCCAATCAACAAAAGCATTTATGAGTATGGGGCGAAGTTCTACCAGAGTAAAATTTTACACACTCTTACACGTCATTATGAAGTGGCCACAAAATATCTATCTCCTTATTACTTAAAGTGCAAAAAGGGCATAGTCTTTTCTGTTTCTACTAATTGTGTATGAATATCTCCTGAGCATTTCCATTTTTTAGGTTTTGAGGCCAAAACACAAGGGCATCTAACAGTACGTAAAAAAGTGCTACAAGAGTCCTACTTTATTTGCTCCAAATTGCCTTTGTGAATAGGCCTCATTGTGTCTGTTCATATCATAGTTAAGAGTGAAAGGCCTTCTGTTTTTCACACTGTGGCAGCTATAGTGTGTGCCAAAACCAAGATTTTGTTGGATCTGACTTATTGAGCCATATCAAACCATTAACTGACTGAGCTAATAAGGTAGACTAGAGCCAGTTAAAACGCCTGATTCACAGTCAGAGAGCCATGTGGTATAAGTGCAAAGACAGTACCCCCTCCCCCCCCAAAAAAAATATTTTACTAAGAAGACACAGAATAAAAATAATTTTTATCATTAACACTGTAAGGCATCCACCATAAACAGAGTGACTAATAACGGGGTCGATATAGTTCCATCCTTCTTGACAAGCACATGATTATCAAAATGGAGCAGGATAGCATGAGCGAAAGAATAAATTGAGAACTCAGGTGAAAAAACTCAGCAAAAGGAATGCTCACCCTCCACCACGGGGGTTGCAAGGCAGCTATAATCACAAATGGCAACAACCTTGAACCCAGCTGTTTATTCCAGACATGTACTTGACAGAAAAGATAGTGTCAGCTCTGTTGAACCTATGTTAAAAAGGAGCTTCATATTAAGAAGCTGTTATGTAAGCTACAGAAGGATCATGAGATGGATTACTACCCCTAATAAGATCAATAGGTGCCAGACTTATATGACACCGACCACACTGTCATTGGCAAGAATGTTAAAACTAACCACTGACCAATTGTCTCTCAATATATATCAAAGTGCACCTCTTAGAAGCAACACTTTGCAAAGACTCTAAGCTACCCTGAATTTACTAAAGAAAAAGGTATATTTGATTTCAGGAAAAGGGCGCCTGGACTTTTCAGAGAGAAGCACACTTTTAGGTCAACAGAGCTTCTTTGCTTTGCAATTTAGATATAGAGAAACATAATATGATGCCAGATAGTGTGAAACTATTCACATTTTCATTGTGTGTTAACAGGACTATAAATGTTAACTTGGAACTCCAAAACCAAGGAGTGTCAGTAACCCACTTGTTATTAGCAGACAGATTAGGAATCAACCATCAAAGTGCTGATCAATATTAACATTCCACAGAATGTCAGTGGAAGGATAGTGGTTGTATTCGCTGTCTACCGTAAACAATTTAACAGTGACATTACTGTCCCACCACTAGTCACCTTACTGAGATGAGTGTCAATGAGGACTCATATATCCTGCGGGAGATGCCGACTACAATGGAGGGAATATTTACGGTTTAATTATACTTTCCATATAGTAAGGAACATGTTACTGATATGATGGAGGAGGACGAAGTGGTGTTTCAGGTCAGTCAAGCAACTATCTAATACACAATGGGTTGTAGAAATTGACTTGATTTTTACCCTCAGAAAGGGTCCCAATCACTTAAGACAGAAGAATTGAACTATCTGGCACCACCTTCAATTTTCCAGGGATTTCTGTAGCTGAGTGGAAGAAAGCTTTGACAAGTTTTCTTTTCAATACTAGGGGTGTATACAAAAGGCTTGAATAATTATAGGTCAACCCTACTCCACATTTTAAAAATATTTACTGATACAAACATGGCGCCAGATTAAGTAAAACAATATTAGTTACTGCTGGCATCTGTAGTGTCCATTAGAGAGCTTAAGTAACTTAGAATCCAGAGAGATTACCAGTACTGCCAAGTGCCAACTACTTGGACTTCTCCCCTGACGCCATGTTTGTGCCCACCCACTCACCCCATACGGCGTCACGTCCACGTCCCACGGCGGAGGGGGGGGGGTGATGGGGTGGGGGGCTGCGGAAGGAGGAAGCAAGCCGGCTGAAGAAGATTGGAGCTCTGTGCCGCAATTTCAGTGGACCCGTTTTTCCGACCGAGATGGGGCGGATCTACAAAAGGAAATAATCAGCCGGATAGATCTCCAGAGGAGCTTTATGTGATGTTCCGGTTTCAGTTTTAACATTTCATTTATGCTAATGCCTCACTGTCTCTTTGACTCCTGACGTTGCATATTTGTGCCTTGTCCTGCCATGAGCTTTCGCCCTGCTTGCTGCAATTGTTCCTCGGTTTGCTCATGAGTCGGGCAGGTCCGGGTGTACAGCAGGGCATCCAGGGCGGGGGAGGCCCGGGACCTACTGACTACTGGAACTTTTTTGTACCCTATTTACGTAGGACAGTGGCGGGCATAGTGTGGTGTTCTTTTTTATTGTTCCTCATTGCGCTTGCACCATTCATGCCGCTTATGCCGTTTTATCTCCTTATGGCTGAGGAGGTTGTTGGACTTTTTGGGATCCCTGCTCTCTGATTTAATTATTTATAATCATTCATTTAATTAAACAACCAACTAAGCAGGCTCCAGTCCCCTAATCAACATCTGCTACAGTCCCCTAATCAACATCTGCTACAGTCTCGCCACATTGCCATACTCCTCTGGTGCTTCTACAGTTTCTACAGCTACAGCAACAGTGTGGGTGGAGGCAGAGGCTTCATCACAAGGGGAGGAGGTAAGTGGTCATTTGCCATTGTTACACTGCTGTTTTGATACTAGTTTGCAGGACAGCTACATGGATAGCTATATCGCTGAATTGCTGCACCTTAACACCTCTGGTCTTGTCGCCTTTGATCTGATCTGATTGCTGGTTGGACTTCTGATCCTGACCCAGCCTACATTTCCATCCTGCTCTTGGTAACTTCAAATCCCTACTCTGCCCTTGGCTCTGGCCCCAGGAGGGTGCTACTTGTGGCACCATGGGAAAAAGAAAGGTACCTACAGGGAATAGCGCAGTGCCTCAGCACTCTTCTTGTACAACCATTGACAGATTTTTGGTAAGAGCAGTGGACCTTGTGGTGAATGAAATAAAGATTGCGGAGCGGCGCCTCTCACTCACGATAGAGGATCTCCATGCATTGCAGCAGCCATCATCAACGCCTCATCCGGCGATGAGTGACGCACTCGCTGTTCAATATTTGGATCCTGACCTTCCTAATGTAACACTTGTGGGCAGCATTGGGGAATCTGTCAACTCAGGTTTTGCGCTTACAGAGGGCCGCGTCTCTACTAATGATCCAACCAAAGATCCAGCCCCTACAGTTTGTTCCCCTAATCCAGAAACATCAATAAAGCGCAGGAGAAGAACAACCAAACAAGTGCCAAAGCAAAAAAACGCTAACTTCTAACCAGGTACTTGAAAAGAGTGATCCGATCGATACGATATCCCCACAATTCACGAATGGACATTTTTGGCGTCCTTTGAGTATAGGAATCAGTGACCTTCTTGATGACAAATTGTCCCCAATTTTTGACCGCCTTTCTGCTGTCGAGGCCGGTCTGACCAAGCTCTTAACTTTTGCAGACAATCACATCCTAAATCCAGGGGCAGCTCCACTAAACGTAGTAATTGACCAACAGCCCACACAAACACCAACCAGGAGGGGTCTTTATTCAACTTTGCAGCCTTCCGTCGAAAACCCGACACTGGGTAAAAGGGGCAGGACGGCCACTCAGGCTCTGGCCCCCACTGCAGGAGTAGCCTCACAAATTCATCAAGATGACGGACACCCGCCTTCTAAAACTGTCATATCAAAACCAGGAAGAGGGGCAGAAAGTAACACCTTAGAGTCGGTCAATTTGCCAGTAATCGACCTTCCCCCAGCTTCTTGCCCCTATGTCATTATACTGGCAAATGTGCCCTATCTACCTGCAGGCACCATTGAGTCTACCGGTGGACTCAAGAACAAAGTCCTTTTTTGGTTAAACAATTCAGTAAATTGTCAGTGGCACCTAAATTATGAGATCTTGTTTGTACGTTGAGTAAGGGGTATCGGTCCACTTGAAAGGAATTACGCTGGTGATACTGTAATCATAAATTTTCACAATCCTAGGGTAGTTGGGGACATTTTATCTTTAGCGCAGGATGGCAGGGTAAAATCAAGCACTATAGCCATATTACCCTTGGGCTTCAATTACAGACACCTAGCACCATCTGCCTCAGGGAACGTCCGGGTTAGTAGCTTATATTGCCCTCCCAATAAACCCTGACCGAATCTCAGCTTACCTGTTAGAAACAGGTACATGCCCCTGCCAGATTTGGAGAAAAATTATTGACTCCAAACTGAAGGACAGGGTGATGTCACCCGAGCCCAGGTTTCGGGTGTCAACATTGACCAACCAAGTATTATTCCCAACAGCCATTGCATAAAGATTCTATCATGGAATATAGCGGGGTTTTGAAACAAACTCTAAGACGGGAACTGGCTATCTTTTGTTGGAAAGTTTGACATCGAATGTTGCCAGGAGACTTGGGCTCTTGATTCAGTTGCCATCAATGGGTTCACATCCTATTGCTCTGGGGCTACTTCATCTTTTGCGAAAAGAGGGAAGTGGGGTATAGCTATCTTTATAGCATGCTCTATTAAAAATTTGAAGGTAAATGTCTTAGCCTCGGAGCCTTACTATCAAATTCTGCATCTTCATATACCTAAGCAGCTTTACACTCTTTTAATAAATTTGTATTTTAAATTTTTTTCAGCACACCCCATAGGCATCATTGAAGAGCTGGGAAGGTCAGTCTCAGACTTTATGCATAGACAGAAAAAACAGACCATTGATTTAGGCTTCGATTTTAATATCTCTAAATGTCTGCACAAAGGTGACGGTACATGTGGTTTTAGCAATGTTGAGGGGGACAACACTGGCCACTTTGCACATTCAAATTATGGGGAAGCTCTTAATCAGTTGATCTTATCGCACAACTTAAATTTTTCGTTGGATATTTGGGGAAATGATGGAAAAAATCCACCCACTTTTGTAGAAAGGGGTAAGGCAAGTACCATTGATTTTGTCCTTATCTCAAGGGACTTGGTATGCAACCGTAGTCATCATGAGGTATGTCCCCTCCCGTAAAGCGACCATAATCCTATTATAGTATGTTTTTGCGCCTCTTTTTGTGACGAAACACGATAGGACCAGTTAGTTATCAGCCAAACAAGGGGGTTCGTTTAAACTGGGTATCAATAGATCCAAATAACTTTTTTAACACCTTGATGACGGAAGCCTCCAATGAGATCACCAGTTGTCTATCCACAGCAGAAGACCCCTCCAAAATTCGAGATAGCTTTACGAAGATCTGTGAATTTATATCCTGCAGGCTCATATCGAACAAACCCCTAAATGAGCGAGCCGTGCATCCATGGTTTAGTCCTGACTGTACTAGAGCACTCAAGCCCTAAAACAGGCCACTAATAAAATACCACGAGATACTACTGCCATAAGGGAAGCACAACATAAATATAAGCTAGCCCTACAAGAAAGGAAACAGGTTATTCAAGCTAGAGCATGGGAGGATCTAAATAAAGCAGCTGATCTGAAAGATACTAGACTCTTCCGGGACGTAGTCAACCAACCTTTTTTGTCGGACAACCGAACTTCTAGCATTGAGTGCCATATCCCCGAGGCTGACTGGACCACTCACTTTTCCTCGATTTTAGATCCAGACCACAAAGTGAGTTGATCTCTAAACGAAAACATGTCCGATCACCACCCTATTAACGAGGAGTGGCTAATTGATCTTCTTGACTAAGTTGCAGTCAAAAAAGCTATTATGAGTTCTGCAAATGGCAAAGCCCCTGGGCCAGACGCGGTCCCAATTGATCTTTTTAAAAGCAACGTGGAATTCTGGGCTCCCCTGGTCACAAATGTATTGAGGGCTGCAGTGAAAGGTGACCTTATAGATTCATGGAGTAAAGCCTTCATTGTACCCATCCTTAAGAAAAAGGATCGCAACTGCCCGGCCTGTTATCGCCTAATCTCGTTGATTGATTATACTGTAAAGATCCTGGGAGGGTAATCCTGGGCAAATTGGAGAACTGGTCAGAGGCTAGCTCTTTTTTCTCCCCTGCCCCGTATGGCTTCCGTCAAGGCCTAGGAACTGTAGAACAAACCCTTAACCTAACTCTCATCATAGGCAAATATGCCAAAGCCAGGAGAGGGGCCATACATATGGCATTTATGGACCTCTCCTGTGCTTTTGACCTTGTAGATAGGAGCATATTATGGGGCCTGATGGAGCAGGCGGGTATGGATCCCCATCTAGTGGATCTGGTAAAACGCATGCATTGGGACTCTTACACGGAATGGGGACTGTACAGCCCCAATAAATGTGACTAGAGGGGTGAGACAGGGTTGCATATTAGCGCCTTTCCTTTGTTTATTTTACATCAATTCCCTAGACACCGCTTTAAGGGCTTGCTGTGACGATGTTCCCAGGATTGGCATGCAGGCAGTCCCTGTGCTGGTCTATGCGGATGATGCAGTTCTTTTAGGTCTGACTGCAAATGCCCTCCAAAAGCTTCTGAACGAGTTTAGTGATTTTATGCTGAGATTAAAACTTAAGGTGAATCAGTCAAAATCTTTTATCAAGACCTGCGGTTCAAAACACACCAAGTCGAAAACTTTTTTTATTGGGGGGACACAAATTGAAAAAGTTCCTTTTTTCAGCTACTTTTGTATTTTATTGGAGGCAAATGGATCATGGGACAGGTTACTTATCCAAAGGGCTCAAAAGATGCGTGCAGCTGAAGATGCAATATTCAGATTTGCAAAAAGGTTAGGCCACAAGCCGGTATACGAAATGATCCAACTTTATAAAAGCAAGTGCCTATCGGTGGGCACTTATGGAGCCGGAGTTTGGGGCTGTAGTGCCTGCACAAAACTTCAAGTAGACAAAAATAGGTTTTTGCGCAGGCTTCTGGCATTCCTAAATCCTCCTCAAGCTTTATTTCACATTTGGAACTGGATATAGGATTCATGGAGGACCGAATCTCCATGGCACGCCTTCTATTATGGATAAAGCTATGGAGCTCCCTGAATGCAGACGTCTCGCGGAAGGACTTGCTAGACTGTTTAAAATTAGATAACATGACTGCTATTCCATGGTTGGCTTATGTGCGAAACACCTTCTATAACCTGGGGTATAGTCATTTCTTTGACTCACCGCAAAGTATAACACCTGATCTTAAAATGGAAGTCAAGAAGAGCTATGAAGCTTACAAAGATGGAGTTAGAGTAGAAACATCTCTTGATTTGCCCACAATTACAAGATATATGCAGATATCCACATCATCTGATATGGAGCCTTATTCGAACTGGATAGTAAACCCAGGGCACAGATTTTATCTCACTAGATTTAGACTAAATATAGTCCATTTCCTTGTGGCTTTCCCAGTAGTGGGCTCCTGGTTTCTCTCCCTCCCACGCTGCCCCTGTGACTGTGTTACTGTTCAATCAACTGTTCATTTTATGTTCTTTTGTACTTTATATGACTCTCTTAGATTGCGCTTTCTACACCCTGCCCTTCTACATAAGCACTTTAATTCTTACAAAGAGGGTTTGATCTATCTGCAAAGCTTATAATCACACAATGTTTGCACTGCTGTTCTCAGTTATATCACTGCTGCTATCAAATTGAGAACACACTATGCATTTTAATGATCATCTATTTTATGATGCTTTTAGAGTGTTATTTATATTTTATGAAGATGTAAATGTTTTATCCTGTGCTTTTATGGTCCTATAATGACCGAATAAAGATGAATTTGAATTTGAAACCAAAAGTCCAGTGGTAGTTATATGTGAATGTTGGATAGTCTGAAGAAGAGACTTCACACATCAGGTTGGCCTCTCCTTTACTTCAATGACTTATAACATGTATTAAAGGATTATTAGCATATACTTACAAAAATTGCAATGCCTACGACTGTAGCTGACTTTCATGATCATGAAATCACGACTTAAGGATTGAACTAACACAAGAAAGATGTTTGGGGTTAGATTAAAATTAAGAGTCCACCAGGAACAAATGGGCTTCAAGGTTTAGCAGTGTACAGCAGGAAAATAATCAGAACCATGCCCTTTTTGACTCAGCCTCATATGGAACTACTGAGGAAGCATAAAATGAGGAGTAGCATCTTGAGCAGACAATAATGCAGGTGAAGGAGAGCTCATCTTGAGCATAACCAGTGAGTTTAAGAACATGGTATCTGTAAAGTGGCTATTCCAACAAACGTATGACACTGAGACTAAACCAAAAGCATGATCATTAGGACAGTCATTACATAGGCCAATAAAGTAAGAACTCTAGCCAATCAAAAGTCAGAAAAACCATTTTTGCAATAATGTGAGCACTCCAATGGTTCAGAAGCATTGTGTGGAGAAAGAAGGTAAGTGTTGAAACATCCAGCCGGTTATTATTGTGCATGCAAAGTGATAAAATTCAGTCTGGCCTTTTATCCAAATTAATTGGCGGCTAATGTCAATTAGAAGATTATCCAGATATGCCACAATAGTCACTTGGTAGTTGACAAACATGCAAAATTGCACTATGAGTCACCTTCGTCAGGACACGGAGAGGGAAGACTAAAAGTACTGAAAAGCTTATGTTTCGAACCCCTATAAAGTATATAACCATAAGAGGTTCAGAGGTATGCTTATCATCTATGTTGATGGATGCACTTCCACTTAAAGTACAGTGAAGAAAGTGAGCTGGTGGTGGGCATCAGAAATATCCAATCGACCCGATAACAAGTTGGCCTTTTAAGTATCCAAACTGATTGCAATCCACCAGGCTACTATATCTGCCACAAGAAATATTATATAAAAGTGCTTGCAGTTTTTACTAAATTCTGAATAGATACCATGTACACTACATTTTTGTACCCAGCTGGAAGTTAAGAAACATGATTGCCAATAATATAAAGCTCGTAATGATGACAGGAGTATCTCCTTAATTGATAACTTGTTCATTACAAACGAGATAATGACCTTTTGAGAGAAAATTAATCTTAGTTGCAAGGTGGATGGGGAAGAGAGGCAAGTTAGTCAATTATGGTGCAATCCAAGAAGAACATGTGAAAACAGATAATCTGCTAGAGGACTTCAGGGGGATCAGTCTTAACTTGTCAACCCACCCAGAGGAAAGTGAATTGCCCTTTGATACCCCAGGTACTGATCACATATTACCCCTAATAGAGGAGTAGCCAGGAAATTCTACCAGTATATTTAAGACCCAGTGAATGCACGACTCATGACTGAATTGTATGTGAGATCAAGAAATCAGATTTGACTGAAATATCAGAATTCTTTTTTTGAGTTCCGATATGACCTACTAGTATGGACCTCACTCTATGGACCCAAAATCACAAAGGAAATACGATTTTCAGACTTGCATAGAAGTGATTCTTTCATAAAAGGTGACTGGTCAACCACCCTAAAACAAGTGTCACAGCTCTAATCTAATGGCAGGCAATGGCAGGGTAGGTGGCAGCTCCTCCATCCCATTGACTGCAAACGTAATAAGGCCGAGAACACAGATAATGAGACCTGTGCCAAAGTGGCCCTATTATTGCTCTTGTACACATCCGGCCCTTAGAGTTTGACTCTAGGCACTGTGCGTGTTTTCACTTCAAAGACATATCTCACATCCTGAGATCAAAAAACTGATTATTAATGAGTAACAGTCACATACATTATTTACAGCATTAGTAGGCTGCAAACCTGTTATAAAATAGAGCTATAAAAACAAGTCATTATCATTTTAACTATTCTATACAGAATGTTACATAGATTTTAAACGAAAGTCGCTGAATACGTTTGCTTATACGTCACTTGACCAATTACTCTAAAAATCAGTCTGGAGACTAATTAGCAGACATGCCTGCATGCCTTCATCTCAAATAAAAGGGTGGTTTCCATGATTACCTTCACAACTCTCAGTACAAAAAAATAACATCACTTAAACTGTTTAAAAGCCACAATCAATGGTACATTTAGCATGAGCAATGCACACTACTGATCGTTTCAGATGAATCGTAGTCTGAGGCCCATGGTGTGAAACTGAGATGCATACAGAAAGACAGACATCTCACCTGAGCAGCTACAGACGGACAGGAGGATGACAAGGAAGATGATGAAACAGGGATGTCAGAATGGACAGCAGCTACAGTGACAGCAGGAGTAAAGATCAACTGTAAAGAAAAATACAAAGTAAAGCTGAAGAAACAGATAAAGAATATCTTTGCAAAACAAACATAAGGACATGAAGTAACCAACGTATTCCTCAAATGTATGAATTGATTCTGCGGTGTATAAAGCAAAGATATTGCCTGCTGTGTAAACCCAAATAAGACACTCTCCTCTTCCACCTTTGTGATGAGGGTAGTTATGTGTAAGACTAGTTTAGCAGCTTTGATATTTTCAATAGAATCGTGAATTTGACTCGTCCCTTCCAACTTCAAGAATTCTGGGATATTCTTAGGACTAAACTGCTAAAAGGTGTTGCATATAGAGGTCGGATTATTGTGGATGGAACAGACAGATATCACACAACGCTGCATCGGAGACATTAACACAATATAGAACATTCCTAGGATACTGTAAGGTTTGCAAAAAGATAAAATGTCCAAAATTAGGGAAGCTTGAGAAAAGAGGAACTGACATGAAAAGAAGAAGTACATGGTAGAGATGATTTGACTGCAAATTTGAAACTTGTGCCTTGAATTTGCATTACCTACAATGGTATTATATATATATATATGCACTGAAAAAACCATAGGTTTCAGGCACGTTATAGTTAGAAATTAGCATTTAAAAAACCTTAGAAATTCACTGAAAAAACCATAGGATTTAGGGACAGTTATAGTTAGTTGGACATTTCACTCGTACAAAACCATAGAAATTCCCCCGTTATAGTTAGTTCAGCTAACTATAACTCGAGTCCCCGCAATGCACTGCTGATGACGTCACACATTACATCACTCATGACATGGTCAGTGACATCACTGATGACATCACTGATGACATCACTGATGACATCTCAAATGACATCACTGATGACATCATCCAGTGAATGTGTGTTTCTGTAAAGTTTAAATATGTTTAATATATATAGGGAAAGGCGTATTGAAGAATGAGTGGGTGTATAAGTGTCTGAATGGATGATTTAGTAGGTGCATGACTGACTCTATAAGTGAGTGATTAAACGTATCTTACTGAATGCACGGGTTAGTGACTAAACTGTGTGAATGTATGTATCCGTCTGTCTGTTGGTGTGTAAGCGGCTGCATGGGTTTGTGAATAGCTACATGAGTGTCTACATGGGTTATTGATTGGTTGTCTGAGTATCTGTATGGGTGCCTGAGTGTTTGTGTGGGTGGGGTGTGTGTGACTCTGTGCATAGATGTGTGAGTGGGTGATTCACGGGGTGCATGGTTTCAAGAGTGCATCTGTGATGGACTGTATGGGTGGGTGAGTGTGTCTATGGGTGTGTTAGTGAGTGAATGTATATCTCAGTGGTACATGTGTGAGTAACTACATATGTGAAAGGCAGTATATATGTGTGTTGGAGTATATAAATGGCTATAAGTGAGAGTGTGTGATTGTGAGAGTGTATGGATGAGTGTGTACTTGTATCAGTGATTGTATAAGAGCGTAAGAATGTGCTAGTATTTGTATGAGTAAGTGAGCTGGTGTGTGTATAACTGTATAGGTGAGTAAATGGCAGTGTGATTAATTATTTGCATGACTGACTAGGTGTGTGAGTACCACTATGGATGAGTGGCGGTGTGTGAGTGTCTATATAGGTGTATGAGTGCATATGATAGTCCTGTACTGAGTGACCGTAAGTATGAGTGACTGTACGGGTGAGTGAGTGGATGTGTGTGTAGACCTAAGAATCAGTGAGTGGGTATGTAGTTATTGGTGTTGGAGTGTCTATGGTTTTGAGAATGGCAGTCTGTAATTTAGAGTGGGTGTATCAAAGGTTATATTAGGGTGTGAGAAGATGCATCAAATTATCACATGGATGATGTCATCAGTGATGTCATCAGTGATGTCATTTGAGATGTCATCAGTGATGTCATCAGTGATGTCACTGACCATGTCATGAGTGATGTAATATGTGACGTCATCAGCAGTGCATTGTGGGCGCGAGTTATAGTTAGCTGAACTAACTATAACGGGGAATTTCTATGGTTTTGTACGAGTGAAATGTCCAACTAACTATAACTGTCCCTAAAACCTATGGTTTTTTCAGTGAATTTCTAAGGTTTTTTAAATGCTAATTTCTAACTATAACGTGCCTGAAACCTATGGTTTTTTCAGTGAATTTCAAAGGTTTTTTAAATGCTAATTTCTAACTATAACGTGCCTGAAACCTATGGTTTTTTCAGTGAATTTCAAAGGTTTTTTAAATGCTAATTTCTAACTATAACGTGTCTGAAACCTATGGTTTTTTCCAGTGAATTTCAAAGGTTTTTTAAATGCTAATCTCTAACTATAACGTGCCTGAAACCTATGGTTTTTTAAGTGAATTTCAAAGGTTTTTTAAATGCTAGTTTCTAACTATGCCTACAGAGGTAGGACATGTGAAGAAAGAAGAAAAACGCACAGAAAGAAGCAAAAGAAATGCAGAAAGAAGCAACAGAAGTCCACAAAGACGAAGAAAAGAGCAGGAAGAAGCAAGACATGTGCAGAAAGAACCAACAGAGGAGCAGAAAGAGGCCTTGTTGCAAAATCATCCTGTGCCCACAACTTTTTCAGACGGGTACTGGTGGTAACTGACTCGGACTAACCAGGCCTAGAGCCAGTGCTATGCTAAAAGACACTTAGAATACAGTGAAAACATCTACATACACTAGGGAACACTATGCGTCGGGGTACCCCTGTGATTAGCATGACCTCCTCTGTAAGGGCCTAGTACATAATAGGGCAGGGGAATTAAAACTTCCTCTTAAAACACGCCACGGGGCGCGTTTGCACAGTGGTGAAGGGAGGGGGGGGGGCCTGAGGTGACATGTGTGCAAACAAGCCCTGTGGCCGTTTTAAGTTGGGAGATTAAGTCCCCTTGAATCCTGAGGATCCCTGGGGTCCAACTAGCCCACTAGGTACGTCCAGTAAGCGCCACAGAGCTGCGTTGCACAGAGGTGAAAAAAGGGGCGTGGCCTGGACCATCTCTCTGCAACGCAGGCCTGTGGCGCTTACTGGAGGTACCTGGTGGCCTAGTCCGCGGATCCGGCGCGCATTATGCCTCACATAAGCACCATCCATGGTATCATCTGCACGTTATTTTTCCTTCACCTTTTCAAATGAACTTGAGATTTGGGCAAAACTTCCACTTCTTCTTCTTTCTTTTTCTGTCATGAAAGTTGCCAATGATGACAGAACGAGCAAACTGGTGAGTACCAACCAGTAGCTCCACGGACGATGCTTACATGAGGCACTTTTTGACTTCTCTCACACTTTTTCTTTGGTGGATGTGAGATTAATTGGGGAGGGTTGACAAACAAAAGTTTTTTAAGAATTGTTTTCTTTAAGAGAACACTTTGAGGTGGGCATGACCGGACAAATGAGCATAGTCCTACCTAGGAGTACATATTACCCGCTTGATACAAACCACAAAGAGTCATAGTGTTCTGTGTAACCAGGTCATTTGTGTATGAATTCTATGATTAGATCACCCTGCTCTACTTATTGACCTTAGGAACACGGAAGTGCAGCATGTAAGACTAAGCGCACATGAACTTTGAGATTTTGCACATTTGTTTTTAACTGTTTAATGAAATTGAGACTTATTGGGTCTTTTTAGGTCTCGCGCCTAGCGTTGCACTGGGCAGCGCGAGACATTTAGTAGGTGAAAAACGGGGATTCAGCACTGACCTAGGAATTGCACACGCTCGTGCGTGTGCGATTCCTTTTGTGCTACCCCATTGGCCTTTTCGTGTGTCTTTTTATAAAAGACTGCACGCAATTGGCCAAAGGCGGGCGCATTGCTCCGCCTATGGCCTATGGGTGTCTATTACGCGCTTGGTGCGCGTAATAGACACCAATAGGCCATGGGAGGAGCAATGCTCCTCCCATGGCCTTTTGGTGTCTATTACGCGCTTGTTTGCTTGTTACATTGGTGTCCCAGACAGCGGTAGCAGCAGGGAAGGGGCGTGTGAATCGCTGCGTCCCCGTTCAATTTATTGAAGCTGCGGGACCGACTGGTCAGGCAGAGGGAACTCAAGCTCAGCTCCGCATCAGCATAAAGTCTCAGCGCGCCCCGCTAACCGCCCCGCCACCATCCCCGCCGGCCATGTAGTGGAGAAGACAGCCTACGTCCTAATAACAATGGCGGAAACAATAATCAGGCTTGTGGCAGCGCCAGCACTGTATTCTCAGACATTTACTGCTGATTATTGTTCCGGTAATAAAGGCTGCTGCGGGCTCGCTATCCTTCCTTCTCAGGCCCCCTTTACCGAAGCTTAGCGCAGCTCAGGAGGAGGCAGGCAGCAGCTTTCACCGGAGATAAGAGGGCCTGCGCTTCAGCCCAGTGCTGCCTCCAGCAGCGCACTTCCGTGTTCCTAGGCATGTATTATGCCTCTCCCAAGCATGCAGCCTGCTTGCTGTCCCTGTTCTTCGGTTGGAGCGAGGGGGCCAGTGTCCACCCATGCTCCGGCTGCCGTTTGCACCCGCTGCAGGCAGGAGACAGTCGTTGTGTTGGAAAAAAAACAGGCACCGGTGCCTTAATACTGCCAGCCTTTACAGGCACGAGCGATGGTTATGTTTTTAACTGAAAGCATATGCCGGAGAAATAAACATGTTGCCACTTAAAGGTGCTACAGTTACCGCTCTCCACGAAGTGTTCAGCAATACATTCAGTATTTAAAAAAAGAAGAAGCTATGTGATCCTCCTCAGCCTGTAATCGTTGGCACAATTACAGGGGACTTACACACTGTTTTAACGATACTAATTGAAAAGTAAAACCTAACATCCTGAAAAAGCATTAGCGGGGCAGCTAGCAGCCCTGCCCTCCCCCAGCTCCCGAGACCCCATTCCTGACTGGGATTGGTGGGCTGGCTGCGTGAAATACACTCTGTCGTGTCACATCAACAGTTGCAGATACAGACGGGACGGGAGACCTCAGCTGTTCACCCGCGGCCGGGCGTTTTGAACTCTAACTTGCAGGTGCGGGACGGCGAAGAGCCATAGGAGCCGCCCCACATATAAAAACAAAATGATCTTTATTCTCCCTTCGTGGGATCGGATCAAGGTAGGAACTGCGCGTTTATGAAACACATCAGCTACTAATAAATGCTGCTCGCCCGTTTAGCGCTCCCCTCAAACCGGGTTGCCTCTTGGCGCAGTAAAACCTCAGCGTTACTTTTAGCGATCACAGTGCGTTCGTTTCATGTACTTAGTGTACACTATCTTTTAATCACGTTTTTTATTAGCTCAACATAGCGGTTCCGATGACTTCTTGGCGCATACTACCTAAAGCTATCCCATATTTGCAGGGAATGCGGATGCGGGAACATCGGGTAGCTCATTTGGCCCATGTGATTCCTGCTCCCTCACTCACTACAGTTTCCTGACTGAGGGAGACCCGACCAGTGAGGTGCTTTTGTACCCAATGCTTCTGTGACTTGACAAGTTCATATAATCTGCTCATTCCTCGGACCTCGACACACAGGCCCACTGTAGTCTCCAGCTTCACCCCCGCCCCCCAGTACCGTTCCTCCGTGGTCTTCAGTCATGCGTGATATGTCCCTGCCAAGAAGCCTGACAGATAGAAGGCGCTAGGCGCACTCGACAGTCTTCAGAATATTTTGTAAACATAATGTAATACACAATTCGGTCTAATTTTCTTGTAAATCATTAAACAATAAGTGAATGGCTTTACGAAAAATACATCATTTCTGCATGTTTATGTTAAGTATGTGGATTGTTAGCTCTATTTTTGAAAAGTCGCTATTTCTGCAATGTTTGGCACAAAAAACAACTTTACACATAGGCAGGGCTTTAAGTGGGCCGGGTCTCACCGGTACTGAGCACCGGCAGTTTTTTAAAGGGGGCCTCGAAACAGGTTTTTCCCCACCAGCCTGTGATTTTGTGGCTAGAATTACAATGGAAGGTCTTTGTTTTATTCATAGAAAAAGATATGTCCTTTCTGCAGTACCAGCACTTCTCAGTAGCTAAAAAGTACTAAGGGACAGTGAGTATCTGCACTTTAATAATTCCATTTCAAGCACTAGCTGTGCTTGACTGTATACGTGTTAACAGCAAATGGGGGTGCCTCTGTGCAGTACTGTACAGAGTGGAACAGTAAAATCAGTACTACCAAAAAGGGCTGCACAATCTCTAACAATAATCGAGAGTATGTCTGTGCAGTGCGTTACACTGAAGTACACTTCGCCAATAAAGGAATGTGCTGTGCAACCTGTAACAAGAATCTGCAATACCTTCTTGCATGACGTATGGGCTGTAACAATGCTCAGTACTTCAGTATTGAGCTGTACAACATTTAACGAGCATGCACAGTATGTTTGTGCGTGCCGTAACATTAAGGTATTGTGCTCCTCTACAGGGCTGCACAACCGTTTATTAGAAGGTACAGTGGTTCTCAGCATGTGACAGCAAAGTGCGGTACTTCTGAACAGGACTGCACAACCTTTTGACAAGAAAATATGGCACGTCTTTGAAAGATGAGTCAGTGGAGTAATGGCACTTCTGTATAGAATGCGTAGCCTTTATCAGGAATGTACAGTGCTTCTGTGCATGTCCTAACAGTAAAGCACGGTAATTCTAAACAGGACCGCACAACCTTTAACAGAAATGTGCAGTGCCCCTGTGTGCAGGCTTCGGCAATAACGTGCAGTACTTCTAAGCAGGACTGCACGGCCTTTAACAAGAACGTGCAGTACCCCTGTGCAAGCTTTACCAATAAGGTGCAGTACTTCTGTACAGCGCTGCCAAACCTCAACAAGAATGTACGGCACATCTCTGTAGGCGTTACAAGTACGGTACAGTACTTTTAAAGTGGACTGCACGGCCTTTAACAAGAATGTAGGGCACTTAACTGCAGGCAGGCTTTACAAGTAAGGAACAGCACTGCCAGACTTCAACAAAAATGTGCACTACCCCTGTGCAGGCTTTAAGAGTAATGTACAGTACTTCTAAACAGGACTGCACGGCCTTTCACAAGAATGCGCAGCACTTCTATACAGTAATGAATGGAATTTAAGATGAAAATTGTTCGCTCCTGCCCAACAGGTGTGAACTGAGATGCAGCACCCCTGACCCACGTGTAGCGCCCAACATAAGACATTGATTGGTGGAAGTGGATAAAAGAGGCATGACGTGGAATCAAGGCCACATAGCCTTGATAATCAGCACGGGCTGCACGCTACTGAGGAAAAGTTTGGGCACCGGCACTTATTTCACATATGCATGTTAGCTCACATGTGTTCCTGGAGGAATTTACTGGTGCTACTATGTATGTGTGTTAGGATACTACCTGCTACATCGGACTGACGTTAGTGTCCCAGCCAACATTCAACCATTCGGAGTAGTGGTGTAAAAAAAGTGCAAAGGTTTTTTTTTTATAATTGTCATAAAAGTCAGTGGAAAACGTCACCATACCCCAAAGGTTGCAGATTACAGATCTTTCCTCTACCAAAAAGGCTCTTTCCAGGGTGGAGTGAGTGTCCTGGCTCTGGTAGTAGTAGCACATACTTATCACTTTAACCATGTGCGAGCTGGGTCCACGCCCAGGGCGCTGACCTTCAGAGAGGTGCTGGAGCGCCTGTAGCAGTCTCCCTATAGCTTAGGTAAAAAAATGTGTGTTTAGATACTTTTTTCTGAAGGTTGGTGGCGCTCTTGTCTGCTTTTTAAGTCGAGCCTGGGCAGCGCATGCGCTGCTCTGAGAGGCATGCTGTATTCGAATATGGACTTGAAGCTCCACCCACTCTCCGCCCATATTTTTAATTGACTTGTATCATTGTCCTATGTAAATGCTGGCTTCTGATTCGTTAATAGGCTTGTTAGTCCCTCCTTAGTGCTGCCTTGTCTTCATTTGTAACCTTCCATGAGGACTGGCCCTTTTACTTCAGTTGTTACATGATATGTCTTATTTAGTCTGTAAGCACTATTTTCTTTAATGAGTTTCTCCTACTGCAGGCACGACATGCTTTCCTGCAACATTCAGCCCGCCATGCGCGCTTTCACTTTCCAAGCAGCCCGGGACAATGGCAGCCGCTTCTTTGAAATTAAATAGTTCTCGCATTTACAATAGTTTGAGCTATTGGCATCGTAAATGACAGTACCTTTTATTTATGTGTTAATTATCAAAACAGATAAATAAAAGGCATTTACATTTACAATGCCAATAGCTTAAACTCTCGCAAATGCGAGACCTATTGCATTGCAAATGCTTGTTTAAGTTTGTGAGCATTGCTACCCTTCTATTTCCTTAGTTCCTTACAAGTGGTGCAATTTTGGATAGTGCATGCTCTACTCTTAGCTAGGCTATGATTAGTCCATCTTAAGGACTTACGCTTTGCGACTTTGCACCTTGGTTGGGGTTTGTTTTAGCTGTTTAATGAAATTGTGCTGAATGGGACCTTTTTAACTCTGTAAGCAACTCTTACTGTTTTGTTTCTTCTGCTCTCCGTTCCTTCTTTGCTTAAGCACACGTTTGACATTTTTAAGCTAATTTCCTAGTATAATTTAGATGTAACTTTCCTGACAGAAACATGGATCAATGATTCCTCTAATCCAGACGTACCTTTTACTACACCATCTGGCTTTTCAATATTGCACAACAATAGACAAGAGAAGAGGGTAAGCCCTTCCCATTATTTATTGCTCGCCACTACAATTTACCACCTTTAAATTAAATAATCTGGAAGTCACCTAAGGGCTAGGCTTGGACATTAAACTCTTTCACAATTTCTCCTTCTCAGGTGCTCATTTATTGGCCTCCAGGCTATTCTCCAGAATATGCTGCCTCTCTTGTAGATCTAGTTGTTCCACTCTGTGTGCAATACTTCAACTTTACGGTATTAGATGACTTCAACCTATATATTGTTTAGGGGTGGGCAATAAATTCTGCTCCGCCAGCGGAGTTGATGGTATTTTGGCCACACTACGTTACGCTTGTAACACAGAGTTCTGGCAAAATTCCGCCAACCGTCGTATGGTGGAGTTTATTTTTCTCACGCGTGTATCGCCAACAGTAAGTTTGCAAGCAAGATTTGGCTGCCCTAGCATGATTTTCAGTCGCTAGGAGAGCACCCGGCGAGATTTCTGCAACGTGGGTGGTTGTAACCATTCAAGATCAGAAAGCTGCAGCTCGAGTAGAAAATCTACTAGAGCAGCAACAAATTCAACTTGAGAAGCAGCGCCTTCTTGCACGCTGCATGGTGCCGTTCATGCTGATTTTTCAGTGTGGAACAAGCTCTTGGCGCTAAAAATCACTGCAAGCAGTGCGACGTACCTATTTACGCCCATTTGCGGAATCTCATGAAGATTTCATGTAACTCTATGGAATTCCGCAGAGCGAAACTCCACGAGTTCTGCCTACCCTTAAGACTGATGAGAATAATTACTCACATGTACAGTCACTGATTGATGCTCTCTCTGCTACGAATATCTCTCAGCTACTCATATGGGAGGAAACAAAACATTTTTTCCAACTTGCAGCCCCCATCAGTAAGGTCCCAGTTACCATTTGCATGGTCTGATCACTCCCTTATTCCATTTACTTATCATGATTTCAAGAGACCTCCTATTTCCAATACTCAGTCTAAATCGTGACATGGGGAAGGATTAACTTGGACAATCTCACATAGATTTTGGTGGCTTTTATTCCATCCTGAATGTCCAAAGATCTTGATCAGCTAAATCACTGGATTTCCACCATCACTGATCATCTGGTTTCCCTTTAAAATTACACATTCTCCACTTCAAACTTGCTTGTCTCCATGTTTTTTGACAGCACTTGCAGCAGAACAACATAAATGTAAAATCCTTGAAAAAAGAGTATTTACGCTCCATTGGACAAATGTTTATAAAGCAGTATTAACAGGGTATCACAAATTAATTAAAAAAGCATAATCAGATTTCTATTCTCAGAAAATTAAGTCATCAAGCAATGCCCCTCAAGATATTTTTCATAGTTAAATCATTTTTCTCTCCACAGGCCTGCAACACAGCCATTATTCCATCTCTGGATTTCTTCTTTCAGGAGAAAATTGAAAAAAACCTATCAAGAATTTACTGATACTATGAGTAGTCCCATTTTCTGGTACAGTCCGTTACATTCTATTTCTGTGTCAGGCAATTCTCTATCAGGGTTTAATAACATCACGCTAAAGGAGTCGGAGAAAGCGATTCTTTATTGAAGTTCTAGCTCTCCCACTAATCGCTGCCTCTCTCCCTTTATGGCATTTAGACCATAAATCCTGTTCAGAATCTGTTATTTAATCAGTCTCTGTGAGACATTGGGTTGTTGGTTGACTGGAGTGTGAGCCCTGGTCAAGCAACAGCCAAAATCCCTTGCAGGGTGAATCACAAAAAGTCACTAAATTATCATGTGCTTAACCATTGGTAGCCTGGCACCAAAAGCAGAAAGGCTTAACTTAGAAGAAATGTGTAAAGTATTTATGCAGCACACAAACGGGAATAAAGTGAAAACACAACACAAGCAAAACCCCAAATCAGTTTAGAAAAATAGGGTACATTTTAATACATTATTTGACACTAAAAGGACAACATTTCAATCAGTAGAGCCGGGGTTATGAATTTTTAACGTTTTTTGTGAAATCTAGCACCAAAAAGATCAAAGAGCCAACCGCAGACATCTGGTCGTGCAAGACCGGGTCAAAGTTGAAAGTTAAGGCCTACCGTAATGGAGTGTGGTTTGCATAAAAGAAGTGGATTGGGCCCGGTCATCCCTTACCTTCGGACTTAGAAAACTTCTTGAAGAAAAATGACTGAGAATGTAGAAGTTCAGCGGGACAAGGCTGCAGGAGTGTCCTAGGAGGAAGCATCGTCATCGGATGGCCGTGGAGCAAAGCCGCAGTGAAGATTTTTACCTTCAGACTTAGTCACTGAAATGGAAGTATCTAGCGGGATGAGGCAGAGGGCTGTAGCCGAAGACAGTTTCACGGGGTCGAAAACACTTTGGCGAAGGGCCACTGAAACGGATTTGCTGCTGCAGGGAAGAACGTATCAGGAGAAGCCGCAAAGTCAATACAGCCAGCAATGCACCTCGGGCGGATAGGCAAGTAGGTTGGTCCTGGTCTTCTTTTGGTTCTCAAAGCACTTTTTAGCCAAATGTGTATACGTCCTCAGTTTTGGAAATTGGCCATCTGGGCACCTTTAGCAACACAACCAAGGGTCCAGGACTGGTAGGATACCTCTTGGGGTATCAGGACTCACTCAGGCTGGGTCCAGGTGCGGGTTGAGGATGGTGGGACACTATTATGTCCCAGTGGCTCTGAATGAAAAACCAACATCTAGTGCTTGGAATCACTTCTGGTAGTCCTGGGTACAGGTGAAGTTGCAGGGCTTAACAGCAGGGCTGGTCGTTGAGCGTTCAAGACAGGCTTCAGGCAGCAAAGCAGCCCTTCCAGCTACAACAGCAGCCTGGCAGAGAGCACAGCAGGTCACAGCATCAGACAGTCAACTGAGAGTCCTTCCGGAAGTCCAGTAGTGAACAAAAGATTTATTTTTTATATGAATCACTTAGAACAAGCACTGACTGACCCATGTTTGGATGTTCCCAAAGTGGGTGGTCGTTCAATTCCGGCTCTGCTTTATGAGGTTGACACAGTTTTAATTGCTCGGATGGCCAAGGGATTACAAAGACTTCTCATCCTTTTTATTGATTTTATGAACAGCCTTGACCTCTCCACCAATTTTTCGATATCACACGTGATGAAGGTTGGCCCGCCTAAAACGAAAACTATGATATTTATAGTAGTTGGACACCATATCAGTCAGGTGGATGAGTTTAGATATCTAGGGGTTCAGCTGGATTCTGGCCTTAATTGGCATCCACTTATAACTCATAATGTGATGTCCTTTAACAGTGCTATGTTTAGCATAGGTGACTTGTCACATCGGCTTGGGCGCACCCACATAAAATCTGTCCTGGAAATTTTCAAAGCTAAGTGCATCCCAATAGCCAGTTACGGCAGTGGAATATGGGGTTATGGCCATGTCGCCCCAATTCAAATAGCTGAAAATAAATCCTAAGGGGCCTTTTGGGAGTCCCACAAAGTGTACCCTATGAAACTGTACATGAAGATTTGGGATTAGGTTATATTACTAACTAGCTTCGACTCTGTCCTCTAAAACTCTGGCTTTCAATTTGGAAAAAGGAGGAACTTGGTCTCAATAGATTAATTATACAAGACTGTCTGAACATGGATAAGCCTCCTTGATCCCGTGGTTGGCTTATATCTCCCATAACATGACATCTTTAGGGAGGCCTGACCTATACGCCAATCCAGCAGCATAGTTACATCTGACCACAGCTGGGTTGCTCAAGCGTTTAAGGACAAGATGGCAGCAGATCGCGAGGACACCGCATTACCAAAACACTCGGTGCGACATGCCATATTAGTGAAAACCGTGAGCGATCTGGAACCCTACCTGACCTGGAACTTGTCCCGCCACCAGCGATGTTTATGGATATATTTCAGGTTAAATCTATTCCTGCGATTAGTTCCTTTTATTCACAGTTGTTTTAAGGACTCGAAGTTGCCCCTATGTGATTGAGACAATGTTTCAGTTAATGACACATTACATATTGTCATGATTTGTGCGAAATTTAATTACCTGCGACTCAGGTTTTTACGACCACTTTTAAAGCCCATTAATTTTACTCAAGTTAGGCCTGCATTATTGCATTTACAGTTTTTAAATCCACCTACAGTGTGTTTTTTTCTTTTACGTTATCTTTCCGGGGTCTTAAGGCAAGCGTAAAATTATGATGTTGATCTTTGTTCTCTGTTCTAAACTGATCAGTCTTTTATGATTTTATTTTTAAAATCAAATTAAAGAATATATTAATTGATTGAACAAAAGAGTGGGTCTGAAGGTCCTATTTTTATACCATGGTGTCCTTCTCCTGGAAGGTGTGAGAAGCTTCTGAAAAAGTTCATTGGAGTGCCTGGAATTTCCTGACTCCCCTACCTTAGCTCCAAGCTGACTGCAGTGACAGATAGTTTGGGAGGAGACAGGACACAGCCTATTCAGGTGTAAGTGGGGCTGTGCTCAGCTCCGCGCTCCCATCCTGCAAGTGAGGGCCCATTGAGGCACACCTAATCCCTCTATTGTGTGACTGTCTGTGAGGAAGTCAGAAAGTATGGCAGCTAAACCCATTCACGTGGCCCAAGACAGGTTGCAGACATAAAGGGCTAAGGAAAATGCCAACTTTCTAAAAGTAGTAAAGACAACAAGATGATGGACGGAGTGCTGAAACTTTTTAACCACTCACCCCCAGTCAAGAGATTTTGGTTTAACCCATCGTTCTTTTGCTCTCTATGCCACCCCCGTTTGGACACAGAGGTATGCAAATCCGTCTTGACCCTGCTCCTCATGGGAACAGTCCAGCCCGAACTGCCAGGCCAGGCCCTCCCTTGACCGGAAACAAGCATCCTGGGACCAGTTTCAGTGTGATCACCCCTCATCAGCTAGGCCAGCTTGAGTCCAGTGGCACAGCGAGAAAGGGACCCACGTCTGGGCATATCCTTGGCCACTTACGGCAAACATAGTAAAGACAACAAGATGATGGACGCAGTGGTGAAACTTTTTAACCACTCAACCCCAGTCAACAGCTCTGGATTTCATCCATTGTTCTTTTGCTCACTATGCCACCCCAGTTCTCTTGACTGGGGGTGAATGTTTGATTCATTCAATATTCCACCCATCATTTGCTGCCGCAGCACTTTTTGCCCTAAGTGGGATGGGTATCCCCAGATGTGGGTCCCCTGCTCGCTGTGCCACTTGATTCAAACTAGCCTGGCTGATGAGGGGTGATACCCTGAAACCAGTCCCGGGATGTTGTTTCCGGTCTAGGGAAGACCTGGCTTGGCAGTTCCAGCTGGACTGTTCCCATGAGGAGCAGGGTCAAGACTAATTTGCATATGGCTGGGTCCAAACTGGGGTGGTGTAGTGAGCAAAAGAACGATGCACTTAACCTAGATCTTTTGACTGGGGGTGAATATTTGATTTATTCACCATTCCGTCGATCATTTGTAGCCGCAACAACTTTTCTAAAAGTGGCCTTTTTCAGAAATTGCAATGAAAAATCCAACTTTATCATTAATGAGGGTTAATCATTACAATTCCACAGGTAGCAAACTTAATATATATAACTCCTTTCAATTAGGAATTACAGCGTATTAAATGTAATAAGGAATTCCCAAAGTTATCCTCTGGGAGGGGTAGGCCTCACAGTAGTGAAAAATGATTTAGTGAGTTTTTCACTACTAAGACATGCAAAACGTAAAAGTGCATGTCCAACCTTTTAATTATACAGCACCCTGCCATATGGGCTACCTAGGGCCTACCTTAAGGGTGACATATGTAAAACAAAAAGGGGGTGGGGGGGTTTAAGACTTGGCACGGGGGTTTAAATGCCAAGTCGACATGGCAGTGTGATACTGCATTCAGGCTGCAACGGAGGCCTGGAACAAGTTTTAGAGTGCTACTTGGGTAGGTGGCCCAATAAGTGCTGCAGGCCTACAGGAAGCATTTAATTTACCCTGGGTATATAGTATACCACCCTACAAGAGACTTACAAGTAAATTAAATATGCCAATTGGGTATAACCTAATTGTACCATGTTTTGGGCAAGAACACAAGCACTTTGCACCCTTTACCACTGCTAACCAGTGCTAGAGTCCTAAGGCCAACAAAAAATGAATTCAGCAAAAAGTGGGAGGAGGTAGGCAAAACGTTTGGTGGTGACACTGCAGAGAGGGCTAGGTCTAACAGTTTCTTGATACTGCCACAGTTTCTAACATATGGCAACATGCTCATATGGTTCTGCTATTTAAAACAATCTACAGCGGATCCCTCGATTTTATTGAATTACAGGCCTACGTCCCTTCTGAGTAACATGACCTTCTCCATTCTTCTCAATCTCGAATTAGGCCCTGACACATCACTGAATCACCTCTTCTAGAGGTATTGGAATTCATCAAGATCAGTTTGGACCAGGGGCAGTGCGCCCCCTTGATATTACCAACCTGTCTGTGGTGTCTGATGCTGTGTCTCATACAATCCTTCTTCCACGCTTAGCAGACGTCGGGTCTATGGCCTTGCCTTGAGATGGTTGCAGTAGTTTCATGATGTCAAATATCAGACGGAATCGCTTCCCCTTTTCTTGTCTTCTACTATAATACTCAAATCACTTAAATATGGTGGTTCTGTAGGGTTTGCCCCTTAGCCCTGCCTTGTTTAATGTGTATATTGCGCACTAACATTTATCGTCCAGTTATTTGGTATCAATGTCATCTCATATGCTGATGATAGCAGCTTATTTTCTCTATCAAAAAGAACTCTTATGACCCAATAGTCTTTCAAAGCTTGTCTAACCAAAGTCACTGACTGGATGAAAATTGTTGCCTCAAACTCAATTATGATAAGTGACAAATTTTGATCTTTGGAGGAACTCATGATATCTGGTCTAATAAATGGTGGGCGACTGAATTAGGAGTAAAACTTTCAGAAACGGCGTCAGATAGAAATCTGAGAGTCAAATTTGAGTCAGGCTTCTCCTTTCATTCTTAAATTCTGGCAGTCACTGCAACGTGCTTTTCTTTCTTACAATCTTTTAAAAAGACGTTGGAGATTCTCCTGGTGGACACCCATAAAATCATTGTTCATGAGCTTTTTACAGGCAGTTTAGACAATGCTAATGCTTATCGTGGCTTACCTCATTGTTTAATTGATCGTCTCCAGCTCATGCAAATTGTGGTGGTCAGGCTCATTCTGAAAATTCATAGTTAGCAGGCTATTTTTCAATATCTTAAAAGGCTTTATTGTCTCACAGTGTCAGAAAGAATTCCCTTTAAACCACTGGTTATGGCACGCTGAGCATTTTTATAAAGACAGGTCCTAAATACCTTTTCCTGAGATTTACCCATTATTGTTCTTCTAGGTCCATTAGATCTTCCAACGCAGGCTCTTCTGCTAAAGCTCCCCTAGTTCTGGCTAGCTGTGAAACAAGGTCACTCTTTACTTTTCTTCAGCCAAGTCATGGAAAGATCTGTCATTCTTATTTTGCTCTAGTTCTAATGAAGTCAATTTTAGAAAACAGTTGGAGGCGTGGTCATTTAATTTAGCATAATATTGGGGAGAGATTTGTTTTTTTCTTAGATAAGCACAGGGACGTCCTGACTTGGGTAGCTGATGCACTTTATAAAATATGTCTTCCACTCACAAATATAAACATGTTATTTATTTTAGAAATAAATCATAAAAAAATTATTTTAATTTAAGTTACTATACTTAAAATAATTAAATATTTAATTATAAATTAAGTTAATAGTGCTGTAGCAATTTTTTATTTTGTTCTACATTTAAAATAAATATATTACATTTATTTTGATTAATATTTAACATAAGAATGTTTTGTTCTACATTTAAAATAATAAATATTACATTTAAATTTATAAATATTTAACATAAGAATGTTCTTAGTAATTTTGTCTTTAAGTATAACAAACTTTTTAACTTTCCTCCATACCTTAGCATAAGGTGGTCTCAGGACCGGTGCCAGAGATATCCACCTGCCTGTGAAAAGTTACAAGTACTAACTTTCCATTCGTAAGTTAGGCTCCAGGGTGTGGAGACATGTAAACTTATATTTTGTAGTGAATTTACATTTATAAATGGTGAATAACCAAAAACAGTAAATGTACTACAAAGTGTAAACGTACACATGTAGATTTACTCACATGTAAGTTTATCCTTGTAAATAGGACCCTGTGTGTTCACAAGCCGCAAATCTATAAAACTTGCCTGTATTAGTATGATTACATTAAGCCTGATATGTGATCAGCAGCTAACAAAAACATACTTTTCTTTCATGATTTCCATAGGCATTTTGATATAAGCTTTAAAAGCAAAGTTAAAACTGCAGAGTGCTGCACAACATCTGGTAGCATATAACAGTAAAAACCAGTCTAAACATTTTGAATGGAAACAGAAGCCTGTGATCCTTACCATTTGTGCTCGAAGATACATTTGTGCTTGGCTTGCAGTCAAGGTAGGAGAGGTACTCCCTAGCAACATTGTCTGTTGAGTAATGCTGCTACTGGATGTGCTGGAGACTTGCGAGCGGCTTATTAACTGTGCAGGTGTAGGAGACGTGGACAAATTCATCTAAGAATGAGAAAATATTCTATCAACATAACCTTCATTCTGCACATTAATCATTATGAAATAAAGAAAACATAACACTTCCGACCAGCTTCAAAAGGATCCTGGTGGGAGAAGGGGTGATGTAGGCAAAGTAAAAGCTAACAGACCTGGGATCTTAATAAGAGATGGTGAGAAGTGGCAGGGTCAGGACTCACCCAGCTATGAAAGTTAGTCCTGAAGTTAGTGAATCCTTCTAGAATCATTCTGAGTATATATATATTCTTGTAATGGACTGCCAATATCTTGATTTGGCTATTTGGTAGCTGTTCTGGCTTTATGGAACCCAGTCAAATAGAGAGACGTAGCATATATATATACTAATCTAGAGAACCACAAGACTCACTTCAAGCATCTCATTAACAGCATACTAAAAAAGACTGAACTTCGGAGAAAGGACTCATGTTTAACAGCTTTGAGATGAGTCCTTGTGCGACTACAAAAGAATCCTACCTAGCCTTAGTAGATTTTTGGGAAGGAATGAATGAAGAACAGATCTTACAAGTAATAATCCTACAGCACAATGTAGGGCTAAGCCACTCTTCAGATGATAAAGAAAGTAGTGCCCTAGGGAAACAGACTCAAAATAATAAAATAGTAAAATGCTGCTAAAAGCTTAATTTACTAGTGGAGGGCCAGATAGACTTTGCAAATTTTACCTGAATACTGTTACTGAAAATCAGGAGAGGAAGGAACCAACAGTGAGATGTCTCCTGAATGATAATGACCTACTTTGTGGAATAACTATGAATCCAAAGACACAAGATCAAGACCTGAGAAGGATCAATCTATCTGGGAGACGCTGCATCATTATGCTTATGCTTTGGACCATTTGGCTTGACATTTACCTATCTGGACTTCTGAGATTACTTCTCCCAGTCTCTCTTGTGTGGTAGTTCTCTGAATTGGATCTAGTGATGGGTGGGAAACCACTGCTGAGTTCAGTAGCCATCTCTCCTGAAAAGTGGTGTCCTGATCGGGTATCCTCTTAAGAGATAGAAAGGGCATGCTTTGGGAGCTGCGATAAGGCCGCAAATGGATTTTTGAAGGGCAAGGGAATCTTCATGACTGTGTTCCATGGTAAATTACATCATAAGGGCACTTGATTAGGATCCATGGTGGAGCCACAGACAGTGTTAGGGCCTTTGAAAAGGAATGACTTCCTCCAACAAACTTAACTCATTGAATCACAAAAGAAATTTGTTCATAGGAACACTGGGTAGAAAAGAGATGGACAGATAAAACAGTGTGTTACTTCAATGGTGTGTACGTGTTCATTGTAGCCATACCATCAAATACCCACCCTACCAAACTCCATTTCTCTTTGTTCCTTTTTTATTTCCAAGATCAGTATTTTATCTTTAAGGCATTTATTTTCTTTGTTTTTTTGTGATTACTTGAGCATTTGAGCAAGAGCCACCCTTTCACCATGCTTTATTGATCACCCCTACAAGCTCAGTTTTCCTTTAAAAACTGCCACTGTGTAAAACGTGAATGCTGTCATTTTGCTAGACTCCCCTAACAGATAAGGATGAAATTATGTTTGCACAACATTGAAGCAATAATGGAAAAGAAATTATTGCAGTAACCATAAACCCCTAAGTAACCTCTTCTTTTTCCCATAGCACAGTAATCTGCAGACTGCAAAATAATCAATACAGAATGACATTTAAAATACAGCTATAAGTACATTAATCAATACATATCTAGGCCCTTAAACCCAGCCCTCTCCCACTTAACATTATTAAAATTGAACTACCTATTATTGCAGGTAGAGAGCATTGAGTATCTTTTTTGCTTCTACAGGCCTTGGAATGAACCAAAGTCGGCTGCGCACTAGTAATTCTGAAGACACCTCTTTCCCATATACAGCTTCAATGAGAACTATTACCAGCAGGGAACAAGAGATTGATTAGCAACCCATGTCTTTCAAATCATCAAAAAGTATTTTATATGAGTTAGTTCTTCTCCTAACGTCCACATTTGCATCTGCCAAATTTCTTACATCTCGTAATCAACTGTCCACCATTGGGATCTTGCCGACCTTCCATGTAATTCTTCTGGTCAGCACAAATATCAGAGACAAGTGGACTTGTGTTTCGTACTGTCTGATTTGGACCTAAAGATAGGCCCCAACAGACCTTCTTTTGTCATTTCTTGGTCATTTTGCCCAGCAGACACAATGATGGGGTGACACCACTTCAGCAGGCTTGTATGTGTAGGCAAATCCACATGATAAAAAAAGAAAACAAAGACAATGGGTAGCTCTGTGTGTCATAGTGGTGGCCACGTAATCAAATGGATTCTCTTTCGGGTCTCTGAGAGTCTGGTTAGATCACAGCACTTTTCGTGCCCCACCACCACACCCCCAAGCCACAATGACAGAAAAGGTGCCAAGAACAAAAAAGCCTCAAATTAATATGGTGTCACCCTAGTGGTGATGGAAGCCATATAGCGGGTGCAGGAAAGGACAACTGGAGTGGGTCCTCTATGGTCGAAGAAGGCAACAATGAATATGAGAAATGGCCACCTGGATCAATTGGAAACTGGGACAGGTCACGACTGACTTGGGAAAAAGAGACACAGCCGATGAGAGTACTTGGATCAGACGCAGCTCTCAGCACCCAAATGCCTTATGGAGGAGGTATCAACTGATTCATACAGCACTTGAGTGCTGCAGAAGGCCTGCAGGGACCCACTGAAATCCATTAGGCAGCTATTAGGGAAGTTGGCCTGGAGGACTATGAAGATGTGCTCGAAGTTATGCTCCACCTGTACCCCACTGTAGATTAGCAAAAGTACAGGAGGAGGACAGGCAACAGTTGGGAACAACATGCTGGCAGATCAGAGATAAGTGCACCTGCAGAGAGCGGGACAGAGATCTTGGGGGACCTAGAAACCTAGTCTCTCTTCAGCTACCGGGAACACTGGCGGATTTGTTCACATCTGGAAATGATGGCAGGGGAATAAGCAGTGACAGATCTTTCACAAAGAATTTCTAGAGAACTTCACACTGCCCTTCTTGATGAGGGCAGAGAATTGCCTGAGGTCCCGACAGTAACCGATCGAGGTGCTGGTCCTAGCAGATGTGCTAAGAATATGCCTATGGAAAGACACAGTCACTCTGCAACACAGCAGAAACAGGCTTGCAGGGTCCATCTCAGTGGAAACAGGGCTCATTAGCTTTAGAGCCACAACAGTGACTAGGTGGTCTGGAGGCTCTGTGGCTGCTCAACAGGAAAACATCAAGACAGTGCTTAGGAGAAACTGACAGTGTCAAGATAGGTTCTCTCTAAGGTGAGCGCTGGGGCACCCATTTAGCCTCTTCTTTTAGGCCACCCACACAGTAGCGGAGAGCAATTATCACCTTCCCATTATAACTTTCAGTGGATAGATGGACTATTAACATATCTCCAGTTGGATGCTGCTTCAAGGGCTTTAGAACTTGCTCCAGTATCGGACTGAACTATGGGGAACTAAGGCAGTGTCTGTTGGGCTGGTCTGACAGGCCAGTGTGTGACCCAGTTTTTTAGCACTTTGTGGGACAAAATTATCCCCAAATGGGCTGTTTTTTAATGCCGAATTCCCTGATATTACCAAAAGCATTGCCTGCAGTAAACACAAACTCATGCAGACTCCCATACCTTGCAAAATATCCATACAGCGTGTCTTTAAAAGTTCAAAACTAGCCTGATTTGCAAATGTGGGTGACCTTTTTAGTTATCTGGTTTGCTAATGTGAACCACTTTTATTTTGGTGTCCGGGTCTATTTTTTTGTCCCAGTCTGACCCTGGCCTGCTCCTCTCTCGACTCACTGCATGTGATAACATTTATCCTATCAGCAATCACAAGACCATGACTTCATGACCTTGCTATTGTTCTCACCTCTTGCCACCCAGCACCAATGCAAAAAAATGATGGGCATTGTAAACAAGTGCGACACTCCCTTTCATCATTTACAAAAGAGCCAGGTCTTGCAGAAGCAAACTCTGAAGTTTTAGACCCACTGCCAATTACAGCACAGTTGGCAGTGTAATAAAGTGCTTTCTCTGTGATGCTGACAGACAGCACTGTTAACTTTCCCAGTTCCAGACATAAGTAGCTCCTACAGGTCTGTTTTTTTCTTTGCACTCCAAAATCTATAGTCCTGTTGAAGCCATTTAAGTCTGGACTACAAGTCTAATAACGTAATTTTTTTTTGGGGGGAGTTTTATATAGCGCTGGCTAGACCCGGAGGTATCAGAGCGCTTTACATAAGTGAGAACGTGAATAGTTGCACAGTTAACATAAAAATAGATACAAACATCAATGTCCAACATTTGAGAAGTGCAGCGGAGCAAGGGATAAACACAGGCAAACGCAGCAAGGAGCAGAGGGGGATCGGGAGCCAGGCAGAAGGCAGTAGGAATAAGATTCAAGTCCAGCAGACCGGCACCCACCAGGGCACGCCCGGGGCCAGTCCATCCCACCGGGCCCGAAGCAAAGACAGACCAATATGAGTTTGGTGTAAAAACCCACAGGAGGGTTGTGGAGGCGGCACAGCAACGCAGCGGGACGGTTTCGCTCACCGAGCCAAAGACAAGCAGACCACCGAGAGGCCATCAGATGAGATGAAAATGGCTGCCTCGAACCCACCATCTCCACCGACAGGAAGCAGACAAACGGCGATGGGGGAGCAAGAGTGAGTTTTTGCGGTCCGGCGCTAGGCAAAGACCAAGCCGCCGAAAACAACACCCAGGAAGAGGCAGGCTGCAAGCGGTGACTCCCGTCGAAAAACCTCCCACCTCCAGGATGGAGGACTCCGTCAGTGATCGCCAGTCCCAAAAAAACATCGGCCATTCAAAAGTAAGGAGGAGACCCCTAAGACCCCAAACGACTCACCCGTGGAGGAAAAGCTGTCCCGACTCCTGGACCGCAAGAGGGGCCGCCAGGGGGGTGAGAGGGCTGAAGACTGGAACCCAATGCTCTCTCCCCACTCCGACCGGGGGAAATCATCTTGGGAACCATGGCAGCCGCGGCGGGAAAACGTGAAGGGCCGCCGTCTGGAAGGAAATCCAAGTGAATAATTGCCAGTGAGAAGAAGTCGTGGCGGGATGCTGAGCGATAGTGGCCGAGACCAGAAGGTAGGTGATAGCCAAGGGATTATAACCCAAAGGGTGATCCCGAGCCCGTCTCCTCTCAGCTGCAATTGAGCAGCTCAACCGGACAATCGGCCATTATACTGGGAATCCGCTGGCTGAGTTAGTTCTTGTTGTTGTGGAAGGCTGCCTCAATTTCGGCGATCGCATCGTCCTGGAGAATCTCAGCAAAATAATAGCCTTCAAATCCCCGGGGTGGAGGAGGATCAAAGGGGGGCATATTCCAGGATTTTTGCCAAAAGGCGATCCCTCGCCCGGGAGCTCCCGGACGGAGCTACTTATTCATCGGTAAATAAAAGCCATAACTTAATTAGCTACTCAGGCATGGAACTGTGAAACTTGAGATATGGTCTGGTTTGACAGCACAGCTGCTGCCAGACAATTATTTCAGCATCACTAGAGAGGAGCTTTGGCTCCGCCTACATGTTTGGAGCCAGGGTTACATGTTTTGATTGGGCAGATCTGTGCTTCCACAAAGAAATCCTAGCCCTCCAAACAGCTTTGATTATTTTGTTTATTTATCCAGTCACCTGAGCTTGAACTTTCAGGAGCACACACAAGACATTGTAAAGCTTTTAAATTATCTTAGATAACTAGATAATTTATGGTGCTTTTCTATGGCAGCAGCATGGATTGGGAGGAGGGTAGTCATTCACCTACCTGGATTTTTAGGTCTCGCTTCACAGTACAACTGTCAATTTAACTTACACAAATATTATTCTATAGTTCTTTGCTTTCACACAAATGTATATCCATTCCCATGCTATCTACTCATAATGCTTCATGTTACCATACAGCATTCCTTGAAAGCCAGGCCTATTGGCATTGTCAATGCTTGTTTTGTTAAAACAACAAAAAAGCACAATATCTCCAACAAACTGACCAACAAACAAATAAAAAAACCTCATAAAACCAATAAGATAAATAAAAGAACTGCAGGTTCATAGCTGTGAGTTTGCCAAATGTCAGGACGGCGTCTTTCATCCCATCAAGGGCTTTCAGCCAGCCGCATTAAGTATGACGTGTGACCTGCAAATTCATTTTTCCAGCCATACATATGGGATTACAAATCCCAGCATGCTTACTTCAATTGGATGACATAACACTGGATGCCAGTTTTTCTTATGGCACGTTTTCCTCCCGACATGTACATCGCTCACAGCTATGGAAGTTAAGAGGGCACAACCGTCTTTTTCCCGTCCTCCAACAAAAAAGAAAGTGTTGCAAAGACAATTGTTTTGGAATGTGACTGGTGAAAATATTTTCATAAGCTCCAACAACAACATAGAGCATGTGAAATTTAGCCAGCAACACTGCAGGTTTCCCTACAAACATAGTTGTAGCTGACCAGCAACTTGCGCAGTGTTCCTTCACACGCACAGTACGGGTAAATTCGGTGCAAGGGTTTCTTGCAGTATACAATGTTCAAGATAGGTAGTACATGGTAAGAAGCAATAAGTGTCTCATACAGAATGCGTTTAACATATAAAGCTGCCATACAAGCTTCACTCACAATCACAACAAGCTCAACCTGGGTAACAGCATGTACGAAAGCAGCAGTGCTTCATTGCTTGTGTGTCTGTGTACGAGCTCACTAGTGAAGGTTGTCACTGTCTAAAATGTGCTCTTTTATCTGCTTCAGCAGTATTTTGTACTCCTGCTACTTTGTTTGAAAGAAAGCCAGTCATTCAGAGAAAGGAAGACTCCATACTGGTGAGTTTAAAACACAGAATCTTGCACTCTAAAAAAATATATGCCTAATTTATTCAGTGCATACTATGTAAGTTTAAAAATGTGCCCACAGTGTCAGGCAAGGTCTTTCATCGTCCAAATTGTACAACTGGGTCCCTGATAGAAGTAGGAGAGGAGATACTTCAACTATACTATCAGTTTATACTAATGATCTTGGCAAGGCCTCTTCAGCCTCTCACGAGCCCCACACCGGCCAACCGCATTTAGACATGATAGCTCACTCACCTCGATCACTCACTTAGTGGCTCTTCAATACTCTTGCACACAGTGCAGAAAAGTGTGTCTGAAAATAAAATGTTCCTGCACACAGAAAAAAATAATTAGAGGGAACATTAGTGCCAAGGAAACTCTGCCCAAATGCACCCTATCATGACCTGCTGAATTGGTGCTCACAGCCTCTGGGAGAGCCTAGCAATCCATGTGACGTGCATACGTGTGGAAAATAGAATTTTAAAAAAAGGGAGCTCCAGAAGCCGACAACCTCACAAAGTGGCTGAACATCAAAGGAGAGCACCTCTCTTCCAGCATACCTTCCAAGGAAGATTTCTAGCAACTTCCTGAGAAGGATAGATTGTGCAAGTGAGGGAGGGTACTCAGGCGCACCAGTGCAGGACCAGACTGAGGAGCCAAAAGCAGCCCTAACAAAAAAGTCCAGAACAGCCCAACTCCCTTCATTGCCTCACACTAAGTCTCTCTTTCCATACATTCATACTTTCTCTTTCCTTCTCTCCTCCTTCTCTCTTGTTGTCTCTCTTGAAGCTCCAGTGCCTGCTGCAATTAGCCTCAGGCAGTTGGGGAATGTCACCAGGAGAGGCCCTGGGCTTTCAAGCCCAGTCTCCAAGGGCTCCAGCCCACCAGTGAAATGCCCAGTCCAGCCATGCACCAGCAACAGATCACTTTTAACTTTATGTCACATTAAGTAGAGGGAATAAATGGGAGGAGGTTAAAGGAAGAAAATGCCCCGCAGTAGAAGCCAATATCAAAATGAATGGGGTAGGTGGTTCTTCACAATGTAAGGGGATGGACAAAGAGTCTCAAGGCCTTCCAGGAGAGGCATGTAGCCCAAGTATATGACAATTACACATATTCTAAACCATTGGATGGTAGAACCAGTGGTTGAGGGAGTTTAACAGGAGAGAAAACAAAAAAGGAATGCCATAATTATTCTGGGTCTTCTAGGCCAGAATGCTGGAGGGCATCCTCATTCTAACATCAAACTCCAACCAGTGAACATACTTGTCCCAAACCTGTTATCACAAGGGCAGGTCTATTCAACTTTTTGGGATCTGCACTCTGGAGCACAGAAAATCAGACTTTCCACAGTCATGTCTCACCAACCTGATGGCCCAACGAATTCAAAAAGGTCTCTGCAGCCTCAAAAAGGGAGAACACAAAGAATGTATTGCCTGCCAACACTCTCATCCTAGCAGATAATAAAATGGAAAGTGAAGCATCTCAACTCAGACCCTCATTACGTAAATCCTGCATCTACTGCCTTTCTGTGGTCATCATAGGTGTAAGGTCCAGGAATAACAATCTTATGATCCCAATGAGACAATGCTCTTTTTGAAGCAGTTGCTCTGAAATTAATTCTACAAATGTTATTCTTACAGAGGATCACAAGACCTGTCCAAGTGTTACTTTTAGACTTCTTGGCACTCCTAGTCATCAACCTCAAAATCTTCCACTCCATCAGAAACCCCTCTTGTTAGCTAGTCAAGTCATCCTGCCACATAATAGCTTCCATCACCACCTGCAAATCAATTTGTCCTCAGCACATAGCCAACCAAGAATCCTGAAGATGTTGGAATGTCACAGGTTTTCTGGTCTGAACTAGGAGGAAGGAAATGGCAAAATTAGTAAAGGTCTTAATCGTGGTGGATTCGGATGAGGTTCCCTCTAACTACATTACTGTCATTTCTGATTTCTGAATCCTATTCTCGGTTGCGGAAACTATACTTTTGATATCCTTCAGACAAGTCTCAACATTGTCCAACCTGACCTTTTAGGCCTTCAATTTCCTCTGTACCACACACAATGATCCATGGCTTTTACACACAAAGAACACATTATGAGTCTCTCCCACTCATTACCCCAACAACAGATATGTCTTTCAGATTCTCTCTCTCCACTATTGTACATCCAGTCAGAGAGGCACAGCGACTGTGAAAAAGCTGCTCAAAAAGGATGCTACCCTTCACCAGTTTGACAATCGCCTCTTTAGTCTGGAATAGCCTTCACTGTGACCCTTCCCCGTTGTGCGGTAATCTTCACTAATACCTCTATGACCTCTAAACCTTTTCCTTGCAACAACCGTGCAAGTAGTACAACAGAGTATATTCTGGTTATTATTTTTTATTAAGAGATTTTCACGTTTCTGTGATATTTTGTGTGCATATGTTCATTTAGTCAGACTTGTGAATTAATGTTAGGTGGAGGCCTCCGAGATCAGGATTTATCATGTTGTTTTCATGCAGAAGTTATCATGCAAATTTAGTTTTCACAACTAATTCCTGTCTGCACCCTGGGAAACAGGATACAGTTCACACACATTTTTTATGATGTGCAACTTCTCTAACACTATGGTGGAATATATTTGTACTTACTTTTAGTGTATTAACCTGTACTGCCTACTAATTATCCATATACTCATTATCCATGTGCTATATACTAGCAAAGTTTATAACAAACATACATAATATAAACCCTGCTTTCTTAATTGACTTTTCAAAACCAGCTAGTAGCCCCATATACAAACCCCTGGCGGTTTAGATGTGTTGAAGAATTGGATCAAGTGCTTCTAGCCCTAACTTTATTTTTGCCACAGGACAAAAATTGTAAAACATCTTTTCTTTGTACAGCATCTCATTCAAGCCCCCTTACTGCATGCTGTTTTTTTTTTTTGTACCTCTTTCGCAAGCATGTTTCAAAGGTACGGAATGGCAGTAGAACATGCTATTTTATCAAAATAAATAAAGGATGTTTAAAGAAACATAAAAGGTTATTTGATTCTGAGAAGAATAATTTGAGTAAGTAAATTAAAATATATATATATGTTTTTCACAAAGAATTATTAGAAGACAGTAACATCGTCATCACCATTTTATCCACTGCATTATCAGAAAGTAAGTATCAGTAGGATTTTTTTCATAAGCCTCTGCATCAATCTTTTTGCTCATTCTGAAAAAGGCAATCTCTGCTGCTCTGCACAACATTCCATAATAACCTTGCCAGTCTTTTCTTCTCAGTAACGGTAGGAGTCTTTCTTCGGATTATATGGCAGCAGGCCTTTTAAAAGCACAATATTTCATTCCAAATTTAGGAGTGTTTTCTGCTAGGAAGTTCTTACTCAGACTTTATTTAGCGTCAGTTACACTTAAAATCTGCATTCACTATAACTGCGCCACCTACCTGAATGGATGTTCCCTTTTAAATACAAGACCAAATGCCAAATTTATAGGAGAGAGGTAAGAGGGCATCAGTCTAAACAATGCAGGTGTCCTGTTTCCCTTCCTCTTCACTCCTCCCCCTCATTTGCAGAATGTGGGATGGTGGAGCCACTTCTTTCTCTGCTATTCGTGAGTATCCATTGGGAAGACAAGGTGTGAGTGGAAAAGGTGTCAAACTGGTTGGCTATTTTAGCATGGGCCATCCAAAGCCACTTCGCCGGGCATCAATGCTACCTGAGACCCTAATGGAAACCATGATGGTCTTGCACAGAATTCTGTGCTAATAACCCTGACTTGCTAAACGTAATCTGCTAGCATGCCAGGGACATTTTGAGGTGGGTCCTGGAAATTAACCCCCACTTTCAGTGGCCCACATTCAATCACAGTGACAGCCATGTGACAGAATCATGGGCATATGGTATGGGGTGCGAGTTACAGAGAAAGCAGAGACATAGTGACAGAATATAGGTGGTGGAAATAAGACATGCAGGAAGGCAATCCAGGTGGAAACAAAGACGTGAGTGCAATACTTTTTAAGACATGGAGACAAAGGTCGGGTTACACCTGTTGACACAGTGCTTTCCACCAACAGGGGTGTCTGCCACCTTACAAGCTGGTTTTGCTTTGGTAGAAAAAAAATGTGCTACACTTTGGCAGCAAAGGCTAAATGTGGCGTTCCTTCATCTCTTTGTGTTATGCTACTCCCAGTAAAAAAGACTGAGGCTCGAGGTCCATTTTCTGTTCAAACCACCTACTCAGACTATGTAATACTGTTTTCCAGATAGAATAATAGTAACTTGTTTTTATTTTGCTTTTCATTTGGCACTTCTACCTTTTTTAAGTGCTGTGTGTTACCGGTGCAACGATTTAAATGAGACATAGTTTACTTATGTCAGAAGGATGGAAGGCTCAGTTGACCTTGCTTGGATTTAAACTGATGACCTGCAGATCAGAGAATAAGTTGGAGGTGAACAATAACTGACCCAACTTGCTGACTTGTCATCCACATCTAACTAAATCAGATGCTGAAACGTTGCTCTCTTTCTTTTCATCAATTGCACTTTGCTATTTACTAATAATCTGTCTGATTCTACTTTAAGTGGTGAAGTATTATTTTCCAGAGCATCACAGTGCTTCTAGCCTCTAAGTACATTAAGAACCTTCTCTAGGGCGATAGTCTCACGTTCCATAAAACATACAATTGTTAATGTATCCATTCACCTGGCCATTTAGCGAATCAATATCAATTCTTCACAGCTTACTCCACAGTGTGGAACTGGACCTGGGGATCAGAGACAATAGGCAACACCTTTGTGTAATTAAGGTGAAAAGCAGGTAGACCTCTTTGCATACCTGTTTCCTCTGCAATTCAAATCTACATCTTCAATCACAAGAGGTTTGTAGCCATGTTCCTGCTATAAAAACGTAATCTGGCTGGGTACTTTCTCTGGGCAATTCTCTCTTGGTCAAGAGAGAGAAAGAATGAGAGAGAGAGAAAGAAAGAGATGAAGGCAAAGAGAAAGAGTGGGAAAGTCTGTGTTGTGCTTCTGCATCCTGGTAAGCATTTCATAAGAGCTCCTTCCACCTATCACATATATTTTCTACTGTTAGTCCTAGACTATGTTTTCACCTTCATTTTTTAACAGATTTCTGCTTAATTTGCTTTACTGTAAAACAAAGAGTTTGTCCGCCTATTGTAGATCCCAAAAATAAATGTGTTAGGCCAGTAAAGCTGTTAATACTTACTGAGGTCGGTGAAGTGCTTGCCTGTTGAGTGACGGTCCCTGTAGGGGACGAAGACCGCTTACCTCCAGATAGACTTGCCTAAAAAATCATAAGAAGATTTTACATTAGAAAGGTTACCTACAGAGACTTGCTTAAAAATCATAAGACGATAGTAACATCGAAACATTGTCTAATATATATTAATGAACAAAGTTCTCATGTAACATGCCTCCTCAACGAGCAACATAGTTTAAAGTGCCCAAAGCAGAGAGACAAGTGAATTGGTATAGCAACATAACAGTGACTTAGTGCATGCTGTAAATGAGCTTTCTTTTCATTATACAACTTTCCAGCAGGTCAAACAGGAGGCAAGGGGTAAGCAGAAGAATGGAACACAAATAGGTACTTGATACCAACAGTTCTTCTCAACACTTTTCATGATTCAGGCTAGTGAAGCAACAGAAAGGTTTACACTGAATGTGTGAGTTCTAGTGACCACTGAATATTAGAGGTAAGCCTTAAAGTTTTCAGGATTTGTTTTGGTGTCAGTGGTGGTTTTCCAGTGTTTTCCAAACTTTTTGGAATCTGTGTTTATCAGTGTTTATTCAGCTGCCTAACCCACAAAATAGACAAAATTGTGTGTGTTTCCAATGTCTACAAAGAATGTGTTTATATAGCACTTGTCACGTGGCAATGGGACACTTCACAGCTAAGTATTTTGGTTGTTATGTTGCTTTGGTATTTAGAAAGTCCTTTGTCATGCTTTCACCAGTGTCCCCTGCACATGGCAACATAAAATGTTTCTCAGGTACTAGTCTCTCCACTTGGCACTGCATTTTTTTAAAGCCGGGGGGTGTTTGAGATTTGACCTGCTATCAGTACTGATTTGTGAACAAAGGGGCCTCATGTATCGAAGGGTTTTACCCGTGGGAAAGTGATAGTTCTTATTGGTGAGGATTTCTCTGAGTTAGCTATTTCACCAATCAGTGGCACAATTACATACTGCCAAAAAATCAAATACACCTAGATTCTCTGCAGTTTATCAAATCATTAAATCAGACATGAAAACATGATTTTATACAATGCACGTTTAATCCAATGACAGAAAATAGGAAGAAATCAAAGGAAAAGGAAACAACATTTTGATGTCATCCTGAATACCAAAATGGAAGCAAATTAATCTTAGACTCACTTGAATAGCAAAGTCACATTGTGTTTCCCACTTTAGGAAGAAAAACATATCACATTTTCTGTCACTGTATTTTCTTTGAATGGCATTGTTAGTTTGTGAGCATGCAGGTGTTTATCAGTGTTTATGTGTTTACACTGATGCGGCTAACAAAAACTTCAGGTAGACAGGCTGGACCTTAGAACTACCAAATGTTAATTTTTTAAAATTATTTTCCATTTCCACCATTTAACATTGCATATACGCTGCAAAAAGGAAGCGCCTAGAGAGAAAGGTCCTGCTACTTTAACATGTAATTCTAAAGTTTGTACATCTTATTAAGGCTCAGAATCAGTGTACCATTTCACTTTAATTAATTCTCCAGAATCAAATTACACAGGAAAATCACAATGAGGAGAAGATGAGGTTAAGTTATGAGAAAGATGCGCTTCCTGGAGAACTGTTGTTACAGGTAAGTAACATTTCCTTCTCTAGCAAGGGATTGTCCCAGATTCAAAACCGTAGATTTTATTTTATTGCTATGACTTAAAAATTTGAGGACAATTACAATGCTCCAAGAATGCTCCCTGATTATACGCAAATACATGCATACACACAAAATCAACACTGATAACTTAGCTTTGAGTATGAAATTAATAAAAACTATTTGCAACTTTAAAAGAAATGTTCTGTTAATCTATTGTGCAACTTTAAATGACATTTCTTTGAGATGTTTCACTAAAATATGTTTCATGCATACCAGTATTTAGAAACAAAATAATAATGGAGAATCCATGTAAAACCATCAAAGGGAACATTACTGGTGACATGAAAATAAATTAGGGCCGTATTCCTAAAGAAAGTCACTGACGTACACCCGTCGATATACGTACTTGTACTGATGCAGATTTATGACGTTTGGGAATTCACACGTTTACAGAAATAGATCTGAAAATTATACTCCCAGTAAAACTTTTTTGTGTTCCATTTTCCCTTTAGTTAATATACACATTTTTTTTCTTCATGTGAAAATTAACAGAGGGACTGCAAATTCCCTATATCTATAACCCCTTTCTTACCCTCCCTGGAAAAAGATTTTCTCCTACTTTGTCAGGAAAACATTTTCAACCTTCTCCAGTGTAGTAGGAAACTGGAGAGGAATCAGTGGGGTAAAGGTGGTGGTCGGCTAGGACAGAAGGGCAACCGTGCTTGGGTCTGACTTACACTACCGAAGCTCTGAGGATGATTATGAAAGGAGACAGAAACCAATTTGTTCCTAAAAACTTAAAAGTATCAGAAGTGTCTTAGATGTGGGCTACTTCACTTACAGAACTAGTGGGACAGTTGCAGGATTGGGTCGCTGAGTTTATAGCTGTGGACAACGGTCTCCAGAATCTGCTTGGCTTACTTGGCTAGTTCTCTGCTGCTTGTGTCCTAGGCTGCTTCAGCATCTGTGGGTGATGTCCAGCCTGGGTCTCCATTGACGTGAAGCAGGCTCAAATAATGTGTCAGCCACCAGCGGGAAAAGGTGTGGAAACAGTATTCACGCGCTGCACACAAAAGCTCTAATCACGATGATGCTAGTTTACATGTGTAAATACTATCCAAACAGTGAGGTGATCCGATGGAGAAGCTGGATGCTGAGCAAACGAAGCTTGGGGATGACACACTGCAGTGGGCATGCTCTACGGATATTACTCGGACAACGGAACAATTACACTCACACAAGATAATAAAAAACAATCCAACTCATTCGTGAACGGTGGACAACAGGTAGAACTAAATTCTGCAGACAGACTCACCTCCTGTGCCTACTCTAACAACAATTGATAATGTGGCCCTGAGCGAGGGAACACAAACCACAGAAGTAGGGACCGGGAGCAGGAAAAAAAAAAGAGGCCCAGTACCCTTGCTCCCTAGAACACATATGTACAACACTCAAGGTAGCTGTTCCTATTTCCGCTCCCGGTTCCTACTTCTGTGGTTTGTGTTTCTGCGCGACGGAAAACAGAAAAAAATACCTAGCCTTCAAGGCAGCTAATCTAAAGAAGCAGATGCTAACCACAAAGTCACCAAGCATATTGGCTTCCTGACGACCGAAAATACTGGGCTAGTTCAAAGTACCACAAACGCAAAAGATACCACCAGAAAATGAAAACAAATTAATTACAGGCATCTAAGACTATTGATGTTTGGTGCAAGTTAGAGGACACTGAAATTCATTAACAACGGAACAATCCATTGATTCTGATAAAGACTTCTACTGCAGAATCCTAATCTTTTGAATATTCGCCAGCTGTCACAATGGAATCGGAAACTCTTCAGCAGTACCTCTGCATGCCGGATTGTTGCGCTGTGCGGCTCCGCAACAATGCTGTTTCGCTCCATAAATGATGTGTGGAGCCTATAGATGCACCACTCCTGCACTCTGATATCAATTCCTTTCTTTCCATGCCACTATAAGCAGCTTTAGTTCTCTCTCTCATTTCTCAGTGACACTTCAATATTTCACCAAATTTCCTACAGTGTGCAAGGGATGTCACAAACTAAACCAACAGGTTTTAAGCCCTGTAGACACTGTCTCAAGCAAATGTCTGTGACAGATCCCCATCAGATGTGCCTGTGGTCAAGTCATGACTCCAAGACCTGCAGTGATTGCATGTCGATGAACCTGAAAGACATCCGTTACCGCAAGGCAAAACTTAACATCGCCAATCATAAGAACACTCTTTGTTGAAACCCCTCTAAGTTGCAGTCCACGTCCAAGGTTTGGTCCAGTTCCGCTCCAGGAGTCGCTAAAGCCACTAGCAAGGTCAATCTTTGTTGCAATCTAAATCGTCTGGTAGGTCTAAAAGAAACATAAGAAATCAAAGCAGGACTTGGCCCCCTCTGAGCAAGTGCAGGGGTAGAGCCATGAATCACGATCTTACTCCCGGAGTTGGCGGACTTCAGAGCTGATCCTGCAAATGGTTTCAACACAACCTGAGATTAAAGGGCTGTCTGCCACTCCACAACAGATTGAAGAGTTCCGTGCAGCCATGCTCCTGTTCTTTGGATCCTAGCAGACTCTCTCTGGTGCACCTTCGGGCCCAAAGGAGCCGAAAAGCCTACCACCTGGAATACCGCCAGCGGGTTCGCTCGCAGTACCAGCTGGACTCTCCAAGCCTGTTACAACGCCTCTGGCTCCAGTACAAACTCTGCCTCTGGCGCCACTGTCCAAGCTGGTCCCGAATCCATCTAAGCCGGACGAAGAGCTACCCATAGTACTGTCCGACTCCGATAAGTGCCAGTTGGGCCACACCGAACCGGATAACAGTTGAGTGCTGCTTCCTTTGCTTGCTCTACCGCCTCCATAGGGAAGACAACACACCCTACATTCACTTTTTGGCACACACTTGGATAATGATTATGACACAGGTGGTGAATGCTTTCAGCCCTACCAAGACGACAAGTGGTATGATGACTTGCAGGAGGCTAGAGGTCTCGCTACCCTCCCTCCCCCTGAAATGGGCCTCTTCTCGCCCCCTGTATGATGCACAGAGACATCCTCTTCCCACACCATAGTAATGCATAGGGTGGCCGAATTCCCTGACCTCCAGCTCCCTGCCTTGGAGATAGAAACTAACGTACTGATAGAAGTTCTCCAGCAGATGTAAACATCTTCCGAGCCTCTTCTGCCATTCAATGAGGCCCTAGCAAACATGTACTGGGGCATAAGCCAAACTTTGCTCTGGTCCACCAGTCGACTGCCAAACTGTGTGACTCCTTTGCCCTGCCCCAAGGCAAACACGCATTTTTACCTCAGCACCCCTCTGCCCCCTGTAACCTTGGTGGTGCAAGCGTCCGCAAGCAAAACTAACACCAACATGTTCCCAATTACTCCCCCTGATAGAGAGTCAAAACGTGTTGAAACCTTTTCAAACAAGTATTATCATTCACCAACTTGGCACTCAGGTCAGTGATCCAGCGCAATATTAGCCAACAGCATTCATACACCATATACTCACTTGGGCCCATACATTCACACTACACTAATACTTACGCTGGGTGTCAGATGTACTCTTTTATCAAAAATCCCTGCTACCAATTACCTTCTGATTGAAGAGTAATAACTTACCAATGGATCCTTTGCTAATTGGGAAGTTTAAAATGAGTGACATTCACTATAATACATAATCCTGAAATAATCACTGAGTCAGGAAGTTTTAAAATGTTTATCTAAAGTTTTAGCAGAGTAAAATACAGAAACACGGTACTTGATTGTAATACCCAAGAAAAAGCATAGAAATGATTTTCCTAATAAATGATGGTGTTTAAAGAAAGGGAGAGAATAGAGACAGCAGCGCAACTAAAGGTTGCAGTATAGTTACCTAAATGCGAGAACCAAGCCCCTTGGCCAAGGAGTTGGAAAAGATAGGACCCAGGAAGGATGAAGAGCAAAGACCTCTTCCAGGATCAGGACAGGACCGGTAACCTCTCTACAACGACGACTGCGCCGTTCCCCTCTCTGATACTCAACTTCTCCTCGATTCTCCCGTCTAATGGACTCCGCCGCCCCCTCCTCAGGACTTCTTCCGGACAGGAATTCAGTCAGCAACCGATCAGCTGGGCAGTCTGGAGTTAAGAGCGCTCTGGCAGTATGGACGCCTGTTCTTCGTGAACGCATGCTCTGACTAATTAACTAATGCTATATTCTATTATACCCTTCTACGCCCATGTACTTCCCCTTAATGTTGCTAACATTATGGGACCACTACTTCTGATTGGACAGGGACAGGGGGTGGATTCTCGCACCATGTCAATTTTGGCCTAAATTGTGAAGCCTATTGTTTTTAGCTTCCCGCCCCTTCAAATTAATACATTCACTTTATTTCCCACCCGTCTCACGACAAATGTTATACATTTTACAGGAGAAAAGTAACAATTTGTCCGCCGGAAACATAGAGTACATCATCTTCGGCCAATAGGTCGTGGCCTTGGGAGACGTCCAAGTTGACTTCACTTGGCAGGCATACAGGACACATGCGCAGAACCATCTGTCTCTCGAGTTTCAAGACACCAACCCAGGCCCAAGTTTACGAATTACTAAAAGTGCAAGAAGAAAATATTAAAATCACAACAAAAAAAAAGTTTCACTGTATACCCACTTTCCCTACTCTATTCCCATTTATTTATAATACTATCCTGCATTAATAGCGTTAAGAAAACGACAATTTAATAATGACATGAGAGCAAGCTTAAGCATGTGAAAACATTAAGCGGCCATTTTAATGCACACTGCGCAGAAGCAGAAGTTTCCCACCAAGCAAAGAAAGACGTCACACCATGTGATCGGGTTGCGACATGCGCAATGAAGTCCCGCGCTTTTAGCGGCCATCTTGGTTTATAGACAAGCGTTATTCATTAGTAAAACACATAGGCAAGCGTCTATCCCTTTTGTGTTTGTGAATGCAAAGATTAGTATTGACAGTACAAGTTTAATAAATTAATACTATGAGGATTGCATACAAGCAAGTTTCATTTTTGAAACCTTGCTCCATCAATCCCCTCTCTGATGGCGTTTCTGAGCCATCAAAAATACTACCCTCAATCAGATGCCAACTTCTAGCAAATCGTTTTATTCTCATTTTTACTTTTTCTATTCTTACAGTCTCCTTTTAATTTCTTGTATAAATCACTTCTCCATTCTTCTAGTTCGATTTCATCTAGTTTTCTCTTCTTTCCTTTTCCTGTCACTTTATATGTTCCATTCTTTCTACAGCATTTGCACCATATTGTTATTGCTAAAATTATTATTGCTATCCCTGCTAAGGGTACTAATATTTGACCTATAAGTCCTTTTCCTACATTAGCAAACCAGGTTCCAATTGACGAGATACTATTTGTCAATCTTTCCCATACACTATCAACTTCCAGTGGTTTAAGTTCTTTCTCAAGTTTAGTTATGTTCTGAATATACGTTCCAATTTCTGCACTCTTATCAGGAATATAAGTGCAACAATGTTTCGTCTTCAATAATTTACAGACTCCTCCCTCTTTTGCCAATAGAATGTCAAGAGCAAGTCTATTTTGCATCACCATAGATCTAATCGCAACCATCTCAGTATTAATCATTAGAAAACCTCTAGCAGTATCCGTTGATAAACGATCAACCACTGTAGACAATTTACATATTTTCCTTGAGTTCAGAATTATTCCCACTGAAGGTATCAATGCACCAAATAAATCACCTACAATTTCTGAAAAACTAGCTCTTTTACTACGTATTAATTCACTATAGTTTTCATTGCTTCCAGTGTTTCTTTTTACGTGGTATATTTTTGGAAAAACTATTCCAAAATAACAACTTCCATACCACCGTGCAGGAAGCCTAAAGTAAGCCTTATTCCCGCATACATAATAAATTCCAGGAAAAACTGAATCTGTTCCTCCTTTGAGTCCCCAACCTCCAAGAATTAAAAAATTGTGTTCACATTCACTGGTACCAATGAAAACATTGTTAAAATCAGTCTTTAACCTATGAAGACAAATTTTCCCTATCTTTACGAAATCCAGAGCCATTGCAGCTTGAGCTTTGCCAGGTGTATAACTCCCTTCTTTCTCCGCCCAAGGTGGCAACTGAGCCTTATGCTCTGAAGCTTTCTTTTGAAAATCATGTCTTCTATCTTCTACTAAATTCAAAAATATCTTTTCTTCTTCTAGTAAAGAACATGTTAAATTGTGTCTATGTGCATGTGTTATGTCTATCGATTTCATTGTTAAGAAAAACTCTCCCATAAACTGTGCGTCTTGACTACTAAGCACTGGGTTCATACTCTTGCGAATCGGAACCTCAGAAAATATCACATCTAAGTTTGAATAATAATACTGTAGCCTACCCGTTTTATAAAATAAACTTGTTAATACACTACATGAGATGCCATATGTCAGTGGTAAATGATGGTATGTTAATCCTTCTGCTACTGATTCAGGTAATTTCATACAGACATAACAATTACTAACTTCCATTGTGTCTACATATTGAAACAATAACTTTGTGAAAACATTTAAACTAGTGTCGTTTTCAGCTACTTCATGATGAATTTCTGCCTCATCTTCTGTCATTAGTTCTACTCTATTACCCTTCATGTTTGCTGTCCTCCCTTTAGTTTCGTTATTAATCTTCTTATCTATTATCATAAGGTAAGGAACTGCTACAATCAGTACTAGCCATACTATAAGCACCAATACTAGACTACATATGCAGATTGCACAGCATCTCCTACAACAATTTTGTTTTGGTCTCCCAGTAACTCTATCATCAGGCATTTTTCGACAAGGAAGATTGCTCTTCTTATCTCTTCTTCTTTTCTTTAGAGGATTCTTTTGTTTAGTCAGGGTGGTCTTTTTTCTTCTTCGTATATTAGTTCTGCACTTGTTCCTTCGCCACCACTGTCACTTGACTCTGAGCTTTCAAAATCTTCAAGAATAATATAAGTCCAGTCAGGACCCTTGAATTTGTTATTCACAAGTCTCAGTCTTTTACTTTGTCTTTTTCCTGACGTTTTCTCTTGTTCAGTTTGACTTGTCACTTCAGGTACTTGTTCTGGATCTTCACTTCTGGTTGTTATGTGGTATTTTACTCTTTTGATGACACTTGGCCAATGATCTCCTTTTCTTGTTTTCTTGGTTGGCACTGTTTCTCTGTTTACGTCTTCGGAGATCTTGTTATTTTCACTGCTCAATACTGTTTTGTTTTCTTTGATTACTGCCTCTTTTGTTTGTTCTTTTTCAGGTCTGATTTGTTTTTCTTCAGTAGCTCCACAATGACTTTCAAGATGTTGACCTTGTTCCCTTTTTATTTCTTTATGTTCATTTGTATCAACCCCTTTTTCTTTAGTGAATTCTTCTTGATCTAACTGCTTCTGATCAGGGCTTATTGCACTGTGAACTTCTGCAGCCTGACCTGATTCTTCTAGACCTGTCTGTCCCTCTTCAAAGTTTATTAAATCTTCATTGTTTTTAGTCCAATTTTCTTTCCCTATCTGATTTAGTTCAGGATCTTTTACTGTCTTGTCTTCTTGATCCCGAACTGTTTCTTCTTCACCTATCTGATCTTCTTCAATTTCTTCCAATTTAGTTTGATTTCTCGTTCTGTGGTATATTTCAGGCACTTCTACCACTGGTATCCAATCCTGACTTGTGCTCGGTTGTTCTCCGTCAGCTTCTCTCGAACCTCTAGCTTGAGATTCCTCAGCTGGGCAACCTTCAGCTTCTTCAGTGATTGGCGTTGTCTGTGGATTCTCTTCTTCAGGTTCTGGTACTCTTTTTGTGTGGCTTACGTGAATCCAATTAGGAAATCTTTCACACTTCACTGCTGTATTGGTGGTCAATATGACTTGACAAGGTCTGCTCCACCTGGGTGATAGACACGTTTCTCTGGTGTGATTCTTCACTACCACCCAATCACCAGGATTCAGATCATGTTCTAATTCAGGCTGTCTGGAAACTGCGTCTTCTCCAACCTGATGAGAGACAGAACGCACGAGGTCAGCCAATCCTTTGCAATAATCCAGAACCATATCATCAGATATATTTACTAATTTGTTTGTAGGAACATGTGTTTGTCTCATTGCTCTTCCCATCATTATTTCATGTGGGCTCAATCCTGTCGTTTTGTCCGGTATGCTTCTTATTCCCATCAGGACAAGTGGCAATGCGTCTGGCCACTCTAATGATGTTGATGCACACATTTTTCCCAATCTTGACTTTATAGTGCCATTCAATTGTTCAACCACTCCAGAAGCCTCTGGGCGATATGCACAGTGCAATTTCTGTTTGATTTGAAATGCTTCACAGATTATCTGGATCACTTCACTATTAAAGTGTTTTCCTCTATCTGATTCCAAAGATACTGGAAAACCAAATCTTGGTATGAGCTCTCGTAGCAACAGTTTTGCGACTGTAATGCTGTCATTTCTTCTAGTAGGGTAAGCCTCCACCCACTTTGAAAACAGGCACACTATGACTAGTACGTATTTCAGCCCTCTACATGGTGGTAACTGTATGAAGTCAAACTGGAGTCTTATAAATGGGCCTTCTGCCTTTCCAATCTTTCCAAACCCAATTATCGTTTTCCTGCCTGGATTGTGCATTTGGCAAGTTAGACATCTCTGGCAAAGACTCTCTGCAACAGCCCTGAACTTGGATTATACTCAACAGGCTCCTTTGCTTTCTTTGCTTTCTTTTTCGTCATGTTAATTAAGGGTTTAGCTAACATGGAAAAATTTGGTATCCATTGTCGACAGTATCCTACTATTCCTAGGAACATTCGCACTTGTCTTTGGGTTACATTCATTTACATTCTCTTTATTAATTCTACTCTTTCAGAGGTTATTCTTCTTTTTCCCCTCTCAATTTGATGTCCCAAATATTTAACTGCTGTCCTGCAAAACTGTAACTTTTCAGATGAGACTTTATGCCCTTCCTCAGCCAAAAGATTTAATAATGCTATGGAATCAACAACACAGTCTTCTCTGGTGGTCGACGCTACTAATAAGTCGTCGATATATTGAACTAAAACTGAGCTTCCTGGCATCACTAGTTTTTCAAGGCACTTTTTCAGTATCTGGTTGAAAATGGAAGGACTTTCTGTGTACCCCTGAGGAACACGATTCCACACATATACTTTATTCTCAAATTTGAATGAGAAAAGATACTGGCTGTCTGGATGCAATGGTATTGAAAAGAATGCTTGACACAAGTCAATTACTGTGAACCATCCTGCATTCCAAGGAATCTGATATAGTATTACTGCAGGATTTGGTACTATGGGACAACATGGTTCTACAATCTTATTTATTGTCCTCAGGTCCTGAACAATCCTATATTTTCCACTAGGTTTCTTTAGTCCCATGATTGGTGAATTGCATGGGCAAAACTTCTTTTAGAATGTTTTGTTTTACCATTCGATTGATTTCTTCAATGACTCCTGCTTTTACTTCTGCACTCATTTTGTACTGTCTGGTATTTGGGAAAATTGCACCTTCTTTTACCGTAATTTGAACTGGATCTATTTTTGCCATAAGTCCTGCTTCTTTTCCGGTGAAATCCCATACTATTTGGTTTACTGTACCTTTTAATTCTTCTGGCAACTCATCTTTTGTTATCAACGAAAACATTTCATCTATTTCTGTACCTTGTTTTGCAACCATAATTTTATATACATGGTCCTCATCTGGTGTCTGAACTGCCACACCATCCGGCGTGCAGAAAATTGTACAGTTCATTTTGCACAATAAATCCCTACCTAATATACTGGGCTAGAATCGCACACTACAAATTGGTGCATTTCTCTGAAGTTTCCTATTTTGACTTCCATTGGTTCTGTAAGAGGTGTTCTAATTCTTTGATTAGCTACCCCTACTACTTGGATATCTTCACCAGAGAGAGGAAGGTCTGGGATGTCTGCTGATCTCACAGTAGACCTGGTAGCACCAGTGTCCAAAAGGAAAGTAATATCATTACCTTTCACATTTCCTTCAACATATGGACCAGACTGATCTACCTGTAAGGATGCGCCAAGTACGCACTCCTTCTTCCCCTCTCCTAGGCACCGTCATGAGTCGAATTCACAGTAATTGTCCTGCAAAAGAAATTGTGATGTCATATAATCATTCTTACCACTCCCTCCTGGGTATCCAATGTCTGTACCATGTTTTGCTCTGCTTATATTACCCTGAACAGATGGAGGTGGTAATTGATTCTGGGGATTTACACCCTGCTGTGAATCATTCTGCATCTGTGGATTTAAGTTTTGATTTGGGCCATTATTATTCCGAATCTTTTTACACTCGTCCTTCCAATGCCCCAATTTTCCGCATCCATGACAAGGAAACTTCTTTTTAGCTTCTTCTCTACTCATTCGTCCTCTAAATTTTCCACCATTTCCCGTATCACCACTCGTTCCAGAATCTTTTCCTTGATTTTCACTCGGATTTTCCAAATTTATTCCCTGTTTCTCAGCCATTTTCACTTGTGCCCACATCACTTTTTCCTGCAATTTCTTATGTCTATCCTCAATATCGTCTCCACAATATTTCGCATATTTCAGAATTTTATCTATGGGCTTTCCCTGCCAACACAGCATGTGTTGTTTAATCATCTGGCAAATCTCTGGCTTCAGACCATAAACAAACCGATACACAGACTGACTCATATTCTTGTCTCCAATGTCCTCAAATCCACTATACTGTTTAAACACCTGTAATAGGCGCTCATAGTAAGAATGTACTGTTTCACTGGCTTCTTGGGTGGTTCGATCTATTTTCACCCAATCTGTTTCTTTCGGTGGTATTTTCCCTTTCAGGTAAGTTATCACCTGCTGATACTTTTTCATTACATCATTTGACAGGGCACCTGTCTTTGGATCTCTGGGATACTCATCACTAGGCCAATCCACTGTGATCTTACAATCTGTCCATAAATCGGCAGGTACCACTATGTCAAACAGACCATCCAAATCCTTCAACAATACCTTTGACACCTTCACAAACCTTTCAACCTGCTTGTACCATTCAATTGGCTTTTCCCTCAGTTTTGGAAAATCATTCGTAAATGATAAAATATCCTGTCTGCTCCATGGGACATGTACATATCCTCCTCCCGCAACTTCTCGCATTGGATACATTTGATCTGCTTTTCCTGCTTCCTTCATCACATATTCAGATGCTGTTCTACTTGTTCGTGCTTCTTCCTTTTTCTTGGCCCACCTAGATCTCCATTTATCTAGATCTCCCCATTTTTGTAAAACTAACATTAATTCTCTTATTTGCAGTCTTCTTCCAGATGCATTCATATTTTCTAAATCTTTGTCTGAAAATTCTGCTCTATAAGGTTTCTGTAGTACTTTTGATCTCCCTATTTCGATTCCCATCTGTAGTGCTAGATTGGACAATTTTTCATGAAATAACCTCACATTTCTAGTGATACTCCTGCACAGGAACAATAATTCTTCTTCATCATAGGTATTTAAGCGTTCTAATCCTACATTTCCTGCTATTATTTCTTCTAATTCGACTTTTAATTTATGAATGTCCATTATTTTCGGAGGTGTGCACTGTTTAACTGACCCTTGCACCCATCTTTCTAGATCTTCAGGTGTTACTATGGTAGCACTTTTTGCTCCTGATGAAGTTACTAAACTTACATCTTTTGAACCTCCAGGTACATCTTTTCTTGGAGTACTATTTACAGAACCTCGAATAGGTAAATCCATGAGTGATATTGTGGATTCACAGTCACTAAATTGATCCTCAATTATAACTGGAGCTTCAGGTTCGGGTTTACTCACAGGAGTATTCATAGGAGTGGGTACAGGTATCAATGGAGGGCAGTTTCCTTGAGTACCATATAATGGAACTACTGGACCAATTGTTACAGGAATAGTCAATGAATCAGGATGTACTTTTATCTGAGTTATTTTCCGTACTAATTCTGCTCTAGTCTTTTCTAAAGCTTCCTTTTCTTTGTCATGAAGTATTCTAGTCGGGGTGAATTCATGCATTACCTTTGGTACCATTGGAGTTTGTGGTGGTGCACTAGGAGGGCATCCACTTGAACCTTCCTGATATGGTGGGGGATTTCTTAACATTTCTTCCATAAATTCGTCTTCTGAATCCTCATTTCTTATTAAATGTTTTGTCTTTTCTGTACATTTGCCTCCTGATTTCTCTCCTTCTGTAAATAATGGAAACAGTCCCTCTGTAATCATTGCCCTTCTCCATTGTTTCATCTGACCTTCTCTCGACTCACGTAAATATCTGGGGTAAAATCCTGGGTAACTCCTATTACTTCTAGATCTATCCCGCTCAAATGCCTCGGTTTCCCATTCTTCTAGGGCTTCATACTGGGTTAATCTAGGTCTGGGTTCTAAATCATTCATCCTCAATCTCAAGTTTTGAAGAATTCGCCCATTGAACGTGCCATTTTTAGGAAATGCTAATACTCCATCATTTTTGGTATATTCTATCCAATTCTCCATCCATACACAAGTATGATAACCTCTCCCCATCATCATGAATGATGCTGGCGTTTTAGCTGGTGGAATAATAATTCCTTCTCTAGTTTTGATTGGTTTGTCTTTTTTAAAATAATTCTTAATCTTTTGTAAGAATGAAATTTTTCTCCTTTCTCCGTACATTCTATCTAATCTTCTGTGTACAAAATTATATTCTGCAAAACCTAGGAATCTCCTATCCGGACGAGTTCCTGTTAAAGTTGGATCGCGTTATAACATGCAAATCCTTATCCACTAAGAATTTTGCTTCTATAATTTCGTCCAATCAAATGTCTGCTACCTTTTATTTCCGAGCGAATCCTTGCGCGGCCTTTTGGTGACGTTTCTCTGTCAACCCCTCCTTTACAATCTGCTCTTTTCTGTTCTCGCTGGTTTAACCAATCCCAGCGCGGCACCTGTGACGTCAGTACTACTCCTGACTACTGACCCCTCCTTTACAAGAGTCTCTCCACACCCGCTATTTCAACCTATCACAGCGCGGCGTTTTGCGACGTCAGCTCCCTCTCCGGCAACTGACCCTCCCTTTACAAAAATTTACGCAAACTTATTTCTCTATAAATCTTAATTAAATTTCAGTAACAACATAAAACATTCGCTATCGTGCCAGTTTCCACTAATTTCGAAAAGATAGTTTCTTCTACACTTTAGTAAAACCTTTCCGTTTACTAATACATACACTACGAGTAAAACACTTCCGTCTACTCTTCACACAAGCTCCAGAAGTACCTGTTACTTCTCCAATGTTACCCTTACTAGGTGATATAACATCAAATTTTTATCAGCGTACCCTTTTTGCTATTACTCACACGCATAGAGTCCCTAACGAGTACTTGAAGTCCTGCTTAACTTCTCAGTACTATTTCTGCCTGACAGATAACCTCACTGCAGTATGGCTTCCACTTGCCACCCACTATTCTTTTTACCTACCCCGGGGTATTCTGGACAACATATAACAAAAACTCAAAAATAAGCAGATGTTAGTTCATAAAAAATACAGATAAAATTCTCATTACCCAATTAACAAAGAGTAACAAAAACCATCCTCTGCTTACCAGAAAACTGATCCAGCGCAATATTAGACAACAGCATTCATACACCATATACTCACTTGGGCCCATACATTCACACTACACTAATACTTACGCTGGGTGTCAGATGTACTCTTTTATCAAAAATCCCTGCTACCAATTACCTTCTGATTGAAGAGTAATAACTTACCAATGGATCCTTTGCTAATTGGGAAGTTTAAAATGAGTGACATTCACTATAATACATAATCCTGAAATAATCACTGAGTCAGGAAGTTTTAAAATGTTTATCTAAAGTTTTAGCAGAGTAAAATACAGAAACACGGTACTTGATTGTAATACCCAAGAAAAAGCATAGAAATGATTTTGCTAATAAATGACGGTGTTTAAAGAAAGGGAGAGAATAGAGACAACAGCGCAACTAAAGGTTGCAGTATAGTTACCTAAATGCGAGAACCAAGCCCCTTGGCCAAGGAGTTGGAAAAGATAGGACCCAGGAAGGATGAAGAGCAAAGACCTCTTCCAGGATCAGGACAGGACCGGTAACCTCTCTACAACGACGCCTGCGCCGTTCCCCTCTCTGATACTCGACTTCTCCTCGATTCTCCCGTCTAATGGACTCCGCCGCCCCCTCCTCAGGACTTCTTCCGGACAGGAATTCAGTCAGCAACCGATCAGCTGGGCAGTCTGGAGTTAAGAGCGCTCTGGCAGTATGGACGCCTGTTCTTCGTGAACGCATGCTCTGACTAATTAACTAATGCTATATTCTATTATACCCTTCTACGCCCATGTACCTCCCCTTAATGTTGCTAACATTATGGGACCACTACTTCTGATTGGACAAGGACAGGGGGTGGATTCTCGCACCATGTCAATTTTGGCCTAAATTGTGAAGCCTATTGTTTTTAGCTTCCCGCCCCTTCAAATTAATACATTCACTTTATTTCCCACCCGTCTCATGACAAATGTTATACATTTTACAGGAGAAAAGTAGCAATTTGTCCGCCGGAAACATAGAGTACATCATCTTCGGCCAATAGGTCGTGGCCTTGGGAGACGTCCAAGTTGACTTCACTTGGCAGGCATACAGGACACATGCGCAGAACCATCTGTCTCTCGAGTTTCAAGACACCAACCCAGGCCCAAGTTTACGAATTACTAAAAGTGCAAGAAGAAAATATTAAAATCACAACAAAAAAAAAGTTTCACTGTATACCCACTTTCCCTACTCTATTCCCATTTATTTATAATACTATCCTGCATTAGTAGCGTTAAGAAAACGACAATTTAATAATGACATGAGAGCAAGCTTAAGCATGTGAAAACATTAAGCGGCCATTTTAATGCACACTGCGCAGAAGCAGAAGTTTCCCACCAAGCAAAGAAAGACGTCACACCATGTGATCAGGTTGCGACATGCGCAATGAAGTCCCGCGCTTTTAGCGGCCATCTTGGTTTATAGACAAGCGTTATTCATTAGTAAAACACATAGGCAAGCGTCTATCCCTTTTGTGTTTGTGAATGCAAAGATTAGTATTGACAGTACAAGTTTAATAAATTAATACTATGAGGAGGATTGCATACAAGCAAGTTTCATTTTTGAAACCTTGCTCCATCATCAGTGAAAGCCAGATGCCTGCTCGGGCACTATTCCGATGCCCTTTGAGACTCGGTGGCTCAATTCCTTCCAGTTGGCCTTAAGATCTCCGACTTGCCCTTGCCCAGGCTATTCAGAATGTCCAAGAGGCTGCCAAGTTCACTAATCGTTGTGGCTTGGACATCACCGATTACATTAGGTGGGCCATCAGCACTAGGGCTGGCTGTGGTCCACTGGTTTTTCAGGAGCTGTCCAGTTGTCCCTCAAGGACATGCCACTCGAAGAGACTCATCTGTCTGGGGACAAGGCAGACTCTCCTCTCAAGCTGTTCATGGACAGCAGGGCCACGACACGCTCCCTGGACTTATCTGCCCCATCTTGTAAGCCGCGTCAGCCCTCCCTGCCTTTTGCGGTTTTGGCAGAGGTACCCCATACTGCCAGCCTATCCAACCCCAGCATGGCAACCAGTAATTCCCTGGCCGGGGTCCCCACCGTTGCCAAGGTCAAAAGGCCCTCCCGACCACTATCCCGCCCTGCAGGCCCACATGCAAAACACCTTTTATGTGTCCTTAGTGGAGTACAGCCACCCAGTGGGAGGCAGGATCTGACTATTCTTGCCGGATTGGGAGGCCATAACGTAAGACAGGAGGGTTCTGCAAATTTTTCGGAAGGACTATGCTCTCCCCTTTCTTTCTGCGCCACCGCACTTTCTACCATCTCCCCAAAGGCTGACAGAGGACTTTCATTCCATTTGTGCAACAAGAAGTGCAAGCCCTTTTGGCACAAGGGGCTATCGAGAGGGTGCTTCCACCAGATATGGAAGCAGTTGTTACTCCCTTGCTCACAAAGAGCTCACAGTGGCCCAAATCTCATCTGCCCTCGTCCCTTGAGACTGGATGGTAGCATTGGAACTGCAGGAAGCTTATTTCCATATGCCCATTTTGCCAGCCAGCCAGCCAGCCAGCATTACTTGCGGTTCGTGGTGGGGCAGGAGAATTTTCAATTTCCTGAGCTCCCTGTCGGTCTCATCAGGGGAAGGAGATGGTGGTGGTGGCAGCACATCTTCTGCGGTCAGGGGTGCCAGTCTTCCTGTACCTCAAAGTCCGGCTGGTGACCTCGCCTCAGGCCTCCTGTCATCTTTAGGGTTCACTATCAACGAGCCAAAGTCACACCTTACTCATTCTCAGACAATTCCCTTCATGGGAGCCATTCTAGACATGGTTCCGTTTCGTGCCTTTCCTGGGGAAAGAAAGTTCAGAACATTCAGGCTATGATCCTGATCTTTCTGAGGTCAGCTCTGAGGCGGCTGGGACTGATGGCCTTCTGTATCCTGCTGGTTGGGCACACCAAGTGACATCAAACCTTCTAGTGCGGAGGGCCATCCAGTTGGCGTTGAAAGTCTTCCTTCTGTACATTAAGGGGAGGCTGGTGCAGGAGGTCACTGACAACACCATTGCGGTGTGGTAATGCAAAAAACAGGGTAGGGTGGGGTCACAGACCCTGTGCCAGGGGGCCCTGAGCCTCTGGAACTGGCTGGACCACCAAGGAATTTTCCTGACGATGAACCACCTGCCAGGATCACTGAATGCCAGGTCATATGAGCTCTGCCATCAGCATCTAACAAATCAGGAGTGGAAGTTACACCCAGAGGAGGGGCAGGGTCTCTTCCGCAAAAGAGGACGACCATGGCTCGATATGTTTTCCACTGTCAAGAATGCACAATGTCAGCAAATCTGCGTGTTGGAGTTTTCAAGGCCTCTCTCGCTCAGAGACATGTTCCACCTTGAGTGGAACACGGGACTCCTGTATGCCTTTCCGCCAATACCTCTCCTTCCCCAAGTTCTCAGGAAGATAGAACTGACCAGAGGCAAGTCATCCTAGTGGCCCCAGATTGGACACGGAGAGTATGGTATCCAGAAATCCTGGGCTTGTGCATCTGTGTTCCGATCGGGCTGCCCCTTTGGAACAACCTGCCGTCGCAGCAGCAGGACAGGGTTCTGCACCTGGGCCTTCGCATTCTCAACTTCATGCATGGAGATTGAGCGGGGACAGAGGAACACCTCTGACCTTCTTCCAGAGGTGAAAGATGTCATCTTGGCAGCCAGGTCTCCCTCCACTAAAACTGTATATGCCTGTCGTTAAGACAAATTTGTGGCTTGGTATTCTCTGTCATGCCAAGTTATCTAATGTTTTGTGTGCTTTGTCCCTAGCCTGGCAAGGCCTTGCCCTGGACACATTTGAAAGGGTTACAACTTTGTTTCCTCTCCGTTCCTTTGTCCTGCCACGTGTGGTACCTCAACTTGGTCCTCACCTTTCTCACTCCATTTGAGCCATTTCACAGCTGTCCTTTACAGCTCCTCACAATCAAAACAGTGTTCCTCATTGCCATAACATCGAGGCAGCATGTGAGTGAGCTTCAAGTCCTCCATGTCAACCCACCGTACACCACCTTCTTTCCAGATAAACTGGTTCTACGGACTCAGTCATCCTTTCTGCTAAAAGATGTGACACTGTTCCATGTCGGTCAAACCATCACCCTGCTGGAGTTCAGTGCTCCGCCTCACCCCTCTAAGGCAGAGGAGAGGGTCCATCGCTGGGACCCCATGAGAAACGGAGTTTCTACATAGATCTTACCAAACATCACTGGGTACACAATCAGCTCTTTGTGGGGTTCGCTGGAGAAAAAAGGCGGAAGAGAACCATTTCCTGCTGGATCATGCTCTGCATGAAGATCCGCTATGCACAGACTAAAAATCATCCTTCAGAAGGACAGCATGCTCTTTCTGCAAGAGACAAAGCTGATATCACTGCGTTAGCACACAAAGTCCCTGTCCTAGGCATATGCCAGGCAGCTACTTGGGCATTCCTCCATACGTTAACGAAGAACTATTGTCTGGACTGTCAGGTCCACCAAGAAGGGCACTTTGCCTGTTCAGTTCTACAGGACTTTCTGGTTTGAGCCCAGTCACAGCCCACCTCCAATTAGTTACTGCTTTGCTATCCATTCAAAAGGTGAGGCATCTGCAGCTAGAATTCTCAATCAGAGGAACAAGTTACTTACCTCTGGTAACACTCTTTCTGGTAGAGACCCTCACTAGCCGCAGATTCCTCACCGCTCTTCCATCCTCCCATTCTATGATTGGACTCTATCCATTAATAAGATCACAAGTCTAGGAAACTGCACACTGGTCATGCCAATTTACTTTTGAGACTCTGCGTCTGGAGGCAAGGGCAGTCTTGAAAGCAACTGACGTTAGCACACGGGAGTGGTGTTTATATATGCTCCACACATCATTTCTGGAGTGGAATCACATGGTGCCAACCATCAGCATGCACAGGTACTGCTGAAGAGTATCCGGATCTAGTCTGACGCCTGGGAAATATTGAAACGTTGAGGAATCTGCAGCTAGATAGACTGTCTACCAGAAAGAGCGTTACTGAAAATAAGTATCTTATTCTTCTGGGAGTACAGGAAGGCATTGAAGGCAACAATACACATGATTTTGTTGTTGGACTATTTCAAAAGGCATTCCCCAGCTTTTCAGACTGGGACTTTGATAACCAAATCCAGAGGGCACATAGGTTTCCTTTTGCGCAATTAAGAGATGCACAAGAGACAAAACCTAGAGCTATACTGATCCAAGTGGGTAATTCCCGACAGTGGCAAACAATATATGATTTTACTTGACCCACTAAAACTCTAACATTTGAAGAAACTATGTTTTATGTCAGTGCCAATGTTTTCCATGCCACTATCACACCTTGATGGCAAATATGCCAAATTATTCCAGCTCAGCAGGCCACTGTTATATTACCTATTTACAGGGACCAGCAAAGCTTAAAAGAATGCACAAAAATCATACTTCAATCAATCAATCACATGACTTTATTCGGCATAAAAGAATACCATAAAAGTACAAATAAAATACTTCAAAGTTAAAAACTAGTTCAGCAATCTAAAAGTTTCCATGAAACATAATCAATACATCAATGATTAGGATACGCATCCCCTTGCACAATTCCCTCGTAATACCTTAAAAATGAATTACATCACTGGCGGGTTTATACTCCCCCCCAAGCCCCTAGTTGCCCTTAGCCTGAATGCTGCCCTTAAAAATTTACAGTACAAAAAAGAGTCAGAGCATCTGGGGACAACTTTAAAAATAACAAAGCTACCCTTGCCTGTTTAAATCTGGCTTTCTTTAAAATTCTCTTTAAAAATAGGATCCTAGGTTGTGAGTAAAAGGGACATAGTAAAACAAGATGAAGGGTATCCTGTGGAGACCGTAGGTCGCAGCCACATGGTCCCTTCATCTCTATAGACGGTGTATATCCCGCCGGGTCAGCTAATACATGATGCAGGAGATTCAGCCTAAACCGCGTCATTAAGAATCTATCATGGGCATTATAAAAATAAGACAAATAAGGTTCAATGCCCATGGATGTTTTAGTTAAAAGATATTCTCTTACAGACTGCTTAATCAGCTCCCTGTCGTCCCTGAGTGTTGTGATATGCTTAAAAACCAATCCTTAACCATAGCCTTGTCCTTCATGGATATTTTAGAAGGGTTGATAAAAAGATCTGCACATCCTATTCCCTCCAGGGTCTCCTTCACATATTTTAACCATGGGATTTTAAGCCCCCGATCACAAGCGAGGCAGTCTGCTATAATCTGCCTGCAGAAAGTCGCCTCCTCGCTTGCCCAAATTTTGACCCAGCAGACTAGGGGTCTGACTCCCAGCCTGTCCGTAATATAGCCAACACCAAGTTCCTCATGGACAATGTGGGATGATGTGCTCTGGGGCACTTTAAGCAAATGCCGAAAGTACTTATTTTCCTCAACTTGTATGTACTTTACATTAATAAATCCCCATACCTCACTTCCATACATAACCTTGGCACAACACATGGAGCTGTATAATCTCAAAATGTGCTCATGTGACCACCGACCTAACCTATGTGCAAAATTCATGATCGACCCGGAGCAACTGGTTAGATTACGACATTTCTCTTCCATTACATTTTTTAAATTTAGACGGTCATCAAATAAAATCCCGAGGTACGAGAAAAAATGCACCTTTCCCAGGCGATGTAAATCAATGGTATAATTGTATATTTTACTTGGTTTTTTGCCCACTTCCATGACATATGATTTTGACAAGTTGGGGGACAAATCTAAGTTCTCCATAAAAGAAACAAAGCCGTCTATCAGAATCTGCAGCCCTTTGGGTGTGCGGGCAAGCAGGACCGCATCGTCCGCGTAAAGCAGGACGGGGATTCCTCGAGAGCCAATACTAGGTGAATCCACTTCTAAAGTGGTAAGTGCCTGATCGAGTCTATTTATGTACAATGTAAACAAAAATGGGGCCAGAATACAGCCCTGTCTGACCCCACTAGAGCATGTGAAAGGTTCTGTAATGCTTCCCTCCTGACTATACCTAACGGAAACAGTGGTATTTGAGTGCAAGGTTTTTAAAATGTTAATAAGTCCCGGATCCACACCAAGGTCACCCATGATTGCCCATAAATTTCCTCGGTTGACTCGGTCAAAAGCCGCCGTCAAGTCCATAAATGACAGGTACACAGTCCCTTGGCTGGCAATAGTGTACTTGGCTGAAAGTAAATATAAATTAAGACATTGATCGGTGGTAGACTTCCCTGGCCTAAAGCCAAATTGGGTGTCAGTTATAATATGCTGATCCTCAGCCCAGTCCATTAGCCGGCTGAGGATGGCCCGCCCTAAAACCTTTGCTGACACATCAATTAGGGAAATTGGACGATAGCAAAGTGGGTTATCCCTGTTACCTTTTTTAAAAATGGGAACAATCGTAGCCGTAGACCATGATGGCGGCATTACTGTGTCTACTGCTGTGTTAATAACCCTCGTCAGGATGGGTGCCCAGAGATCCACCTTGCTCAAAAAGAGATCGGGTGGAATCCCATCTGGCCCCGGAGCCTTATTACGGGTCAAACCGTCAATCCCTACCCTGATCTCGTCCAAAGAGAAATTTATCGGGGCAATATTTTGCTCCCCCCTGTTATCCTCGTCCTGGTCCTTATCTGTACAATGGTTGTAGAGCCCATAAAAGTGCTCACGCCATTGCCCCGGCAAGATATTGTTTGCTAGCCCGGGTTTATTTACCTCTTGGAAACTAGGGTTGTTTATAACTTTCCAAAAGGCAGTTGTATCCTTTAACTCCATTGCCTCCCTCAGGTCCTCCCAGGCTTGGGTTTGTAATTTTGTTTTACGGCCTTTAACGGCTAACTTATAATTCTTCCTGCAGAGGGTCACCATACCCTTATCTCTCGGGGAAGATTTTAGAGCAACTTTCAGCTCTCTCAAGGCACGAGAGCAACGTTGGTCAAACCACCTAGGGTCGTCCTGTCTAGTGTTATTTGATGTAGTCCTGAGCAGACCATCAATTAATTGGGCAACACCCTCGAATGCCCTGATTAATTCGGCCCCCTCCACAGCCGGGTCTAAACAACTCAAGATGACCTGTTCGCCGTCATTAAGTAGTGCACTATAAAAAGCTTCACTGTTGGCCTGTGATCATCTCAACCTCCTGCCCTGATCTATAGCACATACCACCACCCCCCCACCCTAGATGGTTCCTGACGAAGATTCAACTCAGAGAGGGACAATACTAAAGGGTTGTGATCACTGAAAATACTCAGACAGATTCTAAAGCCCATCACCCAGTTTTTTAATGCAGCGAAAACAAAAATAAAATCAATAAATGAAGCGCATCCCCTGCCTTTAAATGTGGGGTGGATTGATTTGTCCTTTTCGACATCAATCAAATCCATAGTGTGTGTGAGGGCATGCGTATTTAATAACTTGCATAATTCCCGTCCCTCCCTGGTATGTTCCATGTGTGGGCCCTCTTCCAGCGTGCATGTTGACCAATCCCCCCAATTAACTCTCAAGTTTGAACACAGGTGGCAATTAAAGTCGCCTGCTAAAACCAGGTAGGGCGCCAGCTCCCCTCGCTCCTGTATGTGAGTGAGCCTTGTATCTAACTCACGCAAATTTACATTGCACTGGCCAGATGGCGACGCATTATAAAAATTTATAAAAATTAGCTTATAACTTTTATTATAAAGCCTAATCCCAATCCATGCCAGTCCATCTGCCCTGTAGCCTGAGGTCGACATATATAACCAATCCTCCCCTTGCTCTCCCTGATGGTGCCTTACATGCTGGTACAAAGTAGGTAACATTGCCCTCTAAGTGGAAGGTACTATTCTCTGCTTCCCAGGTTTCCTGTAAACAAATAATTTGAAATTTCCTTATGTAGGATAGCCAATCTTCATTCTTAAATTTAGTAGATAAGCCTGCTATGTTCCAGGAAATTATTTTAAAATCTCTCTCATTTTGCCTATCTGGACTAGCCAATATCAGGTTGGTTTGGGGCCCATGATCTTCCATATTTTTGTCGCTGGGTTCTAGCATTGAAGCTGCTTGTTGATCTAAGCTAATTACACTTGCTACTTCCCCACATAGGCTGCCCTCTTCTGTCCCCCCAAATCTATAACGGCAGCATTACTTACATGGACATAAACACCCTTGGTTGCCCCATGCAAGCCCAGTCAATGGATGTCATTTAAGTCTCTCACATTATTAAGGGGGCGTAAGGGTTATAAGTTTGGACTATAAAGCCTCCCCCGTGCACTCCCCCCAAGGGCCCCCTATATCCGTACTGGCTGGTCGGGTTCATCATATGCCTATAGAAGAAACCCAGTGGGAGCATTGTAACACTTAGGCCCCCCTCTTCTAAATAGAGCCCCTTACTCTGTGTGAGCAGCTTACGCACAAGCTCTGGGTGCCTTAGAGGTCAGGATCACGCAATCCCCTGGGAATACTTTCCTGGTACTACCGATCCAGGACACCCTTCTGGCCATCAGGATATGCCTATGCTCCATAATATTGAACCCTACGTTCCTACACATCCAATGTGATGCCTTGTTAATCAGATTTAAGGTAGATTCTTCTCTGTCGCTTGTGCAAGCTGGAACGCCCGTCAAGACCACAGTGTATGGGCATGAGGCGGGGGGTAGGTCTAAAACCGGCAAATCTGTAGTACCCCGAGCACTTTGAGTGGGCAGCTCCCTAAGATGTTGATGTGTAGTGGCTCTATCAACTGTACCCATTGTGTTTATGGGGGCTGTTTGCTGTACTGGGATAATGCCGGTGGCCCCCGCCCTCAGTTCCCTATGTCCCCTGCTGGTCATACTTATGCTGGCTCTGTTACCTGCCTGCGGAACTGGTGGAGCCGGGTGTAGAACTCTACCACCTACATCCTGTGTGCCTGTGGGCTGTTTGATGACCTCATTTTCTCCCCCCTCATCTACTTCTACAGATGATACAGCAGGCGATTTGGGAACTTCCAATTCCCCTTGGCCACTAGATACACATTGACTTTCCACATTGACTGGTACATTATTCTTCGCCAAGAGTAACACCAGTTTTTCCTCAATTGACCTTAATTTACCTAATAGGGACCCCAAAAGGACAGTTATCATTGTTTCCACTCTTTTCCAATACTCAAGGTCAACCCCCTGCTCCACACTAGTTTCTTCAACTCCGCGAGACATTTGATTAGCAACTAAACCTACTATATCAGGGGACCTGATTGCTTGGGTCTTTGGCCTAGACTTTTGCTTCTGTTTTTGTGTTAATTTAAAAGACGCCCCACCCCTCGTTCGCTTCGCTGGCGGCTCATCGCTATTTAAGGGCTTCATAGCACTAACACTACAGGGCTTAAATGCCCTTTTCGAGCGTGTAACAACCTCCCCACCTCCTAGACTTGGTGCAGTTACTTTACTTGTGGTGGGCGGAATCAACAGTGTAGCCCCATCCCCCTACCCTACCCGAGAGCCGGGATAAATATCCCCCACAATGTTCTGCAGAAAACTACTACAGATAGTCTGTGCCTCAGTAGGTTCTTGCAACAGGGGTGATGAGACTATGGGGGTAGCTCTTTCCCTGATACTACTGCTACTACCCGGTGTGTCCAGACACAAATGCTCAGCATCCTTAGGCGATTTAGACATAATTAGACCGCCCATAGACGAGCGTTTTTCAGCTGCGAGGGTGTCCAAAGAAAGTCTTTTTTCCGTGAGTTGAATCTGATGAACCAACACCGATTCCGCTCTGACCAGGAAGGCATCCAGGGTCCCCACAACCCCACCTCCAGTCAGGGGGCCCGTGGCCTTGCGTTTGCTCATTTTCCCCTGAGATTGCACTTAACGTAAAAATGCCACAAGAGCTAACCATCAAAACAGTACCTTGTTGAGCTGTCCTTGGTCCAACTCCTAGATAGTCTTGGCGGCGGGATGTCAGGGGGGCGGCCCTGCCCTGCCACGTCCTGCTACGGACGGGCGCAGATGGGCCCGCCATTGGCCCGGGCTTTGCCCGGGCACGCCCGCGCGCGTCCCGCACTGCGGGAGCCCTGGCCGCCCTTTAAGCGCCTCCTGGCACTAGCGCTGACGAGAGCGGCGTGCGCGCCGCACGGGCTGATGGGGCTTGTAGTCCCCGGTCCTCCGGTCCTCCGGTGCTTGCTGACTGCTGGGCAAATAGGCAGGTAGGCAGGTAGGTAAGTGGCTGGCTAATGGAGCAAGAGCAAAAAGTGCAGAACGGCCAAATCATACTTATTCCTGTACATCCGGAACCAAAGGTAAAGACCTAATGAGCAGTTAGCAAATAACAGAGACTTGTGTGGATTAGTAAATACTTAATTATTCTTTTAAATTTAATCTTAAAGATTACTTTTTTGGTATTTAAGTAAGATAAATGAATGTACAAGTTTTCTTCCTATTTTTATTCTTTTTACTTTCTAGGTTTATTGTATTCATTTGTTCGGTGAGAGGGGTTCAACCTAATGGCTCTATTGTAACAGACGGGTAGTGAATGATTTCCCCTATGGGTAGGTGGAGACAACTGAGCTTAAGTACGGGCCTTCAGCAGGGTGACCTAAAGTATGGGTCAGGGTTGGTGGATGGGAGGGGACAGTGGTGGTGGGAATGGCTAGGGAAGGGTGGTTGCAATAGAAATATGGAATAAACCGGAAACACTTGATTCTCTTGGTTCTTTCAGGTGCAGATATTAATTCATATACATTTGGTAAATAGAAGTCTAACACAAAGGTTCATTTACAAGTGAGTTGACATACAACATTAACAGACTAAACACTGCACAAAAGAACAGGAAAGCATGAGAGGAGTTCAATAGCCGCAGAGCATTATTTGATATCTTTTAGAGGCTCTTATCTAATAAAGATAAACAAAAGTTAATTCAACTTGGATACCAGGCAGTTGTTACTACCTCACAAAATATCTTTATATGAGGGGTGGCAATACTTTGTAAATACAATACATAGTCATATACTCAATTAAAACTGATGAATGGGGCTGAGGGGCCATAATGCAGATCAGTCAAGCTAACCACCAACAGACTATCTGGCACTATATAAAAAAAGGCCCAACTCTAATGATTCACTGTTGTTCTCTAAGCTAGTGCCCAATGGACAGACCAGATAGGCCTTGTCATATTAGGTGTCCGACTTAAATCTCACGCATGTTAATTTTAGTTGAACAAGCATAAAATGGATGGGAAGGTTGGGCTGCTATTTTACACATCATGAAATTGGAGGGGGTTAAGGATAGCTGGATAACAATTAAAGGGAATGTACCTGGTTACACTTTTAATTCTACACAGCATGATCACAATTCGCACATTGATGTCAAATTATGGAAGAATGCTGGTAGATCAGGTCCAAATGCAGACTGACTCCAAAATACTGTCTGCTCATAATTCTGTCTATATTCTTGTTAGCTATAGCAAATATGGTTTCTGGTAGCACCGCAGATGGTCCTTTGACCGTTAATTTTTAAAAAATTCAGATCATAAAACTAAAACAGAAGAGTTTCTTTGGGAATTTATTAGTAATAATAGTTCGCCCTACATGTTGTCTTGGATGCTTTGAAAGTTGGAATCCAGAGCTATACTAAGCTTTTCAATCCAAAGAGACCAAACAGCCAGCAAATTAGGTGATATATTAGATGAATAGCTAACAAGACTCAAATCTAAACACAGGGTATTGCCTATAATCTAGCTTCAGTGCTTTTGGAGACGAATCTCAGTTCAGTCAAAATTTCTGTCTCCTTCAAAGTGACCCGTATATTGGTTTTGGAATTTTCAACAATTGGAAGAATTGTACTGCGCACTTCATCTGTGGGGTCAGAATGGGTCACTACAAAGTAATCCACTCTGTGGTTGCATGGCGGCACGCTCCTCAGCGTCACCCATGAATGTAATGTCATTGGCGATCATTCACAACACAGTGTCCAGAAGCAATATCCTGGAGATTATTGTAAGTATAGAGAGCAATGTTTGCAGGGTACAACTGAGCTCAGTAACTAAAAGACTCTTAAGTTCGATAATAAAATGGCCTTCCATGATTGTTCTTATAATTATTACAAGTGCTACAACAGGCCATGTACCTTCTCTCTTCCTAATGTGGGAAGAATAATATGAAGTAATGTTGTGACATGTGCAATACTGAGTGCTGGTTAAATTCTGAGATAAAACGAATATTTGTTGTTTCTACTATAACCATCTAATTGTGCAGTTGTGTGGAAGGGATGCGCAGGCAGGTCCACCTTTACCAATCATCATAACATTACATTTTATGTATCTTACAGATTGTGTATAACGATGTGATCCAAATGACACAATGTATTGCATGCTAATATAAGGTACCATGATCAAGGTTGATAGTCATTGTGATTTATAGGTATACCTCATTCTGGTACTGATGCAAGCAACTGACATATGTGCTTAAGGTGAAACATGTTTACCAATGTGGAAAACTAATATGTGGTCCTTTATCACCATTATTGTAATTTTGGTCGGTATAGTGATCACATTTCAAGATATTAAGGAACTCGAAGCTGCACAAGACCGCATTTCCAGAAACTCCTTCCTCTTCCCTTGAGGGACAGCATACTTACAGAACTGACTATAAGGCAACCAAACCAATACAATATTTCACATTTAGGGAACACGGTTGCACGAGGGAAAGAGATTGGAACTAACCAATGCAGACTGGTTTAAGGTAGTTGGCTCCCTATCTCTGTGTGAATGGTGCTAATGGTAATAAAGAAGTAGATCCAGTCCAGGATTACTGACTGTCACTGATGCAATATAAGCTTAGGAGTTACCCCTTTTCTAAATTTTTTATGCTGTATGATGATGAACGTTGAAAGGTGAACTTGCACGAGTTAAATATGGTATGATACACATTTAGGTCTTGCTGGCTCCTAGGACTTGAAAAGAGACTGAGATCACATAGTATCATCAGGGCTTCTAATACTTGACAATTGCACAGCAAGGTCTGCATTTGTACTTAATGTTTGCTTTTTGGGAGTATAGACCTTGTTGGATTAACCTCACCTCTTCTTTTTGATATAACAAGAAAATACTGCACCCTCCTCCTACAGTTGTTCCTTAGGGAAGTGCTCTGAAGCAGTGAAATGCTACAGTTGAGGCATTTTTGCAACAACATAGGTAGGACTGTTTGCTCCTATCTTCTCCAGGCCTCATAAATGCACAGATTCAGTCTCTGTGAAAAGCTGCTGTACGATCGAGAAGTATCATGACTGCAACACCATCACCTCTCATCACGTACTGGAGGCCTTCCAGGACTGCCATCGAGCAAGTTCAATGTTACCTACAGGGTAAAACGCCTACAGACACCTAGTAAAGAGCACTGGAGATTTCCTGAAAAGGAGATTTAACGAGGAACATTTTTTTCCAATTTACTTCACTACAGTAGGGAGTAAATATATACAACAGTAATTGAAATGATTCTGTGGTTCAGTTAGACCTTTTTGAGCAGAGTAGAGAAAAAAGTACCTTTAATGGTCTATGTAAAATACCTACAGAGAGCAAAGATTTGAGGATTTGGCAAAAGGGTGTGGACGGGCATTAAGGAGGGCACCAGATTTAGCACGAGAATAGCCTGAACAAGCCTGAGCAAAGTAAGACAGAGTAATCTAAGTGAACTCTGGAATAGGGGAATGTGTGGATCTCAAGTTTGTTTATGTTATCCAAGATATTGCCATAGGAAGGAAATGATATATTTTGGTGAATGGTGATATGTTGTCTAGTTTGGAAATTAAGACACAGTTCAACCAGAGCTGAAGTAAAGGGGCAGAAGATGAAAGGTGAGAAGGTTCTTTAATGAATAAGAGAATTCTTCAAACACATTTATTTGCTTTTCTAGTAACTAGTTTATGCCTTTTGCATCTTTGTAATAATGATCTTTACAGGCCTAATCCAGGGCTTTGTAGCAGTACATGGCAGCAGCCAATTGGGAGTTAAACTGGGGCATGCTGCAGCATGCCATAAGAATAGTGGTGTGTTCTTAGGGTCATGGGGATCCAGAGAAGAGAGAATAAAGGCATCAAACAAGTCTACACAAGGTTTACACATCTAGAAGGCATGCCTAGTCAAAAGAGAGGTTACAAGTAGCAATGTGTCTTTAAACCAGAGATGGTCTACAACTTTAAACATAAAAGACTAAGGAATAGAAAAGTGATTAATCCATATGAAAGGCAAAAGCACTTTGATATCAAACAGTCCTTCTAGAGCAAAGATGGAAACAAGTAAGGGGCCTGCAGAATGAGTGGCAAAATGGAACAAGTTACTTCAAACCAGGTTTGTTATTATTTGCAAGAAGCCAGGTGAAAACTAACAAATATTGAAAGTTGAGTAACCTGGGGACAGAAAGAGAATTTAAGCTGAGTGCTTAATATATCACATCAGAGTAAAACAAAGAGACCCTATAATAGCACAGTTATGGCTAACATTGCAGCACCTGTAAACTGGAAGTGTGTTAGCTGTATGGTTAAAGCTTCATCAACTATTACTGGTACTCTTCCCGGTGGAAAAGGTACAATTGTGATACAATATTTGGTAATGAGATGCAGATGGCAAGACAATTTTGCATAGGTGCAGTCACTCACCAGTGTCTAAGTAACTACCAAAAGATTAAGTTGATGTTGCAATGTTAAATCAAGTACATCAAGATTGTGTTTGACTAACAATCCTGCATTAATGAGCAATGGACATACATGGAGAGGGCAAGACGCTGGGGAGGGAGACCATAAATACTCCTAATGTGTTCAGTTTATCATGGAACTCTCAACGAAAAGATCAGCTACACCGCCACAATGTGGTATGTAGAAAAAACGCAAGTAAATGTAATAACAATATGTAAGTAGTAAGCTTGTGTGAGAATGGAAACCTGTGTTGGAGAGCTTCGGAGGGGGGAATTTAAAGTTAATGCTAAAGCAGTCACTATTCAGGGAAAACTTAGTTAACATGTTTCAATGCTTATCACCTTTAAAGGTTCCTAAAGACTATCAGGTAAATACCATTACCACAATACTGATTGGACACCAGAACTCTAAGGCTTGAAAGTCGTACTGTACACAAAGGTCTGAGGCAAGTATCGAAACATTTACCACATGATGGTGTTGTGGCTGAGATTGCAAAGTTCAAGAAAATATGACAATAGGTGGGTTTTAAAGCTGAACGTGAATAGAATCACAAGAGCTTAATTTCATTTATCAAGGTTTGCAAAAGTGGCAATAGTAGAATTTTTGAAACTTTCAAAATTACCTACACTTTAAGTTCCAACACGGCCAGCGCAATATAGTTTCACCAACGGGATGGGAGAGACATAAACAAAGTTGTAAATTGAACCCTTGGAAGTGAACACATCTTACACTGAACAGTCCCCATGTAACCCTGAGATTACAATTGCAACAATAGCAAAGGCAACTGTAAGCAGAACTATCAGGATAAACAGGAGGAAAGGTGAATGCATCCATGAAGGAACCAGCAGTTACTGGTGCTGTTACAACAGTTCAAAACGCAAAGCAGTAATATTTCTGAACAATACAATAAAGAAGCAATTACGTCTTGAGGAATCAATCTATTCTATTCCTATTTCTGGCCTTACACAACCAGGAAGAAGTCAGTGATCTTCCTGTTGTTAACTATTTTGTTGGTCTTTCACCTTCAGATAACTGCATATAAAATAATTCACACATTAACTGAAAACTAAATGCTTGTTAAACTAATCAGTGGGAAATGCACTATTTTTGTTAATGAAACCTCTAATGGTTCATGCTAAGACTTCCGGTGTCTGTGTATTTAACCCAAGTACCACAAAACTGAATTCTGGTTGGTGCAGTGGGAAATAGTTGCTTGTGTATTTTTAGTGCTTCGAGATCCCAGCTAGTGACAGAAAGTACACTGACTATATAAGTCATTACTTTAAACTAGCAATACCTCTCAAAAAATAAATATACACAAAGCTTCCCCTGACCACATCAACTGAAGCCAATACCGCCTTCCAAGTAGCATTCACATTTGCAGATTGATCCATTACACACTTTTACATTTCTTTCAGGCAAAAGGCACCTTGGCAAAAAGGCTTGTTCCTTGTTTATGTGTCTGTCCCTACCTCGGCGTCACAGCCTAGAAGACTTCCTCCTTTCCATTTCAGCTGAGGTAATTCAGCTGTCCGAATTAACCGTCACGGATGGTTGTCTTTAGACAAAAAAGTAGGGGACTCTTTTTGTTAAACTGAAAAACGTATGGACACTTCTTCAAAGAGGGGAGGAAGAATATACATACTTCTTCATATAAGGCCAATTATTTCTCAGTGAGAAATAACTGGACTGGGGTTCTGTACATAAGCACAAGTTACTAACTTGTGTAACGATATATCTGTAAGAGACAGTAGTTAGTGACAGATTCCTTACCTTAGAATATCCCCAGGCGTCAGGCTGGATCCGGAAAGTTTTTTGCGTAGCAGTACCCCTTGCGCGTCGGTAGGCGGCGTCGTGCGGCTCCGCGACCGTCGTCGGCGTCGTGGTCGCCGGGATGATGTCGCGGGCAGTACTTAGACGCCGCCCCTGCGCGCTGACGTCAGTTCTGTACACGACTTTCCGCGCCAGGAACGCAGAGCCATGCAAGAAGCTGACATAGGTGTCTGAAAAATACTAGGGCCCTGAAAGGGATGTCCTTAACCCTAGAAATCAGTTCGCAGAACAGGGAGGATGGGTGGGGCGGTAAGGAATCTGTCACTAACTACTGTCTCTTACAGATATATCGTTACACAAGTTAGTAACTTGTGCATCTGAAAGAGACACGTTAGTGACAGATTCCTTACCTTAGAATAGATACCCCAGCAATACCAACCCCGGTGGTGGGTCTGCGAACAAAGATCAGACAAGGAAGTCCTGGAGGACAGAACGGCCAAAGAAGCCGTCCCTCCGGACCTGGCTGTCAAGGCAGTAATGCTTGGTAAACGTGTGCAGCGAGGCCCACGTAGCTGCCTGACAGATATCCTGCAGCGGAACACCGCGGCCCATAGCCGTGGTAGCAGCCGTTGCCCTGGTGGAATGGGCACGCAGCCCAACAGGAGGCTCCTTCTTAGCCAAAGAATAGCAGGCTTTGATACACAAGGTTACCCAGCGGGAGATGGTTCTCTTGTGCACCGCCCGACCTTTTTTGGCGCCCACGTAGCCAACAAAGAGCTGGTCATCCACCCAGAAATGGCGTGTGCGGTCGATGAAAAAGGAAAGCGCACGTTTTGGGTCCAGACGGTGGAGCCTCTCTTCCTCTCTGGAAGGATGCGGAGGCGGAAAGAAGGTGGGCAAAGTGATGGTCTGCCCAATGTGGAAGGCAGTAACCACATTTGGCAAGAAGGACGGACGCATCCTAAGAACAACTTTGTCTGGATGGACAGACAGAAAGGGAGGTTTACATGATAGAGCCTGGAGCTCGCTCACCCGCCGAGCGGAGGTGACGGCCACCAGAAAGGAAGTCTTCAGAGTCAGAAGACGAAGAGGACAGTTATGTAGAGGCTCAAAGGGAGCGCACATAAGAAAGGTAAGAACCAAGTTCAAGTCCCACTGAGGCATCACAAACGGAACAGGAGGGAAGAGGTGTGTATTGCCTTTTAGAAACCTGTTAACAACAGGGGACTTGAAAAGGGAGGGCTGATCAGGAAGCCTGAGGAAGGCCGAGATGGCACAAAGATAGCCCTTGATGGTACCCAGGGCAGAACCCTGTTGGGCCAGGGAAAGAAGGAACAGGAGAACCTCAGAGAGAGGGGCAGAAAGGGGATTCACAGCCTTTGCTGTGCACCATGCCACAAACTTGTTCCACCTGCAGGCGTATACCACCTTAGTGGAGGGACGCCTGGCTGCCAGAATCACATCACAAACTTCGGGAGGCAAGTCGAAAGGAATCAACTGCCGCCGCTCAATCTCCACGCAAGCAGGTGGAGGCTGGACAGGTTCGGGTGGAGGACCGTCCCCTGCTGCTGCGACAGAAGATCCTCCCGAAGAGGCAGACGGATCGGGGGATCTACGCTCATACTGAGTAGCTCGGGATACCAAACTCTTCGAGCCCAGTCCGGAGCCACAAGAATGACTTGGGCCCGGTCGTGCCGAATCTTCTTCAACACTCTGGGTAGAAGTGGTATAGGCGGAAAGGCGTACAATAGACCGCAACTCCACTCGTGACGAAAAGCGTCGCCGAGCGAGTGCCGCCTTGGAAATTCCAACGCGCAGAACTGATGACATTGCGCGTTCTCTTCGGTGGCGAATAGATCTAACCAAGGCTCTCCCCACTGTAGAAAGAGTCCTTGCGCCACTTCCGAGTGAAGACGCCATTCGTGATCCATCATGCACCTGCGGCTGAGTTCGTCCGCCCTGGCGTTCAGGGAACCTGCCAGGTGTTGAACCATCAGGAACATGCCCTGATGTTTCAGCCATGTCCAGAGGCGCAGAGCCTCCTGACAAAGGGTCCACGACCCCACCCCGCCTTGTTTGTTGCAATACCACATGGCGGTGGTGTTGTCTGTGAACACCTGCACTACCTTCCCTTTGACAGAGGGAAGGAATGCCTTGAGTGCAAGTCGGATCGCCCGGAGCTCCAGAAGGTTGATATGGAGCCGGGACTCCGCCGGAGACCAGAGGCCTCTGATCTCTGCCTCTCCCATGTGACCGCCCATCCCAGAAGGGACGCGTCCGTCACAACTGTGTGCTCTGGCTGGGGAAGGGAGAGGGATCTGCCCATGACCCATTGCCAGTTCGAGAGCCACCACTGCAACTGTAGTGCAGTCCCCTCCGAGATCTGGACCTGATCGGACAGGTTGCCCTGGTGCTGTGCCCACTGGAACTTCAGGTCCCACTGCAGAGCCCGCATATGCCATCTGGCATGATTGACCAGCAGGATGCAGGAGGCCATGAGGCCCAGCAGCCTCAGGGTCATCCGTACCGAAACCCAGGATAAAGGCTGAAAGATCGGAATCATAGCCCGAATATCCCGGACTCGCCGTTCGGGAGGATAGGCCCGAAACTGCGTCGTGTCCAGAACTGCTCCGATGAAAAGGAGCTGTGGAGAAGGAATCAGATGCGACTTCGGCACATTGATGGAGAACCCCAGCGAGTGCAGGAGTTCGGCCGTAGTCTGGAGGTGGGAGACGACTGCCTGGGACGAGCCCGCCTTCAGCAACCAGTCGTCGAGGTAGGGAAGACTGGAACCCCTGCCCGGCGCAGATGAGCTGCGACCACCGCCATCACTTTCGTGAACACCCGAGGAGCACTTGTCAGGCCAAAGGGAGCACGGTGAACTGAAAATGCTCGAGGCCTACCGTGAACCGCAGGTAACGCCGGTGGGCCGGCAGGACGGGGATGTGAAAATAAGCGTCCTGCAAGTCCAACGCTACCAACCAGTCTCCAGGGTCGAGGGCAGTCAAGACCTGAGCTAGGGTGAGCATCTTGAACTTCTCCTTCCGGAGGAAGCGATTGTCCTTTTTGGGCACCAGGAAGTAGTGGGAGTAGCAACCACGCTCTACTTCTGGGGTCGGAACATGCTCGATGGCCCTCTTGGCCAAGAGGGCCGTGACTTCCTTCTGCAGAAGTACCAAGTGATCCCCTAACATGTGGTGGAATTGAGGTGGCATGGCTTGGGGGTGGTCTCGAAGGGGAGGGAGTAGCCCCTTCGGACAATGTCCAAGACCCACCTGTCCGAGGTGATGGGACGCCAGTGGTGAAGGTGATGGCGGACCCTGCCCCCTACTGGCGTGCTGTGCACCGGAAAGGAGGGACTAGGAGGGCTTGGAGGCCTCGGACGGGTTGGAGGTGGTGGCCTGACCCGCACGCTGGTTGCCCGAACTGCCACGGCGGTAACCACGTCCTTGGTCACGCGTAGACGCTTGCTGCGCGGGCCGGTGGCTGGGCAGCTGACGTGACTGGGCGCCCCTTCCGTGGCCACGAAAGGGGCGAAAAGCAGAGGTGAGCGGAGGGCGTACAACAGAAAGGCCCAGGGACTTGGCCGTAGCCCGTGAGTCCTTAAACCGCTCCAGCACATGGTCTGCTTTTGAACCAAAAAGACCGACTCCATCAAAGGGCATGTCAATGAGTGTATTCTGGACATCACCCAAGAAACCAGTTGTTCTCAGCCAGGCGTGGCGACGTAGCGCCACCGTCGTCGCAAGCGATCTGCCCAGCGAATCGGCGGTATCAAGGCCACAACGGATGGTGTATTTAGCCGCATCTCGCCCTTCCGCAATGGCGCGGGTAAGCAGTGTCTGGACCTCCTCAGAACACTGCGGCAAAACAGCCGCCACCGAATCCCACAGGGAGTGGGTATATCGGCCCAAAAGGCAAGCGGTGTTAACGGACCGCAAGCCAGCACTGGAGGAAGAAAAGCCTTCTTCCCAAATTGGTCCAGGCGTTTGGATTCCCTATCCGAAGGGGCGGTAGGGAAGGCGGTTTGGGAGGCAGAGGCTTGGACAACCAAGCTCTCAGGGGTGGGATGTTGGGAGAGAAACAAGGGGTCGCCCGGAGCAGGGCGATGGCGTCGGGCCACGTTCCTATCCACAGGAGCCCCTGTGGTGGGTTTGGACCAGGCACCCAAAGAACATCAGTGAGTGCATCATTAAACGGCAGCACAGTCTCCGAAGAGGAAGCCGCCGGCTGAAGCACTTCTGTCAGGAGGTTAGTCCTGACGGCCACAGTAGGCAACTGGAGATGTAAGGCTCCAGCTGCTCTACGCAACACCGTTGCAAAATTAGCCCCTCCTCCGTAGCCACGGGAGGAGACAGCATGCCAGTGTCAGGGAGGTGTCTAGACCACTGGCATCCCCAAGTTCCTCAGCCCAGTCCGGGTCAAACTCACACTGTTGTGTGAGAGGGTCCTCAGACCCCTCCCAGCTCTCCTGGTCCTCCTCTTGTTCAAAATATGGAGGAGGAGGGACATTTGGGACCCAAGGTCTCATCGGCGCCGGAGCCGGCGTCGAGCGACGTCGGTCTGGCTCCATGTCCAGAGCCGGGGACATCGGCGTCGGCGGAGGCGTGGTTAGGTCAACCGGCGTCGATGGGGGTTGCGGTACCACCGGAGCCGGGATCGAGGCCGGGGCTGGAGCCGAGGCCGGGATGAAGGCTGGTGGGACAGGCGGCGCCGGGACCGGAGTCGACGGCGGCGCCGGGGCAACCCCATCAGGGCCCACGGGGCCCGAAGGCGCACCGGAGGGACCTGAAGGCCCGAAGAGGCGGGCCATGGCCGACAGGAATTCCTGTATTTCGGCCGGAGTCGCCCCCGACCCCGGAAAGAACGGGTAATTCGGGGGCGGCTCTACAGGCATGTCCGGGGCCGTGGGGACGGTGCCGACTGGGGCCTCAGCCGAGTCGCGAGACCGGCGAGGCGAAGTCTTAGAGCGATGACGCCTCTTAGACTTCTTGTGCTTCGACTTACCGGAGGAGCGCGAAGACTTGGATTCCGACGAACGGCGGGGACTCCGCGACCGGCCCCTTGACCTCTCCCGGGACCGGGGCTTGGTGCGGCGAGGAGCCGACTGCCGGACCTCGAGTAGCCTTCGAGACCGCTCTCGCAAAGCCTTCGGATGAAGTTTCCGGCAGTCAGGGCACGACTTCGTGTCGTGGTCTCGGCCGAGACAGAAGAGACACTCGAGATGCGGGTCCGTGATCGACATCATGCGACCACAGGCCTCGCAGGGCTTAAAGCCGGGCATCCCTACGACACCTTAGGAGTCGTGAAGACTCGTTGAAGAAACAGTGAAAAAATTCACAAAAAGATAGTCAAAAAGTGACTAGGGCACTGCTCTTCCCGGATCTGCGCTTACTGGCGCGGAAAAAGAAGAACTGACGTCAGCGCGCAGGGGCGGCGTCTAAGTACTGCCCGCGCCGTCATCCCGGCGACCACGACGCCAACGACGAACGCGGAGTCGCACGACACCGCCTACCGACGCGCAAGGGTACTGCTACGCAAAAAACTTTCCGGATCCAGCCTGACGCCTGGGGATATTCTAAGGTAAGGAATCTGTCACTAACGTGTCTCTTTCAGATACAACTGGTAGAATAAAAAATGGCATGTGATAGAGAAGAAAAAGTACATAGTATGTAAGTGATAAATACTACATAAATATGTACAAATGGGTCCCATTTACGTCATATTCTGGAGAAGCATACCTTGGTTTGGGCAAACCAGCTGGGATTGTGTGGTTTTCACTTTACTACAGATGAAAGGTAGGCAGATGACCCAAGTAGGCTGCAGGACAGATCACCAGTTTTTGTTTCATACTGCATCTTCCGCAACCAAGAGGTACTCAAGCTTTTAGTTGTTGAAGTTAGTTCATTTGGGGTGAAAGGACGTGCCCTGGAGTCCCTGGCTGCAATTCAGATGTATTCTTCCATCTTGGCAGCTTGTGCTGCTTCTTATTTAGCACTTTTGCATGGTGACACGATAAGTAGTCCACTGGATTCCCTCGGCCAGGGCTGTAAACAACTCTGAATAAATACTCCTGTACTTGGAGTACTAAATATTTCGATTCGAGGAGGTTGTATGGCTGCGGACCCCTGGAAAAGTGGCACACACGGCTTGTGGTCTGTGTGCACTTTGAATGTGTTCTGTATAGGTAGGTGAGTAAATTACAACAACCCCACAGAATGGTTATGACCTCTTTCTTGATGAGAAAAGTTCTGTTCTGTTTGTGTAAGGGTTTTGCTGCTATACAGCACCAGTTGCACAATGGTGATTTTGTTGCTGGTGAAGCAAGACTGCACCTATGCCAGTGGGACCGGCACCAACTGAGAACTCAGTTGGCTTGGATGGGTCATAAAATGTCATGGTTGTCTCTGAGGCTAACCAGTTGTTAGTGTTCCAGAAAGACGTTTCCAGGTCTTTGACCAGGTCCAGACAGCATTAGATTTAATTAAGTGCCTGATTTAGATTTCCATGGACTGGTTACTCTGTCACAACGGTGACAGATATCCCGTCCGCCAAAATATAAATCCTAAAGGATATTATGGTATTTATATTTGGGTGGATGGGATATCCGACGGAGTAACCTGTCCACCGAAGTATAAATCAGGCCCTTAGTCTCTCCTTGACTTGGTCAGTGAGTTCCAGTTCTGTTTGAAGTGCCCATAGTATGTGAAAATTCAGAGGAAACTGTGGACCTGGGAGACATTCTGAGGTAAAGAAGCTGCACCAATAGCGTTTACCTTTTTGGGGTCTGGTGCTACTCCTTCAGAAGTCAAATTTTGCCCAAAGAATAAATTCCTTGCTTGAGGAATTCATACTTTCATTGGTGCAGCATGAGGTCACTTTCTCAGATTTGTGACAGCAACACTTTGAGACGATCATGGTTCTGTTCTAGATGTTATGTATACAAAATGTGATTATTAATATTTATGACTCCTAAAAGTCCAGACAGTGTCTCTTGAATGAGGTTTTGAAAACTTGAGCTATGTTTGAGTAGCCAAAGATTAGCCGTTAATACCTGTAAGACCCATGTGTGTAGAGAAATGTATCTTGGTGACTTGGGTAGGCGAAGGTGATGACAGCTTGCTTTAAGGTCAATCTTAGAAAAGCCCTTCACTTTGTTCACTTCTATTATCAGGCTGACAGTTGGTGTGATGTGGTGCTCTTTTTATGGCTCGGTTTGGCATCCTCCTATTAACAGAGCCCCACACCGTTTTAATTATCCCCACCTGTTCTCTTATGTAGAAGGGAATTATTTGATGTCTTAGTGCCACTGGTTGGACTGATTAGTCCATATATAGCCTTATACATTTGCTTTTCAGATAACCAATCCCCTTGAACATATACGAACTCTAACCTCATCCTTCCTAGGTTGCACTCTTGTACTCGTGCAAGAATTCTATCATTTGGAGTGTCTCAGCTGCTCTGAAAGAAATTAGTGTGTTGCAATTAGCATGAATGTTGCTGTGATTGTCTATTGAAGGTGAGAGATTGTGGTCTTGAAGTGAAAGCAACATTGTGCCACTTTGTTATACTTTTGTGAGGTATTAAGTAGCGGTGTTAGTTTTAGTCGACAATAAATTCACCAAGACATCATACATAAGGTTGTACCAGTGTCAAATAATGTGCTTTGTATGAATGGGTAACTCAAATCCTGGTTGTGAGAGGGGTTGTTTTCCACTATATTTTCCTGTGCTGATATCAAGTGTATGTGTTCTTCCTTAGCAACTTCAGTGTGTGAGGGCTTCAAGGTGCAGGAGAGCAGGGAGGTGGTGCTGTACACCATGGTGGCATGTTGGCTCACCTTGAGTGGGGCAGCGTTAAGGTGCTTTGGGCTGAAGCCATATGCAAATCACCCTCACCACAACAGGCAGTCGGGAATGGGAGGAGGAGGGTTAGCAAATTGCACCAGCAGTTTACAGTTATGGTTGGGGCAGGCCAGGGGTACCTGACCACTTGATCACCTTTGTTAGGTATTCTATTATGAAGCCATCGCTAGTGGTACTGTTACCAGACACCACACATTATTAGGACACCCTGGCAGATATCCTATCTGGCTATCATCATACATGTATTTATCCTGTCCTGATGTCATCAGGGTTCTTCCGCTTATTAAATAATCTGAGATGGTTCGCGGGCCTCCACTTCAAACACACCTAACTAAGATTGTGAACACACCCCTGACCACCTGTCTATGACTGAAAATTAAAAAGAGGAATGTAGAGAAGCACATCAAAGGTTCCAGAGATGTGAGAACTGTGTTCATGGTCACCGGATGGCTGAAGTGTTACAAGCATCTAATTAATTGAGATTAACAGAATTTTGAACCTGTATAACCAAGATGTGTTTGGGTTGATTGCATTTGCAGCAAGTGTAACAACCAATTGTTGGCCTGTTCTCGACTTAATATTTTTAGGTCTACTAAAGAGATTTAAAACTTTTGAAAAAGAGACAAATTGGGTGAAATTATGGCAGGAATCATATTTTTTCCTACTCTAATGGTCCTGAAACATGGGTACTGGATGGCAAAATTCAAATTTCTGTAGTAGTAGAGCAGAAGAGGAGATATGTGGTGGATAAAACAAGGGCTTCACATCTGTACAATACATTTCCCCATTTCCAAGTCCTTTATGTTGTAGTATGTAGGTTTTTTTAGACCAGCGGAAATGTCCTGAAAACAACAGCACAAACATTCTAAATGGTAAGGGGCATAAAAATGATTAACCAAACACTGCACAATTTATACTTTTTCCAGCAGTGCTGTAAAGCAAAGTCCCACTTATATTCCAAATGTGATTTGACTGTACTTAATTGCATTGTCATTACGTGGAGTAAGGCTGACATAGCACTAAAGTGGCATGTGCACCCTAGCTCCTTGTTTTGATGGGGATACATTTTTTTTCCACGGAAAAGAAATGCTGGGTTTATCACCCAAATGAGCTCCTTTGCTTGGTTTTACAGAATGAGCTGGCTCATACAGTTCTAAATGATAATTTAAGCACAATAATTTTAAGATAGCTAGCAGGTGTTCACAGTCCTTATTTAAATATTGACATGTTTGTTCAATAAATTAAAGAATGCAATACATAGTATTAAATATTCTGTAGCAATTGCACCTATAATTAGCATTCAGCTCCCAAGGAAATAAATATAAAACTATATATAAATATATCTCCCCCAAAATGTTTCATTCTGTTGCATCAAGGAATCACACTCATGAGTAGCGTGTAGTTTAATTTATTTCACAGTGGCTTAAAATCTGGCGCATTTCAGACCCTCCGTATCTTGTTTACCATGAGCCAGTGAGCAAGGTCCAAAGGGACTGAAACGCGTTGAGTTACTTGCCAGATTTTAAGCCACTGTGAAATAAAAAAAACTACACCCTACTCATGAGTGTGAGTCTTTGATACAGAATGTAACAATTTTGGGGACATTAATACAGCTTGGTCCAGCTGCGGAATCGCACCACCAACTATTGAGAGAACCACAGCCGCCCGGCATGTGAGGCCATTGGAGGAGATATATAAATAAACATAAATAAATATTTAGATCTAATGGTCCAAACAATGGGATATCACTGCATAATGGCAATGTCAGGCAATTATTTTATTATTCTGGATTGCAGGATTACCAAATCCATAGGACACAAACAAACTGGTGTACATCTACCAAATTAAATATTCCCCATATATGATATATTCCATACATTATTTAAGTTACCATTATGTGCAAATAATTCAATTGACAATACATTTATTTGGTTAATACTTATCCCGTTCCTCCCCATTCCAAGTAGTCCAGTCATGGAGGTCTCATTTCAATAATACCTGGTGAATAGCTGCAAGACTCTGTAACTGGGTGCTTCCTATGTGCTGCTGTTGAAGGGCAGCTGTCTGCAACATTATATGCTGTTGTTGAGCTGCGTACATCTGCTGTAGGTATTGAGCTGCTGAGCTTGAAGGACGTTGCAGTGCTTGCTGAATAACCTAGGTGAGGCATTAAGAAAATGATACTGTAATTGCCAACAAATTTCTCTCTTGTAAGCACAACTCTCACTTAATCAAAGATCTTCAATCAACGGAAACATGAATTCTTATTAATCCCATATGTTTGACTAGCATAAAGAGGTTCAGCACGAAATCAGGGCGATCAAATGGGTATTTGCAGGAATCTAATATACACCTTGTATGACTCCTTCTGAAAGTAATATGATTGAGGGTGCAACCTTCGGATCAGTGGGGCCACAAGGGAGATCAGAGCTGCAGGTCAGGGAAGGGAACACAGGTCCCCGTTTCACTCTACCACCTCTAGCCTCGCTACAGGGTGTGGGGGTGGGAAAGAGAAGTGGGAATACTACTTCCACATCACTTCAGGCAGTACTGGAGTGGAAGGAGAAAGAGAAGGGAAGAGGAGCTCTATTTCTCACCCTCTGTGACAAGTGCCTTTCCCACAACTGAACCTACATGCTTACCAGAGCCAATTCATGACTCCTTCACCAGTTGGAATACCTCAGATTTGAGGAATGTTGGTGAGAAGTACATGCTTTGCTCTTCAACTTGGGAAGCTTAACTATAGGACTTGGTTGACCTCTCTAGTAACCAGGACATTGACACAGAGCACCATAGGTTTCTTGCCATGGGGAAAGGCAGATGAGACATGCCCAGATAGCAGCAGACACAGACCACTTGAAGCACGCCTTACACATGTTGGCTACACTTATAATCCTCTAGCATAGAATGATTCCACTCCTGCTCACATGAAATACAGGGCTACACCCACCAGATGACATAGGATTGTTGTATTTCTGGTCTCCTGCTGTATAACAGCTACACAATTAGTTCACAGCATCCAACGACTGAAACGCAGGAATACAATGGCACCACATGAAATTATAACTCTCGTTATTTGATTTGAGTCATACTGTACCACCTTCTGATAACTAATGGTTATCTGCCTCATGTTGCACATACTTGCATCACATACATGATCTTGAATAATTGAAAAGCGAAAGGTCTGGATTACGATCACATTTTGATGCATGGTTAGGTGTGGTTAGCCTATTGTGGTTTTGATATATACATCCGAATCTCCAGCACAGATTTTATTTTGGGGCCACCAGACACAGTTCCCAGCCAGAACCCAGAAAATAAAGTAATCAAACAATGCAAGGCACTTACAAAAAATAACGTGCTTCGAGTACTTAGGATAAACCTATCAAAGAGAGACCACTGCAAGCCGCTCCGGGCTTGAAGATGTCAGAAACAAGATGTGCCATTACTGAAGGGAACATTTCAATGAAATACACCAGCCGCCTGTGCTGAGACATTTGGTGATCATTTATTCTATAAGACAAACACCCCCTAACAGAATCTACCGTTAAGGCCTCTTTGATAACTTCCCGCATGGCAGTCTAGTCTAAGAATTTCCAGTTCTCAGTCCTGAGAATACTCCTAAAATGGCAGGGTCGTAACATGTTGACATTTTTTACTAGGATACTGGGCTTGAAGAACACTGAGGAGAAGCTAAGACACAGATCAATAAAAGATTACAGTTCTCACTAAGGCTTACTCCACAGCTCCCTGTTACATTTCATGACAAAGATACAGTATGGTTGACAAGGCAATCGTTTATGGACAATAACCATACTTAAGACTTTTAAAGCATTGGAACTGGAATTAGACTTGTTCAGGTTTTGCTCGGAATTCTTTTATATTGTTTTACTAATTCTTTTACAAGAAGGCTGGTGTTGAGTGATTGTATATCGCGCATGGGTATGCAGTTGGCCATGTTCACACCGAGTGTTGAATTGTTTAGTATGCTTTTAATGACAGAATATTGTGTACAACTTTATTAAAATGGATTGAGAAACTGTCTCAATGTAAATTGTAGTAAATTAAGTTTGAATTGTTGGTGTGATCATGACATTAATTGTCTTGGTCATTGCAAGAAGAGATTATTAAGTCTTTCAAGTGAGGTACAATTTATTTTGTATTAAATGTTCAAGTACTTTGGATGGCATGACTTGTAATGGCTCCTTAAGGACTACTTACTGGTTATTCCAAAGGATTCTTAATTCATCCACTAAAACATACACTTTCCTTAGGTTCATCAAATCAACAAATAATAATGAGCCATACATTTCTCTTCAGTTTGTTAAACTCCTTGATCTAAACTGCATAATTAAAGTGCTTGCAGTGATGCATAAAACTGGGTGAAGTACATTCTACTGGACCAAACATAGAGGTAGAGCACTAGTAGTCCAAGGTCCTCCATTGTGGAACACACTAAATTCAAAACCAGGAACAGAACCCAATTACACCCACATTAGAAAGGGTCTGAAGACTAAAGCTTTCTTTCTTGTCTTCAACTAAACATTCCTATTTGGTGACAGCAATTGACGACGAACATCAGACTAGGCCTACCATCACTAATTGGACTTAAACTCCCTCCTTGTTTCCTCCTATGCACTACGTTTTGCTTACAGCACTCAGAAGTAACTAAAAGGTGAAACACATAGCTTGATAACACCCCTTGATAAATAAACTCATGAACCCACAGTTCCCTATTCAGAACATTCAAATAAAATTCTAGTGACTATATAGGTGTAATTCAAATTAGTCTTCAAGGTTCTATTAACTACAATGCCAAAATGTGTGTATCATGCCACCGGAGTCCATTCTATCCTCTTATTCATTTCAGTCTCTAAGCAAAGTTTTCAATTATGACATTGTTACCCTTCCCCTGTTAACAACAAAACCTCATGTCTGTGGGTTGGGACACATCATGGGGCTGGAGTTGGAATAGATGAGACTACATGAAGCATGGTTTTTGATTCAAATGTGTTATCTAAATTACAGAGCTTATGCACCATTTCCTGACACGGGGGCCCTGCACTGACCAGAAAACACAGCAGAAGCTGTTCAAGGGACCAGACTAAGTGAGAGCATGTATACAACATGGGAGAGTGACTATGTACAAAATGACAAATCAGAGGTAAGTGTGGATAATGGCACCTGCCATTGCTGTATGTGGAATGAATATATGTGCGCACAATAACTCTGTTACAGTGTTGTAAGTTACAACCCTAGTGACCTGGATGCTTTCTGAACTGCTTGAACTTTATGAAAGAAGAAGAGGCTCAGATTTTATTTATATAAACAAATGTGTTTAAACTGTTTTCGAAATTATTAGGAGCACCATCCTGAAGGCCCTTCTCACCTGTACACACAAAAATCCTTAGTTCATTTTTTGGATTGTAACACATAGTCTAGACATAGTAGAACATAGACAGCATTATGCGTTCTGTGCCAGGGGTCCTGTTTTTAGTTCTAGAGACTCTGTGTGCTTAGATTTGGGGGCAAAATCAGGTCTAGACAATGTACACATCCAATGGCCTGAAACCTAGAGAAAAACATTTTTGAAAGCTACATATCCCAGGGAATTCAGAATGGGATTACCTACATTGGCTCTGCAAACGTCAGTACTCATAATTCCTTAAGTCTATTGGTTAAGCATACATTTTCCAAAATAATTATGTCTGAAAAACTACTGAAGGTATATGGTTAATACATTTTGCAATTCAGATTCACCCTTGCAAAAAAAGGCACTGTATATGTGCACTAAAACAGATATTGGGTTTGAAGAATACCGCCTAGATCAGGTTTAGGTTTCAAATAGAATCTTGGTCTAAATTGTTGAAGTGGCCCTGTCCAGTTTTCACAAGAGGGAGTGCTATCTCAAGAAAATCTAACAACTACTTGCAAACATACATTACTGAAACACAAATTTTGTGGTTGTGACTAGTGTGTATCCAATGACGTTTGTCTATCCACAAGGCCCACGCAGCACAGAGTAATGTATAAAAATACACTTTTTGATCATCTTTAAATCTGGAAAACAGTTGTAACATTTTAAGCGTCCATGCTTTTCTTGTCAAAATCAATGCTAAACTTATCTGGGCTGATCTCTATACCTTAGGACTGTTGAAAGGCAAAAATCTTTTGTTGCAAATTCCTGAAGTTGCGTTGTCAGTCCTAACTACCACACTAGGGGTTTCTGGTTTGGCAGTGCCAGCATCTCCCACTCCATTATATGGTCACTTTTAGACATAGGCCACAGTTCCAAAAGCTAATGGTGCATCAGAGCATCCACTAGCTGACTCCCTTGAGTAGATCAGAACCACTACAAGATGTCTAAGTCAGGCAAGCAGTAGACAGACAGCCATTGCAAACTAAAGTTCAGTATGTGTGGTTGGGCATTAGACAATGGAAAAATGATATCAGTCTACAAGCATGACTACTTTCATATGTGCCTGCATGCAAAATCCAGCTGCGCTAAGGATTTCAACTTCTTTCCGAGGCTACAGCATGAAAAAGCCTGGCTTAAAGTATCTTTGGAGTCGGAGAGTGAACTTTATGTTGTTGACTATGGGAACGCCCTCTACGCGGGAGCCCCGGCCAAGCTCATCAAGTGACTGCAACGCATACAAAACGCCTCCGCACGCCTGATCCTCGATGTACCACGCCACAGCCACATCACCCCCCACCTGTGGAACCTGCACTGGCTCCCCGTCGACAGGAGAATCTCCTTCAAACTCCTCATCCACGCACACAAGGCACTCCACAAGACTGGCCCAGCCTACCTCAACAGATGACTCCTCTTCTACGTCCCCAACCGCCAACTCCGCTCCGCCGACCTCTCCCTCGCCACCGTCCCTCGCATTCGAAGAACCACCACCGGCGGCAGATCCTTCTCCCACCTCGCCGCCAAGACCTGGAACACCCTTCCACTAAGCCTACGACAGACCCAAGACCTGCTGACCTTCAGGAGGCTACTCAAGACCTGGTTGTTCGACCAGTAGCAGCACCCCCCCCTTTTTTTCCCCAGCGCCTTGAGACCCTCGCGGGTAAGTAGTGCGCTTTACAAATTCTGTGATTGATTGATTGATTGATTGACTGCTGAACATATATTTTTGTTGGTTTCCTGGTAGTGGCTCTAGGTTTTGTATCTTGTAGACTGCACTGGTTAGTGATTCATTATTTATCGATAACCAGTTGACAAGTACTGACAACTGGTACAAACATACAAATAAAGACGAGTTTTCAACAAATTTGCCCACAGGCATCTATGATGATATTTAGAAATTGGTAGCACATAAGAGTAACCAGGTTTATATAAGTTCAGGGGTCTTCAACAGATCGACTGCGAGCTACCAGTAGCTCTCAAGACACTTCTGAGTAGCTCGTGCATGATAATTACCTGTCAGCTGGTTTGACAATATGTAGCTGCCCAAATGTTAAGGCATTTGTATATGTGGGGCCTGGGAAGTTGAAAATGTAGGACCATGTAGCCCACACTCTTCTGAAACATTTTTTGTGTGTGTATTCTTTCTCTTTCATTTTCTTTCTTCACTACTCTGTTTCCTTCTTATGCTACTTTGTTTTTTCACCTTTTCTTCTGTTCATCTTTCTATGTTTCGATAGCTGCTTCTAGTTTCTTCTGCTTCCTTTCGCTCTTCCATTTCGATGTTTTTGTTCTTGTTTCTCCCACTATTTTCTCTTCCTTTCTTTTAATCTCAACTTCTCTTCTCTGTCTCCTTTCTTTTTTCTTCCTGTCTTTCTTTTTCAATATTTTGTTGGCTTTTCTTTACTTTTTTCTTTCTTTTTTTCCTTTCTTTTACTCTTCCACATTTTTCTCCTTCCTTTCTTTGCTTTCTTTTTTCCTCTCTCATTCCCTCCTTTCCTGATTTTTCTCTTTGAATTTGTTTTTCTCTTACTGTACTTTTTTCTATCTCTCTTTGCTTCTCCACTTGTACTCTACTTGTTCTCTGTTTCCTTCGCTCTTTTTTCTTTCTGGTGTGCTCTTTCCTTGTTTCGGTCTCTTTTTTATTTCTCCTTTGTTTAGCTTGTCTTTTGGTTTTGTTGTTACTATCATTCTTTCTTGTTTCTCTTGTCCTCTGATTGCTTCCTCTTTTTTCTTCATTCTCACTTCTTTCTCTGTCTCTCTTTCGTGCTCTCACCACGTTTCTCTCTCTCTTCCTTCATTTCTCTCTCTCATTCACTTTCCTTTCTTTCCTCCTTCTTCCCTGGCTTCCTTCCCTTACTTCCTTTTTCTCACTGTCTCTTGCTTCCTTCCTCTCCTTTTTCTTCCTCACATTTCTTGTATTTCTCACTCTACTTCCTTTTGATTAATTCCTCTCCCTCCTTGCTCTTCCATTTTTCCTTATTTTATTACTGTCTTTCCCTTTTTCCTTTATTCCTTTGCTAAAAGAGGGCCTAGTTTCAAAAAGGCAATCTCTTCATATATTAATTTGTGTGTCATTATCATAGGGCTGTTGTGTGCAGGTAACTGCCAAGATATGTTTACTTGCAGATAGCTATGAAGTCTGTATGGGCCTCGCACAAATGTATTATTGCTAGTGGGCCTTTGTGCCCTAACTCACAAAGTGAGAGCAGTGTCCTCTTATGTACTGCATGACAATTAAAACACAGTTCTATGTTAGATTCTCACATCTCAGTGTGATTCATAAACAAAGGACAAAACCGATCCTTGAAGACCTCTCAAGTCTACATTTGCCATAAAGCCCATGTAGTATTAATGTTGAATGCTCACTGGAGCAAGACTCAGATACTCTATGGACGGTGTTTAAGTTATTTGGACTTTATGTACCCTTGTCTAACACCCATATATTAGGCGGTAGCTCAGTATGCTTTTCTGTGACCAAAAGTAGCTCTAGGTACAAAAAGAGGTTGGAGACCCCTGATCTAGTCTGAAACTACTCCTAATTCTGTAATACTGAAGACTACCCTGAGCCTCTCAAATATTATTCATTATCACTCCACTGAGTCTGTAACAGATCCATCTAGTCTAAAATTCTCCTGCTTGTATAATAACAGAGACTGTCATTGAAATCTCATAATATCATTTACTATCATCCCTGTGAGTCTGTTGTAGGTATTTTGTAATTTTGATGCTGCTACTGTTGTCATAAGTTGGAAGATACTTTCAGGTATTTTCCAAACTTTCTGTGTCCCATCTACTCTACTTCCACAAACTTGAATATATTATAAACCTGCACTCCGGGACCTCCACTTGCCCAGCACTCTGTAGAGCCTAAAATATAAACATGTCTCCTTATAAACTCATATGAAGAGGCACCTCATTATGTAACTCTTGAGACACCTATGGTAAAGCTTGATTTACCTTTTGTTCTTGAGCTACACCTCTGCTGAAATATGCCTGTCACTGAATGATCCTTTCCCATCTGCAGCCTCCTTTGCCTACTGCCCTCCAGAAGCTCTGTTAACTACAAACAGAGCAAAATCCTAATATTTCTGGAAGCGTGATGCACGAAATGGCATTGTGCTTGTCCAGGAAGGAACAAGGAGAGACTAGTGAAGTAGTTGTGAGGTGACAAGATAATTATGAAAGATCTCATAGTTGCAACATACAATTAATACAATCAGAATAAAACTGGTGCAAGAGGTTAACAATTAGGAACCACGGAGGAGTAGGCACCAACAGAACGATTGAGGGAGGCGGCATTGTATCGGATAGAAAAAAGCAGCAGAGAGGATGAGCCAATTACACAATTGCCCATAAAGAACATTGCCAACCCTGAGACACACTGGATTGGGCAGGAATGAGTTTGTCTATTGTAGAACATCTTTCATAAGTGAGACATTGGACATAGAGCTGGCAATTAGGCACACTGAAGAAGGTCAAACAAAACAGAGAGTACATAGACATTCCTAGTGTACATCAGGCAGGACGGAGGAGAACAGAAGGGTTAGTGTACTATGACAAAGTTGACTGTGGTGGCAGATTATGGGTTTTTGCACAGTTAGAAAGGAAAGGGTCAGATGGTGCCCGAGAACCCATAACTGTACAGAGTGGGGGTCTGGTTTTGGGCAAGGGTACAGAAGTAGGGATTGTTGGAATTGAAAAGGTTATTGTCCCCTTGCTCATGCTTTATACTGTGTTAAGTTAGCATTCATGATGCCATTTTAATTTTAGCCGCCATTTCGCTCTATGATTGAAACTAAGCTTCTATCTCATGTTGCTTGCTTCAGCAGAAAGCTGCTGGGATGCATTTGCATCTCCAAGGTTAGGCCTCACTGACGTATGAGAAAGTCGCTCGTTAACGCATACCTTTCCCTTTAGATAGAGGTTCACTCCCACTATTCCAGCTGCAGGCACAGACTGAATGACCTTGCCAGAGAGATAGTGTGTGCCCGGTCTCAAACTCTTGGCTCATCTTACTGTGCCCCTTTTGTTTCTTGTTGCTGTCTGTGGAAAGTTACTGGATGGGTTTGTCTTGTACTCATGCTGAAACCTATAACGGTTGCCTTTATGCTTGTGAAAGGCAGTCCCTTGACCGTCATCTCAGGACACTGGTCAGACTGGGATCCGCTGCAGCGCATTACTAATAAAATTATAGGTTTGTATTCTCTACTGTCTTCCCGACTCTTCATTTCTTGGAAAGCAGAGAGGTGGTAGCGAGTGACCCGGGTGGCCCGATTCGGGTCACTTCCTTCAGTCGGCGCCCAAAAAGGGACTCCATCGGGCTGACCCATCTTGCCTGGAACCGGGTGTGGAGGTCTGATGGGCGGATCGGGGATCCCCACACGATAGAGCTTAGTTCTCGCAGCTGCTCCGCCTGTCTGATCGGGCGGTGCCTCGCCCAGCGGTCATCCCGGCTGGGGTCCGGAAAGGCGAAACCCTTGGATCTGACTGTTTGGTCCGAAGAGTCGGCAGTGGAGAATAACTTTGTTTGACCTGTGTGCACCAGGTGAGTTTGTCTTGACTCTTGGTAAATATGGCGCCATTCTTGAATCTTGGCTTGCTTGAACTTGGTAGGTCTGTGGACTGTTTAGATACAGAGTGTCTGCGGATACTCTGCCAGGCAACATAATGAATTTGGCTTACTCTTGAAAATGCCTGGGGCTTGAGCCTGTCTATTTGGTGTAGACTGAGGACTGACTCTTGGTTTTGGTGCAGTCTGAGGAGTGTTTTTGGAAAAGCGCTTGAATTTGTTTGGGCTCTTTGTGAGCATGGTGTCACTTTGGGTTGCATTTGGTTCGGTCTGAGGACCGTCTTGGAAATAAAAGCACTTGCATTTGCTTTGCCAGGCAAAATAGTGAATTTGGCTCCTTCTTCAAAATGCCTGGAATGAGTTTCTTGTTGCTCCAGAAGGCACTCTCAATATTGATGCGCGTGAAGAATGGTCTTGGCCCTACTATGTTTAGTACGTTATGGCACAAATATATGAGGGACAATGTCGAGTTGAAAAGGCCGTTGATGGGCACTTTTGAACAGAAATAATAGTAATAATATATATGTTTGTTTTAGAGGTGATCAAGGATGGAAAGGAATGTAAAAAAAGGGAGAAGAATGTAAAATAAGAAAGTTATAGCGCATGATGTAAAAAAAAAAAGAGAGAAAGGGGGTGCGTTGATGGCGCCCAGATTTCATCTATAGCTTTAGGCATTGTTCAATGACAAAAGCTGCTTGGAGTCTCAGATATAAATTGCATTCTAAAAGTGACATGCAGAAATTCGGTGTGTGACAAGAGAGGAAAAAAAAGAGAATAAATGAGGCCTGCTCAGATGCTTTCAGTCTAATGTAAAATGATGCTCAATTAATTAATTCATGATTGATTTGAGTGCGTTTAATTTAGGTTTGACCCCACTATAGAATGTACATTTAATTTAGGAAATGTGTTTTGAACTTTCAAGGTAGTATGTATTTGTGCTGAATAAGAACGCATTTTAAAGTGTAGGAGAAAAGCTGAAATACACAGCTCGTGATTTAGTCTGCTTTGGAAGGCTCATTGTTTGGCCTTGAGATACGAATGGAATTTCTCTCTGTTTCTGTCTCTTCATGAAAAGGACGCATGCAGAAATACACTGGGTTTTTTTCTCTTTGAGTTCTGCAGAAGGAAGGAGGGGCTCATTGGGCAGGGTCTGTGAGAAAACACAGAGGCAGACCGAGATGAACAGCGAAGAAGGAAAAAAAAAAAAAAGAGGGTACTAGCCAATTAAGGTGCTCAGTGGATTCGTGTGGTAGGTGTGTGGAATGTGATAAAAATTATGAGCCTTTTGTGCAACAGCTTGTCCTTAGGAATATGACGGTTGTATTACTTGGTTTCTAGGAGCAGTGTTTTCAAAGATGCTGAGCCGCAGATTATGTGTGATATTAACAGGGATACTTATTTTGATGGGCCGCATTGTCATGCCTTTGGGTCCTCTTATTCCGCCGAGAAAAAGGAAGGGGGAAAGGTAAGTTAACGGCTTGTTGCCGGAGGACAGATGAGAGTGTGTCTGATGTGGTTCTTTTTTACTTGACTTGAAGGTGTTCCTAGATTATAGTGGGCAGCAGTTGCCTCCTGAAAGGGGATTTGGTTGTTTGTTCACAGATTCGTTTCTAATGTGTTTTCTGAAATAGCGACTTGGTTGTAGACATTTAAGAGTATTTGGTCTGCATTGCCTCTTTCTGTTACATATTTAGCATAGCACGATATTATGAGTGTTTCGGTGTTGGTTTTTTTCGGATGTATTAGCTGTGGCACACATTTTGCGCCCTCTTGCTTTGCCTATTGGTCCTTTTACTGTGGATTTTCCATTTGTGTTAATGTCTAATGGTGGTGAGAATGTGATGGGTTTGGCATCCTACTACTACTGCTCTCCGGTGAATGTATGATGATGGGTCTTAATGTAAGTAGTGAATAGTATTTGTCCCCCCCCGAGTTTTGCTGATGCGCCATTCACTCTGTGGGCAACAGATGATGCAGAGGTTGATTGCTACAGATATCACCGGTTTGGATCTAAGCAATAGGCAATGCTACTTTGCCTCGTATCCCTTACTGTCGGATACAATGGGAGGGACAACGAGCCTTGTTGTGCATAATGCAGGATTTGGTTGAGAAAGGCGCGGTTGAGGAGACGACTGTTAAATAGTAATAGTCCCATCCTTTTGATGGTGCTTACGATTTTGTGACTGATTGGTGTGAAGTTGACGAAAATGTGGTTCTCCAACTTCCTGCTGTTCTAGCCATTGCTATGCTTCTGCTAATGATTCCTCCTGCTGCTCCATATTTTTCTATCACTGATCTGAAATACATTCTTTGGCGGTACTATTTATTTCAATAATAGGTCTTTGTCCGGAGTCACATTGACTGGTAGGAGTCATAGGCTCCGCTGCGCTTCTTAGGACTATGCAGAGAGACAGAACATCTACGGTTAAATAAAAAAAAAAAAAAAAAATTTGAAAGATTAGTTACTTGCTCATCGTTTCGGACACAGGGCAAAGGTGTAGGGGCAGTACAGTTAAATAGTTATTGCATTTAGCTTCGAATGGCCATGAAGAATGCTTTTCAAGAGGTAAGTATTGTCGACAAGAGGTCACCTACTTAGGTCTCCTACTGTCGAAGGGTAGTGGGAGATTAGCTCCTTGGCGAACTAACACATTAAAGAAGTGCATGAGGTGCATGATCCTTTATCCTGAATGCCTGAAGCAGTCTTTTGGGCAACTAACACTTGGGCAACTAACAGATTGCGCTTTCTTCGGCTCCTGTGCTTGGTACACAAATTGTTGCGGGCCGTTTTGTGTTGTAAGTACACAAGACGGCTTGTTGTGCGCTTTCTGTCTTTGACGCTACCGCAAGAGCCCTCCCGAGCTGTCTAGGGGCGTTCGTGACGGTGGCCGTCTCCATAAGACAATCGATTGGACTCGTTTTAGCCACTGATTTCACAGATATGGTGACCCCGACCACGCCCTTGAATAAAAAAGAGACACAGCACCTTACCAGTGCACGTCTAACTGGCTACAAATCAGCATTGTTCGCAAATAAAATCGTGATTAAAGGATGTGCCACCTTGAAGTCAGCCATGTTACTGCCCCTCCCTTCTGCCAAATGATGGAATTGAAAAGGAAAAGGAGATGAAAGGACGGGTAGACTAGACTGATGTTCCCATATCTGATCCTCAAGGGGAACTACATGTCGATGGCTCTTGTTTAAATTCTCAGGTGGCACCACCACGATTGCTCATGTTACCGCAACACTACATACAGTCGCAGAGACTTCACGAGTCCCTTATCAGTTAGCCCGAGTAACTGGCTTGTGAATTGTAAGTAAGTGTAGTGCCCACCAGAAAGTAATTGATGATGTGGGAAGGGATAATGTGTTTGGAGATCAGACAGCTAGGGAAAATTATCAAAATGAAATGAAAAGAATGTTTGTAGCAGGGTGGGTACCGGAAGTCACAATGTTTAAGTTGAAAGTACGGCACAATTGAAGGGACGAGGGATGGTGACTTAATAGGCCAGGGAAGAAAAAAAGAATGTTGCCAGATGCATATGTATTTCCCGTGGTTATGATGAGACATTGCCCAGCCCGTGTACTGTATGGTGCGCATGACGCACAATCTTGGAAAGGGTACCCGTATGCCCCCGGAAACTTCGCACCACACATTTTTCCTTTTGAGGTTCTTCAGATAAATAATATAGGAATAGACGGATATAATAATTCAAAGGATGTCCTGATTGTTCTTTAAGAGTTTAGTAAATGGATTGAGGCTTACTCCACTATTCATTGTTGAAAGAGAAAAAAATATATATATATAAAGTTTTATCTTTGCCAGTTAACTGAAAGTTTGCATTTTATCCACTAATAGGTCCGGGACACCCTGCAGTCACATCAGAGGGGCCTGGACGCGATGCCCAGCCTGGCTGTTTGGTATGGGCAATTCGAAGTGAATAAGACTGAGACGGAGCTGCAGAGCAATGAAGTGCTGGACGAGGCAGTACCACCGAAAAGCAAAAGAGAGAGGGGCTATCCAGGAGCCCCAGCCTGTTGGTCCACCTGTGCTTGAGTCCCAGCCCATTGAGCCCCAGCTTGTGGGCTCGCCTGTGTTTGAGCCTCTGCGCCTTGGTCCCCTTGGTCCCCTTGAGTCTGACCCCCTTTTTCCTGACCCCTCTGTGCCAGGAGTGTTGAGGTACAATTTGAGCCCCCGCAGGAGGAACAGTGCACCAAAGGGAAAGTCAGATTAGTAGGGATGGACTGCATTGCTGAAGAATAGGGTGAACGTACCCTGCCCATGGTACCAACGATAGCTTAGGGAAAGGGAGATTGGTGCATTGTTTGAACAGTCAACGAACAGGGCGACTGGACTGCTTTTCTGAAGAGAAAATACCTTGCCCTGCAACGTGGGATCTGGATCTGAGCTAGACGAACAGCTCCACCGCCAGTGCTCAACAGCACCTACGCCTAATAAGCAATAGGGGTCCGCCAGCGGGACCCAGATGGACGCTGGGAACTTTGTCCCATTTCCTTGCTTTATCCCCATTGGCTCCATTGCATGTCCTTTCCTCGGATTCAAGAACAAACAAAAACATTTACCCATTTGGTTGCTCCATTAGGGAGGAAGAACAGCTCTTTGCAGCCCCACGTTCCGGGAAAAATGGGCCTGTTTGGTCAGGATGGTCTGTTAAGATATGCTGTGCATTCTTTGATTGGTACGACGCCTGTTCCCTCTGAACACATGTTTGATACTTTGGCTCCTCACAGAGGGGAGCACAGGAAGACATACACTGACAATTCAATTGTTTCGATTGGTGCACATTCAATTCCTTTTCTTCTGTTCCAGATATGACATTTATTGATTTGTCACACTGCAAATGAATATGTACATTAAGAAGATGTCTGTAACGGTGGTTGATATGACAGTTAGTTTTGTATCCATGGGGCGGGGAAGATTAAGGTGGGTGAGAGCACATATGACTTCACTTACAGACTGAACATAACAACAAGCCCCTCTTAGATCCTGCATCGTAATGTTTACTTCGCTTGTGGGTCATAAGTTCATGTTTAGTTTACAAATGTTGCTTCTCTTTTCTCCTTCTTATCACTGTATTTGTTGCCCCATCTACGCAGCGTATATTTCATCAGCTACAATGTAAAAGTATGTTCCTGCCCTGAGTCAAAAGGGTTGCTGACACGAAGAATATGCCCCTGTATGCACTGTCTCCCAGCCTGTTGTGCTTGCTGTGTATCAATGCTGACACCACGCGTGTTTGGCCTCATAGAGTATTTAGTTCTGACAGATAGTCCATAAGTTAGCAACAGTAGCCTGTGATTGAACAGTTTTTTCCTATCTTTAGAATTGTAAAGACCCTTACCTAATGGCACCAATAAAATTAGCAATGAATGCTAAAAGGAGGGAATGTTCGGAATTGAAAATGTTATTGTCCCCTTGCTCATGCTTTATACTGTGTTAAGTTAGCCTTCATGATGCCATTTTAATTTTAGCCGCCATTTCGCTCTATGATTGAAACTAAGCTTCTGTCTCATGTTGCTTGCTTCAGCAGAAAGCTGCTGGGATGCATTTGCATCTCCAAGGTTAGGCCTCACTGACATATGAGAAAGTCGCTCGTTAACGCATACCTTTCCCTTTGGATAGAGGTTCGCTCCCACTATTCCAGCTGCAGGCACAGACTGAATGACCTTGCCAGAGAGATAGTGTGTGCCCGGTCTCAGACTCTTGGCTCATCCTACTGTGCCCCTTTTGTTTCTTGTTGCTGTCTGTGGATAGTTACTGGATGGGTGTGTCTTGTACTCATGCTGAAACCTATAACTGTTGCCTTTATGCTTGTGAAAGGCAGTCCCTCGACCGTCATCTCAGGAGACTGGTCAGACTGGGCTCCGCTGCAGCGCATTACTAATAAAATGATATGGTTTGTATTCTCTACTCTCTTCCCGACTCTTCATTTCTTGGAAGGCAGAGAGGTGGTCGCGAGTGACCCGGGTGGCCCGATTCGGGTCACTTCCTTCAGGATGACATTCGAAACCTTGGTACAAGGGAAAGGAGAGGGGTGGGAAGTGTTGACATTGGGAAGGATGTGACTAGGAAGTGGTAAGAGTATTACAGTACAAAGTGGCAAGAACAGCATAGAAGGAAATGTAGATCATGGATTGCAGAGCAGAGGCAAAATGTATTTGGTCAGGTTATCTTGGCACAGAATAGCAGACATCAGGCCCAGGATACATGAACCACTGTTCATGGCCAACGAAGCACACTACAAAACAGAAGTGACGTTATTAGCAATCCAGAAAAAATAACTTAGTGAATTAAGGATTGCAACTGTTATATGTAGTGATCTATGGGTTCTGAGTTCAAATATAGATAACGGAGGCTCGGCTTTCCATATTTCCAGTATAGGTAAATGAAGTACAGTTAAACTGGCTAAGATAACTGTAGTAACTGAGTCCAGTAGGCAAGATGTAGTTTCATGTAGATTTATTGAGATAAGTTACCGGTAGATAAGTTCTTGTGAAGCAGCCCCACCAGGAGCAGCCTGCCTGCTGCTCAGCCCATGGTCCATCTGTCCACTTCACCTCACAGGCACCCCAACATTCCAATCTGCATCATCACACCAACATTCCACGCAGTACACAGCACATTCACACTGGGCTGAGCAGGGAGGGAGATGATAACAGGATGTTAACATGAACAGGATACTACATATCCCCCTTTCTTATATAACAGAAGCATAAATCTGGTTTCCTGAAAGAAGAAATAACAATAAGAACCATAAAAAGGAATAAATGTGAGGAACACAAATGCAGCTGAATAAATGCAATGAGTGAACAAATAGGAAAGAGCGAAAAGATGCGTAGGAATAAATGAAGATGGAGCAATAGACAAGATATAAACAATGGCTAAATCCCATCCTCCCCTACAATATATAAAAAAGCATAAGAACCAACATATAGCAGAATGACATAAACGCGCCTGTGGTTACCCATCACACACACCCGCTGGCCAGACTGGCATGGAAGAAGGCATGGCACAGTACGACAAGAACTAAACGGTTGCCTTACACCCCTACACACAAAGTAACAAGGGAACAGTCTCCTCTTTATCATAGAAAAAATAGGATCACACTACTATGAGGGAAAGACTATGGACAAAGGATGTCCTACAATCAAATATAATCCAGAATCCAAGGATGAAAAAAAAGATATGACATCACGAGGAGAACTGAACAAGAAAGAAAACAGAGAAGATGAATAAGAATACAAGAAGTATCACTCATCCTCCCCCATTTTCATAATAAAAATGTAATACAATATTTGCATAACGTTACGAGTAAATAAACAGCAAAGTCTAAATGTAGACTCAAAAAAAACAAAACTGTACCACAACCAGGGATTCCTAATGTAAAGGTTAGTGATGAGAAAAATGTAAATTGGAATGACACCCATAGGGACAACCTTCGCGCGACGATAAACACTAGCAGAAATGGGACTGAGACCCAATAAGACAAACCCTGTGTAAGGATATAAATGTAGCGCAAGTACATGTAAATGGGACTAAAACCCATGACCTACCCCTGACATAAGGGTGAGAAAATTAATGTAAATGGGACTATGACCCATACAAGGATACCCTGTGTGAGGTTTGAAAACGTAATTCACCCATTTAGTCAAATGTACTATGAGAGAATGGGGCTGGAACCCATTCCAATCCCACATGTAAGGGATGTAGGAGAGTAGGATCTGCTTCACATGGGTACCCCCACTTTTTGCTGATGCTTCACTGTTTTTCGACCTTAGTCTGGCTGGGGCTCTGCTAATCAGAACCCCAGCCTAGCTGCTTCCTCTCTAAAATGGTTTCCATGTGCCTTAGGCACATCACTGATTGGAATCTGGAGTGCCCTTATAAGTCCCTAGTATATGGTATACTATGTACCAAGGGCATAGGTACCTCAGAGGCCTGCCAGGGGCTGCAGCATGTATTATGCCATCCCTGGAAGGCCATCCAACCTGACACCACAGGTCTGCTACTGCAGCCTGGGTAAGGTGGTGCATGCACCCCTTACTGTGATATAGGTTACCTATATCACTAAATACATACACACATATAAACCTATAAGTCACTCCTATGGCAGGCCTTATCAATCCTGAAGGCAGAGTGCGTGGTTCCTATGTGAGAGGGTGCCCCTGCATGAGCAGGGCCCCTCTACAGCGTTCGGAGACCCTTCTCTGATGCTGTTTGTAGTGCAGCCTGACCATATACTCTTAAGCGCATTATAACCTCGCGTTAAATGCTAACTTTGGAATGGCTGCACCGAAACATGTCGTGTTTGGTGTCAAACATCTTGGAATACTACCCCCCGCCAATTCTGGCGGCTGGGGTAGCATTCCACCCTTCTAGAGGAGAGACATGTTAACCCTGGCCTGGCCGGTAACTTCTTTCTAAAGCCCTGGCATCACAAAATGGATGCTGCTGCCACAGACACAAGTCTGGCCTCCTGCTGCTGGACGAAACTCCGGCAGGGGAGGCCTGGACAATAGGTTTCCTGTCCCAGGGAGGTGTGACCACCTCCCCAGACAGGATAGTGTGTATTGGGGCTGGGCGGGAGCACTTTCGGGTGCTTTGAAGTCCTGCACTGGGGGCACACTTGGTGTCCCTGTGCATACCCCAGTTCAAACCGGATCAGGGGCTTGCAGCCCCTGCTTTGGCGCGAACTGGACAAAGGGAAAGGGGTGTAGCCACCCCTCTGCCCTGACCCACCCATAGGTGGGGCCACAGAGTAGTCCAACCCCTAAACTTAGTATAAGTATAGGAACCCAGTCCTTAGGACTTGAGATTATCCCTGGACAAAACTCTGACACTGAATCCTGGACCTTCGACGCTCTACTCAAGACTAGAGGACAGAAGAATCTCCCTTGGGGTCAAGGAGTGACTCCCCTGCTTGGCAGGCACCAAAGAAGCAATTGTCCGGTCTGCATCGCCTAAGCTCCCGTCGGACGCCGAAGTCTTTGCATCACCAGAGGTGGATTTCCAGACTTCCCCGAGGCTGCCCTGAGTCCCCAGCAAAGCTGAGGCCCGTAGCTGTCGTGGGTAACGTGGAACCGTGACTCCTGGACACCGCACGCATTTGCTAGTGCATCCTCTTCTGGGTCTCCCACGAAGTCGTGCTTTGGGCTCCGAGTAGCCCTAGCCTCCAGCACCAACTGCACCGAAGATCACTGGCCTCCACTCCACGAGTGTCCTGTGAGCCAGCTCCACGTGCGACGTCTCGAGGCTCCTTCGCGGTCGCTACCCCGTTGGCTAGTAGCCCTTCACGAAGGCCAATCCTTTTCTTCTTGGGCTCCCTGGTTGCTCCAGGCTTGCCCTCACTTACCCTTGCTGGGTGAGTTCCTCAGACCTTGCTGGTCTGCATCATCGTCATTCTTCACTTTCATCGAGACTTGCCGTTGCCAAGGCTTGTTGGGTCCAATCCGGTCGCCGACACCTCAGCACTCGACAGACATCGTGTACCAGCCCGAATCCTGCTCCTGGTTGCCGACAACGCCTCCTGGACCTCGTGGCTGAAGAGTCAAGACGACCGTCAACCTACCTGAAGCACTCGACATCGGTGGGCATCTGCTCATCGCCTTCCTGGTCACTGGCTAGTGACCCAGACTCTGTCCCCTCTGCTTTCAGGTTCTTCAGATCTCCGATCCACTCTTGGATCCACCCGGACACTTTCCACTTGGTCGCCAGCAGCACTTTGCAGCAGATCGCCATTCAAATCGACGACGAAACCCGACCCCGAAAGGCACCTATGCACCCGGCTTCCCTGGGTGAGGTAACACGAGTACTCCGGTGCTCCCGTGGGTAGAGACTCTAGAACGACCTAGTTCTCAAAGGGTTTGCTCCAAGTCCTCTTTTAAGTGTCCCTTTTCTTTAATTTCCTGATCGCGACTTTCTCCATAGAAGTTAAGGGCGTATCGCGGCTGTGTATTTACACTGCACGCGTCCCCCGTGGGTCCCCTGTGTCACTACCTTGGGTGGTTCCTTGTGGTCCAAGCACTTCTAGAGGCTCTAGGCCTAGTGTCTAGCTCAGTCGTGGTTCTTATACCACTTTATTGGTATATGGTTTGGTACGCCCCTAGGGCCCAAACGTGTATTTGTGCTATTACTGTGTTTAAATAACTTATAACTTGTGTACTTCGAACTCTAGCCTCATAAAGAGACTAGAGGGGTGTGTTTAGCAATAAATACATATATTTTGAATATATACCTGGTGTGGTGCTCTTTCATTTGATCACTCAAGAGATTATAGACTGGTAAAACAAGCTGCTTTACATTCCTTCAAGACTTAGCCTGAAGGCTGCTCTCCATAGCTACCACTAGGATAGCTTTCAATAAAGGTTGTCTTTAACCTATCTCCAATAAGGGGTTGTTTGGACTGGTGCAAGGTGCCCACTATAATTAGTGGACAGCATATGCCAGGCCAACTTCTCACATTGGTGTGCAGCGTGTGGGATTCCAGCTTGCTATTGTTTTACCAGATAATCTCAATTGAATTGATCAACTGAAAACCACTAAAGGTACCTAAGGTACATATAATTTAAGCTTAGAATACAGTAAGTTCTACTGAACTTAGAGTTGTGTGTTAAGGGATAGCACACCCTTTCTACAACTCAAGAGAGTTTAGTAGGCCACACTAGAGTAGGTAGTGCATACACCACACCTCACTAGTGATGTCTTCAAAGCCAGGACCCAGTGAGTCCTTGCCAGAAGCCCCTGGGCTTCTTCCCTCCAAGTATGATACCCTCCCATTCTTGGAATTGAGAGCATTATGTAACTTGAGGAAACTGAAGACAGGACAAAGTCCCACCACCCAACATCTTAGAGAGATGTTGGAGGCTTATGATCTCAGCAGGCCCTTAGGGACTGAAGGGGTAGGAGCAGAGGGTGGGGCAGAAGATGAGGATGGGGCCAGGGGTAGCAGTACCCCCAGCCCCCTCTGGAACTGACCAGGAGGGTGACAATGACCCTGACCTGGATAACCCAATCCCTCCTGTGGAAGATGAAGAGGAAGATCAGAATGATCCCCACTTTGTCCCCCCAGGAAGGATTATGAGTGTGCCCAGAAGGTCTAGGTCTCCTTCTCAGGAGTCTAACCACGCTGGCACCTCAATAGGGACCTCTGTCTCCTCTCATAGGAGGGAATCCTCTCATGAGAGAAGAAAGAGGCTGGTTCAATATGAGGAAGCTCAGCTTGAACTCAGAAAACAGCAACTGGCTATAGACAGGGAGTCCCTAGATCTCTACAAAGAGAGAAGGAAGTTGGGACTAGAGTCCCATGGTGGCAGCCATGTCCCTAGAGATAGGGAAAGGTCATAAGACCATAGAAAGCTGAGCAAGATTGTCCCTCCCTACCAGAGTGGGGATGACATCCACAAATGGATAACTGCTCTAGAGAGGGCCTGTAAAGTACAGAAGGTCCCTCAGGAGCAGTGGGCAGCAATCTTGTGGCTCTCCTTTGCAGACAAAGGTAGAGACAAGCTCCTCACTGTAAGAGAGGAGGATGCTGATAATTACAAGGTCTTGAAGAGTGCTCTTATTGATGGGTTTGGCCTAACAACTGAACAATACAGGTTGAAGTTCAGAGATACCCAAAAAGCACAGACTCAGGACTGGGTAGACTATGTGGATTGTTCTGCTAAGGCTCTGGAAGGCTGGTTGATGGGCAGTAAGGTGTGTGACTTCACAGGATTGTACAATCTGATAATGAGGGAGCAGATTCTTAATAACTGTCAAAATCAGCTGTTGCATCAGTACCTGGTGGACTCTGATCTGACCTCTCCCCAAGAATTGGGAAAGAAGGCAGACAAATGGGTCAGAACCAGGGTGAGGCAGAAGGTACAGAACCAAGGTGGTGACCCTAAGAACCAAGATTCTAAGAACTCTGAAAAGGGTGGGGAGAAGGGTAAAGATCAAAAGTCTTCACAAGGCCCCCAAAAATCTTCTTCAGGTGGGGATTCACAGTCTACAAAAGGGAAAGGCCAAAGAAAACCATGGTGCAAGGTCTGTAAGCAAAAGACCCACTGGACCAGTGATTGCACCAAGTCCAAAGACTCAAGTCCAGCCCCCACCAATGCCCCTAAGGCACCTGTTCCCCCTAGTACAGTTACAGTTGGTGGGAGTGCTCCAGCCAAGGGTTTAGTAGGGTTCACCCTGGGTACTGAGTTGGGCTCTGACCTAGTCAGAGAACTCACTCAGGCTGTGTTAGTCTGTGATGGAGGCATGGATGTGACCTCCTCTGTGAGTCCCAGTAATCTGGGCAAGTACAGACAACAGCCTTTAATCAATGGACGAGAGGCTTTGGCATTTAGGGACACAGGGGCAAGTGTCACCATGGTGACACAAGACCTTGTGAATCCTGGGCAAGTTATACTTGGTGAGATGTACCAAGTGACCAATGCTAGCAACGTCAGAACAGACCATACTCTGGCAGTTGTTAACTTCTCCTGGGGAGGGGTAACTGGCCTTAAGAAGGTTGTGGTGAGTGCAAATCTACCAGTCGAATGCTTGCTTGGCAATGACTTAGAAACTTCAGCTTGGGCAGACGTGGAGCTCAGGACCCATGCAGAAATGCTGGGGATCCCTGCAGATGTGTTTGCTGTGACCAGGTCACAAGCCAAAATGTCTAGCACTGAACAGGCCTTGGATTCTGGAATAATGGACCAAGTGCCTTCCAAGAGGAGGAGTAGTAGGGTAAAGGCAGTGCCTGCCCCCTTGGCTCAGAAGGAAGATCAGTCCCTTGAGGTGGATGATCTCAGTCCTGAGGAAGGAACTGTCCCAGAGGAGCTTGAACCTGACCAGGTTGAGTTCTTGGGGACAGGGGGACCTTCCAGGGCAGATCTGAGCCAGGAGCAGCAGAGCTACCCCTCAGACAGCAAGCTGCTGCTGAGGCTGCTGGGAAAGCTAGTGGTCCCCATACAGTGTATTGGGATGATGGACTCCTGTATTCAGAGTGTAGAGACCCCAAGCCTGGTGCTACCAGGAGGTTGGTTATACCTCTGAAGTTCAGGGGCTTCCTACTGACCCTAGCCCATGATATTCCCTTGGCAGGTCACCTGGGCCAGAACAAGACTTGGGACAGAATTGTCCCTCACTTTCACTGGCCCCACATGTCTGAAGACACCAAGGAGTTTTGTCGCTCCTGTGTAACCTGCCAGGCCAGTGGCAAGGCAGGTGGCACTACAAAGGCCCCCTGATACCACTACCTGTGGTGGGGGTGCCCTTTGAAAGGGTGGGGATTGACATTGTTGGTCCCATGGATCCCCAAACAGCATCTGGGCACAGGTTTATCCTGGTGGTAGTGGATCATGCCACCAGGTACCCAGAGGCTATTCCCCTTAGGACCACTACAGCGCCTGTGGTGGCAAGGGCCCTCCTGGGAATTTTCTCAAGAGTGGGCTTTCCTAAGGAGGTAGTATCAGACAGGGGTGCAAACTTTATGTCTGGATACTTAAAAGCAATGTGGAAGGAGTGTGGAGTGACTTACAAGTTCACCACACCCTATCACCCACAATGCAATGGTTTAGTTGAGAGATTCAACAAAACCTTGAAGGGCGTGATTAAAGGGCTCCCAGAAAAGCTTAGGCGAAGATGGGACATACTCTTGCCCTGCCTTTTATTTGCATATAGGGAGGTGCCTCAGAAGGGGGTTGGTTACAGCCCTTTTGAACTTTTGTTTGGCCACCCTGTCAGGGGTCCACTGTGCTTGGTGAAGGAAGGATGGGAGATACCTCTCAAGCCCCCAAAGCAAGACATAGTGGACTATGTACTTGGTCTCCGCTCCCGGATGGCTGAGTATATGAAAAAGGCAACTAAAAACCTTGAGGCTAGCCAGGAACTTCAAAAGACCTGGCATGACCAAAGGCTGTTCTGACTGTTTACCAGCCAGGACAGAAGGTGTGGGTGTTGGAGCCAGTGGCCCCAGCAGCTCTCCAAGACAAATGGAGTGGACCCCACACTATTGTTGAGCAGAAGGGTGAGGTTACCTACTTAGTAGACCTAGGAACACCCAGGAGTCCCCACAGGGTTCTCCATGTCAACAGGTTAAAACCCTTTGTGGACAGGGCAGACATGGGCTTGCTCATGGCTACTGATGAAGGGCAGGAGGAAGAGAGTGACCCACTCCCTGACCTGCTCTCACAGAACCATGACGATGGGTCAGTAGATGGTGTAGCCTTGGCAGGCAGCCTCACTACCCAACAACAAACTGATTGTAGACAGGTGCTCAATCAGTTTAGACACATGTTTTCACTGACACCCAGTCAGACCACCTGGTGCACTCATGAAGTGGACACTGGGGACAGTTTGCCTATTAAAAATAAGATTTATAGGCAACCTGACCATGTCAGGGATTGTATCAGGACTGAAGTCCAGAAAATGTTGGAGTTGGGAGTTATTGAACCCTCAGATAGCCTTTGGGCTAGTCCAGTGGTCTTTGTGCCAAAACGTCACACCAGTGGTGGAAAAAGAGAGATGAGGTTTTGTGTGGACTACAGGGGTCTCAATGCAGTCACTAGGACTGATGCCCATCCAATACCAAGGGCAGATGAGCTAATAGATACTTTGGCCTCAGCCAAATATCTCAGCACATTTGACTTGACAGCTTGCTACTGGCAGATCAGACTAGCTGATACTGCAAAGCCCAAAACAGCATTCTCAACCCCTAGTGGGCATTATCAATTTGTGGTGATGCCCTTTGGTCTGAAGAATGCACCTGCCACTTTCCAGAGGTTGGTGAATACAGTTCTCACAGGTCTGGAAGCCTATAGTGCAGCATATCTAGATGATATTGCTGTCTTTAACTCCACCTGGGAGGATCACCTGGTCCACCTCAGGAATGTTTTACAGGCCCTGCAAAAGGCAGGCCTGACTATCAAGGCCACCAAGTGCCAGATAGGGCAGAGTCAGGTTGTGTACCTGGGCCACCTTGTGGGTGGAGGCCAGGTTCAACCTTTGCAGAGCAAGATCCAGACTATCATGGACTGGACTGCTCCAACTACCCAGACTCAGGCGAGAGCCTTCTTAGGCCTGACTGGGTACTATAGGAGATTTGTCAAGGGGTATGGATCAATAGTGACACCCCTGAATGACTTAACTTCTAAGAAAATGCCCAAAAAGGTTCAGTGGACAGTTAGCTGTCAAAAGGCATTTGATGACCTGAAGCAGGCCATGTGCACTGCTCCCATTCTACAGAGTCCTGATTACTCCAAGAAGTTCATTGTTCAAACTGATGCATCTGAATTGGGGGTAGGGGCTGTACTGTCACAATTGAATGAAGAAGGTCAGGATCAGCCAGTAGCTTTCATTAGCAGAAGGCTGACCCCTAGAGAGAAACGTTGGTCAGCCATTGAGAGGGAGGCCTTTGCTGTGGTCTGGGCTCTGAAGAAGTTGAGGCCATACTTGTTTGGTACTCACTTCCTTGTTCAAACAGACCATAAGCCCCTCTTATGGCTAAAACAAATGAAGGGTGAAAACCCCAAACTGCTTAGGTGGTCCATTTCCCTACAGGGGATGGACTTCACAGTGGAACATAGACCTGGGAGTAACCATGCCAATGCAGATGGACTCTCTAGGTACTTCCATTTAGAACATGAAGACTTAACTGGGCAAGGTTAGTTTAATGTCCCTACGTTTGGGGGGGGTTGTGTAGGAGAGTAGGATCTGCTTCACATGGGTACCCCCACTTTTTGCTGATGCTTCACTGTTTTTCGACCTTAGTCTGGCTGGGGCCCTGCTAATCAGAACCCCAGCCTAGCTGCTTCCTCTCTAAAATGGTTTCCATGTGCCTTAGGCACATCACTGATTGGAATCTGGAGTGCCCTTATAAGTCCCTAGTATATGGTATACTATGTACCAAGGGCATAGGTACCTCAGAGGCCTACCAGGGGCTGCAGCATGTATTATGCCACCCCTGGAAGGCCATCCAAACTGACACCACAGGTCTGCTACTGCAGCCTGGGTAAGGTGGTGCATGCACCCCTTACTGTGATATAGGTTACCTATATCACTAAATACATACACACATATAAACCTATAAGTCACTCCTATGGCAGGCCTTATCAATCCTGAAGGCAGAGTGCGTGGTTCCTATGTGAGAGGGTGCCCCTGCATGAGCAGGGCCCCTCTGCAGCATTCGGAGACCCTTCTCTGATGCTGTTTGTAGTGCAGCCTGACCATATACTCTTAAGCGCATTATAACCTCGCGTTAAATGCCAACTTTGGAATGGCTGCACCGAAACATGTCGTGTTTGGTGTCAAACATCTTGGAATACTACCCCCCGCCAATTCTGGCGGCGGGGGTAGCATTCCACCCTTCTAGAGGGAGAGACATGTTAACCCTGGCCTGGCCGGTAACTTCTTTCTAAAGCCCTGGCATCACAAAATGGATGCTGCTGCCACAGACACAAGTCTGGCCTCCTGCTGCTGGACGAAACTCCAGCAGGGGAGGCCTGGACAATAGGTTTCCTGTCCCAGGGAGGTGTGACCACCTCCCCAGACAGGATAGTGTGTATTGGGGCTGGGCGGGAGCACTTTCGGGTGCTTTGAAGTCCTGCACTGGGGGCACACTTGGTGTCCCTGTGCATACCCCAGTTCAAACCGGATCAGGGGCTTGCAGCCCCTGCTTTGGCGCGAACTGGACAAAGGGAAAGGAGTGTAGCCACCCCTCTGCCCTGACCCACCCATAGGTGGGGCCACAGAGTAGTCCAACCCCTAAACTTAGTATAAGTATAGGAACCCAGTCCTTAGGACTTGAGATTATCCCTGGACGAAACTCTGACACTGAATCCTGGACCTTCGACGCTCTACTCAAGACTAGAGGACAGAAGAATCTCCCTTGGGGTCAAGGAGTGACTCCCCTGCTTGGCAGGCACCAAAGAAGCAATTGTCCGGTCTGCATCGCCTAAGCTCCCGTCGGACGCCGAAGTCTTTGCATCACCAGAGGTGGATTTCCAGATTTCCCCGAGGCTGCCCTGAGTCCCCAGCAAAGCTGAGGCCCGAGGCGGTCGTGGGTAACGTGGAACCGTGACCCCTGGACACCGCACGCATTTGCTAGTGCATCCTCTTCTGGGTCTCCCACGAAGTCGTGCTTTGGGCTCCGAGTAGCCCTAGCCTCCAGCACCAACTGCACCGAAGATCACTGGCCTCCACTCCACGAGTGTCCTGTGAGCCAGCTCCACGTGCAACGTCTCGAGGCTCCTTCGCGGTCGCTAGCCCGTTGGCTAGTAGCCCTTCACGAAGGCCAATCCTTTTCTTCTTGGGCTCCCTGGTTGCTCCAGGCTTGCCCTCACTTACCCTTGCTGGGTGAGTTCCTCAGACCTTGCTGGTCTGCATCATCGTCATTCTTCACTTTCATCAAGACTTGCCGTTGCCAAGGCTTGTTGGGTCCAATCCGGTCGCCGACACCTCAGCACTCGACAGACATCGTGTACCAGCCCGAATCCTGCTCCTGGTCGCCGACAACGCCTCCTGGACCTCGTGGCTGAAGAGTCAAGACGACCGTCAACCTACCTGAAGCACTCGACATCGGTGGGCATCTGCTCATCGCCTTCCTGGTCACTGGCTAGTGACCCAGACTCTGTCCCCTCTGCTTTCAGGTTCTTCAGATCTCCGATCCACTCTTGGATCCACCCGGACACTTTTCACTTGGTCGCCAGCAGCACTTTGCAGCAGATCGCCATTCAAATCGACGACGAAACCCGACCCCGAAAGGCACCTATGCACCCGGCTTCCCTGGGTGAGGTAACACGAGTACTCCGGTGCTCCCGTGGGTAGAGACTCTAGAACGACCTAGTTCTCAAAGGGTTTGCTCCAAGTCCTCTTTTAAGTGTCCCTTTTCTTTAATTTCCTGATCGCGACTTTCTCCATAGAAGTTAACGGCGTATCGCGGCTGTGTATTTACACTGCACGCGTCCCCCGTGGGTCCCCTGTGTCACTACCTTGGGTGGTTCCTTGTGGTCCAAGCACTTCTAGAGGCTCTAGGCCTAGTGTCTAGCTCAGTCGTGGTTCTTATACCACTTTATTGGTATATGGTTTGGTACGCCCCTAGGGCCCAAACGTGTATTTGTGCTATTACTGTGTTTAAATAACTTATAACTTGTGTACTTCGAACTCTAGCCTCATAAAGAGACTAGAGGGGTGTGTTTAGCAATAAATACATATATTTTGAATATATACCTGGTGTGGTGCTCTTTCATTTGATCACTCAAGAGATTATAGACTGGTAAAACAAGCTGCTTTACATTCCTTCAAGACTTAGCCTGAAGGCTGCTCTCCATAGCTACCACTAGGATAGCTTTCAATAAAGGTTGTCTTTAACCTATCTCCAATAAGGGGTTGTTTGGACTGGTGCAAGGTGCCCACTATAATTAGTGGACAGCATATGCCAGGCCAACTTCTCACAAGGGAGAGTAAAGTGAAATGTAAAAACAGGCGAAATGAACCCGTGGAGCAAATCCCTGATAAAAAAGGTGTGTACCCAAAGATCAGAATTTTAAATTAATGTGCGACCAAATTGCTTAGAACAATACCATGCAGGATATGTGAGCCGAAAAGCAGTTCCTTTGCGGTATGGTGCAAATGCCGAACATAGAAACTAAACTGTAACCACAGCCTAGTCCACAATAGGCGTATAAACGGAAGAACAATAACAAATGCTGACAGTCAAAGTTTAGGGTGTGCGTGTCACCGCAATCCTGTGTCACACACCAGAGTTCGTAAGCAGACAAGCTTGGCAGGGATAGCAAACAGCTAACCTTGTCATTTAACTCCCTCGTGCACTGGCAGCTTATAGAAGGAGTCCATCGTGCATTTAGAATCCGGTGGTTGGAACCCACATAAAATAGGCCGATGCAGTACACAGTGAGCCTGTAGTGGGCCCAAAAACCCACAGCCACAAAATGTACTCACGCAATACACCACACGTCTGGTTAAGTAACTTGTTCCAGCGCAAACATGCACATACCAAACTTGGGGGTGAACACCGATGGGTCCTTGTTGACCACCAAAGAGAAGAAAGAATGCGGCTCGTCAATGGCGCTGCACCGGAAGGCAAAAATGGGAGAAACCAAGCCCCGCTGCTTGCGTGCTGTCACCAATCACAAGATGGCGGCACGCACAATGCGCTGTGCCGGATGGCTCCCGGTGCGTTAGAGCACCAAACAATGTCAGTCAACCAGTTCTGACGCGGTGGAAGGGTGTGTCGTCACAGAGGATCCTCGGGTGACCCGCGCGGCTACATGCATGAGGTAAGATGCACGCGCATTTTTGAACAGCCAAATAATGGTTTAAACGGCCACTGTACCGGCAGAACGTAGTAACAGATGGGGAGAACAAAAAAAATATCGAGGCACTCACCATAGTTTGTGTAAAATACACAGAAAATAGTCCCCTCCGTCCACCGGTACCTGAGTCAACGCGATGCATGCAGAGAAAGATGAATTCCTGAAAAGTGTAGATTGTTTCCTCCACAGCCATATGACTTTACTAAACACTGCAGTTAAAAATTTCAGTTCTTTGGGAAAGAATGTTGAATGTGTTCAAGATCACACAATGTAGATGGCATATAAACAAACAGGCCACAAAAGGGTAGTTTGTGCAGTCTACAGCGTCAGCCAATATGTTCGCTGACAGACACAGTAAAAAAACTGATGGCACAGCGTGTCGAAATTTCCATACCAGTGCACATGCCATTGTTAACTCTGCAGCTTGTCACACATCTCGAAAAGGACTTAATAACAACCATCCCGTAAACTCCGTCAGGATGTAGACTGAATAAAATTTCCTTGCGTCAGTGCGTCCACACACAAACAAATATTCTCAGCATGTGCACAATGTAAAATTCAGCCACACTTTTCACTGTAACATCTTCTTACCACCATTTGAAAAGCATGGTGAGATAAACAGCTCTCAGAAAGTTGTAGAGAGTGTACTCCAGACTGCAGTGTTAATTCCAAAGTCCATTAAAATGTCAATGAGTGCAGCACGCTTAGACTGGGGCTGTCCGATGGAAAGACACTGGTGGGGCTGCGAGGCGTTGCGCTTCATTTTAACTGCATTCTTGTGGACATCTTTGGTATTCTGTGAAAAATTTCTTGCTTTCTTGTGGACGCTTGTGCTTGTCTGTGAATCCCTCCTCCTGGAAATGTACTTTACGCTGCGAGCATCTGTAGGCTCTGTAGATTCCTTCATCTTTAAATCTTCTTTTGGTAGCCAGGTTCAGGAATTCCAGACGTAATACAAGGGTAAGTCACCAACTCGCCGCCAAAATATGTAGTAACTGAGTCCTGTTGGCAAGATGTAGTTTCATGTAGATTTATTGAGATAAGTCACAGGTAGATGAGTTCTTGTGAAGCAGCCCCACCAGGAGCAGCCTGCCTGCTGCTCAGCCCATGGTCCAACTGTCCACTTCACCTCACAGGCACCCTAACATTCCAGTTTTCTCATCACACCAACATTCCACGCAGCACACAGCACATTCAGACTGGGCTGAGCAGGGAGGGAGATGATAACAGGATGTTAACATGAACAGGATACTACAATACCATTTAAAGCACATAGACAAGGTACACTATTCCGTGAAGTGCTATAAAAAAAGATAATGTTAGCAATATTGTCAACAGGTCCTCTATGAGAGAAAGGTACATGTACTGGTCAGGGCATTGTCATGGGGAACTGAGGTGTTTGGGAAACACATCCCGAGACTTGAGCAGCATGTTGGTGTGGATGAGAACAGATTTAGGGAGTGTGATCCTGGTTCTGAAGGGTGGGACAATGAATGTGACAGGCCGGGTTTGAGGCAGAGTGAGAGGGCTTATCAATCAGGAAACAGATACCGGGAATCAAATCAGGTGAGCGCCACCTGGCAGGGATGGACAGGCACATTAGGGGAAGATCAGGAAGAGGAGGGGCAGACGTGGGGGAGCCACCACAGAGTTCCTAGCATATCAACTAATTTGCACTACTAGTGAGCCCCCACTTCGGTTGCACCCTTGGAACAATAGGGTAAAGGAACCTGATGACCCTTCAGCATTAGCAAGCCCCCTCTGAGGCACCTACATTGATCATAATAGGAGCATGATGTGCTCCCACAGCCAAGGGTAAATAGATGAGGTTATCCATAGACTGGCCGTCCTCCAACGGGTCTCAACTCTATGGTGCCACTCCTACCTGCAGGGGCTATGAATGGCTCGCTCTTACGTCACTGGGTGGTTCACTGCATGCTACAAGTATTTACAGTCTGCATGCATAAAGGCAAATACCTGCCTCTGGTTCGTTTCAGCCTTCTGGCCTATTAAGAAGTGAAGTGTTTCCTGAAACATGCACAGGCCATCACCCATGTCGCACATTGATGGGATCTATTTCTGACTGCCGGTCTGTCTGTGAGCACCATGGGTGTCACAGCTCTGGCCCCATTTTACATAAGTACCATAATTACGAAGGAAAAGGTGCAAGTAAATAGGTTCTCAGATTGCAGTTGAAAGACCTTACTGTGTGATGGAACCAGCAATTGAGATCACCCACTTGGACAAAGGACTATACAGATATTAAAACGATGTTACCACGGCAGCAACTTCAATGTCCTGGGTGGGTGTTGATACAAATTCAACACCCCTGACTTTGCTTGCAAGGTTATTCTCACACAGCATCAAAGCACTGGGAATGAATAGCATCACCAGCAAGAGCCTAAACAGGTTGCAGGAAGAACTCAAAGTCACCAGTGCTCCCATGCAAGCCCACGCTGTGTAGTACTTTCTAAAATATACTACTTTCTTTAGGGTTTACGTACGATTAATCTCCGGAAAACAGGTTTTTTTAGATGAAGAAGAGAATCTCTCTCAGGCTTCATGAAGAACAGTTGTTTGCAATGTACCCGACTCACAACCTTCGCCAACAGCACCATACCTATAAAGCACATATGAGGAATAACCTTTATACATTCTGTGATGGTAAACAGTCTTTTCAAACTAACTACATGACCAGGGCTTGCATTAAAATCAGTATGCTTGTAAATTGAAAACCCCTATTAGCACAGCTTGAAATCTTTGAAGCTGTTTAAGATGGGCACTAGCCTATTAACATGTCATGAAGTGAAATCAACCAAATGACATTCTGGCAAGAACAAACTTCAAGCTAAAACTTTTTGAGGTGCCAGCTGTAATGTGAAGACACTCAACATCCGCCTCCTTTCTGCAGTATATTTTTAGTCTAATGACCAGGAATCCGAACATAGAAATTGATTGAAACAACGAAAACTGGACAGTACAGGGACAATGTCAGGGAATTATATGAATTGTTGAACTTAATGAGGTACTGCAAAAGATAAAGAAGATTAACTGCATACACATTTTAGAGTGAGCGGGTTAGATTGTCTACATAATGGAGAAGTCATGATTATTCATTCTACTAACTGAATCGGACTTTGGTCTTGGAAACTTAGATGCATTTGGAAAGTCAATCCTGTACTACTGAAAGCAATGAGATGCCATACAATGGGAGACTGTAGCTAAAAATGCTCATTAACAATAGCTACAGAATAGGTACAACTAGAAGTCTTGGAATGGCAACAGAGTACCCTGCCGCAAAGTCTCGGACCGCACGCCCAATTGTGAGTTGGCACAAATCTTCCTCTGAAAGCCTGAGGGAATACAGACTGTCGGAGGTAAGCCATCTAACAATCTGCCCTACTTGAAATGTGGGCGGTCAGATAACTTTTTTTTTAAAAAACTGTCCGTCACCACCAGGAACATCCTGGCAGCGAGGTTTTTACTGTCTGTTGCTGCTAGGAATATCCTGGCAGAGAGGGGGAGTAAACACTACCATGATGTCGGGCCATTTGTTTTTACTTTTCCAAACCCGAACTCCCTCTTTGGGGTTTATGTTTTTGTAAAAGTTAAAGTTGGTGTAAGCATCTGTCACCAATCACAGATGCACATCAAACTTGTAAATGGCTTTGTATGAACCGCCTTGATGGCGGTTCATACAAACCCACAGAGTTCACTGCAGGGCCAGCAGTTAACTCTAAATATGCCAGGCGGAGTAATGGTAGGTAGCGGATGTAAAGTCCTCCGTCACTTTGACTGTCTTTACTCAGACTGTCAACCTCCAAGTCAGGCCTATGTATGCAGAACAATATAGTAAAATAAAGTGAAGGAGTTAGAGCACTTAGTTGACTGGAAGATCATGCCCCAAGAAAGAAATAGTTCTCCGGTTAACAGGAGTGACTCTTGATGGGCCAGTTCCCCTACATAGAAATTGAGGTATAATATCTGGTTTCACAATGGTTCTCCCACACGGTATTATGGTTAAAAACAATTGACATTTTTCTGGCAGGTTTATCAGGCAGTATTAAACAACTATCCTTGGGATTTCAATGAATGGGAGAAATCTAAAGGTGGAATCTGTAAAAGAATAAAATAGAGTACTCAGAAGCATAGCACTGACAGTCTTCAGGTGACATAGTAGTGACTGACATGAAGTCACTGTCATACGCCACATACAATGAATATGATGGCCACAAGAACTCAAAGCTGCACATTTTCTAGTAAATTTTCATGCTTACCTGAACGGTGTGGCGCTCACCACCACTGTAGACAGAAATAGGGTGTGGGTGGGTCCTAGGAGAAGTGGTTGTTGTACTGGAGGAGGCAGTGGTTACGTTAGTTGTACTGCCTTTTTCGTCCTCCATGGTTGTATAATTCTGCACAAAAATTTTGGATTGAAATAAAAACATTAGTCAATGCAAAGGTTACAAATTGCTGATAGGTTAGTTAATACTGCTGCTGATACACGACTGCAATGCTGATTATCCAATTCACTTTTTAGACGACGTGTTACATCAAAATATCAACACTAAAAACAGCTTGGGAGTAACTTCTATGAAGCACGACGGTTGTTTTTTCTCAAGCTTTAGAGACTACCATGAACACATCAAATTGTGCTGCTCCAACAACCACAATGTTGAAGAACAGGCTTGGGCTAACGCATTGCTCTGCACACTGTAGCCTGGCGCAGCATGAGAGAAAGAAAATCGAGCTACAGCACCTTGACAAAATGGCAACCGTAGACATCTGACAATGAGGTAATTATATAACTGAAAGCTCTCTGGATCCGATTAAGACTGTCACCCAGTGATTTCATTTTTAATTTATATCTTTAATAAGTATAATAACTTTCACTTACGTGAAAATAGTTGAGTGTTTATGTGCACAATTTCTATAAACGTATTTGTATCTAAGAAGAGAAACGAGACAAAACAAATGCTGCCTTACTATTACTATTGTACACCATAACCATATCTTGCAAAAGTTGATTAAGAATATTATTGGATTGTAAATATAGAAAATACAAAATAGATGAAATGATGAAGCTTTACCATGTTTAATTTAAATTTACGTTTTATGGGCTCGAGACACTATTCTAAGAGCACAATATATGGCGTTAATATGGCATTATGGTTTATAGATTTAATTTATATAATAAAGCAGAATAAACACAAAACTTCATCTGTCTGGACTGATGGCTCCGTGGACTAATCCAGGGTTCTCCACAGTCGGTCGTGGAGGGCCGGATCCATGCCAGATTTTTAGCATATCCCTATTGAACAAGTTACTTACCTTTGGTAACGATATATCTGTAAGAAACATAGGTTAGTTATAGGTTCCTTACCTTAGAATTACCCCCAGGCGTCAGACTGGATCCGTAAAGTTTTTTAGTCAGCCGTACCTCTGCACGCCGAAAGGTGGAGTCGGTCGCCTCCGCGTCCGTCGTTGGCGTCGTGGTCGCCGGGATGACGTCGCGGTAGCTACTTAGACGCCGCCCTCGCGCGCTGACGTCAGTTCTGTACACGACTTTCTTGCCGCCAGAAACGCAGAGCCATGCAAGACACTGACCACTGGTGCACAAAACAAGGGCCCTGAAAGGATGTCCTTAACCCTAGAAGTCAGGTCGCAGAACGGGGAGGATGGGTGGGGCGGTAAGGAATCTATAACTAACCTATGTTTCTTACAGATATATCGTTACCGAAGGTAAGTAACTTGTTCATCTGAAAGAAACAGTTAGTTATAGATTCCTTACCTTAGAATAGATACCCCAGCAATACCAACCCCGGAGGTGGGTCTGCGAACCACGTTCACACCAGAAAGTCATGGAGAACAGAACGGAAAAAGAAGCCGTCTCTCCGGACTTGGCTGTCCAGGCAATAGTGTTTAGTGAAGGTGTGCAATGATGCCCACGTCGCTGCCTGGCAAATGTCATGCAGAGGAACTCCTCGTCCCAAAGCAGTAGTGGCTGCCGTCGCCCTGGTGGAATGGGCACGTAGCCCCACTGGAGGCTCCTTTTTAGCTAAAGAATAGCAGGCTTTAATACACAAAATGACCCATCTAGAAATGGTCCGTTTGTGTACGGCCCGACCTTTCTTGGCGCCCACGTAGCCAACAAAGAGCTGGTCGTCCACCCGGAACTGTTTGGTGCGATCCAGATAAAAGGAAAGCGCACGTTTTGGGTCCAGACGGTGGAGCCTGTCTTCCTCTTTCGAAGGATGCGGAGGCGGAAAGAAGGTGGGCAAAGTGATTGTCTGCCCAATATGAAAGGAGGTGACCACCTTGGGAAGGAAGGATGGACGAGTTCTTAGGACAACCTTGTCCGGATGTACAGCCAGAAAAGGAGGTTTGGATAAAAGAGCCTGGAGCTCACTCGCTCTTCTAGCAGATGTGATGGCCACCAGGAATGCAGTCTTAAGAGTCAAAAGCCTTAAGGGACAGTTGTGAAGCGGCTCAAAGGGAGCGCACATCAAATAGGCCAAGACCAGATTTAAGTCCCACTGAGGCATAACGAAGGGGATAGGAGGAACGAGATGAGTTATGCCTTTTAAGAAACGATTAACAACCGGGGACTTGAAGAGAGAAGGCTGATCAGGAAGCCGAAGAAAGGCAGAAATGGCCGAAAGATAGCCCTTGATAGTGCCCAGAGCAGAGCCCTGCTGGGCCAAAGAAAGGAGGAACAAGTGGACCTCAGAGATGGGGGCAGAAAGGGGATCCGTCTTAGTGGAGGGACGCCTGGCTGCCAGAATTACATCACAAACTTCGGGAGGCAAGTCGAATGACATCAACTGCCGCCACTCAATCTCCACGCAAGGAGGTGGAGGCTGGACAGGTTCGGGTGGAGGACCGTCCCCTGCTGCTGCGACAGAAGATCCTCCCGAAGAGGCAGTCGGATCGGAGGATCGATGGCCATGTTGAGCAGCTCGGGATACCAGACTCTTCGTGCCCAATCCGGAGCCACAAGAATGACTTGGGCCTGGTCACGCTTGATCTTCTTCAGCACTCCGAGCAGAAGTGGTATAGGCGGAAAGGAGTACAACAGACCGCAACTCCACTCGCGACGAAAAGCGTCGCCTAGCGAGTGCCGCCTTGGAAATTCCAACGCACAGAATAGCTGACATTGCGCGTTCTCTTCGGTGGTGAATAGATCTAAGCAAGGCTCTCCCCACTGTTGAAAGAGACCTTGCACCACCTCCGAGTGAAGACGCCATTCGTGATCCATCATGCACCTGCGGCTGAGTTCGTCCGGCTTGGCGTTCAGGGAACCTGCCAGGTGTTGAACCACCAGGGATATGCACTGATGTTCCAGCCATGTCCAGAGGCGGAGGGCCTCTTGACATAGGGTCCATGACCCCACCCTGCCTTGTTTGTTGCAGTACCACATGGCGGTGGTGTTGTCCGTGAACACCTGCACAACACTTCCCCGGACACAGGGATCGCCCGCAGCTCCAGAAGGTTGATGTGGAGCCCGGACTCCGCCGGAGACCAGAGGCCTCTGATCTCCGCCTCTCCCATGTGGCCGCCCCATCCCAGAAGGGACGCGTCTGTCACCACTGTGTGTTCTGGTTGGGGAAGGGAGAGGGATCTGCCGTTGACCCAATCCTGGTTCATGAGCCACCACTGCAATTGTCGTGCAGTGCCCTCCGAGATCTGGACACAATCGGACAGATTCCCCTGGTGCTGCGCCCGCTGGAACTTCAGGTCCCACTGCAGAGCCTGCATATTCCACCTGGCATGATCGACCAGCAGGAGGCCATGAGGCCCAGCAGCCTCAGGGTCATCCTGACCGAAACCCGGGATAGAGGCTGAAAGATCGGAATCATAGCCCGAATAGCCCGGACTCACTGTTCGGGAGGATAAACCCGAAACTGCACCGTGCCCAGAACCGCTCCGATGAAGAGGAGCTTCTGAGAGGGGGTCAGGTGTGACTTCGGCACATTGATGGAAAACCCCAGCGAATGCAGGAGGTCGGCCGTAGTCTGGAGGTGGGAAACGACTGCCTGGGGCGAGCCCGTCTTCAACAACCAGTCGTCAAGATAGGGGAAGACTGGAACCCCTGATCTGCGCAGATGAGCTGCGACCACCGCCATCACTTTCGTGAACACCCGAGGGGCACTGGTAAGGCCAAAGGGGAGCATGGTAAACTGAAAGTGCTCGTGAGCTACCGTGAACCGCAGGTAACGCCGGTGGGCCGGCAGGACGGGGATGTGGAAATAGGCGTCCTGTAAGTCCAACGCTACCATCCAGTCTCCAGGGTCGAGGGCAGACAAGCCCTGAGCCAGGGTCAACATTTTGAACTTTTCCTTCCGGAGGAAGCGGTTGACGTCCCTGAGATCCAAGATAGGACGCAGGCCCTTGTCCTTCTTGGGCACCAGAAAGTAGTGGGAATAACAACCACGACCTACTTCTGGGGCAGGGACTCGCTCGATGGCTCTCTTGGCCAAGAGAGCCGTAACTTCCTGTTGGAGAAGGGTCAGATGATCCTCCGACATGCGATGGTACTTGGGTGGCATGGAGGGAGGGGTAGTCTCGAAGGGGAGGGAGTAGCCCCTTTGGACTATTTGCAAAACCCACCTGTCCGACATGATGGTGTGCCAGTGGGGGAGGTGATGGCGGATCAAGCCGCCCACTGGCGTTTGGTGGCCCTGAAAGTTCGGACTAGGAGGGTTTGGAGGCTGCTGCAGAAGGGGCGGAGGTGGACTGGCCCGCTTGCTGCCCCCCAGAACCACGGCGGTGGTTCCCACGTCCCCGGCCGTGCTGAGGTGGAACAGCTTGCGCTGGCCTGTGGCTCTGAAAGGAACGTGTTGGGGCACCCCTTCCGTGGCCACGAAAGGGGCGAAAAGCAGACCGTGCAGCGCCCATGGTGGAGAGACCCAAGGACTTGGCCGTAGCACGAGAGCCCTTGAAGTGCTCTAGCGCACTGTCTGCCTTGTCACCGAACAGGCGACGGCCATCAAAAGGCATGTTCATCAAAGTGTTCTGGACATCCACAGAAAAGCCAGTCGTCCTCAACCAGGCGTGACGGCGAAGCACCACCGACGTTGAAATGGTCCTACCCAGGGAGTCCACAACGAATGGCGAACTTTGCTGCGTCTCTCCCCTCGGCAACAGCACGGGAGAGCACGGTCCGGGCCTCCTCCGGACACTGAGGCAGCACTTGCGCCACCGTATCCCACACAGAGTGGGAATAACGGCCCAAGAGGCATGCAGTGTTCACCGACCGCAGCCCTAAGCTGGAGGAAGAAAACAACTTCTTCCCAAGCTGATCCAGCTTCTTGGATTCCCTGTCCGGTGGTGCGGTAGAGAATGCGCTTTGGGACGCTGAGGCTCGGACCACCAAGCTCTCGGGGGAAGGGTGTTGGGAGAGGAAAGTGGGGTCGCCCGGAGCCAGGCGGTGGCGTCGGGCAACCATCCTATCCACAGGAGCCCCTGTGGTGGGCCTGGACCAGGTGCCCAAAAGGATGTCCATAAGGGCCTCATTAAACGGCAGCAGGGGCTCCGAAGAGCTCGCTGCCGGTTGAAGCACCTCTGTCAGGAGGTTAGTCCTGACTGCCACAGTAGGTAGCTCGAGGTTTAGGGCCTAGGCCGCCCTATGCAACACCACTGCGTAAGACGCTCCCTCCTCCGTAGCCATGGTAGGAGGAGACAACATGCCAAGGTCTGGTGAAGTGTCAAGACCACTGGCATCCCCCAGGTCCTCTCTACAGTCCTGGACGTACTCCAACTGAGCAGTGAGAGGGTCCTCAGACCCCTCCCAGTCTTCCTCATCCTCCTTTGGCTGCCAAACTGGCTGAAAATGGCCAGGGTGGAATGCAGGCACAAAAGTACCCATCGGCGTCGGTCGACGCCGGTCCGACTCCGTATCCACCTGGAGGTGGGAGCCGGGGTCGACGCCGGCTGGAGGTCCAGCCGGCAGCGGATGCGGTGCCGGTGGAGTCGGCGCCGGTGTCACAAGGTCGACCGGTGCCGATCCAGATCCAGGCCTGGATCCATGGGGGCCCCGCGGCGCCGGGGCCGGAGCCGCCGGCAGGGAAGGCCTAGGGCCCCCAACCGAGTCCGCGGGGCCCGAAGGCACGACGGCGGAGTCGGGCTGCCCAAAGATGGCATGCATGGCTTCGTAAAACTGACGAAGCTGGGCAGGGGTCGCTCCGGGTCCCGGAAAGGGAGGGAAGCTCGGAGTCGACCCTTCAGGCTCCGCATGCGGAGCCGCGGGAGTGGCACCGCCCGCATCCCTCGTCGCGTCAGTCGACCGACGGGGAGAAGTCGAAGAGCGACAATGCTTCTTCGACTTCTTCTTGTGCTTCGACTTACCTGACCCGAGTGCGAAGACTTGGATGACGAGTGGTGATGGCTCCGCGACCGGTCCCTTGACCTCCCTCGCGACCGGGACCTCGAACGGCGTGGAGCCGAGTGCCGGCGCTCAAGAAGCTTTCGGGACCGCTCCCGCAAAGACTTCGGAGACATGGTCCGGCAGTCGGAGCACGACTTGGGGTCGTGGTCGCGCTCCAGGCAAAAGAGGCACATGCGGTGCGGATCCGTTACCGACATCATGCGGGAACAGGAACCGCAGGCCTTGAAGCTGGGCATCCCTACGTGCACCAGGAGTCGGTAAGACTAAAAAAGAAGTAGACAAATGTCGCTCAAAAAGTTCAGTCAAAAAATGACTGGAGGTACCGCTCTCTCCGGATCTGCGCTGGCTGGCGCGGAAAAAGAAAGAACTGACGTCAGCGTGCGAGGGCGGCATCTAAGTAGCTACCGCAATGTCATCCCGGCGACCACGACGCCAACGACGGACGCGGAGCCGACCGACGCCACCTTTCGACGCGCAGAGGTATTGCTGACAAAAAAACTTTCCGGATCCAGTCTGACGCCTGGGGGTAATTCTAAGGTAAGGAATCTATAACTAACTGTTTCTTTCAGATTAGATATATGTAGCTATCTTAAAATCTGGCATGGATCCGGCCCTCCATGACCGACTTTGGATCACCCTCGACTAATCCATCCGCTGCAGGGATCTTTGTTTGATCCTATGGGACGCGGTGCGGATACGTATATCGTCTGCCATGGCGCCTACACCTCTGATTCCCCATTACATGTTTCACTATGCTCCCACATCCAGCTCGAATACTATTTTGTGAAATGACATTTTCTTGTTCCGTTTTCTGCACCTTGGAGCATCTGGTAATGTTTGTATAAAGATTTGTGAAATGTTACGTGCCTCTCTCTCCCTGGCACTTAATTGATTTTCTGTCCCTGCACATCAGTGCAGCCATTAAACAGCCTCCCATCACACCTCGTATTACCCAGTACCACCTGTAATTGGCTATTTCCTTGTTTCTAGCTGCACCTACATCAGTCCTGTCTTCAGGACTGTGTTTTGAAAAGGAATGGACTACACTAAGTCAACCACTGTACCAAGCCCTTGGAACAGCAAATATCATCTCTTTTTAGGTCAAAGCCTATCAGACAGCACTGCTGTCTAGTTTGTTAAAGACCTGTTGGGGACCTTCCGAAAGCTTCCCTGGGAATGCATTCCACTCGTTGCTTACCTTTGGCTTTGTGGTTTGTAACACATTTTCTGGGTTTCTATTTGCAGACTCTATTTGGTTTAGGCTATCCAACTTGAGCTCGTACTTCCAGTTGCCCAAACCTTGTTTACCGTATTTTTCCACAAACTTGTTTTCTGTAAACAGACCTTTAAATTGTATTCTTATCTTGTAACATTTGCTTTGCATCCGAAGACAGAGGTTAAATGTCAGGCACTCTCATCCAGGGATCCTGGTGTTTATTTTTCTTTCTATTACTTCAAAGTGAGAGAATTATTGTGACAATCCTGCTGAGTACCCATGTAAGAGGAGAGGGTGTGGATCTTTTTTCTAGCACGCAACACAAAAAATGAACTGTGCTGATGTTTCAGAGCAGATCAGAATTAGCACAAATGAAGCACTTTTTTTGTAATTCTGAAGTGTGGTGGAAACAAATATTTGAATACGATCAAAACGCATCAATTCACTAGGTGATGACATTTCCACACATTATCGTTTGTGTACAGTAGAACCGTATTTCAGTGCAAATGTAATGTAATTTTCAATTGAAAATGTGTTGTCTGTAATGGCAGTGTGCTACTACACATGCATGCTACACACTACGCCACTCCACTCTATGCCCTTCCACTCTATGCATCACCACTCCATTCTATGACACTCCACTCTATGAAATGCCACTCCACCCTACGCCCCTCCATTCTAAGATACTGTGCGACACGCCACTCAACTTCACGCTACACCAATCTACGCCCCTCATTCCACACCACTTACCCCATTCCACTCCACCGCACTCCACTCTACCCCACTCCACTCTACCCCACTCCACTCTACCCCACTCCACTCTACCCCACTCCAATCTATCCCACTCTACTCCAAATGTACCCCAATCTACCCCACTATATTTCTGTTCTGTCTACCATAATCTACTCCACTCCAATCTACCCCACTCCACCCAATGTACCCCACTCCGATCTACGCACTCCAATCTACCCCAGCAAATCTACCCCACTGCACTCCAATCTACCCCACTTCAATCGACCCCTCTCTAAACCAATTGACCCCGCTCCACTCCAATCTATCCCATACCACTCCTCTACAATACAATCTATACCACTCCAATCTACCCCATTCAAGTCTACCTCACTCCACTCTACCCCACTCCACTCTACCCCACTCCACTCTACCCCACTCCAATCTATCCCACTCCAATCTATCCCACTCCAATCTATCCCACTCTACTCCAAATGTACCCCAATCTACCCCTTTACATTTCGGAACTGTCTACCCTAATCTACTCCACTCCAGTCTACCCCACTCCACCCAATGTACCCCACTCCGATCTACGCACTCCAATCTACCCCAGCCAATCTACCCCACTGCACTCCAATCTATCGCACTTTAATCGACCCATCTCTAAACCAATTTACCCCGCTCCACTCCAATCTGTCCCAAACCACTCCTCTACAATACAATCTATACCACTCCAATCTACCCCATTCAAGTCTACCTCACTCCACTCTACCCCAATCTACTCTACTTCACTCCATTCTATCCCTCTCATCTCCAATCTACTCCACTCCAATCTACCCCACTCCACTCAATTTAACCCAATCAACCCCACTCCAATCTACCCCACTCTACCCCAATCTACTGCACTCCACTCAAATCTACCCCACTATGCTCCAATCTACCCCAGTCTATTCCACTCCAATCTACCCGACTCCAATACAACCCAATCCACCCCACTCCACTGTACCTCAATTCAACCCTATCCACTCTACCCGCCTCCACTCCAATGTACGCCACTCCACTCTATCCAGTCCAATGTACTCCACTCCACTCCAAACTCCACTGCAATCTATCCAACTCCTCTCCACTCCATGCCACTAACTTTTAGACATGCTGAATAGCAGCCACACTGGTGTACAACATGGCTAAAACACATTAACAAAGCCAATATCTCTCGCAATAGTGAGACCTACTGACTTTGCCAATGCTTGTTAAACAATGGGCCCATCCGTATCTGAATACTCAGCACTTTTCTTTGCTGTAGTAGTGATTAGCTGTGATACATCTGAGCAAGGCACCTCCACATAAGCATATATCCTCTCATGTAATCTTGAAAGCATGTGCATCTATCTTCTCTACAGTAACTAAAACCCTGGTCAGCCACATATGCATTTCAAACGCACAGAGTCCACCTCTCAAACCAACTCTCATATGCTATCAGCCTACACACCGTTCCCCCATTGTAACAAAAGGCCCTTATTACAAGGTTGTCGGAATTTGGTGAAGAGGTAGCAGGCCACAATCTTTGTACCAATTTCCGGTAATCACAAATTTTCTCCACAGAATGAGGAATGACTGTACGAACTCTGAAACACTGGGCTCTTTTACGAGCATTTTTCCGCATTCAGGGAAGAAAACCGCTGACATTTTTCATCTACTTAGAGCAGGCGGAAAGTGTCAGTGGGAGGGCTAGTTGGTGGGATGGGTAAGGTTCCGGGGCAATGACAAGCTTCAGCTGCCAATGCAGCGAAGAAAGGCCTGGTATCTCTTGGGCCCAAAATTATGGGGACCAAAGATTGCAAACCATATAATTCTTCTGTGCCCGAAGACACTTGTAAGTGTGAATGGTGAGCTTCCAATCCATGTAAAATTCTATAACTCGTAATGAGGGCCAAAGACTACTTAGCAGCGCTTCTCGTCATAATTTCACATGCATCTGCTGTACTCGATCTGTAATACAACTACAGCACCTCTCCTGTAGTCGCCAAAAACAAATTGACATGCTTTTCGTATAGGCCACACCAACCACAGATTTTTAAGGGGAAAAAAAAGAAATCGGGGGAATGTATTTTCCCCTGTTGTCTTATATTGCAAAACGGGCAATTTTAGGCGGGAGACAACTAAAATAAAGCCCTCTTTGGCTACAAAAATCGGGAGTCTCCAGCCTGAATCTGGTCTATTGACATATATGCCAGGGGTACACTGAATCAGCAGAGCCAAGGAGATTGTGCCTCCCCCAGTATTTTGAGTATGGAGGTAGATGGAGAACAGGCTGTCACTGCAGCCGAGCATGAAGAGGGAGACAGCAAGGACAAGAAAAGTGACCTGCACTGAAGGAGCTGGATAGGACCAGCAAGATGGGTGAGCCAGTGGTGTGAAACAACTGTCAAAGAGGGGGGTGCCACCATCAATCTAACATCAATGAAGTTATAGGGACTGTGAAAAATCCAAGTATCACACAAAGAACAAGTGTAGCAAATGAGCCACACGCTTTCTGCAGGACAGTGGTATAGGTGTGGTATGTAGCTGATGGTGCATTTTGGAGCACACTGTTACCAATATATTGCAAAGCATGGTGTGGCTGCGCACTGTCATTTAAAGGCAGCTCATTTTTGATTGAAATGGCCACTGACATGCAGTTTTACTGATAACACTGTATAGCACACAATGTATGGAAATAGGGTTTCAGCAAATATTTATCATTTGCACATCACCTAGTAAAGTGTGTTCATTTGTTTTGATCTTATTAAAATCGTTGTTTCCAACACACATCAGATTTAAATAAAAAATGTGTTTCATTTTTGCTTTTCTAATACTTTGAAATGTATGTAGAGTTCATTTACATGCATTTAAATGTTGTTGTGTATTAGAAAAAACTGGCATCCTAGAGGGTAGTCACCAGGCCTCCTTTCCATAGAGGGTACCTTATGACCTGAATGACAAAAAAAATAAACTAGACTGCTAACATGCATGAAAGGTGACAAAATATGAGAGAAAAGGTCCTCATGAAGGGGACTCAGTAAAGATAGAAGGTACTGAAGAAGATGGATCCAGTCAGAGCAAAGCCAGAGTTCAGAGTCATGGGAGACGAGGCCTTCATTGGTTGAGCTGACAAAAAGCACCATATGCAATCAAAGGGCCCATCAGCTATGGTGAGAAATAAGGAAAATACAACTTAGCTGCGAGCAAATACTCATCGATGTACTGACCATTTGAAGCACGCCAAAGACAGCTCTAAGACAAAAGTGATAGAGGAATACGAAGGAAGAAAGAGCGAAAGCTCAGCAGAAAATCTGCTCAAAGTAATTACAGACTCATTGGGACCCACTAGAGGCAAAACTAGAAACAGTAAAGATAGAAGTCATGGATCTAACAACACTCAGGAGGCAACTAAGCAAGATAGAAACAGAAAACTGTTTATCAGAAGCAGAGGATTCTGAGGAAGAAATGGATGGCCACATCTTAAAATTAGATTACTAGAAATCAGAATGGAAGACACAGAAGGACTGATGCACAGAAATAAAATCACAGTGCACACGAAGAACGGGCCCAGTGTTGGACCTATGAGGAAAACTATCCTCTTGCTTCATCAAGGAAAAAGAACAGGCAGCCATAAAACAGAAACCACAATCGTTGCTCCACTTCTGCTGTGATAACATGGTTCCTGAATTACCAAAATAGAGACATGATCTTGAAATAGGCAAGAGTGGCCCAGCTGTTAAAAACTGGAAACTGTACATCCTGCCTTTGCTGCACTACACAATGCAGGTTTGAAAGAGAAGTATTTAAGAATAAGTGAAGGAAAGTTGATGAAGATGCAACTCCAGTATATGATGCTGTTGTCAGCCAGACTCAAAGTGCAATAGCACCTCTTAAACTGTCCAAAGAAAGTGTGAGATTCAGTGATGTGGCAAGAAAAAGTACATAGTCTAAAAGACAACAGCAACTGAATGAGAAGGTGCTACGAGTGTGGGGATCACAGTACACTTAAATCAACAGCAATGATCATGCACTACAAGAAATCAATGCTGAGCTGAATGGGCAGAGGTGAATCCTCTGAACATAACATAATATGGAGGGTGGGGCTGTGAGCATAATTTTTTACATTACAGTGTCAAATTCTGCTTGAATGTCAAATCTTCCTAGAAAGGTCAGCTGGGGTTTTACATATTAACACTTTAGACAAAATTAAAAGACCACTGGCAACTGGACCTGGAGTGGACCCTGCTGTCGGCATCAGCCTGACACCCTGTGAGTCTCTAAGTGCCTCACCTGGGGCCCTGGGGGGCTTAAGAAGTGTAGTCCTGGGACTTAAAGGACTAAAGTCAGAAGGTACGAAGCTGATTGGTGTATCTGACGCATACTCCACCCTTTTTGGATTATTGTTATGTTGGTTGTCGTTTTCTTTTGGGAATTTTACATTATTTTTCTAATTTGGCTTGGTATTTTTATTGCGACTTCATTGCTTTTTAGTACTGCAAACACTTTATAGACTGCCCTAGGTTAAGCGTGTCAGCTCTGTGCTATATGCTATATCTTAAAGGGGTGGGGGGACGGGGTTGAGCGCAGGTTAATTTAGTGACTTTAAAGGTTCACCTTGACAAGGGTTGTGATTATTCCTGAAGTGGCAAGTCACCCACCCAAATTAATAATCCAATTTCTTTTTCACACCATGCTTCTTGCCTGTTACTGTTCTTCGGGTTCTTGCACTTGTCGTGCTCTATTTGTTATTCAGATTTAACTTGCTACCTTAATCTTGCGCACGTGCTACAGTTGTTAGGTTCTTTATGTTTTCTCTGCTCCAGCCAATCTTCAGCTTTGCCCTTTTTCTTGCCAGATCCATGCTTGCGCTCTTGTTGCTTCCTCCTTACCTGTGATTCTCGACTAGGAGCAATCTTCTCTCTACCACTTGCCTTGCTTTCTTCTTGGGTTTAGGTAAGTTTTCTATTTTATCTTCACACATACATAACTCTATTCTTTTTGTGCAGGAATTGCCCACTTGGTTCCAGGATGCAGTTCCTGCCCCATTCTCTTGTGTCACATGTAGTCTTAACTGCCTCATTCATGAAAATGTGATGTTGCTATTTTCTTAGCAATCTCCCTGTGTTTCCAGTTGGACCCATAACAGGCATATTTAGTGTATGTAAGTATAATGTACTAGGTTCCAGATATAGAATCAACTCTGCGGCCTTCTTTCCATAGAGCTTCCAAAGTGACTATATGTCAAAATAACATGAACAGACACAGAGTTTCTTTTTCTATGTGAAATCCTTAATCTTATTTTGCACACCACAAACAGAAACCCAGTATCTTTTTCCAGTTATTAGTTCCTACCCCAACTTGGAAACATTATGGTTCCCTTGCCTTCTCTGTCCTGTTCCTGTCCTTTACCCTGATTGTGCCTGCTTTTTCTGGTGCCTTTTCCTCTCCATCTGTACATCATCTTCCTGATCTGAAGTATAATAGCCTTCTCCTTAATGACTGCACCCCCTGAGTCTGTTAAGAATGGGGCTTTCTTGAGGAGTGATGAGTGTCACTGAGCTGAGAGGAATTACTTCTCTTTATCAGCATGCCCTCGGGTCCTTTTTGAGTCCTGAACTTGTCCTGGTTTTGGGTACAGTTACTACTCAGCAGGATATTTGACAGCCAACCCGATTGCAAACAGCCATGAAATGGGGTCATGCATGGTGGGAAGATTTGTGGAGACACATAAATAATATATTGTGAAAGGTAGCTAGACCAATGGATAAAGAAAAGAGTTTAGGACATTTTGACCGTAATAATTAATCGGTTAGTTTCAAGGTAATAGTGTGGGAAAATCTTTATATCAGCTATAAGAAAGGCTCTGGCTATTATTTTCTGCTGTAGAGGAATACAAGCAATTATGACTGGCAAGACTAGAATTTCATAACAAACAATGCGGTGATGGGTCTATGAATGGAGTAAATATCAAGGAAAATTATGACATTATTCAGTAAGAAGGACAAGCGTAATTGAGGGGTATCACCTCTGACCAGAGAGGTGGGCTACCTTCTTGATAATGATTGAACACTGCCTATGCTACCTATGCTTTTGCCACCTACAATGTACACAAGTTTATATACCCCCACTGCCGTCCTGGATGAAGAGCTAATGGAGAGGTTGTCAAATATCTACAACTAAGAACAACTTCAGTTGGGGAGACAGACAAGTTGGAATCAGATATCACTGTGACTCGGGAAGTGAAGCATGACGGTAAAAACCCTACATAATAACTGGCCCTTTAAGTGTCCTAACAGAGCTGTCCTAAAAGCTGAAAAACAAAGTTTATGAGCATAAGCTTGTCCTGTTCAGACAGGCAAGACAGAAGTGCCCTCTACCTGGCCCTGTGAAGAGAAGTTGTTACAGTAATCCTTAAAGAAGACAAACTCTTTAAAAAATGTGAGTCATGGTGCCCTATGTTCCTGCTAAACAGTAACACAGTAGCCAAAATACTTACTAACCACCTGCAATCATTTATCTCAGACTTGGTTTCTCCCAGATCAATCATACATCCTTATTAAATAATGAATATACAACACAAGAACTAACCTTAATTTAAAATTGTAGAGTTATACAATAGCCAGACACATGCTACAATAAAACAGTAGTAAAGCGATCTTACTGATTGCGAACTCCAAAAGACAAGCTGAAACAGAAAAAAGTGGCACTTCAAATGCAGTGCAAGAATACCCTGCAAGTGAAATGGGAAATATCCTGGAGTTACGGAAAGTGAATTACATTTCCAGGAAAATAAGCAGATCTCTCATGTTAGCCTTATAGAAGAGAGACACTACTTGATATAGGGGGTCCATAGTGGGTCCAGGTTATCAACTCCTCAAATCTGATAGAACAACCTTGCTTAAAAACGGGCAAAGACGTAAGTCTTAACCACACTCAAGGAAGTTTAAGTGCACACGCATAAAGAGCTTAAACTCGACCATTCAGGTCTTTCTTGATCATTAGATTGCAGTCCAACCAGGTGCTGGATTTCCACAGAGAGAATAGGGAAGTGTCTCTAGATCCAAGGTTAGCACTTACTGGAATCTACAGGTAAGGAGGAACAGGCAAAGTAAATTCCTTGTGTGGCTACACCAATTGATTACAGGCAGGAACATCACTTCAAAGTGGTGTTCACCTTACATATGCTCACAGTAAAAAGATATTTGCTAAAGTAATAGCTCATTAGTGCATATATTTTTTTTAATTTGAGGACTGTGGAAGTATTATTATTATTTGTAAAATCTGAAAGGGCTTGAAGGAAGGATGGGTGATGTTGGTTTGGTGACAAAGGCGAAAAGGGGACTGCTAAATTCTACAAATTAGGAAGCAACACAACAAGAGTTGTTAGGAATGACTCTGTATTGAGATCATTGATGTATGATCTTACACATATTAATCTCTAATGCTATGCTTCGATTTGTAAATAAATGAAAGTGCATGAGGGAGCGAAAGCACAGTTGCAGTTAACACGATCATTAAAGAAATACATCGAGCTAACCTAGAGGACCAAAACAATTCATTACTATCCTGAACAAGTAGAGAAGGGACACACTGAAACACCTGACATATTCCATAACTAAACTTCTGATTGGGGAAATGCTATGAATCAGAAAGAAAAATTATAGCTGGCCATGAAACCGGAATAACTAGTCATAATACTATTAGCAACTAAACCAGGAAATTAAGATAAGGCAGCCAACGGTGCTGAACGTAACAGTAGATAAGCATTAAAAAGAACAATAATTCTCTTGATACTATCTGCAATCAAACTGGCAAGCATGGCAAAGGCAGAAGACAGCGCTGCAATTATATACAAGAAGCAAAACTGCAATAACAAAAAGCAAAACATAACAGTAGGCTTTAAACAAGGGAGTCACGTCATACATTCAAGAACAAGTGTTCTCCAAAGGTATGGGAGAGGAAAAGGAAAATAAAACTATGGTGATACTTCTGATTGGGGGATACAGTAAATAAGCATGTACACCACTGTGGGATCGGCTATCCAAACACTACCTAAAAATCAGCTGGAAGCAACTGGTAGATTCCACGTAGAATGACATACAGAGATTGACTGAGAAACAACTAATTGGCTCAGTAGTCTAATACAAATGAATTCATTATCCATCATCGAGGAAGTAAAATGCAGGAAAGGCTTATGGAAGTTAAGTCAAAGAGAGAAAAAGAAAATGTAAACTTATCTGAGAAGAAGAACATCATATCAAAACAACACTACATCCGAAAAGCCATTTGTACAATAAATTTAAAGTTTAAACATTCCTTCCAGAGTGTTCCTAAGAAATGGCCAATCAACTCAGACTAATGCCTTCTCTGCATCCAGTGCGAGAGTGAAGACCGGGGTGCTGTTGGTTGTCACTATCAACTATATAAAGGGCTAGCCTGATATTATCTCTTGTACGTCTGTCCCTAATAAGCCTAGACTGGTAGAGTGGGCACCAATGTTGGCCACACGTTTTACAGTTTTGTGGTCAGGATATTGGTAAAGATCTTGACAACACTCTCCAAAAGGGCAATTGGCCGACAGGAGCCGCAAGATTGTGTGCCCTTACCTGGTTCTACTACTAAAGTGAGGAGAGATTCAATCATTGTTGGTGCAGGGGTATCTCAAAGGAATTACAGAACTTAGTCATAAAGGGCAAGAGAAGAATCGCAAGGGCATTATAGAAAGATTTTGAGAATCCATCCAGGAGGCTGGGACTTTATTATTGGGGAGTGTTTTATTGGCATATTTTACCTCATCTACAGTGATTGGCTGTTCAAGCTTTGTCTCCCTACTCATTGTACATCTGGTGCGGTTCCAGTAGCTTGCGGGCTGCAATCTTTGGCCTCCTGAAGAGCACTGAGATAAAGTTATGAAGTGAATTTCTTAAAATCAACATCCTAAAGCTGAAACAAAACCAAAAACATGAGCATGTTACCTGCAAGACCCAAAAGTCATATGAAAGACTTGGAAAAACCAAGGCTAATTACTGTGAATGCAGGTGATGGCAATCCTCAATTGTAGTGGCCTACATAAGGAAAAGCAACCCATCACAAAGAAAGAACGTGCATTACCATGCAAAGTGCACTGTCAACTGAGAAACAGTAACACCATAATCTCTTGTGGAAATGAATTACATGCCATTGTAACTGTACTGTTTATAGGTATTTAATCTTAGTGAATATCCTAACTCCAAGTAATTATGAGCAAGCAAGACGAAAGAAGTACACCTCGAATTCAAAGCTTGTGTCTCTGTAAGATATGGCACCCACATACAAATAAGATGACAACCACATTCACTAAGTATTCATGCTGATTAACCCAAGAGTCTACAACGTGCAAAATGATCTAGATATAAGCATTACTGTTACGTATACTAAGGTACTATAATGAAGGCAACGGGAGAAAGCACAAAGTAGTTTCAAACACAGTAGAAAAAAAATACAAGTGCTGGGTTTGACGCACCCAGCTTGTTGGTCTTTCTTCCTATTTTCCTTATGTTGTTATGTTTTATTATCTCAAGAGGACATTGCTGAATCCAACGCTTTGGTAATCTGTATATGACTCTCTGAGGCACTATGACCCGTGTCAACCGCAATACTCTGTACAAGTAATTAGCTCTGAATAAGCTGTATATGGGGGGAACGATTGAATGCATTGCCATCTGCTATGATACCTCTTTTGTAAACTCAATAAATACAAGTTTGACAAAAAAAAAATATATAAGTGTACAATGGCACTGTGCTCATGAAGTGTCACGGAACATCCCTTCAATAATATCTGTATAGTTTAATCTACGCTGTAGGATATTAAATGCTTGTTTGAACATCACACTTCTTCTGAATGTGATATATATATTTATATTTATACCCCGACTAGGGAAACTTTTTGGAACAGCCAGGGTTTGTGGGGGTATTATACCCTTGCACTGTGTGTTGATGAAACTGGACACAGGCAAGTCATGAACTGTAAATGAACTGGTTCTATAATGAGAGTGACTGTACCTTTTAAATTGAATTGATGCCAAAATGACTCTGCCACACATGGAATTATATCCTTTAAAGGCATTTATGGGGCATGCTGGTACATGTAACGAAGAAGGAATTAGTTAATTGAATATAAGACATCGAAGGACTGGGACTCTGTATAGAGACAACTACAGAGCATTATGGCTGTTGTGGTCCTGGTATTATTAACAAATGAAGCGGAGGGAATTTAGTGAGGAAAAATGACAAATGTGAAATATTGCATCTCGAATGGATTAACAACTGCTTTGAACTTTAAAAGTAGACACTGTTTTCACGCTGAAATTTGTGTTTAAATTCCAAAATAACTGACCCACTGCCACTTTAAATACCGATTGCAATGCTTGGATTCCTAGTCCTTCTTCATTGTCATGAATCTATGTTTAAAAAGAACAAACGTGTACTTACTCACTCTCATTAACTGCATATGAATAAGACTCGGGAGAGTCGAAACGCGTAATGCTGCTAGACCTGCCAAAATAAAGATTCATCATTGTTGCACGTTTGGTTGGGCCTGTTTACACGGTACTAGAGGAGTACGTGTTGTCTTATGGAATATATTGGTGACTGACGCGCCCTACAGGCCCCCAACCCGAAAGGCTGGGCGCCCCTGCGTCGCATGTCTTTTGGATTTTGTTGGAGTGGGAGTGGGATGCCCACCGGTTGTAATCTAAGGATGCGGACGGAGTATGGATGGCAGGGCCACCTAAGTGAGGCCCGCCCAAATTGGGAAACTTTTTGGAACAGCCAGGGTTTGTGGGGGTATTATACCCTGATGAAACTGGACACAGGCAAGTCATGAACTGTCATGAATTGTAAATGAACTGGTTCTATAATGAGAGTGACTGTACCTTTAAATTGTATTGATGCCAAAATGACTCTGCCACACACAGAATTATATCCTTTAAAGGCATTTATGGGGCATGCTGGTACATGTAACGAAGAAGGAATTAGTTAACTGAATATAAGACATTGAAGGACTGGGACTGTGTATAGAGACAACTACCGAGCATTATGGCTGTTGTGGTCCTGGTATTATTAACAAATGAAGCGGAGCGAATTCAGTGAGGAAAAATGACAAATGTGAAATATTGCATCTCGAATGGATTAACAACTGCTTTGAACTTTAAAAGTAGACACTGTTTTCACGCTGAAATTTGTGTTTAAATCCAGAATAACTGACCCACTGCCACTTTAAATACTGATTGCAATGCTTGGATTCCTAGTCCTTCTTCATTGTCATGAATCGACGTTTAAAAAGAACAAACGTGTACTCACTCTCATTAACTGCATAGGATTAAGACGCGGGAGAGTCGAAACGCGTAATGTTGCTAGACCTGCCAAAATAAAGATTCATCATTGTTGCACGTTTGGTTGGGCCTGTTTACTCGGTACTAGAGGAGGAGTACGTGTTGTCTTATGGAATATATATATATTATCTACTGGCAGTCGCCAGTAGATAGTTATAGTTAGGACCTATTTTCCATAGGAAATCCGCGACATTCTATTTGAAATAACTCTTGCGTCGGTTGACGAATCTTCGCGAAATTTTCAAACTTTATGGCCCGCTCCGGTCCGCTCCTACCCTGAAAGTCTCAGGGTGATTCGTCAAGCGGGGGCCGAGAAAAAGGGGGTCCCAAAACGTGTTTTCCCCATTCATTTTCCCATAGGAAACTTTAGACACGGCTACAGCCCGAACTGCTGAACGGAATTACACCAAATTTGGCAAAGAGGTAGTTCTTGGTTCAGAAAGAACCCTTTTGTTAAATGGTGTAAATCCGTTCAGTAGTTGCTGAGAAAATCAAAAGTAAAAGTACATATATATCTATGGCCGCGTCGGATTCGCGCACCCTCCCGATCACGAGCTGTCTGCTAATTGGCTGTCAACACTCCAAACCAGGAAGTGTTGGCAGCCATCTTGTTCCTCGGTAGAACCGAGGAACAAGAAAGCAGTAAAAAAGTGCGCAAAACGCACAAAGGGGCAGGGTAGAAACACCCTGACCCCCTAGGTCTGCTCAGGGGGTCCCACAAGGACCCCCTGGGCAGAAAAAAGCATTTTTTTTTTTTTAAATCGGCAGGGAGCGCGAATCCTGCCGGAAAAAAAAAAATCAAAGGGCGGTCTCCCGTGCTTCGATTGTATTTTGCCCCCGGGTGGCCCAAGTCCCGGGGGCATGGTGGGGGATAAATTTATGTATGGGGGCCTCAAGGGCCCCCAAGCCCCGAGGACCGCCACCCCCGGGGCTTTCTTTTTAAAATGGTGCGGGAGGGCTCTGAGCCCTCCCGCAGCCCCGGGACCACCACCTCCCGGGGCTTCTTTTTAAAACTTTTTGCAGTGTGGGGGGCTCGAGCCCCCCACACGCCCGAGGACCGCCACCTCCCGGGGCACTAACAAATTAAAATGAGGGTCCGTTTTGGACCTCGAAGCCCGGGGACCACCACCTCCCCGGGGCTTTGCTGATGTGGGGAGGGGGCCGCGCGGCCCCCTCCTGGAAGCCTGTGGTGGCCCTGGGGACCGCCACCCCCAGGGCCGGCTCCTGCAGTGTCCCGGTGCCTACCCCGGGACACTGATATTTGCAATGACAGGACGGGAGCCTCGTGGCCCCCGTCCTGTCATTACAAACTGCTTGGATATTGGAAGAGAGAGCAGGAAACCTGCTCTCGCTTCCAATATCCAAAGACAATTGCTTTCCACACGGGGAGCAGCATGTTAGCTGCTCCCCGTGTGGAGCAATGCCGGCTCCCTTAGGACACGGGGAGCCGGCGGGACTGTGGGGGTTTGGGGACCCCCACAGTCCCCAACCAGAGGCCAGGCCCCGGGGATGGGGTCCCCGGGGCCATAAGTGGCCCGGAAGGGGGCCACGTAGCCCCCTCCCCAGAAATTATTTAAAAAAAAAAAAAAAAGGCCTGCCCGGGGGATGGGGTCCCCGGGGCAAAGGAGGCCTGAGGAGGGGGCCACGCAGCCGCCCTCCTTAAAAAGGAATGTTAGTGTGGCCATGCCCCGGGGGATGGGGTCCGAGGGGCAGTTTTCGGCCAGGGGAGGGGGGCCACGCGGCCCCCTTTCAGTTTAATTTTAATAAAAAAAAAAAAGGGGGTAAGGCCCTGGGGGATGGGGTCCCCAGGGCCCAAAAATAAGAAAAGGAAGGGGGCCACACAGCCCCCTTCAGGGAAAAAAAAAACGATCGGGCCGCAGGCCCCGCCCCCTTCCTTCACCACTCTGCAAACGCGCCCCCAGGCGCGTTTGCAGATGGGGAAGTCATTCCCCTTGAATACTGGGGGTTCCTGGGGGCCAACTAGCCCACCAGGAACCTCCAGTATGCGCCAGGGGCTGCGTTGCAGAGAGGTGTACAGAGGCCACGCCCCTTTATACACCTCTCTGCCAGCGCAGCTCTGTGGCGCTTTTGGAGGTACATGGTGGGCTAGTTGGCCCCCAGGAACCCTCAGGATTCAAGGGGACTTAATCCCCCAACTTAAAACGCGCCACGGGCGCGTTACACAGTGGTGAAGGGAGGGGCGGGGCTTCAGGTGACATGTGTGCAAACAGGCCCCGTGGCACGTTTTAAGATGGGGAATTAAATCCCTTCAATCCTGAGGGTCCCTGAGGCCAACTAGCCCAACAGGTACATCCAGAAAGCGCCACAGAGCTGCGTTGCAGAGAGGTGTAAAGGGGTGTGGCCTCTCTACACGTCTCTGCAACGCAGCCCCTGGCGCATACTGGAGGTTCCTGGTGGGCTAGTTGGCCCTAGGGACCCTCATAATTCAAGGGACTTAATCCCCCAACTCAAACGCGCCACGGAGCGCGTTTGCACAGATGTCACCTCAGGCCCGCCCCCTCCCTTCACCATTGTGCAAATATTCCTCTAAAATCTGCCGAACTACGAATTCGGATTTACTCACCTGTTATCAGGAGAGACCTCAGTGCTGCATCTTTCAGCCCAGTACTAATCCTGAAAAGTAATTTTAACCGTACTTACCAGTAACTTGAATTTCCTTCCATAGGATATCATTGCCTGCTTTTGCTGAAAAAGTTTCTAAGTGTTGATTTTTGAAACATACAAATATTCCTCTAAAATCAGCCGAAATACGATTCCGATTTACTCACCTGTTATCAGGAGAGACCTCAGTGCTGTATCTTTCAGCCCAGTACTGGTCCTGAAAAGTAATTTTAACCGTACTTACCAGTAACTTGAATTTCCTTCCATAGGCTAACATTGACTGGTTTCACTTGGAAATTCTTCTAAGTGTGGAGTTTTGGAACTTTAAAATATTCCTCTAAAATCAGCCGAAATACGAATTCCGATTTACTCACCTGTTATCAGGAGAGACCTCAGTGCTGCATCTTTCAGCCCAGTACTGATCCTCAAAAGTAATTTTAACCGTACTTACCAGTAACTTGAATTTCCTTCCATAGGATATCATTGTCTGCTTTTGCTGAAAAAGTTTCTAAGTGTTGATTTTGAAACATACAAATATTCCTCTAAAATCAGTCGAAATACAAATTCCGATTTACTCACCTGTTATCAGGAGAGACCTCAGTGCTGTATCTTTCAGCCCAGTACTGGTCCTGAAAAGTAATTTTAACCGTACTTACCAGTAACTTGAATTTCCTTCCATAGGCTAACATTGACTGGTTTCACTTGGAAATTCTTCTAAGTGTGGAGTTTTGGAACTTTAAAATATTCCTCTAAAATCAGCCGAAATACGAATTCCGATTTACTCACCTGTTATCAGGAGAGACCTCAGTGCTGCATCTTTTAGCCCAGCACTGACCCTGAAAAGTAATTTTAACCGTACTTACCAGTAACTTATATTTTCTTCCATAGGAATCCATTGTCTGAAACGTTTCAGCTGAAAACCAAAGTGTCGATTTTCACAAACTACAAATATTCCTTAAAAATCGCCTGTATGACTTAAACGCATTCTTTCAACTGTTTACAGGAGATGCATCAGTGCTGGATCCAGGATCCAACACTGAGTAAGAAAAAGTAACGATAACAGTTTTTACCTGCTAAGTGAATTTCCTTCCATAGGATAACATTGGTGATTCTATGAGAAAAAGTTTCTAAGTGTCAACTTTTAAAATACAATAATATTCCTTAAAAATCACTACTGTAACCAAAACGCTTTTACTCAACTGTTTACAGGAGATGTCCCAGGACTGAATCTAGGATCCAGTCCTGTGGTTAGAAAAAGTAATCCATAAAGTAACTAATTGCATTTAACTAGAAATTCACATTGAGCTGAATGTTGCATTGTGTTTGAAAATGTGTTACCCATTGCAACAACTGTAACTACTGTACTTAAAAGTCTATTGCCTATGTGCAAAGTATTTAAACTAAAGTAATTCATTCTGAGAAAGTATTTTTTGTAATGTATAATGTAATTACAATGTAATTTAAAAAATAAAATATGTAAAAAAGAAATGTTTCTAAAAATGTAGTAAATCAGTATGAAAAAATAAATATAACAATTAATACATTTAAAAATTGTCATTTACAAAACCTTTGAAATTCACTGAAAAAACCGTAGGTTTCAGACATGTTATAGTTAGGAATTAGTATTTAAAAAACCTTTGAAATTCACTGAAAAAACCATAGGTTTCAGACACGTTATAGTTAGAAATTAGCATTTAAAAAACCTTTGAAATTCACTGAAAAAACCATAGGTTTCAGGCACGTTATAGTTAGAAATTTGCATTTAAAAAACCTTAGAAATTCACTGAAAAAACCATAAGGTTTTAGGGACAGTTATAGTTAGTTGGACATTGCACTCGTACAAAACCCGTGAAATTCCCCGTTATAGTTAGTTCAGGTAACTATAACTCGCGCCCACAATGCACTGCTGATGGCGTCACATATTATATCACTCATGACATGGTCAGTGACATCACTGATGACATCACTGATGACATCTCAAATGACATCACTGATGACATCATCCATGTGAGAATTTAATGCATCTTCTCACACCCTAATATAAGTTTTGAAACACCCACTCTAAATTACAGACTGCCATTCTCAAAACCATACACACTCCAATACCAAGAAGTACATACCCACTCACTGATTCTTAGGTCTACACACACACATCTACTCACTCACCCGTACAGTCACTCATACTTACAGTCACTCAGTACAGGACTATCATATGCACTCATACACCTATATAAACACACACACACAGCAACTCATCCATAGAGGTATTCACACACCTAGTCAGTCATGCAAATAATTAATCACACTCCAATTTACTCACCTATACAGTTATACACACCAGCTCACTTACTCATAAAAATACTAGCACATTCTTACGCTCCTATGCAATCACTGATGCAAGCACACACTCATCCATATAGCCACTCTCACAATCACACACTCTCACTTATAGCCATTTATATACTCCAACACACATATATACTGCCTTTCACATATGTAGTTACTCACACATGTACCACTGAGATATACATTCAATCACTAACTCACCCATACACACACTCACCCACCCATACAGTCCATCACAGACGCACTCTTGAAACCATGCACCCAGTGAATCACCCACTCACACATCTATGCACAGAGTCACACACACCCCACCCACACAAACACTGAGGCACCCATACAGATACTCAGAGAACCAATCCATAACCCATATAGACACTCATTTAGCTAGTCAGAAACCCATGCAGTTGCTTACACAACAACAGACAGACGGATACAGACATTCACACAGTTTAGTCACTCACCCATGCATCCAGTAAGATACGTTTAATCACTCACTTATAGACTCAGTCACGCACCTACTAAATCATCCATTCAGGCGCTTCTACACCCACTCATTCTTCAATACGCCTTTCCCTAAATATATTAAACATATTTAAACTTTACAGAAACACACAGTCACTGGATGATGTCATCAGTGATGTCATCAGTGATGTCATTTGAGATGTCATCAGTGATGTCATCAGTGATGTCACTGACCATGTCATGAGTGATGTAATATGTGGCGTCATCAGCAGTGCATTGCGGGGCGCGAGTTATAGTTACCTGAACTAACTATAACGGGGAATTTCACGGGTTTTGTACGAGTGCAATGTCCAACTAACTATAACTGTCCCTAAAACCTTATGGTTTTTCAGTGAATTTCTAAGGTTTTGTAATTGCAAATTTCTAACTATAACGTGCCTGAAACCTATGGTTTTTCAGTGAATATATATATATATATATCTATATATATTATCTACTGGCAGTCGCCAGTAGATAGTTATAGTTAGGACCTATTTTCCATAGGAAATCCGCAACATTCTATTCCCAATAACTTTGGCGCCGGTTGACGAATCTTCGCGAAATTTTCAAAACTTATGGCCCGCTCCGCTCCTATCTTGAAAGTTTCGGGTGATTCGTCAAGTGAGGGCCGAGAAAAAGGGGGTCCCAAAGCGTGTTTTCCCCATGCAATTTTCCATAGGAACCTTTAGTCGCAGCTACAGCCCGAACTGCTGAATGGAATTACACCAAATTTGGCAAAAGGTAGCCCTTGGTTCAGTGGTGTGCCTTTTGGTTAAATGGTGTAAATCCGTTCAGTAGTTCCTGAGAAAATCAAAAGTAAAATCACATATATATCTATGGCCGCGGTGGATCCGCGCACCCTGAGCGCACCCTCCCGACCACGAGCTTCATGCTAATTGCCTGACAACACTCCAAACCAGGAAGTGTTGTCGGCCATCTTGTGACTCGGTAGAACCGAGTCACAAGAAAACAGGGAAAAAGAAGCGAAGGGGGCAGGGTAGAAACACCCTGATCCCCTAGGCCTGCTCAGGGGGTCCCACAAGGACGCCCTGGGCAGAAAAAAAGCATTTTTTTTTTTTAAATCACTGCGGGATGCATGCCGGATACGCGGATCCCACCGTGATTAAAAAAAAATCGAAGCGCGGTCTCCCGCGCTTCGAGGGTATTTTGCCCCCGGGTGGGCCAAGTCCCGGGGGCATGCGGGGGGTGAGTTTATATTTTAGGGGGGCCTCTAAGGCCCCCCAAGCCCCGGGGACCGCCACCCCTGGGGCACTAGTATTTAAATTCGGGGGTCCGTAATGGGCCCCGGGGATCACCACCTCCCCGGGGCTGTGCAATTGTTGGGAGGGGGGCCGCGCGGCCCCCCTCCTGGAGCCAGTGGTGGCCCTGGGGACCGCCACCCCCCAGGGCCGGCTCCTGCAGTGTCCCGGGGTGCCTACCCCGGGACACTGCTGTTTGCAATGGCAGGACGGGAGCCGTCCTGTCATTGCAAACTTGCTTTGGTTCATTGAAGCGAGAGCAGGGAAACCTGCTCTCGCTTCAATGAAGCAAGCAGATTGCTTTTCCATAAGGGAGCTGCATGTCAGCAGCTCCCTTATGGAAAGCAATGCCGGCTCCCGCAGGACGCGGGAGCCAGGCGGGACTGTGCGGGGATTGGGGACCCCCACGGTCCCCAACAAGTGGCCAGGCCCCGGGGGATGGGGTCCCGGGCCATTAGTGGCCCGGGAGGGGGCCACGCAGCCCTCCCCAAAAAGAAAATTTAAAAAAACGTAAAGGCCGGCCCGGGGATGGAGTCCCGGGGCCTTAAATGGCCTGAGGAGGGGGCCACGCAGCCCCCTCCAAATATATATATTTTTTTTTAAAAGAGGGCATGCCCCGGGGGATGGGAACACTATGCGTTGGGGTACCCCTGTGATTAGCTTGACCTCCTCTGCAAGTCCCTAGTACATAATAGGGCAGGGGGATTAAAACTCCCTCTTAAAACGCGCTACGGGCGCGTTTGCACAGTGGTGAAGGGAGGGGGGGGCCTGAGGTGACATGTGTGCAAACGCGCCCCGTGGCGCGTTTTAAGTTGCGGGATTAAGTCCCCTTGAATCCTGAGGGTCCCTGGGACCCAACTAGCCCACCAGGTACCTACAGTTAGCACCACAGAGCTGAGTTGCAGAGAGGCGTTCCAAGGCCACGCACCTTTTTTCACCTCTCTGCAACGCAACTCTGTTGTGCTTACTGAAGGTACCTGGTGGGCTAGTTGGCCCTGCAGGGTCCCTCAGGATTCAAGGGGAATTAATTCCCCAACTTAAAACGCACCACAGGGTGTGTTTTCACACATGTCACCTCAGGCCCCGCCTCTCCTTCACCACTGTGCAAGCAGCGCCCGTGGCGCGTTTTTAAGTTGGAGGATTAGGTCACCTTGAATCCTGAGGTCCCTGGGGCCCAACTAGCCCACCAGGTACTTCCAGTAAGCGCCACAGGCCTGCGTTGCAGAGAGGTGTAAAGGGGCATGGCCTGGACCACCTCTCTGCAACGCAGCCCTGTGGCGCTACTGAGGTACCTGGTGGACTAGTTGGCCCCAGGGACCCCCAGTATTGAAGGGAATTCATTTTGCCAACTTAAAACGCGCCACAGGGCGCGTTTGCAGAGTGTTGCTGGGAGGGGGCGGGGCCTCCGGCACGACCGCGTGTTTTTTTAAATTTTATTTTTTGGAAGGGGGCTGTGTGGCCCACCTTCTTTTTACTTTTTTTGGGCCCTGGGGACCCCATCCCCCAGGGCCTGACCCATGTTTTAATAAAAATTTTAAAAAATGAACGGGAAGGGGGCCGCGTGGGCCAATTCCGGCCCCGGGGACCCCATCCCCCGGGGCATGGCCAGATTTTGTTTTTCTTTTTTATGGAGGGGGGCTGCGTGGCCCCCCTCCCGGGCCACTTCCAGCCCCGGGGACCCCATCCCCCGGGCCTGGCATCTCGTTGGGAACCGTGGGGGGGTCCCCAATGCCCCCACGGTCCCGCCGGCTCCCCGCGTCCTGCGGGAGCCGGCATTGCTTTTCCACATGGGGAGCTGCTAACATGCAGCTCCCATGTGGAAAAGCAATCTGCTTGCTTCATTGAAGCGAGAGCAGGTTTCCTGCTCTCGCTTCAATGAAGCTAATGCAGTTTGCAATGACAGGGCAGGAGCCGCGAGGCTCCCGCCCTGTCATTGCAAGCAGCAGTGTCCCGGGGGTGGGCACCTCGGGACACTGCAGGAGCCGGCCCTGGGGGTGGCGGTCCCCAGGGCCATCACTGGCTCAGGAGGGGGCCGCGCGGCCCCCTCCCTTCAATTGCACAGCCCGGGGAGGTGATGGTCCCCGGGGCTCGAGAGTCCGTTACGGACCCCCAAATTTACTTTTAGTGCCCCGGGGAGGTGGCAGTCCCGGGCGTGTGGGGGGCTCGAGCCCCCACACAAGTTCATTTAAAAAAAAAAAAAAAGAAGCCCCAGGGGGTGGCGGTCCCCGGGGCTGCGGGGGGGCCGTGTGGCCCCGCCGCAAATAATTAATGAAAGCCCCAGGGGTGGCGGTCCCCGGGGCTTAGGGGCGCTTGGAGGCCCCCACACATTTAAAAATGAGCCCCAGGGGTGGCGGTCCCGGGGGCTGCGGGGGGCTGCGTGCCCCCGCAGCTCATAAATCAAGCCCCGGGGAGGTGGCGGTCCCCGGGGCAGTGTGGGGGGGATTGGGGGCCCCCCACACATTTTTTCAGTGCCCCCGGGACTTGGCCCACCCAGGGGCTTTTTGAATACGAAGGGCGGGAGCCCGCGCTTCGTTTTTTTTTTTTCAGCCGAAATTCGCGCTGGGTGCACGAATCTCGCCGATTTTCATTTTTAATAAATGCTTTTTTTGGCCCTGGGGGTCCTTGTGGGACCCCCTGAGCAGGCCTAGGGGGTCAGGGTGTTTCTACCCTGCCCCCTTTTCTTGTTTTTCGCGATTGTTTTTCTGTTTTCTTGTGCCTCGGTTCTACCGAGGCACTAAGATGACTGCCAACACTTCCTGGTTTGGAGTGTTGACAGCCAATTAGCATACAGCTCGTGATCGGGAGGGTGCGCGGATCCTCCGCGGCCATAGATATATATGTGTTTTTACTTTTGATTTTCTCAGCAACTACTGAGCGGATTTACACCATTTAACAAAAGGGTTCTTTCTGAACCAAGAACTACCTCTTTGCCAAATTTGGTGTAATTCCGTTCAGCAGTCGAGCTGTAGCCGTGTCTAAAGTTTCCTATGGAAAATTGCATGGGGAAAACACGTTTTGGGACCCCCTTTTTTTCTCGGCCCCCGCTTGCCGAATCACCCCGAAACTTTCAAGATAGGAGCGGACCGGAGCGCCCCACGAGTTTTGAAACCGGCGCCAAAGTTATTGGAAATAGAATGTTGTGAATTTCCTATGGAAAATAGGTCCTAACTATAACTATCTACTGGCGACCGCCAGTAGATAATATATATATATAACAAAAAAGCATCCAATGGGCACGGAGAAGTCCATCAATTCACTTTCATGAGACAACACTGAGGCCCATTTCTGGAGTTGCAGCTTTTATTATCAAAGGCGCAGCAGCACATCATGCCTCCTTAATCCTTACGCGTTTCGGCGTTAGACTTGGTCACAGGTGGAAACATATTTGCAAAGTGCGTCATGCGTGCTTTTTAAAACCATTAGGTCACATGACTAAAACGGAACTTCATCTCCCATAGTGCATTTTACAAGTCATTATTTTCACTTTAGTTAGGTAGTCCTTATTACTTGTATTTGCTCAATTTTACTTGCCGCTTTTAAAATGCACCGGTGTTGGCATCAAATCCAGATGGAAAAAAGTCATGATGTTTCAATTATCCGCGTGGTGCTGGATTCCTATGACTGCCTTGAAACAAAGTGCATACTTCAGAACGATCAGCGCAGGACATCCTCCTCGCCGAATCCCTTCCTCAGCTCACACATTTTCGCTATGTTAGCATTTTCCTTGGTAGGCTTGTGTGAGCGAGTTGGTCATGCTCCAGATCAAGTTACAAAAAAGCATCCTCCCATCACAGGAGCCTCGACCCTACAGGGCGGCCTCACAAACAATGGGCACGGAGAAGCCCATCAATTCACTTTCATGAGACAACACTGAGGCCCATTTCTGGAGTTGCAGCTTTTATTATCAAAGGCGCAGCAGCACATCATGCCTCCTTAATCCTTACGCGTTTCGGCGTTATCCTTGGTCACAGGTGGAAACATATTTGAAAAGTGCGTCGTGCGTGCTTTTTAAAACCATTAGGTCACATGACTAAAACGGAACTTCATCTCCCATAGTGCATTTTACAAGTCATTATTTTCATTTTAGTTAGGTAGTCCTTATTACTTGTATTTGCTCAATTTTACTTGCCGCTTTTATATATATAATACCTACTGGTAGTTACTAGTAGGTAGCAATAGTTAGGACCTAGTTTCCATAGGAAAAGCGGTTTTTGATTTGCCAATATCTTTGGCGCTGTTTGACGAATCTTCACGAAATTATCAAAATTAATGGGGCGCTTTGGTCAGCTTCCTCCCCGGGGCTCTTATTTATTTTGGGCGGGGGGCCTCAGCCCCGGGGACCGCCACCTCCCCGGAGCTTCAATAATTTAAATTAAGTGTGAAGGGCTCCTGCCACCCCACACTGCCCCGGGGACCACCACCTCCCCAGGCACACTTTATGCAAATACGGGGGTCCGTTGTGGACCCCCGGCTCCGGGGAACGCCACCTCCCTGGGGCTTCAATGCTGTTGGGAGGGGGGCTGCGCGGCCCCCCTCCTGGAGCCCTCCACGGCCCTGGGGACCACCACCCCCCAGGGCCGGCTCCAGCAATGTCCTGGGGTGCCCACCCCCGGGACATTGCAGTTTCAAATGGCAGGGTGGGAGCACGGCTCCCACCCTGCCATTGCAAACTTCTGCCTCGCTTCATGGAAGCGAGAGCAGGAAACCTGCTCTTGCTTCCATGAAGCGAAGCAGTATTGCTTTTGGGCAAAGGGAGCTGCATGTCAGCAGCTCCCTTTGTCCAAAAGCAATGCCAGCTCCCGCAGGAGGCGGGAGGCAGGGACTGCGGGGCATTGGGGCTCCCCCCGCATTCCCAAAGGTGAGGCCAGGCCCCGGGGGATGGGGTCCCCGGGGCCAAATGTGACCCAGGAAAGGGGGGCCACGCGGCACCCCTCCTGTAAAATTAGCAACAAAAAAAATTCAAAAACAGGCTAAGCCCCGGGGGATGGGTCCCCGGGGCCGAAAAAGGCCTCAGGAGGGGGGCTGCGCGGCCCCCTCCTTTAAATCTACTATTTAAAAAAAAAAAAATAGTGGCAATGCCCCGGGAGATGGGGTCCCCGGGGCCGAAATCGCCGCGCGGCCCCCTTCCCATTTTTTTATAAAAAAATGGCCCAGGCCCTGGGGGATGGTGTCCCCAGGGCCCAAAAAAAATTGAGAAGGGGGGCCACACAGCCCCCTTTCTAAAAATATAAAAAGAAAATAGAAGCCGGCATGTCGCCGGAGGCCCCACCCCCTCCCTGCACCACTCTGCAAACGCGCCTTCTGTCGCGTTCTGGGTTGGGGGTTAAGTCCCCTTGAATCCTAAGTGTCCTTAGTGGCCAACTAGCCCACCAGGTACCTCCAGTAAGCCCCACACAGTGGTATTGCTGAGAGGTGGTCCGAGGCCACGCCCATTTTTACACCACTCTGCAAACACGCCTCTTGGCGCACTGCTGGTGGGGCGATGAGATCCTCTTGTGTCCTGAGGACCTCAGGACTAAAGTGGACTTCATCCCCCGAGCAGCAGTGCCCCAGGAGGCGCGTTTGCAAAGTGGTGTAAAAAGGGGGCGTGGCCTCTGACCACTCTCAGCAATCCAGCTGTGTGGGGCTTACTAGAGATAACAGGAGGGCTAGTTGGCCCCCAGGGACCCTCAGGATGCAAGGGGACTTCATCCCCCAACCAAGAGCGGGCCAGGAGGCGCGTTTGCAGAGTGTGTAGGAAGGGGGCGTGTCCACCTCTCAGTAATCCCACTGTGTGGGGCTTACTGGAGGTAACAGGTAGGCTAGTTTGCCCCTAAGGACCCCGAGCAGCGAAGGGGACTTCAATCCCCTCCAAGAGCACGCCAGGGAGCACGTGTGGAGAGTAGTGGGCAAAGGGGGCGTGGCATGCTATGAGAAATTACCAATCCTGCAGTCTGGGACTTACTGAAGGTAATAGGAGGGGTAGTTGGCCCCCAAGGATGTCCTTGGTGGCCAACTACCCCTTCTGTTACCTCCAGTAAGTCCTACACAGTGGGATTACTAAGAGGTCTTCGGAGGCCACACCCCCTTTCTCCACCACTCTGCAAACGCGCCTCCTGGCAAACTACTGGTTGGGGGATGAAGTCCACTTTACTCCTGAGGGACTTTGGGGCCAAGAAGCCCTCCTGGTACCTCCTGTAAGTCATACGCAGCGGAATTCCTAAGCGCTGGTCGGAGGCCCAGCCCCCTTTCTCCACCTCTCTGCAAACGCGACTACTAGTTAAAGAGGCATTTGCAATGTAATAGGTCTTGCATTTGCGAAAGTTAGGGCTATTGGCGTTGTAAATGTAAAAGTTTTTTACCAATGTTTTTTGGAGTGGAGGCGATGTACGTTGTGTGTAGTGGAATTATGTGGTATGTTGTGCAGTGAAATTATGTGGATAGAATGTATGTAGTATTTAGTGTATAGGAATTATGTGGAGTGGGATTATGTGTTATGAAGAGTAATTATGTGGTATGGTAGTATGTGTTGTGGAGTGGTAACCTCAGGTTTAGTATTCCTCGTTTCCATAGAAGCTAAACTATAAACTCAATGAGACAAAAAATGAAGGAACCACTGAGGAGCACTTCTGGATCTAGTCTGAGGTATGAGCAGGGCCACTGGAATTATGCGACTGTTCGGCTGCACCGATTTTTGCATAATTAGACATTTTCTGCATTTGCCACATAATCCATCATCTGCTGCATAATCTGCACATTTGAGCAAAAATACCTTGTTTCTAGCTCAAACGGCTCAAACGTTACCAAAAATGCAGCAACAAGTGTTACAGCATGGTGGAAGGCCCTTTGCAAACCTGGAACGGTCACCTGTTACTTATTGCTAAGTGTGGGTGTTAAATTGGTACTAATGGTGCGCAAACCACTCTTGCTTCTTGATGCGCCTCACTTGCCTCTTTCTGCATTTCTCTGGCTTCTTTGTGCACTTTTCTTCCTTTTTCTGCACTACTCTTGCCTCTTTCTGCACATCTCTACCGCTTTCTGCACCTCTCTTCTTTCTGCACCTCTCTTGCTTTTTTCTGCCTCTTGCTTTTTTCTTCTGCACCTCTCTTGCCTCTTTCTGCACCTCTCTTGTCTCTTTCTGCACTTCTCTTGCCTCCTTCTGCACTTCTCTTGCCTCTTTCTGCACCACACTTGCTTCTTTCTGCATTTCCCTTGCTTCTTTCTGCACCTCTGTTGTTTTTTCTGCACTTCTCTTGCTTCTTTCTGCACCTCTCTTGCTTCTACCTGCACCACTTTTCCTTCTTTCTGCACCCCTCTTCCCTCTTTCTGCACCTGTTGCCTGTTTCTGCACATCTCTTGCCTCTTTCTGCACTTCTCTTGCCTCTTTCTGCATTTTTGTTGCTTCTTTCTGCACTTCTCTTGCCTCTTACTGCACCCTTGTGCCTCTTTCTGCACCTGTTGCTTATTTCTGCACTTCTCTTGCTTCTTTCTGCACTTCTCTTGCCTCTTTCTGCAGTTCTGTTGCTTTTTTCTGCACTTCTCTTGCCTCTTTCTTCACCCCTCTTGCCTCTTTCTGCACCTCAATTGCTTCTTTGTGAACCTCTATTGCTTCTTTGTGCACCCTTCATGGCTCTTTCTGCACCCCTCTTCCCTCTTTCTGCACCTCGCTTGCCTTTTTCTACACCTCTCTTGCCTCTCTGCAGTTCTCTTGCCTCTTTCTGCAGTTCTCTTGCCTCTTTCTGCACCTCTGTTGCTTCTTTCTGCACCTCTGTTGGTTCTTTCTGCACTTCTCTTTCTTTTTTCTGCATCTCTCTTGCTTCTTTCTGCACCCCTCTTGCTTCTTTTTGCATCCCTCTCGCCTGTTTGTGCATCTCATCTGCCTCTTTCTGCACCTCACTTGCCTCTTTCTACACTTTTCTTGCTTTTTTCTGCACCTCTCCTGTTTCTTTCTGCAACTCTATTGTCTCTTTCATCACTTCTATTGCTTCTTTCTATACCTCTGTTGCTTCTTTCAGTACTTCTCTTCCCTCTTTCTGCACCTCTCCTGCTTCTTTCTGTACTTCTCTTGCCTCTTTCTGCACCTGTTGCTTCTTTCTGCTCTTCCCTTGCCTTTCTGCACCCCTCTTGCCTCTTTCTGCACCTCTGTTGCTTCTTTCTGCACCTCACTTGCCTCTTTCTGCATTTCTCTTGCTTCTTTGTGCACCTTTCTTCCTTTTTCTGCACTACTCTTGCCTCTTTCTGCACTACTCTTGCCTCTTTCTGCACATCTCTACTGCTTTCTGCACCCCTCTTGCCTCTTTCTGCACCTCTGTTGCTTCTTTCTGCACCTCACTTGCCTCTTTCTGCACCTCACTTGCCTCTTTCTGCATTTCTCTTGCTTCTTTGTGCACCTTTCTTCCTTTTTCTGCACTACTCTTGCCTCTTTCTGCACATCTCTACCGCTTTCTGCACCTCCCTTCTTTCTGCACCTCTTTTGCTTTTTTCTTCTGCACCACACTTCTCTTGCCTCTTTATGCACCTGTTGCCTCTTTCTGCACTTCTCTTACCTCTTTCTGCACCCTCTTCCCTCTTTCTGCACCTCTCTTGCCTCTTTCTGCACCACACTTGCTTCTTTCTGCATTTCCCTTGCTTCTTTCTGCACCCCTATTGCCTCTTTCTGCACCCCTCTTGCCTCTTTCTACACCTCTGTTGCTTCTTTCTGCATCTCACTTGCCTCTTTCCGCATTTCCCTTGCTTCTTTGTGCACCTTTCTTCCTTTTTCTGCACTACTCTTGCCTCTTTCTGCATTCTGCACCTCCCTTCTTTCTGTACCCCTCTTGCCTCTTTCTGCACCTCTGTTGCTTCTTTCTGCACCTCACTTGCCTCTTTCTGCATTTCTCTTGCTTCTTTGTGCACCTTTCTTCATTTTTCTGCACTACTCTTGCCTCTTTCTGCACATCTCTACCGCTTTCTGCACCTCCCTTCTTTCTGCACCTCTTGCTTTTTTCTTCTGCACGTCCCTTGCTTCTTTCTGTACTTCTTACCTCTTTCTGCACCTTATTCCCTCTTTCTGCACCTCTCTTGCATCTTTCTGCACCTCTCTTGCCTCTTTCTGCACTTCTCTTGCCTCTTTCTGCACCACACTTGCTTCTTTCTGCATTTCCTTTGCTTCTTTCTGCACCTCTCTTGCTTCTTTCTGCACCCCTTTTGCCTCTTTCTGTACCTCTGTTTTTTTCTGCACTTATCTTGCTTCTTCTGCACCTCTCTTGCTGCTTTCTGCACCACTTTTCCCTCTTTCTGCACCCCTCTTCCCTCTTTCTGCACCTCTGTTGCCTGTTTCTGCACCTCTTGCCTGTTTCTGCACCTCTCTTGCCTGTTTCTGCACCTCTCTTGCCTCTTTCTGCACCTCTCTTGCCTCTTTCTGCACCTCTCTTGCCTCTTTCTGCACTTCTCTTGCCTCTTTCTGCATTTCTGGTGCTTCTTTCTGCACTTCTCTTGCCTCTTTCTGCACCCCTCTAGCCTCTTTCTGCACCTCAATTGCTTCTTTGTGAACCTCTATTGCTTCTTTGTGCACCCTTCTTGGCCCTTTCTGCACCCCTCTTCCCTCTTTCTGCACCTCACTTGCCTTTTTCTACACCTCTCTTGCCTCTTTCTGCAGTTCTATTGCCTCTTTCTGCACCTCTGTTGCTTCTTTCTGCACCTCCGTTGGTTCTTTCTGCACTTCTCTTGCTTTTTTCTGCATCTCTCTTGCTTCTTTCTGCACCCCTCTTGCTTCTTTTTGCACCCCTCTCGCCTGTTTGTGCATCTCATCTGCCTCTTTCTGCACCTCACTTGCCTCTTTCTACACTTTTCTTGCTTTTTTCTGCACCTCTCCTGTTTCTTTCTGCAACTCTATTGTCTCTTTCATCACTTCTATTGCTTCTTTCTATACCTCTGTTGCTTCTTTCAGTACTTCTCTTCCCTCTTTCTGCACCTCTCCTGCTTCTTTCTGCACTTCTCTTGCCTCTTTCTACACCTGTTGCTTCTTTCTGCACTTCCCTTGCCTCTTTCTGCACCTCTTGCCTCTTTCTGTACCTCTGTTGCTTCTTTCTGCACCTCACTTGCCTCTTTCTGCATTTCTCTTGCTTCTTTGTGCACCTTTCTTCCTTTTTCTGCACTACTCTTGCCTCTTTCTGCACATCTCTACTGCTTTCTGCACCCCTCTTGCCTCTTTCTGCACCTCTGTTGCTTCTTTCTGCACCTCACTTGCCTCTTTCTGCATTTCTCTTGCTTCTTTGTGCACCTTTCTTCCTTTTTCTGCACTACTCTTGCCTCTTTCTGCACATCTCTACCGCTTTCTGCACCTCCCTTCTTTCTGCACCTCTTTTGCTTTTTTCTTCTGCACCACACTTCTCTTGCCTCTTTATGCACCTGTTGCTTCTTTCTGCACTTCCCTTGCCTCTTTCTGCACTTCTCTTACCTCTTTCTGCACCCTCTTCCCTCTTTCTGCACCTCTCTTGCCTCTTTCTGCACCACACTTGCTTCTTTCTGCATTTCCCTTGCTTCTTTCTGCACCCCTCTTGCCTCTTTCTGCACCCCTCTTGCCTCTTTCTACACCTCTGTTGCCTCTTTCTGCACCTCACTTGCCTCTTTCTGCATTTCCCTTGCTTCTTTGTGCACCTTTCTTCCTTTTTCTGCACTACTCTTGCCTCTTTCTGCACATCTCTACTGCTTTCTGCACCCCTCTTGCCTCTTTCTGCACCTCTGTTGCTTCTTTCTGCACCTCACTTGCCTCTTTCTGCATTTCTCTTGCTTCTTTCTGCACCTTTCTTCCTTTTTCTGCACTACTCTTGCCTCTTTCTGCACATCTCTACCGCTTTCTGCACCTCCCTTTTTCTGCACCTCTTGCTTTTTTCTTCTGCACCTCCCTTGCTTCTTTCTGCACCTCTTACCTCTTTCTGCACCTTCTTCCCTCTTTCTGCACCTCTCTTGCCTCTTTCTGCACCTCTCTTGCCTCTTTCTGCACTTCTCTTGCCTCTTTCTGCACTTCTCTTGCCTCTTTCTGCACCTCTTGCCTCTTTCTGCACCTCTTGCCTCTTTCTGCATTTCCCTTGCTTCTTTCTGCACCTCTCTTGCTTCTTTCTGCACCCCCTTTGCCTCTTTCTGTACCTCTGTTGTTTTTTTCTGCACTTATCTTGCTTCTTCTGCACCTCTCTTGCTGCTTTCTGCACCACTCTTCCCTCTTTCTGCACCCCTCTTCCCGCACCACTGTTGCCTGTTTCTGCACCTCTTGCCTGTTTCTGCACCTCTCTTGCCTCTTTCTGCACTTCTCTTGCCTCTTTCTGCATTTCTGTTGCTTCTTTCTGCACTTCTCTTGCCTCTTTCTACACCCCTCTTGCCTCTTTCTGCACCTCTGTTGCTTCTTTCTGCACTTCTCTTGCTTCTTTCTGCACCTCAATTGCTTCTTTGTGCACCTCTATTGCTTCTTTGTGCACCCTTCTTGCCTCTTCCCTCTTTCTGCACCTCTCTTGCCTTTTTCTACACCTCTCTTGCCTCTTTCTGCAGTTCTCTTGCTTCTTTCTGCACCTCAGTTGCTTCTTTCTGCACCTCTGTTGCTTCTTTCTGCACCCCTCTTGCCTGTTTCTGCACCTCCGTTGGTTCTTTCTGCACTTCTCTTGCCTCTTTCTGCACCCCACTTGCCTCTTTCTACACTTTTCTTGCTTTTTTCTGCACCTCTCCTGTTTCTTTCTGCAACTCTCTTGTCTCTTTCATCACTTCTATTGTTTCTTTCTATACCTCTGTTGCTTCTTTCAGTACTTCTCTTCCCTCTTTCTGCATTTCTCTTGCCTGTTTCTGCACCTCTCTTGCCTGTTTCTGCACCTCTCTTGCCTCTTTCTGCACCTGTTACCTCTTTCTTCACCTCACTTGCTTCTTTCTGCACCCCTCTCCCCTCTTTCTGAACCTCTCTTGCCTCTTTCTGCACCCCCTTTTCCCTCTTTCTGCACCTCCCCTGACTGTTTCTGCACCTCTCTTGCTTCGTTCTGCACTTCTCTTGCCTCTTTCTGTACCTGCTGCTTCTTTCTGCACTTCCCTTGCCTCTTTCTGCACCCCTCTTGCTTCTTTCTACACCTCTGTTGCTTCTTTCTGCACCTCTGCTGCTTCTTTCTGCACCTTCCTTGCTTCTTTCTGCACCCCTCTTGCCTCTTTCTGCATCCAACTTGCCTCTTTCTGCATCCCTCTTGCCTCTTTCTGCACCCCTCTTGCCTCTTTCTGCACCCTTCTTCCCTCTTTTTTGCACCTCTCTTGCTCTTTGTGCAGTTCTCTTGCCTCTTTATGCACTTCTTTTGCTTCTTTCTGAACTTCTCTTGCCTCTTTCTGCACCCGTTCCCTCTTTTTGCACCTCTTTTGCCTGTTTCTGCAACTCTCTTGCCTCTTTCTGCAGTTCTCTTGCCTCTTTCTGCAGCTCTGTTGCTTCTTTCTGCATTGCTCTTGCTTCTTTCTGCACCTCTCTTGCCTCTTTCTGCACCCCTCTTCCCTCTTTCTGCACATTTGTTACTCTTTCTGCACCTCTCTTGTTTTTTTCTGCACTTCTTTTGCTTCTTTATGTATTTCTCTCGCCTCTTTCTGTACTCAATGGGAAGTGCAAGCTGCCAAGTTTAAAGGTCTGCGTGCTCTTGTGACTGAGGTATATGTCTACTTGTATATGTATTCTCACATGTGTTATGCATCTGAAGATGGGAGCTTAAAAAGTGGTTAGCTTCTCCAACAGGTGGTTAAATGTTCTCAGTTCTGCTCTGTCATTCAGTTGCACAGGCAGACATGTCTTATGTATATAGGTATTGTAGAGCCCCTCAACTATACTATTGAATACCCATGTGCCCTGTATTATGAGCAGAAAGAAATACATACACCTTTTTGTACACATATTTACAGAGATTGCTGTTTGAAACACAGGTATTCAAGTATTTGTATGTTTATTTTTATGTAACATGTCAGTAGGTAAAAGCAGAGACACGCATGCATACCTTCACAAACTTGGTCAGACAGTGATATGCTTAGGATTGCCGTTTTATATTTGGTAAGCCTAACATTCTGAGCAGTCGATTAATAGTGAACCTTCCAGAGAAAAGTGAGGTTTAAGACATCTTTGGAGAAGGATTGGTGATTAGGCTACTTTATATGAGTCTGTTATAAGGTACAGTCAAAGTAGGCCTCTTTCTGCACCTCTGTTGGTTCTTTCTGCACTTCTCTTGCTTCTTTCTGCACCTTTCTTCCTCTTTCTGGACTTCTGTTGCCTCTTTCTGCACTTCTCTTGCTTCTTTCTGCGCCTTTCTTCCTCTTTTTGCACATGTCCTACCTATGTAGGCATATTTAGAAATTAGCATTTAAAAAACCTTAGAAATTCACTGAAAAAACCAGAGGTTTCATGGACGTTATAGTTTGGAATTAGCATTTAAAAAACCTTAGAAATTCACTGAAAAAACCACAGGTTTCAGGGACGTTATATTTAGGCTGACATTTCACTCGTACAAAACCAGACAAATTCGTCCGTTATAGTTAGCTTAGCTAACTATAACTCGCGCCCCCGCACTGCACTGCTAATGACGTCACATATTACATCACTCATGACATGGTCAGTGACATCACTGATGACATCTCAAATTACATCACTGATGACATCATCCAGTGACTGAGTGTTTCTAAAAAGTTTAAGAATGATATATATAATTATATATATATATATGCCAAGGTGTATTGAAGAATGAGTGGGTGTATGAATGTCTGAATGGATGATTTAGTAGGTACATGACTGACTGTATAAGTGAGTGATTAAACGTGCCTTAGTGAATGGATGGGAGAATGACTAATCTGTGTGAAAGTTTGTATCAGTCTGTCAGTTGGTGTCTAAGTGGCTGCATGGGTTGAGTAGCTACATGAGTATCTATATGGGTTAATGACTAGTTGTCTGAGTACCTGTATGGGTGCCTGAGTGTTTGTATGGGTGGGGGCGGGGTGTGACTCCCTGCATGGATGTGTGAGTGGGTGATTCACTGGGTGTATGGATTCATCAGTGCGTGTGCAAGGGGCTGTATGGGTGAGTGAGTGTGCGTATGGCTGTGTTCGTGAGTGAGTGGATATCTCAGTGGTATATGTGTGAGTAACTACATATGTGAAAGGCAGTATATGTAAGTGTTGGAGTATATAAGTGTCTATATGTGAAAGTAAGGATTGTGAGAGTGACTGTATAGATGAGTGTGTGCTTGTGTCAGTGATTGTATAAGAGAGTCAGTATGTGTTAGCATCTGTATGAATAAGTGAGGTGATGTATGTATAACTGTATAGGTGAGAAAATGGCAGTGTGATTGATTCTTTGGGTGACTGACTAGGTGTGTGAGTAACTCTATGGGTGAGTGTGGTGTGTAGTGTCTGTATGGGTGTATAAATGCATATATCAGTGGCTATATTGATGAGTGAGTGTGTGTATGAGTGACTGTATGAGTTAGTGAGTGGATGTGTGTGTAGACCTATGAATCAGTGAGTGGGTATGTACTAACTGGTATTGGTGTGTCTACGGTTTCAAGAATGGAAGTCTGTATTTTAGAATGGGTGCATCAAAGGTTATATTAGGGTGTGAGGAGGTGCATCAGAGATTAAGTGGATGATGTCAACAGTGATGTCACTGACCATGTCATGAGTGATGTAATATGTGACGCCATCAGCAGTGCATTGCGGGGGCGCGAGTTATAGTTAGCTCAGCTAACTATAACGGCTGAATTTTTCTGGTTTTGTACGAGGGAAATGTCAGCCTAACTATAACGTCCCTGAAACCTGTGGTTTTTTCAGTGAATATATATATATATACATTTGTTAATAGTTACAGTTATAAATACACATAAGTCTGTTCTAACTAAAATAAGTCTTAATCAGATACCTAGTTTGAAAATCAGTTAACATATACAGGAGTCTTTCATGAGCTGCTATATAACTAAACATTATACAATGTGTTCTAGAAGCTCCATTATATAATATATGCGTGTAAGAAGTTGGCCTGGTATATGCTGTCCACTAATTAAAGTGGGCACCTTGCACCGGTCCAAACAACCCTTATGGTGATTAGGTCAAAGATAACCTTTTCAAAGCTATCCTAGTGGTAGCTATGGAGAGCAGCCTTCAGGCGAAGTCTTGAAGGAATGTTAAGCACCTTGTTTTACCAGAATGCAACCTTATAGTATTGGTTAAATGAAAGGGAAACCACACACTAGTTATAAAAATATGTATTTGTTATATATAACACTCTCTAGTATCCTCTACACGAGGATAGAACACAAATCAAATAATACAGTTGCAAAGAATCAAATGTAAGCAGTTCAATGCACAGTGGGCGCCCGGGGGAGACCAAACCATATACTAAGTAAGTGGTATAAGAACCACGACTTGGGACTAGACCTAGTCTAGAAGGTGTAGAATCGCTGGGACCCCAAGGAACCACCCCACGTGAGTGAATAGGGACCCCACGGAGGACGGGTGCAGTGTGGGAACACGACTGCATGCTCCGTACAACTCAATGGGAAAGTCGCGCTTGGAAAATCAAAGATTAAGGACCCTTCCCAGCAGATTACGAAGACAGCCCTTGGAACTTAAGGGTTTGGAGGGCCACCCCACCCGTGGATACCTTTGTACCAGAGTTACCTATCCCAGAGGAGCCGGGTGCATAGGTGCGAAGTGGCATCGGAAACCCTCATCGTTTTCTATGGATGTCGGCAAAGAAATGCAGCTGCGGGAAGAACGAAAAGTGTCCGGTGGAATCCAAACGTGGATTCTAGATGAGACGAACCTGAAAGCAGAGGGGACAGAGTCTGGGTCACTTTGGAGTGACCAGGGGCTCGGTAGACGAATGCCCACCGATGTCGGGTGCTTCAGGTGTGTTGACGGTGAGCTTGACTCTTCAGCTGCGAGGACCCGGAGAGGTCTAAGACGACCAGGAGCCGTAGGCGAGCTGTCCCGCAAAGGATGTCGAGTGCTGAGGGGTCGGTGTCCGGCTGGAGCACCAATCAAGCCTTGGCAACGGCAACAACGTAGATGGTCAAGTTCAGTGTCGATCTGGCCCAGCAAGGACGAGAGGACTCACCACAGCAAGGGGAGTCAGGGCAGGCCTGGAGCAACCAGGGGAGCCCAAATAAAGCAAAGTTGACCCTCAAGTGGGCCCACAGGCCAAAGGCACAGGAGTCGCGAGGGGACCTCAGGCGGTTTCACAGGATACCAGCTAGCAGGGCACGGAGTGCAAGGATGCCAGAGTCCTTCTCAGAAAAGATGCGCTGGGGTCAGGGCTACAAATGGCCCATTGCACGGAATTGTTGCACGACAACAAGCATGTGCAGCTGCAAATGGACGCAGTGCACAGGAGTAAGGGTATACGGTCCCCACGAGGGATATCCGCCTCAAACTCAGTGAGAGGGCAGCTCAACCTCGGAGACCTTCAGAAACCGACCTCCTGTGTTGCTGGAGCCTTTAGAGTCCGCAGGAGCTCAGGGTCAGCAAACCGGTCAGATGCGTTACAGTGCCTGCGTTTGCAGGGGAGTGACTCCTTCACTCCAAGGGAGATTCTTCTGATGTCTTGTAGGTCCACAGGGTCCTGCACGGAGCCTGGATGGATCACAGACAGTGGCGAGACTGGGAACGGCAAGGGAAGATGAAGTTGAGCCCAAGGGAGGTCCAGCGAAGTCCAGCGTGTCCAGATGGTCGAAGTGTAGTGGTATCTTCTTGTAGAATCTTGTCCACGTAAATCTAATGTCCTGTAGCCAGGTAACCCATTTTATACCCACCGGAAAGAGTTGGACAGATTCTTGGGACCCTCCTAGGGGAGGGACAGGACAGGGGGGTGGCTACACCCATGTCCTTTGTCCAGTTTCACGCCAGAGCAGGAGCGGATGGCTCCCAGAACTGGTTTGAACTGGACTATGCACAGGGACACCAAGTGTGCCTCTCGTGCAGACTTTCTGGCACTGAGACAGTGCACCCACCCAGCCCCAATACACTAAATCCTGTCTGGGAGGTGGTAACACCTCCCTGTGACAGGATGCCTATTGTGCTGCCTTCCCCTGCTCGAGCTTGGCTCAGCAGCAGGAGGGCAGACTCGTGTCTGTGGCTGGCAGCATCCATTTTCTGCTGTTAGGCTCGAGAAAGTTGGTACCGGTAGACTTAGGTACCCCCAGAACCTCGGTTCTGAGGGGAGGAATCATACCTCTCACACCAGTTACTGGTGTGGAGGTATGATTCCAAGGTGTTTGACACCAAACACGACATACTTCATTGCAGTCGTTTTCGAGATAGCATTTACCACGAGGTTATAATGCACCTCTACCTATATGTCTGGTAGTATCACGTACAGCCCGGGAGAATGGTCTCCGAAGACTGCAGAGGGGCCCTGCTCATGCAGGAGCACCCTCTCACGCAAAACCCAGCACCCTGCCTTCAGGATTGTTAAGGCCTACTATAGGGGTGACTTATAAGGTTTTAAGTGTAGTGATATATATAGATATAGTGAACCTATATCTTAAGTAAGTGGTGCAATCACAGACTTACACAGGCTGCAGTAGCAGACCTGAGGTTCCATTTTGCATGGCTTCTCATGGGTGGCATAATACATGCTTCAGCCCAGGGGAGGCCTCTGGGGTACCTATGCCCTGGGTACATGGGTACCATATACCAGGGACTTATAAGGGTACCCCAGTATCCAATCTGGAGTGTACCAAAGTACATTACACAACCAATTTAGGGAGAAAGCAGATAGATTGGAGTCCTGATTAGCAGAATCCCAGTCAGACTAGTCAAAAACCAGCAAAACACCAGGAAAACAAGTGGGGGTAACCATGCAGTCAGATCCTACCTTCCTACATAACCCCCCCCCCCCCCAAATGAAAGGAGATAAGGCTAACTTTGCCCAGTTGAGACTTTATTGACTAAGTGGCCATATAAGGAAGATCCTGCACTAGCATGGATACCCCCTGTCTTATGGTCCACTAAGGAGTCCCTCCCTTGAAGGGTATTGGGTGTTCTCCAAAATTTGGGTTTACTACCTGTAGGGTGCTTTGGCAAAGTAAAAGGCTGGTGGGGTACCCGAGTATGGAAGTGAGGCCCTAATAAAGTTGGTCTCAGCTCCCTCAGAGCACTGGCCACCATGGAGGCCTTTCTTTCCATGACTGAGTTATATCTGGCCCTAGGGGTCAACCTCTAGCTGCCTACAGCTGGGGGTTGAGTCCCTTTGGTTGGGACAGTGGAGGGCCAGGGGAAGTTTGGAACCAGGTGGTCCCAAGTTTTCCTTTGCCCAACAGAGTCCATCTGGGGGATGTCACTACCTAAGGGTAAGAGGAATCCCTCAGAATGTTGAGGAATATGCACCTGGCTAGTGCTACTAGACTGGGTGTCCCTAATATGATGATGAGGGGGTTCCTCTGGACAGTGGGCCCCTAGGGGTCCACTGACATCCCTGACCTCTGCAGCCCTAGGCTGACTGAGGCTGGGTAGAGAGGGTCAGGATACCTGCTCCACACTGGGTACCACCTTGGAAGGGTCCCCTGCCCTCAGTGGTGTTGCCAAGACATGCCTGACCACCTCTGGGGCAGTTCCTCCACAAGGGGTAGGATCAGTTCCCTGAGGAAGCTGACCCTTACCTAATGTCGGGGGGGAAGAGGACTTTTTCTTCTTCCCTTTGCTCTCTGGTGGAGCATAGTGGGCCATTCTTCCAGGCTTCACAACTCCAAAATTTTCCTTGGGTTGGACTGAGGCCCTAGGGGTCCCCCCCAACTCTCCCAGGGAGGCCTAACATCTGTAGATGGGCCTTCAGCTCTACTTCAGCCAAGGCTGAAGTTTCTAAATCATTACCCAATAGACAATCTACAGGCAAGTTTGGGGACACTGCCACTCTCTTTGGACCAGTGACCCCGCCCCAGCTGAGATTGACTATGGCCATGGGATGATCTGTCCTCACACCATCAGTATTGGTCACCTGGTACTTAAACTCAGGTAAAAGCTGAGCTAGGGGCACTAAGGTTCCTGTCACCATGGTGACACTGGCTCCTATGTCTCTATAGGCTACAGCTTTCTGACCATTGATCAGAGGCTCTTGTATGTACTTGGACGAATATGATGGCCTCTTTCTTTTATGACAAAATTAGGAAAATACAGGACTCTTTTGAAATACAGCCACCGGCGCATATTGTTGATCCTGATTCCCCCAGCGCTGTGGTAAATTCTGAATTCTCCCTTAGGCAGTTTCCTGCTATTTCTATGGATCAATATTTAACTCTTATGAAGTCCTTGAAGTCAGGCTCTCCGACCGACCCCTGTCCTGCCAAGGTGTTATCAGCAATTGCTGAGGTGATTAATCCCACGGTAAATCTGATTTTAAACAACGCTTTGCGGGAGGGTTATATGCCTCCCTGCTGGAAACATGCTAAAATTCTTCCTCTACTAAAAAACCTACGGCTGACCCTGAGGTAGCCGGTAACTACCGCCCTATATCCCTGCTACCTTTCTTCTCCAAGGTTTTGGAGAAATATGTCAATTCTATTATTACTGATTATATTGAGACCAATCACCTCTTGCATCCTAGTCAGTCAGGTTTCAGGGCAAATTTTAGTACTGAATCGGCCCTTTTAGAAGTGGTGGAAACTATAAAAACCACGCTAGATAGAGGAGGCAATGCGGTCCTGGTACTTTTGGATCTCTCCGCGGCTTTTGACACCGTGCCCCACAATAGATTGGTGCAAAGATTGGTGGAGGGTGGTGTCGGTGGCCTAGCCCTGAGGTGGATTAAGTCATTTCTCAGCGACCGCCTACAAACTATATGGTCCCCCCCTTTCTCTGCTGCTATTCCTCCTATGAATGTTGGAGTCCCGCAGGGCTCTATCCTGAGCCCTACCTTGTTCAATCTTTATATGGCCCCTATCGCCCTTTTGGCTGAACAACATGGGGCTAAGATCGTATCGTATGCAGACGATACTCAGTTGTTGTTCACTTGCGAGAAGGGTGTTGAGTTTGATGGACATGCAATTAACTCATGTCTCTCAGCAGTTTTGTTGTGGCTGAAGGATAATCATATGAAATGTAATCCTGATAAGTCGGAGATTATCTTTTTTGGTTCTCGACCATGTGAGACTTGGTATGACTGGTGGCCGCAGGATTTGACCCCCCCAGGTCGTCTGTGACCATGGTTAAGAACCTTGGTGTCAGGCTGGATGCCACGCTTTCTATGAAGTCCCAGATTCAATCCGTAGCTGGGACTTGCTTTGGGATCTTAAAAATGGTGAAGAATTTTCTTCCCCTGCTCTCTGTCTCTCACAGAAAGACCATTGTCCAAGCTCTGGTAATCTCGAGATTGGATTACGTTAACTCTCTGTATTTGGGACTTCCCAGTTATTTAATTGCCCGTTTGCAGGTGATTCAAAACACGGCTGCTAGGGCCATCTTTTGGCTGGCCCTAGAACTCATTCGTCCCCTCTTTTGTTATCCCTGCATTGGCTCCCTGTTCAGAAAAGAATCCACTTTAAAGCGCTGATTCTGGTTTTTAAAGCTTTTAATCAGATTGGAGCCCCTTATCTCAGACAAAGATTTCCCCACTACACTCCCCAACGTACTCTGAGGTCCTCATCTCAACTCTTGATTCCTGTTCCTAAAATTTCACTTGCTCGGGTCGGAGGTCGATCTTTTCAAGTGGTCGCCTCCCACCTATGGAACAGTCTCCCCTTGGCCCTCAGACAGGTTCAGGACCTTCTCACCTTCAGAAAAAAACTTAAGACGTGGCTTTTCCAACTTTAATCCCGTTTGGCAGGCCTTTCGCCTTGTCTCTCCTCTCTGTGTTTGTTTATGCGGTTTTTGCTTAGCGCCGGGACACTCCTGGGAGTAGCTGTGCGCTTTATAAATACCTAATTAACATAACATAACATAACTTGCCCAAGGAATTGGGATTGACAGTAAAAGTGGCAAACCCCATGCCACCATCACAGACTAAAGTGGCCTGTGTGGGGGACCCGGCTAGGCCAGTTTCCACCTCAGTTCCCCAAGAAAACCCAACCACATTTTTGGGTGCACTGCCACCACCTGGGGGATTACTACCTGTAGTACCAGGAGGTGTAGAAGTAGTGTTTGGAGGAATATTTTCCTTATTGCTGACCTTGGGGCAAATGGCATCATTTTTCCTGTGGCCTGGCTTCTTACAGACAAAGCAATAAGGTTTCTTTTCAGGGGAGGAAGGAGTTTGGGACCCACCCCCAGAAGAGGATTTTTGGGGCCCTTCAGAGGACTTATCTTTTGATTTATCCCCACCTTTCTCTTGGGTCTTGGAAGAATCTTTCTTCTGGTCACCACCCTGGTTCTTTTGTTTCACCCTGGTTCTGACCCATTTATCTGCCTTCTTTCCCAATTCTTGGGGAGAAGTCAGATCTGAGTCCACCAGGTACTGGTGCAAAAGCTGGTTTTGACAATTATTAAGGATCTGCTCCCTCATAATCAAATTGTACAATCCTAAATAGTCATGCACCTTGCTGCCAAGTATCCAACCTTCCAGAGCCTTTGTAGCACTATCTACAAAGTCTACCCAGTCCTGAGTCTGTGCCTTCTGGGTCTCTCTGAACTTAATCCTGTACTGTTCAGTGGTTAAGCCAAACCCTTCAATGAGAGCACTCTTCAGGACTGAATAGTTATCAGCATCCACTTCTCTTACAGTGAGGAGCTTATCTCTACCTTTGTCAGCAAAGGAGAGCCACAAGATAGCTGCCCACTGCTCTTGAGGGACCTTCTGTACTTTACAGGCCCTCTCCAAAGCAGTTATCCATTTCTGGATGTCATCCCCTACATGGAAGGGAGGGACAATCTTGCTCAGGTTCCTATGATCAAAGGTGTGTTCCCTAACCCTAGGGACACTATAGCTGCCACCATGGGACTCTAGTCCCAATTTCTTTCTATTATTATTAAAATTTGTTGAGCGCAGGCGAATCATCCCCAAGGGGATCTCTCGGCGCCCGGGTAGCAGACAGCAAATTAAAGAGTGATCGTTAGTGACAAAACAGCCAGGTTTTAAGCAGTTTCTTGAACTGTCCCAGATTGGAGCAGGCTCGAATGTCATCTGGCAGTCTATTCCAATGGACGGGGGCTAGGTGTGAAAAAGCACGACCGCCCATTCTGGCTTTCATGATTCTCCGAGTGCAGAGCAGCTGTCGGCTGCTCGATCTCAATTGGCGTGCTGGGATATATGGTTTTAATTTCTTAATTAGATAGACAGGACCCATCCCCTAAAGTGATTTAAACACTAGGCACAGGAGCTTAAAGACTGCTCTTTTCCTGATAGGGAGCCAGTGCAGTTGTCGCAGAAGGGCTACTGACTGAGTTCGCGCAGGTTTATTGAGGGCTAGATGCGCTGCTGTATTTTGGACAACTTGCAACCTGGACAGTAAGTCTTCCCTGATCCCTACCAGTAGTGAATTTCCATAATCTAGTCTACTGACTAGAAGAGCCTGTATAAGGGCTTTTCTGGCCGAGAGGGGAATCCAAGGGAAAATGTTTCTCAGCATTCGCATCATACTGAAGCAGGTGCCCGAGATGGTTTTCACATGCTCTTCCATAGAAAGTCTGTCATCAATTATGATGCCCAGATTCTTTGCCCACTTTTTTGGCGTAGGAGCTTCCCCGAGTTCTACTGGCCACAATCAGGGGTCCATAACTCCTCTGCTTTCCCAAACAGCAGGATCTCTGTTTTATTGGAGTTAAGCTGTAAAACGTTCGTACTCATCCATGTGGCTATTTTTAGCATAGTTCTTAAACTTTGCTCTGGTCGATGCGGGATCCGTCTCTATGGGGACTATCACTTGAGTATCGTCCGCATACGAGATCGTATCGAACCCACAAGATCTAATGATAGTGGCCAAAGAGGACACATAGATGTTGAACAAGGTGGGACTTAAAATGGATCCCTGAGGGACCCCTTTGTCCACCACTGTAGTCTGTGACGTAAATGTGTCCAATTGGACACATTGTGTTCTGTCGGCCAGGAAGCTTTGTAGCCACTTTAAGGCCGTTCCTCTGACACCAATCTCTCGTAGCTTATCCAAAAGGATTCTATGAGAGATGGTGTCAAAAGCTGCCGACAAGTCAAGAAGAACTAGCATCGTGGGTGTCCCCTTGTCCAAGGCCATCCTTATCGTATCTGTTACTTCAGTCAACGCGGATTCGGTGCTATACCGCGCACGGAAGCCTGACTGAGAAGGATCGAGCAGGTTATTTTGTTCCAAATAGCCCGAAAGTTGCTTGTTAATCAGACTCTCCATGATTTTGGAGCAAAATGGGAGAAGAGAGATGGGTCTATAATTTTGTAGATCTGAAGGATCGGCTAGTGCTTTTTTTTTTTAGTAATGGCTTTATTTGCGCCTTCTTCCACTTAAGAGGAAAAGTGGCTGTAGCTAATGATATATTGCAGACTTCCGTAATTGAGTCTGAAAGGGCCGGTGCGAGATCTGAGATAATGAAGGGAGGGGCCGGGTCTAACGGGGAGCCCGATTTAGTGTGCGCTAATAAGGACAGTACTTGCTCAGAGGTGATGACTGAGAAGGACTCCAAGCTGGGAGAAAAAGGGTCTTCCGGGGGCTGTACTACCGCCCTAAGAGCCTCTTCTGAACCAAAGGAACTACACATTTTATCGACCTTTTGTTTAAAATGATTGGCTAAGTCGTCGCATAGCCTTTGCGTCGGCGGGAGAGAAGAATTATTTGCTCTGGGGTTGGTAAACTCCTTAAGGATCTTAACGAGCTCTTTAGAAGAGCTCTTTGCTTCAATGATTCGAGTGCCTAAGTGCGCTCTTCTGGCAATGTTACAGCTATTTAGATATGCTCTATGTGCTGTTCTGTAGGCCAGTTTATCCCCCTCCAGCTTTGTTTTTCTCCATTTTCTCTCCCTAAACCTGCATGCAGCTTTTTCTTTCTTAAGGCTCTCTGAGTACCATGGGGCTGGGGCTGCCCTTTCCCGAATCTTAACTACCCTAAGCGGGGCAATAATATCGAGGGCCTCAATTACAGAGGCCTCCAGTGTTTCCAATGCTGTATCACTGTCCACACAGTCATCAAATAAAGGGGCAGTGTACGCCAAACTAAATGATGTTAATGTCACTTTCCTCCAAGATCTACGGGAACCCCTACGGCATTGGGGCTGGCTTGCTGGTCTAAGAATATCCACGGAGAATCCTAGAGCCAGATGGTCAGTCCAGCTTAATGCCAAGGGGAGCTCTACTACTAGATCCTGGATGTTCGTAAAGATGGTATCGAGCGTGTGTCCCGCTATATGTGTAGGGCTGAATACTCTAGGGAAGAGGCCTAGCGACTCCATAGCAGCTATTAGACATGCAGAGTCTGAGTTGGAGATGGTGTCTAGCTGATGATTGAAATCTCCTACTAGTAGGAAATTATCTGCTTGGAGAGTGTAGGGAGCAAGGCTTTCCAATAGTGAGGTACAAAAGGATTTCTTGTTTTCACCGGGAGGATGGTAAACCACAGCTCCCATCCACCTTAAGCCATGAGCAGGCTCCAGCCTGAATACCATTAACTCCATGCCTATCGACGGGGTCCGGTGATCAGAGGGTTGTACAGGTACCAAGCGGGTGCTTGGCTTTGCTGGCGTAAGTGATCCTAAAGCAGTAGGCAGTAACCGATACAGATAAGTAGCTTTTTTGTTCCCTATCTAATTAGATTTATTTTCTCGTCTCTTACAGGGTGTGCCTACTAGCCACCACCCCCTCCCGAGACCCATGGTGTGATGAGCTTTCACCCAGTGTGTAAGAAATATGGTTCTTTGCGATAGAGTGTGTGGGACCGTATGGTTGTGGATTATCACAACACTTTTATATTGCGTATTTTTAATGTTTGACCGATTCACGGATATCGCTGGACGTCATAGAAGGCGTGCAGGTGAAATAGTGCGCTATACATCGTCCACAAACCATGGTACTATTACATTACCAGTGGATAGTATCACTTGAGTAAAGTGAATAAAAGGAGTGTATCTACATATACTTCTCGGTATCAGCACGGTGACTTGTGGGAGGAGTGTTATAGTGCATTACTAAGAGAGCATGATGGTTATATGGGATTAAACACCACAAAACACGATACGAGTTACTGAATTATGTGTTTGTTTGTGTCTTTTTCCCTTTGCAGATACATGTGGAATCCCCCGAAACAAGGTTGGATTCCCTCTTTGACAGCAGGTCGTAATCATACACCCTGTTCCTTTGTTTTTACATTTGTTTCACGGTTGGGTGAGCCTTAGCACGCTCATACCACCGGGGTCTACGCACCTTGGTCCTGACGAATGCCCAGCTATTTGCTTGACAGTGGCAGAAACATGTTGACCATTCACCAGTAGTGGGATTTAGCTGATTATATTACTTCAGCTTTTTCATCACTTTCTTTGTTTTTATCCGTGCCTGTTTGGCCGGCGAATAAAGTTATTGGTTACAACCAAGGCATTTTTTAACATTCACTTTTCACTATCACGTCACAAAAAACTTTTACCAGCTCCGCAGTAATTCTGGCGTTGAAGCACACCTGGTAGGTATTCGACCTTCCGGGTGGGGCCCTATGATGAAGCATGTCACCAACCAGGTTGGTGAGTGAGGGCTTTTTATAGAATCAAATTTTGATTCCCCCTTTTCTTTCTGCTCTCTTGTTCAAGGGATACACTCTTTTGTTGTTTAGATCACTGTCCACACAGTCATCAAATAAAGGGGCAGTGTACGCCGAACTAAATGATGTTAATGTCACTTTCCTCCAAGATCTACGGGAACCCCTACGGCATTGGGGCTGGCTTGCTGGTCTAAGAATATCCACGGAGAATCCTAGAGCCAGATGGTCAGTCCAGCTTAATGCCAAGGGGAGCTCTACTACTAGATCCTGGATGTTCGTAAAGATGGTATCGAGCGTGTGTCCCGCTATATGTGTAGGGCTGAATACTCTAGGGAAGAGGCCTAGCGACTCCATAGCAGCTATTAGACATGCAGAGTCTGAGTTGGAGATGGTGTCTAGCTGATGATTGAAATCTCCTACTAGTAGGAAATTATCTGCTTGGAGAGTGTAGGGAGCAAGGCTTTCCAATAGTGAGGTACAAAAAGATTTCTTGTTTTCACCGGCAGGATGGTAAACCACAGCTCCCATCCACCTTAAGCCATGAGCATTCTCCAGCCTGAATACCATTAACTCCATGCTAGGGGTAGAAACAGTGTCCAGGATTTTAATGCGCTGCGATAGACGCGTGGCAATGGCCAGACCACCTCCCCTCTTGCCTATTCTGTCTAATCTTGCTACTGTGTATTCTGCAGGGCAGGCAATTGCCAGGGCTTGGGTGGATTAATTGTGCAGCCAAGTCTCTGTAAAGAGACAGATATCTGGTTTTAAATCATCCAGCATGTCCCAGATTTCCGCTGCATGCTTAGGGATAGATCTGGCATTAAGGTACAACCCCTGTAAAGTACCTGCTTGCCCTCCCTTATTCTGCTTTCCCTTCCTGGGCACCTGATTGTTTAGTGCTCGATGGTTTATGGGGTGAGTGTGAAGGGGGCCTGTTGTTTGCGGTGAGTAAGCCGTGGACCAATCGCACTTCAGGCACTTGCCGGAGTGAGAACCATTTTCTACTGCTATTTTCCCTTTACACCTCGTATTGCTAGCCTTATCCCCTAATTCCACTAGCACAGCTCTAGAATAGGTTAACGGGGGCATTTTGAATACCTGTGTAAAAACGGGCAGAGTTTCCTGTCAGTGTCCAGGCGCCGACGGGCGCAGACGGGCTTGCCTTCGGCGCGCCCGGGCGCGCCTGCTGCGCGCGTCCGCTGTGCGTCTGCGAACGCAGTGAATTTATGCCCCGGGACACAGAGTAAACACTAGAGCGCTGACCGCTCTGAAAATGGCGACCAATGACGGCCCGCTGGGTTCTAATCTGGGCTTCCTCTCTCCACTCAATCGGTCCGATACCAAGACCGCGGTGGACCGGAGAGTTGCCTTACTTCAACAGAGTGTCCCCAATAATATTGCACAAAGCCCTAATGAATCACCAAGCGATATTACAAAGTTTAAAAGTCTAGTCTTCTGTGCTTCTAGGGACTCTTTATCCAGGGCCAATTGATGTTGCCTGAGCCTAAGCTTAGCTTTCTCAAGCTCTAGCATTTGGCACTCCCTGTCATAAGAGTTGTCCCTCTTGCTAGAAACAGAGGTCCCTACAGAATGTCTAGAATGATTTGACTCAGCATCTATTAGGCGTTGAGTGTTGGCATTTCTCCCTGTCTTCAGCTTCCTAGATACACACATAGCTTTTAATTCAGTGAATGTAAAGCTATCATATTTAGTAGGCAGGATGCCACCAGTGGCATTCTCAGTAGAAGACATACGAAGTGAGGTGTAGTGTAGGCACCTACCTAACCTAGTGGGAGCTAAACTCTCTTAGGTTGGAGAAAGGGTGTGCTAGACCCTTGACTTACCCAACCCCAAGTTCAGTAGAACTTACTATCTTAAGCTAGTATTATATGTTCCTAGATACTAGTGGTTTTTCAGTTAACCAATACAAAGATTTTTCTGGTAAAACAATGCAGGCTTGAATCCAACCGCTGCACACCAATGTGAGAAGTTGGCCTGGTATATGCTGTCCACTAATTAAAGTGGGCACCTTGCACCAGTCCAAACAACCCTTGTGGTGATTAGGTCAAAGATAACCTTTTGAAAGCTATCCTAGTGGTAGCTATGGAGAGCAGCCTTCAGGCTAAGTCTTGAAGGAATGTTAAGCACCTTGTTTTACCAGAATGCAACCTTATAGTTTTGGTTAAATGAAAGGGAAACCACACAGCAATTATAAAAATATGTATTTATTATATATAACACTCTCTAGTATCCTCTAAACGAGGATAGTACACAAATCAAATAATACAGTTGCAAAGAATCAAACGTAAGTAGCACAATACACAGTGGGCTCCCGGGGGAGACCAAACCATATACTAAGTAAGTGGTATAAGAACAACGACTCGGGACGAGACCTAGTCTAGAACGTGTAGAATCGCTGGGACCCCAAGGAACCACCCCAGGTGAGTGAATAGGGACCCCACGGAGGATGGGTGCAGTGTGGGAACACGACCGCGTGCTCCGTACAACTCAATGGGAAAGTCGCAGTTGGAAAATCAAAGATTAAGGACCCTTCCCAGCAGATGACGAAGACAACCCTTGGAACTTAAGGGTTTGGAGGGCCAGCCCACCCGTGGATACCTTTGTACCAGAGTTACCTATCCCAGAGGAGCCGGGTGCATAGGTGCGAAGTGGCGTCGGAAACCCTCGTCGTTTTCTATGGATGTCGTCAAAGAAATGCTGCTGCGGAAAGAACGAAAAGTGTCCAGTGGAATCCAAACGTGGATTCTAGATGAGAAGAACCTGAAAGCAGAGCGGACAGAGTCTAGGTCACTTTGGAGTGACCAGGGGCTCGGTAGACGAATGCCCACCGATGTCGGGTGCTTCAGGTGTGTTGACAGTGAGCTTGACTCTTCAGCTGCGAGGACCCGGAGATGTCTAGGACGACCAGGAGCCGGAGGCGAGCTGTCCCACGAAGGATGTCGAGTGCTGAGGGGTCGGTGTCCGGCTGGAGCACCAATCAAGCCTTGGCAACGGCAACAACGTAGATGGTCAAGTTCAGTGTCGATCTGGCCCAGCAAGGACCAGAGGACTCACCACAGCAAGGGGAGTCAGGGCAGGCCTGGAGCAACCAGGGGAGCCCAAATAAAGCAAAGTTGACCTTCAAGTGGACCCACAGGCCGAAGGCACAGGAGTCGCGAGGTGACCTCAGGCGGTTTCACAGGATACCAGCTAGCAGGGCACGGAGTGCGAGGATGCCGGAGTCCTTCTCAGAAAAGATATGCTGGGGTCAGGGCTACAAATGGCCCAATGCACGGAATTGTTGCACGACAACAAGCATGTGCAGCTGCAAATGGATGCGGTGCACAGGAGTACGGGTATACGGTCCCCACAAGGGATATCCGCCTCAAACTCAGTGAGAGGGCAGCTCAACCTCGGATACCTTCAGAAACCCACCTCCTGTGTTGCTGGAGCCTTCGGAGTACGCAGGAGCTCAGGGTCATAAAAACGGTCAGATGCGTTACGGTGCCTGCGTTTGCAGGGGAGTGACTCCTTCACTCCAAGGGAGATTCTTCTGTTGTCCTGGAGGTCCACAGGGTCCTGCACGGAGCCTGTATGGATCACGGACAGTGGCGAGACTGGGGACGGCAAGGGAAGACGAAGTCGAGCCCAAGGGAGGTCCAGCGAAGTCCAGCGTGTCCAGACTGTCGAAGTGTAGTGGTATCTTCTTGCAGAATCTTGTCCATGTAAATCTAAAGTCCTGTAGCCAGGTCATCCATTTTATACCCACCGGAAAGGGTTGGACAGATTCTTGGGACCCTCCTAGGGGAGGGACAGGACAGGGGGGTGGCTACACCCATGTCCTTTGTCCAGTTTCGCGCCAGAGCAGGAGTGGATGGCTCCCAGAACTGGTTTGAACTGGACTATGCACATGGACACCAAGTGTGCCCCTCGTGCAGACTTTCTGGCACTGAGACAGTGCACCCACCCAGCCCCAATACACTAAATCCTGTCTGGGAGGTGGTAACACCTCCCTGTGACAGGATGCCTATTGTGCTGCCTTCCCCTGCTCGAGCTTGGCTCAGCAGCAGGAGGGCAGAATCCTGTCTGTGGCTGGCAGCATCCATTTTGTGCTGTTAGGCTCGAGAAAGTTGGTACGAGTAGACTTAGGTGCCCCCAGAACCTCGGTTCTGAGGGGAGGAATCATACCTCCCACACCAGTTACTGGTGTGGAGGTATGATTCCAAGGTGTTTGTCACCAAACATGACATACTTTGTTGCAGTCGTTTGAGATAGCATTTACCGCAAGGTTATAATGCACCTCTACCTATATGTCTGGTAGTATCACGTACAGCCCGGGAGAATGGTGTCCGAAGACTGCAGAGGGGCCCTGCTCATGCAGGAGCACCCTCTCATGCAAAACCCAGCATCCTGCCTTCAGGATTGTTAAGGCCTGCTATAGGGGTGACTTATAAGGCTTTAAGTGTAGTGATATATATAGATATAGTGAACCTATATCTTAAGTAAGTGGTGCAATCACCGACTTACACAGGCTGCAGTAGCAGACCTGAGGTTCCATTTTGCATGGCCTCTCATGGGTGGCATAATACATGCTTCAGACCAGGGGAGGCCTCTGGGGTACATATGCCCTGGGTACATGGGTACCATATACTAGGGACTTATAAGGGTACCCCAGTATCCAATCTGGACTGTACCAAAGTACATTACACAACCAATTTAGGGAGAAAGCAGATAGACTGGGGTCCTGATTAGCAGGATCCCAGTCAGACTAGTTAAAATCCAGGAAAACACCAGGAAAAAAAGTGGGGGTAACCATGCAGTCAGATCCTACCTTCCTACAATGCGAATATACAATCATCGCTTTCAGAGCCACTTTTCAAAATAAACATGTCAAAATAAGCAATACAAATGGAAAAAAACTCACCTCCAGCTCATAACAGTTACAGATTTATGACATACGACAACCTAAAAGTTGTGAAACTAAATGAGGTCATAAGTCCGACATATTGCACATCCAACTCCTCAAATGTTTTTAATTTAAAAAAATGTGGCTGTGTATTTATGATCACTCGGAGGGAGCTAAATGTTTTGGACAGACTGCTACGGACTATGCAAAATGGAAATCTTGATATGCACGATTTCATTTGACATATCTGATGTCGAGCCTCATTTAGGTGTAAACGCAAAAACAATTAATCAAGACAAAGACAGAGGCAAAATAAGGATACAGATAATAAAGAATCAGGTAAAATTAAATTGGCTGAATAACTGTAACATAGAGACGATACAAGAAAGCAGTAAGTTTAATCATGGAGGCCTTCTTTTATACCGAATACCTACAAACCACCAGGGATTATATCAAATGTGCTCACTAAATGCTGAATTAATGAATTTTCATGTAAAAAGAAAGACAATTCTTGATTATACAGTAGACCTCAATTGCGACATCATGCATCAGCTCTCCTGGACATGGCATCACAGATGACAACCAGATTAGATGGACTGCCCTTAGAGTTCTATCAAGCTTTTGACGGCCGATTTTCCCTGAAGATAGAGACTCTATAATATACCATTGCACAGAAGGAGGACATTTACACCCCGCACTGTCGAGAAATCCCGATCATTTCTGTCCCTAAACCTGGAGGGACCCCTTGTAGATGGCTTATTATCACCACCTCTCCATAATAAATGCGGCTAATGACAAATACTGCGTAAAATACAGAATAGGAAACTACTACTGCAGCACCCCATCTAACTTATTCTGATCAGAATGGATTTATTTCCAGCAGCCGCACTTTGCTAAATATCAACAGGCTATATCTAGTTATTAAGGAAGCACCTAGAAAATAGCCCCAGGCCGGAGAAACAGCTCAAGCCCAGGCCAGAGATATGGCTGCTGGAAGGCATAGTAAGGACTAAGGGCACCAGACAGGTATGTAAATCCATAGGCCTGGGACTGGTCATACAGTAGAAATATCACTATCGGTTAGAAGGACAGCGGCTCATGGATGTGGCAAAATGAGGTACTGTAGAGGCGGTGGAGCTTAGAGCGCAGAAAAGGAGGGTAGGGAAAGAAGTATATTTGACCACTTAGGATTCAATGCTAGTGCGCTGGTCGCCAGGTCGGATAAACGTCCACCCTGAATACTGGAAGGGGGACACTGCACAGTAATACTCTCTGGGGTTGTGGGAAATAAGGTTGGAGGGCCCCACTGTGTGTCGCTTGGTGGCTTGAGGAGGCCTAGACCAGTTGTTAATGTACTACCTGGTGTTCAATGGGACGTTGAATGGATGAACAGGAGTCTGGTCGAAGACATATATACTCGTGTTAATGTGCCTAGGGCTGATCTTGTGGGAGTTGGGTGTTATAAGTTTTCTCATTTGTTTATACACTGTGGATATAATGCTCGCTGAATATCTTGTGAACCTATGTGATACACTAAAATGATAGGCAGCTAAAAACATAGAAATGTGTCATGCAGGAGACCTCCTGTACAGTTTTGCTTGTACTGCATGCCTATCAGGCATGATTTTATGTTGTATTTCATGGAAAAATAATAAGGAGCTATATTGGGGGAACAAAATAGCCCTGGCCGGGATTGGCAGTCCTAGATTTGGAAAAGGCATCTAACACTAAGGGCCCGATTCTGATGCGGTTTGGAAAGCTTCTCGACCGAATGGGTTTGGGAATGGTTTCCGACCGAATCGGATCGGGAGAGTCCAACTGACCGAGTACGATGCTTTCAGATACGATTTGGTTGGACTCCCATTGACTTCAATGGGAGCCTTTGTTCCGACCGAATGCATAGGCGCCCATTGAAGAAAGGGGTGGCTGGGGAAAATCGGGCATCCTGTGGCGGGTATCCCCTGGTGCCTGCCACACTGTGCATGGCTGGTAAGGGGGACCGATGGGTACCCCCATGGGCCATATTGGGAAGGTGCGGGGGGCCACTAAGGGCCCCCAAAGTCTGATTTCGACTGCAGATTCGAGTCGGACGGCACGATTCAGAAAGGCTGTCAAAATCCAGCATCGTACTCGGTCGTTCGGAAACGCTGCCCGTAGATACGTACGATTCTGCTCCGTACAGCTTGGTCATTGCAAATGCCGTCGGGTTGGGATTGGATATTCCTAATGCCCAGCTCGCATCATACTAGGTTGGTCGGAAACCTTTCCGAGTCGGTCGAAAAGACACGTTCCCGATCTGATAGGACAGAGCAAATGCCGTTAGGAGGCCTTCCTAACCACATCAGAATCAGGCCCTAATTTGTAAGAATCTGTGTTTTACTCTTAGGAATCCTTGGATCGCAGGGACAATGATTTGATGGATCTTGTTACACATGGCACCAACTGTGAGGTGTGAGCCACAGCAAGCCTACCTCTGCCACATACCAGGTGGTTCAGGGGCCCACCGTAGGGTGGTTCGCAGTCATCTCTTGTGTTTGAACTGGCAACAGGGCCTTTTGCGGTAAAGCGGAGTGAGAAAAGCCAGTAACCAGGCATTCAATTAAGTGAGAGTACATATTCAGTGTCACTATAAGCAGACAATATGCTGTTATTTGAGAGGAATGTAAGTTCAAATTTGACCCCTAATGCAGATTTTCTGCGACGTTTTGGCAGACTTTCATATCTGCATGTTAATTGGGACAAATCAGGTCTATTCCCAACTTGCTCGGACCTGGATAAGAGTTGGGTAGGCCCCAGGATTCATGCCATTAGGCGTGAACTGAGCACTTTTAGCTACTTGAGAATTAGACTATATCACACAGGTTCAGATTTACGAAAAGGAAATCTGGGCTATGCCATAACTGTACTACGATCAAAGTTGCATTTTGGTGGACAATGCACTTATTAGTAGGAGATCGGACTGCACTTGCCAAGATGGTAATGTTCCCTGCCTTCTTTATTACATTTCTAATCTCCCTCTAATGTTACCTACATAGAGCTGTAGGGACTGGATGTGTTTCTGGGCCCACTACAATAGGGGAACGGAAGGCACATGGTAGCAATAGAGAAATGTACGCTTCTTCTTTCACAGTATGGGTTAGGCCCACTGGATTTCGAATTATAGTATTTGAGTCACATTAGATTTCAAATTATACTATTTGGCTTTGCAACTCCAATAAGAGGCCAGATGGATAAGCAGTTGAAATATGAAATAGACAGGACTGTTAGAAAATGAGATTCAGGAGAGGAAGATCTACTACCTGGTTCTTCCCATAACATGGGCTTTGTGAGCCCTTCTCCAACTGGTATTGGGTGCTCAAGGCTGCCTTCAAATAGGAATACATAAGCTGCCATAGATACTCCCATATGCTCTAGATAACCTGTTAGTAGGTCTCCTTAAACATCAATGATTTTACACCACTGTAGAGTTAGACAAGTGGGCAGTGATAGCAATCTCCAAAGTGGGGGATTTGTTCAGATGGAACATGTGTCCCATTTGTAGACTAAGAGAATGTGCCAGTGACGAATGTTTCTCTTAGAAACTTGCCACCTGTGCGACTGAAAGTCAGTGTTTTGTTTCCCGAATACCAAGGCTGCTTAGTCTGGATTCCACATTATGCTCTTTTAACTACCACCCTACACTTTCTGTCCCTCCATCTCACTCTTACAGGTTCTTTTTTATCCCTGCTTTTTTTGGGAAGTTTTATATAACGCGAACTCGACCCGAAGGTATCAGAGTGCTTTATATGAGCATCAGTTGCATTACAGACGGACACATTAATTTTGTTAGGCACGGGGAGATTAAGTGATTTGCTCAGAATCACAGGATGTCGAGCGTTCCTACCGAGACTCGAACCCAGCTCCCCGGCTTAGAGGTCGACTGCTCTAGCCGTTCGACTTTGTCAATGTTTTCCTGTCTTTCTCTTCCCTCTTCTTTCCACTTTTTCTGCCTCTTTACCTCCTGTTCTGGGTCAATGACTGACGATGAAAAAGAAGTCCTAGTGTTAAAAAATAATTGCTGGTGGACGGCACCTGCAACCACTTGCTCAAATTAAGCACTGCTTGGTGGTGGAGGCTGGAGTTCCAAAGAGACAGTTTTTGCTATATGGTACGATATTGTGTGCGATTATAAGAATGCAGAGCATACCCGAGGGGGAACCCCAGAAGCATGAATTTATAGATCTACTGTGCAGCATGGGGAGAGCAGGCAACTGGTAGCTTTGTTGACCAAATTGCGAGATAAGTGGGAATTGGAGGTAGGGAGGGAATTAAATGACACAGAGTGGTGCAACTTACTGGCTTATCCAAATGACGTGATGTGAAATGTGAGGTTGGAATACATCCAATTTAACTTCCTACACAGCATTATCTGACCCTCAAGGGAATAGCTAAAACATACCAATTAGCAGCTGCAAATTATTCCAGAAGCAGATTAATTATGGTGGGCTTCGTGTATTCAGTATGGGAATGGCCACTAATTGGAAATTATTGGAGCTTAGCTGAAGAAGTCCTGACAAAGGTAATTAGCCATAAAGATTTAGAGAGGACTGATGGCTGGATCCTGGGATTATCCCACCGTCCAAGGAAAGGAAAAGCTGGATCCAAATGTATAGAGATGCAAAAACTAGGGGTCACTGTTCCTAAAAAGGGAAAGGGGAAGGAGAACTTTCTGAAAGCTGGACAGATCGTGAGGGACAGTCAATGAGACTGCATCATGTTGCCCTCACACATCCCGATGGATGTCATGCTTCACAATAGGGCAGTTGCTCCTCCTCGGGCCGGCGCTGCAATGCCCTACAGGTCCCCCGAAGGGACACTTTAGCGGAGTTCTTTTGTCTTTTTTGCCGTTTGATGAGTGCAAGTAATATCTAAGTGGGGTGGTGTTGAGTGTGCTGTGATGTGAGTTAAAACTAATTGGGGATATCGCCAAAACTTTTAATAGTTGGACTCCCCTGTCAGACAAAAAAAAAACTCATACGTTAGTGCTACTAATGGGGTAATTATGTACCCAAGTAGTCTAATGTTTGCATCCTTATTAGGGTCAAACTATGGTCAACATGTTTCGCGCTCCCAGTGGTCAAAAAGGATCCGTAGTGCTTCTTCAGGCCAATAAATATGGGTGCATTTTCCTACCCCACACTTGTGTCAAAAGACATACCCTGAGAGTGGTATCTACTTGTCTTGGTGTTGGTTGTCCAACCTATTTGGAGAAAAATGATCTGTCCAGCTTTCAGAAAGTTCTCCTTCCCCTTTCCCGTTTTAGGAACAGTGACCCCTAGTTTTTGCATCTATTTCAACCTAAGGAGCAGAGGCACTGGACCTTTTCAAGCTTCTAGTCCTTCCCTCTTACTTGTTTTGAAAGACCAAATGTATAGATCCTGCTCTGATGCTGGCTAAAAAATTGCTAGCAATGTCCTGGAAGTCACATGCCTTTCCCAAACTCTCTAGATGGCACATGAACATTATCAGATGGGCCACGGCCAAAAGCCAGGTACAACAAAGGGAAGAAATAAGAGGGCTTAGGAAAGGACACTGGTTCAGCAATAGGATGATATCCTCCATGCTTCCAACTCCCAGCAAATACAGCAACAAAAAAACATGAAGAACAGTTGGTTATGGTATTAGATAAAGCAAACAGTGGAAGGAAATTTGAAGGCTGTAGATTAACAGTGGTGGGATAGAGGGAGAACGGGTGCAGTGAATTAATATACTTGGCCCATGAGGGGCAACATTAGATCATGTCTCAGGAGACAGATGAGCTCACATCTATTAAAGTTGGTTTGGTGATTGGGCAGAAATGTATTGCTATTGTTTACAGATGCCAATCGAAATAACTGCAAGTGAAGAATACGACAGGCACACCGCAGGTATATTATATAAGTCCCAAACAATAAAGACAAAATAACATAGGTTGTGTGTAACCCGATATCAAACTAGAGAGAACATGTAATGAGCAAAGAAAAGCACTGAACATGGTATTCATGAGCATGAGAGCTTATAAATTCAATGTTCTGATGCTATAAACAGATGTAAAATGAGTAGAAGGAGCACTGAATAAAAATAAATTTAAGAAATAATGATATCATACAAATAAAGAAATAAAGCATAATAGCTTAAGAAATCAAAAGGCCAAGGAGGGCTGTATTTTTTAAGCTAAATATAAGAAAAGTGGGTAGTAAGTCTGACACAAAGAGAAACAGGGAGGCACTCATGTAAGAGTAGATTTGAAGGAAGTGCACCTAATAAACATCAACATTCCTGCTAAGAATGGGGGCGTGGCCAAGCCGCCGACCGTGATGGCCGTGTAGGCTTGGAGCTCCGCCGCTGCTTCCCTTTGTTGTGCGCGTCATGGCGGCATACCTGCGATCCGGAACTCCTAGGACACCGTTTGAGGTGTAGGAGGCATTGGTGCAGCACATGTTAGGGGCGGCAGGCTGACTGAGGCTCGTGGCGCGGATCAGCACCGACCTGCCTGCACGAACAAGGTGTGGCCTGCCACCACGAGGGAAGCCGGGGCCTCAAGTAGCGGGCAGGCCGGGGCTGGCGCGCGGAACCCCGAGACTGCTGAGAGCTGTGGCCGGACTGCGGGCATATTGCGGTGAGCGGTTGTGGTGGGGTGATTGGAGGCTTAATCCATCAGTGGCGGGGGCACTGGCATTCCCCGGAAGCCCCGCGACGACAGGGCCGGCGGGCGGGCTTGGGGATCGGCCGCCCGGCCGCGTACTGTGCTGCCTGCACTAGCCCTGCCCCCCGCGGCTGCACCCGTCCTGCCTGATCCCCATCACGCGTTGGTATTGCGGTATTGGGGGCCCCTCCCCTCTTCATCTCCTTTCCTCAACGTGTCGAATCGGGCCATGATGGGGAACCGGGCCCACTTGTGCTGAGAGGCGTCCCACTGTGGCAGCATATTATGCATGGGGGCCCTCATGCGCACCGGCTGCGCCCCAACCTGCACCAGGGGTGCCACCCCAGGATCTGACCTCGCAACCGCTGTGCCTGCTCTAGACGATTGCCTGGATGTGGGCAGCTGATCCCTCCTGGCCCTCTCTGACCACCATGCTGTAGCAAATGCCCAGTCTTGGCCCGTAACACATCTGGGATAGCAGTTGGGCACCGTTGTCGCTGTGGAAGTATTAGCTATTGGGATATGGCCATATTCACGCTTTTTGGTTGAATACACCCACTGGGGTGTATGTGCTGCGGCCTTGTGTAGCGCTATGCAGTGGCGCTGCTTCTCTATGGTTGGAGGGCCACTCCTCCTTGATCGCTGGGCTTCCCGCCACAGGGCTTCTGGCGCGCCCGGGATTGCTGCACATCACCGACGTGGGGAATGGGGCGCAAGGACCCCAAGCAAGGTACCCTATCCTTCAAGCCATCCGGCCCTAGCACTGCTGCGCAGCAGCCCACCATGGCGGAGGGCGGTGAGACACAAACGGCGGAGGTGGCTGGGCCCGACAACTTGCTGGCGGAACTAAGGGCTGGCTTTAGAGCCTTGGACACCAGGTTTGATGCCCTTGACAGAAGGTTGGATTCCATGGGGGTCAGGCTGGACTCGCAGGAAGGGCGTCTGAGTGTTGCGGAGGGTAGAATATCAGACCTGGAGGACGGCGCAGCCCAGACAGCTAAGAAATACGAGAGAATGGAGAAGCTCCTCAAGTCTGTTGCCATCAAGAACGAGGACCTAGAAGCTCGAGGGCGGAGGAACAACATCCGCATTATGGGGGTACCCGAATCCACCAACACTGGCGCCTGGATCGTTTCGTAGAAACGCTTTTGACGGATATGCTTGGCTGTGAATCCTTCACCACCACCTTTGTTGTTGAGCGTGCACATCGTATCTTGGGGCCACGACCCAACCCAGGGTGCCCACCACGACCGATCATAGCCCGGCTCCTGAAATTCAGGGATAGGTATACTGCCTTACGGCTGGCACGTGAGAAGGGCCAGCTTGAGTGGCAGGGATCGAGCGTATCCCTGTACCAGGACTTCACTGCTATGGTCCAGGATGCGTGTAGAAAATACGCAGGGGTGAAGGCGGCCCTGCGGAAGATGGGACTACGATATGGGATGTTGTACCCAGCATGGGATGTTGTACCCAGAAGGTGGATGTTGATGGTAGGTCCCGAGTGTTCGAGTCCCCACATGACACCCAAGAGTTTTGTAAAAAGTATTCCAACGCTGCGAGGAAGAAAGGCACGGCGTCGCCGCAGCATATTCAGGACATACCGGACTCCGGTGCCAGTGCGGACCTTTTCTCCGCTAGTTAGCCACGCAGCGCCTGCTTTCAAATTATAGTAGTACGATGTTACATTCCCACTGTTGTGCTGCAGCACCGTGGACTTCTGCCTGTGGCACGTTATTATACCGCCATGGACGCATCATATGCAATTATGCAGGCACCCTATGCCAATAATAGGGGAAGCGGCGGGGTGTTGCCACCCCCCCCCAGTGCAGATGCGCATATCTCGGGTGTGTGCAAGTTTACAGTATAATTTGTTTTGTTTGCATGATTCCTTCATCATGGTTCTAAGGGATGGGGATTTCCCCCCGGAGTTAGGTGGGGGGGGATGGGTGGTGGGAGGTGGGAGGGGGGGGGGGGCGGGGGTTTGTTGGCAAATGTGTGTAGCTCGCTATTATTGTAGATATCAGTTGCAGTGTTGGGTACGTAGCCCTGATACCAGTAAGTCAGAAATACAGGATATAGATTATGGTTAATAAGGTTGTTGCAGAGGCCAATGTGGTGCTAATGTCTTGGAATGTCAGGGGTCTAAATAATGCCCTTAAGTGTAAGCAGGTGACCAACTACATTGCATTTTTACAAGAGACTCACCTTGCGGCGAATGTTAGGACATCATTGGCATTGGGTTGGGGAGCGCACAAGTACTTTGCTGGATATAGTTCATATGCCAGAGGGGTTGCAGTGTTGATTCACAAGCGAGTGCCATTTCGGGAGGAGGAGGTTTATCGGGATGCGGGGGGTCGTTACTTGTTGGTTAAAGGATCCATGTTGGAGCATTCTGTGATACTTGTTAATGTCTATGTCCCGAACGTTGATGACCCCGAGTTTTTTTAGGCTGTCCACGGTCACATAGTTTGCATGGGGGCAGATTGTATCTACATGGGAGGGGATTTCAATTTGTTGCTTGACCCGGGACGAGATAGCACAGCGCATACAATGGACACAAAACCGAGGGCGGGGCGTGTGGTGTTGGACGCTATTGAACAGCTTGGGTTGGAAGATGCATGGAGATATCACTGCGCGGATCGTGAGGGGTACACTCATTATTCCGCGCCTCATAATACCTGGACGCGGTTGGATTACTGGTGTTTGTCTGCTGGGGTGGCCATATGGGTTGACGCTGTTACCCATCTCCCACGTACCTTATCGGATCACTCTCCTGTGATGGTAAACCTGCAAGTCCCTAGAGCGGGGGAGGATGGAGCGACCGTGGCGATTCCCAGATATGGCCCTGAGGGATACTGTCTTTGCCACCGAACTTCGGGAAGCGATAATCGAATATTTTACGATCAATGTTGGGTCAGTGGAATCCAAAGCCACCCTGTGGGAGGCCTTTAAGGCCTATGCAAGGGGGGTGTGTATCTCAAAGAACGCTGGGGTACTTAGGGCCCTGCGCCGCACGCTTGCGCAGATAGAGGCACAGCTTGTGGAGCTCGATCGCAGTGCAGTCATACTGATCCCCCCAACTTGCGAAGTCGTGCGGCACTCTTGGCAGAATTCCGCGAAGCAGCGGAACGGGAGTCCCACTTTCTAGGTAAATACGCAGTCGCTCGACGTTATGGGGAGGGTGAAAGGCCTGGTAGGACGCTAGCCAGATTGATGCAACAAACCCGCAGGCCCACCTACATAGTGGAGCTGAGTGGGGACGATGGTGAGCGGATCACGGGTAACGCAGGGGTATTGAGAGAGGTACTTAAGTATTATATCACCTTATATACCTCCAGAACCGCTGACCTCCCCACGGCCTATAGTGACTACCTCGATGAGGTCTCCCTTGTGTGGATGGATAAGGCCCACCAGGAATTCCTGGCTGAGCCCTTTTCAGAGGATGAGGTAACAGACGCCATGGATGAGTTGGATGGCTCTAAGGCGCCTGGGCTGGATGGATTCACGGGTTGATTCCATAAAAAATATAAGAGCTTACTTGTGCCCCATCTTATTGATATGTATCAGGAGGCCATTGAACTTGGAATGCTTCCACCCACCTTGAGAGAAGCTGTTATAATTTTGTTACCCAAGCCCGGAAAAGACGTACTAAAATGTAGCTCATATCGGCCCCGGTCTCTCCTGAACTTTGATAATAAAATCTTAGCCAAAATGCTGGCGACTAGACTCGCTTTGATTGTGGAGAAACTGATCTCACCGGCGCAATCCGGGTTTATTCCCCATCAATCCACAGCTCTTAACACTCGTACGTTGTTTGCCACGCTAAATAGGATCTCGCCGACGATCCCTGCGGCCGCCGTTCTCCTCGACGCTGAGAAAGCGTTTGATTCGCTCGAGTGGCCCTTTTTAAACGCCACCATGGAGATACTGGGGATGCCGGAGCGGTTCTTGGCGGTGGTTCGGCTATTGTATACATTGCCCACGGCGCATATTCGTTTAAATGGCACATTGACTAAAGCGTTCCCGCTTACACGGGGTACGCGACAGGGATGCCCCCTATCCCCCCTACTGTTTGTGATAGCGCTGGACCCGCTGGTGCGCCAGTTGCTAGAAAGGCATAGTCACAGAGGGTTGCAGTTTAACACTGGGCCCTTGCTACTCACTCTCTATGCTGATGATATTATTCTTTATGTACGGCACCCGGATGACAACCTAACGCCGTTGCTCCGGGAAGTGACGAGATATGGCACCAAGTCGGGTCTTCATATAAATTGGGAAAAATTGGAGGTGCTTCAACTGACGGAGGCAGCCTGCGCTAGAACGGTAGATTACCCACTGACCTGGTGTGATGACTCTGTGAAATACCTGGGAGTACATATCCATAGGGACAGGGATCGTATCCTACAGCTGAACTATGGCCCGGTAGTCGAGAAACTGGAACGTAACATTGAACGCTGGTTGCAACTGCCCCTATCGATGGCCGGACGGATAGCCATAATAAAGATGGTGGTACTGCCACAATTTTTGTATCTCTTTTTAAACATCCCCATACCGCTATACAATAGCTTCTTTTCTAACCTACGCACTCTGTTAATGCGTCTGGTATGGGGTGGTAAACGGGCCCGTATTGGCTGGGACACTTTAATACTTCCATATGAGAGGGGAGGGTTTGGTGTGCCGAATCTGCAGATCTACTACCTGGTGGCACAGGCAAGTTTTGCGCGACATTGGTATTGTACGGATCTTCGGATATCGTACTACAGGCCCGAGGCTGATTTGGTTCTTCCATCCACACTCAACTCCCTGTTACCGCGGGGGTTCCCTAGGGACCCGCACAACATCCAGACAGTGTCCACAACTAGCTGGGCATGGCATAAACTGCAGCGTATGACAGGGGCTCGTGTACTGTACTCCCCCGCGCTGCCACTTGCGGGAAATGGTTGGGTTCCCATCCTGCAGGAGACCCTGGTGAAGTGCACACAGGCCAAATTTCAGATGACCACGTTTGGTGATCTGTTTGCGGGAGGGCATATCTTTTCTCGCACTGAAGACCCCCGTCTTCAAACTGCGACCACAATGGACCACTTTGTACTGCTGAGAGTGCAGAGGGCGTTGCGTGCGTGCGTGTATGGATAGTTACCCTCTGGAGCCTCCCGACTTTACTATCTTAACTGGGGTTATTAAAGGTGGGGATGGGAGCCACTTGGTGGCCCGGATGTACAAGGCGGCGGTGGCAATGCTCCCATGCCATAATACGAGTGTGCAGGCAGAGTGGGAGCGTGACCTTGGGTACCCTTTGACGGATGCGCAGTGGGGTCGATGTTGTACTCAAACACTTCGCGTATCCCCTAACCACCAGCATAAACTGCTGCATTTTAAATTTCTGTGGAGGGCATACATGACTCCTAGTAAACTGCATCGTATGGACCCCTCTCGTCCACACATGTGCCCGCGGTGTCGCTCCCCGGAGGCTGACTTTGAGCATATGACGTGGACCTGCATTAGAATAGAGGGCTATTGGAGGTCGATTTTTGGGGAACTGTCTAGGATGGTGGAGGCTGTTGTTGCGCCATCACCTTTGCTGGCGCTGCTGGGATATGTTCACAATCTCCCCAAATCCAAGCGCTGTTTTGCTGCTATAGCCCTTCTTCTCGCTAAGCGTGAAGTAGCCCTCAAGTGGGCCTGCCCACAGGCTCCCACACTCGCTGCATGGCTTCATAGTATGACATACTGCAACACCACCAGCGACACTTATGCGCAGCTGCAACCACCGGCTTCTCGGCCCGTGGACATCTGGCAACCGTTTCAAACTTACCTATTGGCAGCGCGGGATGGTAGTGACATCCCCCCACACGGGAACGACCTGGCCCCACTGGACTTGCAACTGTGTAAAGTCATAATGGTGTGTGTTTCACTCCTTTGTTTTTAAATCCATGTACTTAATAATTGGTTTTCCTGTGGGGACTGCTAGGGTGCAGACCCGTGCCTGGTGCTGTGTGGGTTTTTATTGGCCCTGTCTGTACTTGGGTACGCTGTCATGTATGATGTTGACATATGCCTTTTTACGTATTGCTACACTGTAACGCCATGATATTTATGATTTCCTTTCTTGTTTATTGTAATTTGGAAAATTCATTAAAAAAAAAAAAAAAAAACATTCCTGCTAAGAATCAGCAAATAATTTGGCCAGATATGCACAACGTGCATTTACACAGGGTTATTTCAATCTTTCAATATGATCCATTATAAACAGGCATGCCTTGCCACAGTTTCACATTGGGAGATAAAATATATGGAACAGAGGCTAGGCGCGCGATATACAGTTCTGAGTTAAATAAAAGTCCTACAAATTCTGTAAAAAACTCTAAACAAGAAGTATAATCCCGCAGGTAAATTTCTTACACTGTAAGGATAGTATTGCGGAGGAAATTCAGCCGGTGGATTCCACTTCATATTTAGAGTTGCCGCCTGGAGTCAAAGGATTTTTAGGGACCACCCAATTCTAAATTAAGTTGTCTCTCTGTCAGATGGGGCATGCTGTTTTGTGCGACTGGAATGCAATGATACGGGAATAGAACGTGGAACGCCTGATGGTTGTCTGGCACTGGAATATTCCAGTCAGGCAGTTATTGCCAAGAGGTGGTCAAGACAGCACAGAAGGAGCATTTGTGTGCTGTACATTCATAAATAATAAACTGAATTTAAATGAGGAACTGGAGTGGACCCTCCATCACACATGCAAAATCCAAAAGGGAGGAAACATACATTCTTCTGATGTCCTCAGAGAAGGTATACAACAAAAGTCTACCCCCTAGTATCAAAAGAAATCATTTGACACCATTAGAAATCAAATCAATCACATTACCAAACCACATACCAACACACATTACTAAAGGACTTACACTACCTTTACAAACAAACCTTGCAATTTCACAAAGCTGTATTTCTGTAACCAAAAAATTGATTAAAGGTAAAAATAAGAGCAACCAGTAGCTTATTTGGTAAATTATTGCACCCAACAGGATTTGAGCGACAAATGACTACTAAGAGTACCCACTTTTCCTGAGGGCCTACTGGCATGAAGGAGGTTTTCCTGCCAGCAAAAAGTCCCCTTTAAGCCCCCCACTACCAATCAAGTAGTGTTTTAAAGAGCCTGTTGGCTACCTACTAAAGGGAAAATATCCAAGGAAGATGTATCTGACACTGTGATCACAGGGTTGAGTGATGCAATGGAGAGAGAGTTCTACATGCAGTATATTTTCGACATTATAGTACACTTAATGGAAGAGGAATGCTAATATTTCCAGGGCAATTCAGTAGCAGAAACAGCAGTTATAACAGGTAAAGAAGGAGGTGTTGAGTAGGGAGATAAACGTTTCCCTGATACCCAGCAAACTGAATGTGACCCATGGATGTAAGTTGCATGTTTTTCTGCAAACAGGATAGTGGAATTCCGCATGACTGTGGGTCAAAAGCAGGAGGCTGGAGCAGAGGACTGATATTGAGAGTGAGGTCACATAGACAGTGCCTCCCTGGGACTGCAGAGCAGGCAGGAATAATGACCTTCAGTCCCTGATTAAATGGGTAGCACCAGAGTCATAAGTTATGTGATGCTGGTCCACAAGTTAAATGCATTTCCGTAGCTATCCTTCCCTAGCTTCCCACCTGCATTAGTAGTTGTTGTATCACATTTTGCAAGAGTTTCAGAGTGAGAGCTGTATTTTCTTTTTACTCCTGGGATTTTTTTTTAATCTGTGATTGTTGGGATTTTTTTTATATTCAATAAAAATGTTTGAAATCTAAAAGAAGGATGGCAAGCAACAACTCCTGTCTTTTCTGTCATCTGCTTGAGATAGCATAACAGATATAGAAACAACAGCTGCAATAACATAACATCAGATGCCAAAAGGTTTTTAATAAAATCAGGGGTGTGGAATTTAATAAAATATCTACTTGTCCATGGGGCATTTTGCTTCAGAAATCTACTTGTCCTGTAACAAAATCCACTTGCCCCTTTGGTGCCATGTAGTGCAGCGACAAATTATGGCAGCAATCTCATTATATAAGAGCTCTGATATAGCCTCTCTGATTATGCCAGGGCTCATATCATAGTAGTGTTTGAATACCTGCAATACCCTTATGTTGCCACGTTTCAGCAGATCTACATACTGGGGCTGAAGGTAGTGGTGAGCAATAGTTCCAGGGTTAGAATGCCCTTTGAAGCTGTGCAAACCTACAAACTTGCATGTTTTAAGGGTTTTCAACAACTCTTCTTTAATCTTTTCCCACACTGAGAAGTGTTGGAAATTTACTCCTGACAATGGCAGACATAAACCTTCTTCCAGAGTTGGGGAAAAAAGTGGTTGGATGGAAAGTGAACTTGCAAACACTCAGATTTTCGCATGAGCAAATCTACGCATGCATATTTGCTCGTGCTAAAATGCAGTTCACAAATATTTTCTAGGAGTACTATTTCTTGTCCTACTTCTATAAATCCTTGGGAATTCACTAAAGCCGTATAGCTGCACTTAATGCAAGGACGTATACCATGAGTGCACTTTTGAGACTTTCTTTAATAATTGGGCCCTTAATATGGTCGGGCGTTGACCGTGACCTTTTGTGTTTATTAAAATTCTGTCTCTTTCTCTCTGTATTGGCTGGCTTCACTGTGAGTGACAGCATTCTGCTCTTTCACAAGGAGCATATCAGCACACAAAGTAGTTTTGTTCAGTGCCCGTAACGACTGTGGCAGTGTGTGCTTTTTGAGACCAAAAAACAATTTATGCATTTGCCAATGTTTGTTATAAGGTGAGGGCCCGGCAGCTCCACACCAATAAGGTTTTACAAAAACCATGCCAAAACAAGTCATACATTGACAAAACTAAAAAGCTGACGACCAATTTCAGACCTACTGGCTTTGCCAATGCTGGTTTATTTCTGCTTCCCATAATCTTATTGAAACTGGTTACACTGATTTTACATTATGAATATTTTTGGGAAATACTAGCATGCATCAACATGTTAATAAATGATGCTGCAAAGAAATTGTACCTGAAATTTTACAGTAGTTTAGCAAAATGTTTTTTCCTGCTTTCCTTTTTTATGAACATTTTATTTAGAAAGCAAAGAATCATCAATCTTGCTTTCAAGCTTCTGCAAATATTTGCATCAAATCAGAGAGCATTCTGGGAGCATTATATATAGCATCATATTGATAAACTTTGAAAACGTGTGTACACATTTTTATACTGGAACCATTGTCAGTAGTCAGTCGGAGCTTACAACATTTACTTAGAGTGCTCACCCTAATAATAAAGGCTTTGAATTAATGAACCATAAATACAAGTTTGAACAGCATTAACATATGGGCAAAAATATTACCTTAACTGCAGACAGTGCCCTTCCCTGATCCATAATGTGGTACTGCAAACTGGCAGCCAAGGGGTTTTTGCTGCAAGGGGTTGGAGCTACTTGTCCCAAGGACAAAATACACATGAAAACTTGTTGCCCTTGACCCCAAACAATATGTCCTGGGCAATGGGCAATAGGAATTCCACAACCCTGTAAAATATCCTGAAATTTCAGAAAAGGATTTTATGCTCATTTGGATCTCACCTGGTTTTATTAATATAGTAATTTTGCCAAGCACATACTCTCCTAATACAATCGCCCACGCTACAGTGGCCCCTCCTGACATACGGGTTTGCCAATTTCGGCAATCACAAGTCCCACACTCCTGGCACAAAATCTATTCATCGGTGACCTCCTATGGCATGCCGGGTCACTACAGCGATGCGGCTTGGTGCTTCCAGCTCAGTGTTTCAGATGCAGCTCAGAACAAGACGGCCCTCTCCTGGCATATGAGGGCCGCAGAACCGATACTTCACACAGGCAACGGACCCATCTGTGCACAGTCTCACACCTCTCTTGGGGAATCTTTGCGCCGAGTTCCCCACTGGATCTCGCTCAACACTCTCCACTCCCTCACAGGGCACACTAGTCTAGGCAAGCAGGTAAGCAGTGGTGCTTCAGGCTCCAGGGCAAGCGATCTTGGTGTCCTGGGCGATGTCCCCTCACCCAGCAGGGAGACTAGCAGGCATTGGCTCTCAGTCCTGGTCACAGGCAGAAGTCTTGCAGAGCTTCCCCTACTCACACAGCCTGTCTGGCTGCTTGGCAGATGACAAACGTTTGAGGACTCAACTTCCCCTTCTTTTAGCCTTTTTCCAAATACCAAATGTGATTTAGGGTCTGAGTCTTTGAAGTTTTATTTTGGGGTTCTGCTTCTTTTGAAGTGTACACCTTTTCCCATGAAAGATGCCTGTCACAGCAGCCAAGATTCAAAAGCTGATTGTCCCACAACACAATCCATGGGAGTGACCAGACCAGTGACACCTGGATGTCAGCCACAGTGATATCAGGCCTTGAAAATTATAAAAATGTTACTAGACCTGCGGATCTAGTGACTTGAATAATCTCCATTATTGGTCTCAAAATTGTGTGATCCTAGGCAAATATTTTATTTCATCGAGGCGCCTTTTTCTTCATTATCAAATATGAGAGCACCTTCAAACGTGAGCTCAGCATGTCTGCTGTACAAAAACTATTTTGATTGACTTAATAAAGTAAACTTCTGCTCCATGTGTAATAAAATCTAGCCCACATAAAGGGTACACATGACCCCTCACTTGCCTCTTGGCTCACCAATAGCATTGTCATCATGGTGGGGGCAGGAATGTTTCTAAGTTCATGTTCAAAAATTTCAATTTGAATATATATGTTAGAAAAGTGTGCAGTCATTTACAGACAGCGCATTTCCATTGAAATGGTCACAAACTCGCCCCCTGACATTCATTTATCTGTATAAACGAAAATGTGGAAATTGGGTTTTAATAAATATTTTGCATTTACACATTACCAAGTAAAGTTTTCTGATTTGTTTTAACACTATTAAAATATTTGTGTCCATCACACTTCAGACTTTAAAAAGTGATTTCCCAACCACTGAAATATTTTTGAAATCTTTTTGCAGTTCATTTACAAGCTATTTAAAAGTGTTAGAAAACAACGGACATCCTGTAGCCTTTCATTTCACGCAGCACGATTGTCAAACAGTTCACTTTACTTTTCTTTCTGTGACTGCAACTTTAGAGGATTTTGTAAACATGATCTCCGGGATAGAATAAAGTACAATTTGTAAGAAGAAGGCACAGCAAAAATCAACAAGATTTAAAGTCATCTATATTCAGGGCAACTGGAATTATGCGATCGTGCGGCTGCAGCGGTTTTTGCATAATTGTAGATTTGCTGCATTTGCCACATAATTCATCATCTGCTCCATAATCAGCAGATTTTAACAAACAAATAATGTTGTTTCTAGCTCAACCGGTTTAAAAGTTAGTAAAAACGCAGCGACACGTGCTGCCGCCCAGTGGAAGGCCCTTTGCAAAGGTTGACTGGTCACATTTCTGTAGCTTATTCCTATATTTGGGTGGTAAACTTGAACTAATGAGTGCAACTAATGCTCAAACAATGTTAACAAGCTTAAAAATGACAAAATAATGAAGTAATGCTACCACAAAATGTGCCGCATAATGCCACATAATTTGCTCTTTCTTGCCGCAAAATTTACTCAATCTTTCTGCATAATTTGCCTCTCCCCTGCCGCATAATTCTAGTGGCCCTGTCTATATTGCTCTCTTACTTTCTGATTTAAAAAACACCTGTTCTTTATCAGCAGGAGTCAACCGCCAGACTCGGTCAGTAGTCCCTAAAAATAGCTCTCCCTGAGAGGGCCAGTGGATTTCTCGAGGCCTGGATATGTGCATCAAAACATTAATCCCAAACCCCCGGTGCTACTCTTTATGATGCCCTTATCATCCCCATCTACCTTCCTGAGATGCGTCCAGACCCATTCCTTGTGATCTAACCCTGAATCAAAGGGCAGTCTTTTGAAGTGTGAAGGGATTCTCCTCCTTTTCCCTTCAGTGTGTGTGTCACTCCCAGCTCACAGGAATGCAGCAATACGCAAATTTGTGTGGAAGGATTCCTCTCCTCCTCATGTCTTCACCAGGCAGGCCTTCCCAAAATGGAACCCAGGGTCCTCCATATGATGTACCATTGCAGGTTTACTGTACATTCACAGCACACTTACTGTTCAGCATTAATACCTCTATGCATTGCACGCTTACATGTAAACATGAATTCAGTACATACACTCAGCCTGTGCACACTGTTCAGCACTGAAGCTTTTCTTCACTTAACCAGGCTGTGTTGTTTATAAACTCACCATGTTCGCAATGCACAACACTGCACCCGCCATGTGTTGTACTTCACACAAGCACACTTACACCCAGCAAATACTTTGCTTGAGCACATACTCCGCAGCACTACATCTGTTATGTCATGTATTCCTCACAGGCACACATACACTCAGCCCATGTACTTATCTCATATGTACTACACAGTGCTGCTTTACCCCTGTACAGGCCATCAAAAATCTTCTCGCCCAATCGTTATGGCGTACAAATTTCTTTAAGGGCGAGCCAGTTTTTGGAGCTACTTGCCCGGTGTGGTGCGGGAGCCAGAGCACCTAATTGCATATGATTAAATGTACTGCAAAGCCTAGTTCAGGGCGAAGAGCAAGATTTCATATTGATAGGCTGCAGAGAGGAGTGCAGAGCCCGCACTGAATTTAGCCAGCTTACACCTTTGCTTTCAAACACAATCTGTCAAGCCCATGTTTGTCTGCTTCGCATTTGCTTTTCTCACTCAGCCATGTTGGGACATACATCATGGGATGCCCATGAATTGCTTCTGGCAGCCATTGTGGGCACATCCTCTGTGTTTTCTCTGGGCTTAAAGTGGCTGCCTTGGGCTGCACTTCAACCCTCTCCATTTGGAAATGCTGCTACCATGGTATTCAAGTGTAGCCAGGAATCACGCCACATCAGCTACCATGGAAGCTGACTGAGCCCCCTCCCCACTCTCCGGGATGTCACATCATGATTGGCCTGCAGGCCTTCCGCCTGTTGCTTGCCGTTGTAGCCAGGTTAATAATTCTCATGTAACCTTATATATTCCGCTCCTCACTCCGAAAAGTAAAAGGACCAGCACTCTCATTAGGTAAATCCACACTTCGGATTTATTGCGATAAAGTTCTTCAAAACAAATGCGTTTCGGCATTAGCCTTCGTCAATGTCGACGGGCGCCGTTGCTATGGCAATATATAACATGTGACCAATTCATTACAAAGTGAAAACGGACAATCACACTGGCTCATTTAGAGCGCCATCTTTGAACATGCTGAAATCATATTCGATTTGCAGGGCAGCTTATTAATTCATCATAAACATGCTCGCATTCCAACAGTCACTTCGTTAATACATATGTATTTCTTTGTCAGTTATTTCATACCACTCATGGACATCAGTATTTACAATATTTACAATTTCCAAAGCGTGAAAATTAATCAGTTTTCACCATATGCACGGATGACCTTACGCATACCACAGATCTTTCACATTATTAGGGTGTAGATAACCTGGTTATGGTGACACACCTAAATTACGCCTTGTATAGGCTATCTCATTTTAAGCCATCTCGCTCCGATTATACTCATAATACACGCTTTCTTCTTATTCATTGCCATGTCAATATGTCAAATTATACTTGATTAAGCCCTAGATGGGCATTGATCCTGCGACTGCATAATACTTCACACATTCCTCATTTACACTACTATTGCCATGTGTTGTCCTTTCTACAGGTTTGGCTCATACTTGGGCTCTTAGAGCTAAGCCAGCCCCTTGGTTGGGCTATGGCTTGGATATCCCTGCTTTTCCTAAATGATGGACAATAATAGTTTTGCAATGCAATGTGAGGAGATACGGTGTAATGAGAACTTACAGAACATGGAAGCTTGACACCTAGTGGGTAATTAGACAAAAATATTTATCCAATTGAGGCCAAACAAAGAGAGTAATGTAGAAAGTGTAGTGTCTTGTGTACTATAGAGCGCAGAACCCCTATGGTCCCTAACGGACTCCATAGTCTAGTAATGTAAGTGATTGGGTGTGGTTAATAAAATTCATGACAGTACGTGGCAGTTACCGGTTACACTCATAGAAATAAAGACGTGCAATACCGTGCTCTGTGTGTGGTGTAGTTCATTTACATGCTACAGGGCTGGGGAATTCACAACAACTGTCGACGAGATAGGAGACACATAAACCCCGCAACCTGAAGAGTCAAGAGTGCTCTCCCAGAGAGTTTGCGAGGTCCAGAAAGCTACTTGTGCGTGCCATGCGTGCTTCCGTAAAAGTGAAGAATCGACAGTTGGCGTATGTGGAGTCAAAGCGCAACGCCAGCCAGTACGAGACCTTCGAAGAAAGTGACAGCCCCGCAGAAAGTTTAATTTAGACTCCCATCCAATCCCCGTGCTGCAGAGCAGCGCCGGGATGGGTCTGAGCAGGCAGGAAAGACGCCCTGCTCAGACCAAGGAGTCTGTGGGGTTTCTCCAGCCCGGCTGCTCAATGCAGCTGGGCTGGAGAAATCCTAAGTGTGCATGTGTGTTTTGGTTGGCCTGAGACGGCCGGCCAAACATATGCGAACTTAGGGAGTGGAGTTCAAGTAGCACTCCTCCTCCCCCTCCCAAGCCTAGTCCCCGCCTCTCCCAACACCACTGGCTAAGAGCCGGCAAATGCAACACAAAACGATGCAAGAACATCGTTTTATTTTACATTTGCTGGCTCTGAGCCAGGCAGTGGGGCGACGCTCCTCCACCATTCGGAGGAGCCGCCACTACTGAAGAGGGACTTCACTGGAGCAGCCGGGTGGGGCTTAGTACAACTTCAAAGACCTTCAAAGATTAAAAGCTCCGATGACTGAGAAGAAAAAAGAGGCCACGTTATCAAAACCTGTTGGGGATCAACCAGAGGCCAGCATGTCACAAGGCCTTAGAGATGGTATGAATGAGACAGGTCCTAAAGGACAGCAGACAGTATTGGAGTGAACTCAACTCTCACCGTCAGTAAGTCCCACACTTGGTTATTTATTTTATTTTTAAAACTTATATAGCGCAACGAATCATCCCCAGAGGGATCTCTCGGCGCCTTGGCAGCACATTCCAGGACACTCAAGCCACTAAAACCATTAAAACATCCATGTTTTCAACCGTTTCTTAAACTGCCCCAACGTAGTGCACGCTCGCATCTCCTCGGGTAATCTATTCCACTGGAAGGGGGCGAGATGAGAAAAAGCAAGCCCACCCATTTTAGCTTTATTGATCTTGCACGGGCATAGCAGTTTCTGATTGCTCGATCTGAGCTGGCGCCCCGGTACATAGGGAATTACCTTCTTCCTTAGGTATACAGGTCCCAACCTTTGCGTTGCCTTAAACACTAACGTCAAGAGTTTAAACACTGCTCTCTTTCTAATAGGTAGCCAATGCAATGATTGCAGTAGGGGTCGAGACGGGGTACGGCCTGGCTTGTTAAGGGGCAGCCTCGCTGCAGTGTTTTGCACTACCTGCAGCCTGGAGGATAGGTCCTCCCTTACGCCTACTAGTAGGGCATTGCCATAGTCTAATCTACTAACTAGTAGTACCTGAGTTAAGGTATTTCTGGACTCAAGGGGGATCCATGGAAAAATCTTTCTTAGCATTCGCATAATCCCGAAACATGTGCCCGAGAGTGTCTTCACATGATCTTCCAGCGAAAGTTTAATGTCAAGCAGGATTCCCAGGTTCCTTGCCTGCTACGGTTATACAGCTGCTACCTTCCTAAAACCACTGTCCGCTTTCGTAGTTGCCAAGAAACAGAATATTGATGCTAGATGGATTGTCTGGATTGAAGCTTTCAATGACTTCATTGATGCGCTGGAAGAAGCAGTTGACAAAAAGATCATCAAGTATCTCAAAAACTTAGCAGGTGACAGAGTGAAGGAAGTGATGAATAAAATACCAAGAGGTAAAGAAACTTCACTCTGTCAAATTCAAGAAATGCTGAACACTAAATTCAATCCAATGCAGAATGTTGACTATGAAAGGTATATCTTCAATGAAGAGAGCCAGAGAGCTGTTGAAATGATGGATGAATTTGTTGAAAAACTTGAAATGCTGATCAAACACTAAGTTCAACAAGTTCAATGATGAAGAAGCCATTTGCCTCAGAGTTATACATGGTTGCCTTTCCGATTCCTACAGACGCCGAATGCTAAGAGAAAAATGGAGTCTGGAGCATGTACCCCTGGCAGCCAGAGCAGAAGAATGTGCTGCCAAACAAGCCGCTGACATGGTGGCCGGGGGGCCCAGAGTGAAACGGCGTTGAATGTGAGGAGCAAGAAAAGGCACGAGGTAGAAGGGAACAAAGTGATGTCTCCGAAGAAAAAGAAGCGGTGTTTTCGCTGTGGATTTTCCTCTCTGCATAAAGGTAAATGTCCCGCCATTGGACAGATATGTAAAGGGTGCGGGAAAGAGAACCATTATGTAATAGTTTGCAAAGCAAGAGAAAAAGTGAGTGCGTCACGTCGGTGAAGACAAAATGGCTGCCAGAAAGCTCCAGAAGTGTTCCAGTCAAGCTCATCTAAGTAAATGGTAACATCAGTTGAGGCATGTAGAAGATGAAAGAGGCCGATTGTAATCTAAATCTTCATTTAGAGGTTCTTCAACGTCTATTAATATGTGGAGACCTGTCAATAGGTCACAAATGTAATGCCAGACGCCTATTGTAAAATGTAAGACTATCATAATTGCTTGCACTGTTTCCTAACAATAAAACCAATAAAAATTGTGTAAATAAAAAAATAAAAAAGAGGTTCTTCAACGTCAATGTTAAACGACAGTGAAGAAGATGAGTGTGCGGTGTCTATGCTGGCTACTGAAAGACGTGCACATGTGGGTTTGGCTTCCTGCAAGGAAGAATACAAGTTGAAAAAGGATCGACAAGTGAAATCACAAAATTCCTTTGGATACTGTCCAAAAATTAAACTGAAGGTCAATAGTTGCAACAAGCCGTTTATTATAGACAGTTATGAGTCGATAAACATCATACCAGCTGAAAAGTACCAAGAACTGCCTCCAATGCCCCATCTCACACTATGGAAAACCAAAGTATACACGTGGGCAGCCTCGACACCATTGCAAAGTCAAGCTTCATTTATGGCGACTATGAAACACCAAAAGACAACAGTATAAGCCCCATTTCATGTCGTTCAGGGTACTTCAGAGAGTGCCTGTCTACTCAGTTTTAGTACTGCTGCTGACATGCGACATATTTCTGTGAATTACATTATCAATGCTCATCACGACATAGTAAATCAGTTTCCGTCATTGTTTCATGGATTAGGAAAACTTAAGACGATGAAAGTGCAGCTCGACATTAATGAGGACATTCATCCTGTTGCTCATCGACATTGTCGAATTGCATTTCATCTCCAAGAGGCTGTTGAAAAAGAAATTGAGACTTTGCTAAAACATAATATCATTGAGTGCTCTACTGGTCCAATGCCATTGGTGTCGCCGCTAGTGGTGGTACCTAAGAAGGACAGTGGAGGGTCTGTGCCAATTTGTGTTGACATGACTCAAACAAACAAGGCAATTGAAAGAGAACAAAATCCAGGTACGCATATTGCCGATATGATTACCCAGTTGAATGGTGCCAACGTTTTTTCACACCTTGATCTGAACAAAGGATATCATCAGCTCGAATTTGAAAAAAATTGCAGGTACATTACCACCTTTTCAACTCATGTTTGTTTGTTCAGATACAAAAGGTTGAGTTTCGGAGCGTCTTCAGCAGCCAAACCTTTGTAAGATGTCATTTGTCGCATTATACAGCTTGTCATGCATTGCTTCAATTACAGTGATGATATACTAGTATTTGGGGCCACACGAAAGAAACATGATACAGCCCTTACACAAGAGTGCCGTCTACATGCTGATGCAGGTCTTACGCTGAATGCTGAAATGTACGAATTTCACAAAACAAAACAAAAATTCTTTGGGCACATTTTAACGGATGAGGGAATGACTCGAGCTCCACCCAAGGTTCAGGCTTTGCCATCTACTTCCCCTCCACAAGATGTAACCATGCAGCATTCTTTTCTTAGTATGGCCAGCTACTGTTCCAGGTACATCCGAGACTTTGCCACTGTGAGTGCCCCATTGAGAGAGTTAACGAAGCGGAATGTTTCAATTCATTGGTACGAGAGTGCAATCAAAGTTTCAAGACGTTTAAACATGCAATTGAAAATGCTATTCAAATGGCTTACTTTGATCCAAAATTGCATACACAGATTGCCAGCCCACTGGGTTTGGGCACGATTCTTGCCCAACATAGTGGACATGCAAACGCACAAAGGCGTATTGTGACTTGTGCTAATCAATCAATCAGGGTTCTTATAGAGTGCGACTACTCACTCGTGATGGTCTCAAGGTGCTGGGGGGGGTCTGCAGTTAAGTCAAAGAGCCAGGTCTTGAGGTCCTTCCGGAATTGAGGCAGCAATGGTGATTGCCTGAGGTGCAGAGGTAAGGAGTTCCAGGTCTTCGTAGCGAGGTAGGAGAAGGATCTTCCTCCAGCCAAGGTCTTGCAGATTCGTGGGAGAGGGGCCAGGGCCAGATGGGTGGAGCAGAGATGTCTGGTCGGTGTGTAGAAGGAGAGGCGGTGGTTGAGGTATTCAGGTCCGGTGTTGTGGAGGGCTTTGTAGGCGTGCATGAGGAGCTTGAATGTGATTCTTTTGTTGATCAGTAGCCAGTGGAGGTCTCTCAGGTGACCGGAGATGTGGCTTCAGCGAGGGTTGTCCAGGATAAGTCTGGCGGAGGCGTTCATCACAGACTGCGAAAGGAAACCAAGCTGTTATGTGGGATTGCGAACACTTTCATGTGTTTCTGTATGGGAATCATTTTACGCTTGTTACTGATCACCTAGCACTGCTCATAATTTTTGGCAATCCAAAGGCCAAAATGGCCCTTCGCATTGAGAGGTGAGGGCTGTGACTGCAAGAGTATGACTTCACCATTACTCACCGGCCAGGAAAAGATCAAAACCCTGCCGACTACTTTTCTCGAGTGCCCATATAGTTTCAGGATACCCCTTCTAAAGTGGCCAAGACCCAAGTTAAATTCATTGTAAGAGCCAGCACTCCTGCAGCTGTGTCAGTGGAGCAAATAAGTGCTGCTATCGATGCAGATAGGAATATGCTCATCCTCAAAGACATTATTATGCATCAATCCTGCATATTATGCTCGACCTCTTGATAACGACAGTGAATATCAGAAATTCAAGAATGTGCGCAAAGAACTGTCCATTACACAAGAAGGTATCATCTTGCGAGGCTCGAGCAGTGTAATTCCTGAAAGTCTACAACAGCAAGTCATTGAAGTGGCCCATGAGGTACATCGGGGAATTGTTGCCACAAAGCGAGCCCTCCTGGACCATGTCTGGTTCACTCATCTTAATGAGCAAGTTGAGAGAGAGTGCAGGCTTGTCATTTGTGTAACTGTTTATCTGCCAAAACAACACAGCATCTTTTAACATGTCGGATCTTCCTAGCCATGTCTGGGAAAAAACTGCGGTTGACTTTCTTTGGATCCCTTGAAAATGGCCATATCATAGATGAGAACTCCCGGTTTCCTCTGGTGAAAGACCTTTCGTAAATCACTCGTGATCGTGTAATTGGAAGACTAGAAGGCATATTTGCAACCTGGGGTGTTTCAACCATTCTAAAATCTGACTATGGAAGGGATGGGTTTTAAAAAGTAGCAAGGAGGCTGAATGTGTTTCTTAATAATGACGTATTCATTTTCAGGAAAATTATTTAGAGTTGTGATCGATGAGAAAATAACTCCTTTGAACTTCTTCTTTCTTCTCTCTCCTTCTAGGTCGCCTACTTCATTCAGAAGGGTGCCACCTGGAGGCTCAAAAGCAGAAAGAACAAGAAGGTAACGGTAAGTCATAGGTTTTCCTTCAGATTTGTGTAGGATAGGACCCTTTTTCCACACGTGTGTTTGCACGAGCCCTATTTGTCAATAAAGTGAAACAAAACAACAAAAAATAGGGGTGGGGCAAAGAAAAGACAGAGTCTGCAGACTGTTCCTCTAATTATCCTTTTTTTCTTCCTGGGGTTAGTAGGTTTGGGGAAAAAACAGTAACTTAATAATCTCGGATGGTTTGTATATAAGTGAGCTCCTATATGGCTCCAGTTCACCTTGATAATGCCATCCTCTTTTGGGTCTCACCCCTTTCCTCAGGCTTTAATATTAAAAGGGATCGTAAGTAGGTTTGGGGGATAACAGAACTTTAGCAGGCTGGTATAAGGACATTCCTGGGGAAATTGCAGTGCACGCAATAAGAAAATGAAAGTTTACCAAACAATAGGTTTGTCCCTTTTTCCGTTCTCCCTGTATCAAAAAAACCAACCCGACCCTCCCCCTTTCTGTTCCCCCTTCGACCCTCATACTTGGTCTGCCACAACTCTCCTGCGTTGCGGCGGCTTGTGCGTGTCCTCATCGGGTGACCACCCCTCCTCACTCCACTCTTTAGGAGTCCCGTCGGGTTAAGCGTCTTCGGTCCAGGGTCCACAGGGGCAGGATTTCTTGATGCTCTCCAGCCACTCCGTGGCTGGTGTCTTGCTTCCCACGACTTCCAAGTTCTTCTCACCACAGCCTCGTTTTTTGTCCTTCCTTCCTCCCCTTCATACCTGGTGGTCTCCTTTTCTCCGCCTTCCGGGGTCCGGATTGGTTCCCTGTCCCTTCAACTCCACCTTATGCCTGCATAGGACAAGGATAGTCCCTTTTCAGTTTTTGGGCTTTTGTCTCCTTTTCCTTTCTGCTCCAGGTCCCACGTGATCGGCTTGACGGCGTTGGAGGAGGGGCTGCCGAGTGAGGAGGTAAGAATGGGGGGGGGGGTCTCATCAGCGTCTCCCTGTCCTACCGCACACTGACTATGGCCCACTATTCAATGGTCGGGAATTCAAAGACTTTCTTACGCATGTGAATATCAAGCATCAGAAAGACACACCACTATGGCCACAGGCTAATGGCGTTTGTAGGAAAGTGCCTCTTGACGTGGTTAGCCCCCACTTTTTGCCTGGAACATGATGTGATTTCGACTAAAAAGTGCACTGAATCCCTGCTAACCAAGTTCCCAGTGCCAGAGCTCTTCCCAATACTGCACCACAATTGGCACAACTTCAGCACCCCTGTAAGTCCCTAGTAAGTGGTACTCCAGGTACCTAGGGCAATGGGGCTGAACAGGGTCCTCTAGGGCTGCAGCACGAATTGAGCCGCCCTAGGGACCCCTCACCAAGATCATATAAACTGCCATTGTAAGCCACGTGTCTTGTTACAAACAAAAGTGAAGAGCGACATGGCACACATCTCTGTGTGCCATGCCCACAGCCACTGCATGAGATATAGGTATGGCACCACTACTGCAGGCCTTCCAGCCCTAAGGCAGGGTGCACTATATCACATGTGTGGTCATATCTGCCAGAGCAGAAACGGCCCTGCAATATCCAAGTCCATTCTTGGATATTGTAAGAGCACAGGGAAGCCAAAGAGAGTACATGTGCTGGACACCCATCATTACGGGTTCCCCAGCACCATGATGGCTTCACTGTACCCAGAGATGTTTGGTACTGATGGAGCAGGATTTCGCGAAAGAAACCTGCTCAACCGAACACCCCTATAATACGGACTAACAGTAAGTAGTGTTAAAACAACTAATGTGCACATTTACATTACACGTGGGAAGCTATGCTTTACAAAATGCATGAACTAATCAGAATTAATGCGTAAATAACCGGAAATGTAATAATCTTGTGTTTTGAAACAAATCTAGGAGGTTTGCAGGGCAAAACCGCATGTGTATTGGTAAAAAGCATAGTGAGTGTTGCTTTAAACTAATAAAAATTGCAGCTTTCCTACTAATGCTATGCTAGGCTAACCGTTAATATGAAGTAAAGTTAAAGTGGGTGGTAAACCGTGAAAAATTGCATTGTCACATTATTAATAAATGTTCGTTTTTCCGTTCTTTTAGTAATGGACGAGTTCTCCATGTTCTTAAATTGGCATAACCAAGGGCGGGGTGGAATTAGGAGCGAGTATGAACCATGTGACCACGTGACTGAACTGCTGTGCAAAGCTGAAACGGCCTGACCTGGTGAAGGACATAACATTGAAAGGCAGCCAAAGTGAGTGTCATCGTGGGAACGGAACCTGTTGTTGTTAAATTTATTAAAATGTACAATAAATTGTTGCATGTGTGCTCATGAGAGAGAAGAAGTATTGATGACTGTATAAAAAAAATAGTTTAGAACAATGGTGTAGTCAAAAGTAGAGGATTTCATAGTGGGGTGACACTCCACTCCTAGAACCCAACCAATCCCTTAGCTAGAAAATGTGAAATTAGCAACTATTGTGGGACGGACATGTACTTTTAGGGTATAAGAATAGGTACTTTAGGGGTGTGGTTGGCTGGCGGTGGTGGTGTGCGGGCTTCGAGGGTCGCTTAGGCTGAGAGAGAGTAGCGTCGCTGTTTTGTCGGTGAGCTGAGAGGCCTAGCTGTTTCCTGTCCTGTCCTTGTCCTGGTTCTTGAATATTTGATCCCCGACTCTTGGTTCAGGTGTCCCCGCTACTACCTAGGCCTGGGTGGTGGTTTTCCCCGTACAGATCCCTTGGGTTTGTATTAGATCTAACTTGATATTGCTGAAACTAATTTTTGCAGTCGTATTCTTGTCATTGAACTTTTGTCTCTTCATCTATCCCCTCTAAATTGTTGGTATAAATTGATTGATTTCACTTGTATCTAATGTCTCTTCATCTATCCACTCTTTGCAACGTATATATTTGAATGACAGTTCCGTTGATACTGTGATTAGATTGTTACTCTCTCTCATGAGGTCTCCAGTGTTTGAGCTTATGAATGTGATTGCTAGGAGCATTTATTATTACTAGATAAAATTATTAAATCACACCGAGAGTTTGTGGTCATTTTAGCCAATTTCCTAAAGGTTAATCGTTACTATTTGAAGAATTACCATTGCCACCAACTCTTCAACTAATTGGTTCATCGACCAATCGATGCTGGGTAACATCCCTAAATATGAATCCATCTCCAAGGAAATTCGCCGACTACACTGGCTCCCAGTGGCCAAACGAATTGAGTTTAAAGCCCTCTGCTTAGCTTTCAAGGCTTTGAATAATACAGGACCGCTATCACTCAAAAGGCTATTTGCCTGGTACCACCCGGCCAGACAGTTGCGGTCCTCAGGTACAAGACTGATGAAAGTACCCAGAAAACGCACCACGACTTGGGGCGGCAGGAGTCTTTCTTATGGTACCGCAAAGCTGTGGAATACACTACCAGCCGAGCTGAGAGGAGCAGCCTCCCTCACCATTTTTAGGAAAAAGCTAAAAACTTGGCTTTTCCAGAACTGAGTAACTAGGAGGAACTACTGCAATCAATAGCGCCAAGACACCCCCGGGTATTCGTGCGCTTAATAAGTCTCATTAACATTAACAGGATGTTTAAATTTTGTGCATAAATAACAGGAATAAGTTGAAGAAAAAGTTAACAAACTTGACACCAGCGCATCAGGGATTTGGGGGAATGTGTATGGGCCAAAGCATGATGTTATTGAATATTTTTCCCTGATCAATTTATTGGGTTCACGCTGTATCAGTTTCTTGGTAAGCAGAGGACGGTTTAATTATTGATTAGTTTGGTAAATGGTTATTGAATATTGATATGTCTTAACATGAAGAGTTAGTGTCATGTTCTATGTTGTCTAGAAGTACAGGTACGGAGTTGCCTGAGGAATCCCGGGAAGGAATTTGCCTGAAGTAGGCAGAAGAAGAGTGTGGTAAAGAAATCACACTGCAGAAGTACTTTGTCTGTTATAATAATACTGAAAACCTACGTAGGGCTGTCAGTGTTATAATTAGGGAAAATTCGTATGTTAGTAGAGTGTCTGAAATAGCGAAGGGTCCACTTTTGAAACTCTAGCAGTATCCCCGGGGGAGTAACAGGACACCTTTTTAATGCTAAAAAAGTCCTCTTGTGAAACTTCGGCTTTATCCCTAGAGGAGTAACAGGTCACCCCGGAGCTTGTTAGAAAAGTGAGATAACGCTGGTCGTTATTGTTACTTGCAGTGTAAGACTCTCTTGGAAAGGTGAAGACTATCTCTTTATTTAGCGAAGCAGACAAAGTAGCATTGTCTTTTTATGTTGTTACTAACGGAATTTTATTAAGAAAAATCAGAAAAAACATTGTCGTAAGATTTTGTAAAGGAGGGGTCAGTAGAAGGAGTGAATACGGACGTCACAAAAAGCAGCGCTGGTATTGGTCGAAGCAGCGGAAGTGTATCGAGAGTAGATTGTAAAGAGAGGGTCAGTCGAAGGAGTAAAAACTGACGTCACAAAAGGCCGCGCTGGCATTGGTCAGATAGCGGGTGTGAACAGAGCTCCGATGGGTTAACTGGAGTGAGTCGCGCGGACATTGGTTAAGACTGTAGTTACGTAGGGAGCTGTGATTGGTTGGTTGGTGCGAGTCGCACTGGTATAGGACAGGATTTAACGAATAGGGAAGAGAGAAATACTGAGAAATTTTGTTTGGGTTATTGTTGAGAAAAACACATTAGTAAAGAAGAATTTTGAGAATGGGTTTGCTAAAAACAATAAAGAAATTCTTTAAGAAAGATAAACAAATTGTGACTAGAGAGGGAATTCCAATTCCACCTCCAAGAACACCTGCCTCTTATATGATGATGGAGCGAGGGTACCATACGTGTGTTTGGTTAGAAAACTGGATGAAATATACAAAGGACGATGGAATGTTAGCTTTTCCTGAGTTTGGCACATTCAATGTGAGAATTTTACAGAATTTGAGAAATAAGATGAATTTGCTAGAACCAAATCCTAGACTTACCCAGTATGAAGCGTTGGAAGAATGGGAAGTAGAAGCTTTTGAGCGAGAAAAGGATAGAAGTGGTAGAAGATTCAGACGTTTTATGCCTAGATATCCATTTGAGAGGCGAGAAGATCAGATGAAAAGATGGAGAAGAGCTGTAGTGACCAAGGGTCTATATCCAGTATTGACAGAAGGGAGTCAGACAGGTACTAAGTGTAAAGAGAAAAAGAAAAATATAGAAACGTCCGGAGAGGGCTTGGATGAAAATGATGATGAATTGTTAGAAGAAATTATGACTAAAAGACCTCTGTCATATGAAGAAAATTCAGGAGAGATGATTCCAAGTGCCCCACAAATGGTAACCCCATTAACTCCCCAAGTTACCGAAATAGCTAGAATAGTGCGAGAAAATGAAGTGAGTTTGTTAAATAAGGCTAGAATGGAACAGGTACAGAAACTAAATCAGTTAAATTTGAATGCAGAAGCTTTGACGGTACCAGTGACAATTGGTCCCGTGGTTCCATTATTTGGAGAAAAATCGACTTTGCCAAAAGTACACACATTGTCAGTTCCAAGAAGTAGTATAAGGAGTGAAATAGTATCAGTAACAAATGAAAATAGACAAGATGACCAAAATACCACACTGTTAGACCTACCGGTTGATGATTTATTAACAGAAACCCCGAGGAGAAGTATTCAATTAGACCCAAGGAAAATAGGGCCAAATATTACTCCAGTAGCAGGGAGTTCAGCAGGTCCCTCTCCAGAAGAATTAACTAATTGGATAAAAGAAATGACCAAGCCAAAAGCTCAACCACAGAGTATAAATGTGAGTCAATTGAAAGTAGATTTAGAAGAGATGATTATTGGAACAGTAAGTCCAGATAGATTAGGGACTTATAGTGAGGAAGAGTTGCTGTTTTTGTGTAAAAGTATTACTTGGAGAGCGAAGAATCTTCATGAGAAACTATCAGAAGTTGCTAGTGAGTTTGGTGTAGATATAGAGAAGTCGAAGGTGTTGCAGAAAACGTACAGAATGGCTTTTACTGACAAGGATTTAGAGAGTTTGAATATGTCAGGAAAAAGATTGCAGATAAAAGAATTAATGAATATACTGAAGAAATGGGGAAATATAGAACGATGGAGGAGTAAGTGGATGAAAAAGAAGGAAGAAACTACTGGTAAGGGAACTTCCATGTTTCCATTAAAGGAAACCGAGCGAGTTGAAAGGGCATGTCCGATGAGAGAACCTTGGACTAGACAAGACATATTATCATTCACCAATGATTTTCCCAGATTGCGAGAGAAGCCAGTTGAATGGTACAAACAAGTAGATAGATTTGTAAAAGTTTCAAAGGTGTTGTTGAAAGACTTAGATGGTCTTTTCGAAATAGTGGTTCCAGCTGACTTGTGGACAGAATGTAAAATTACTGTTGACTGGCCTAAGGATGAATATCCCAGGGATGCAAGAACAGGTGCACCATCTGAAGAGGTAATGAAAAAGTACCATCAGGTCATTACTTTCTTGAAAGGGAAGATTTCTCCTAAAGAAACCGATTGGGTTAAGATGGACAGGACGACCCAAGAGCCTAAAGAGTCGGTGCATGCATATTATGAGAGACTGTTACAAGTGTTTAAGCAGTACAGTGGGTTTGAGAATATTGGAGACAAAGATATGGGACATTTTGTGTATCGGTTCGTATATGGATTGAAACCAGAGATTAGTGCAATGATACAGCAGTATATGCTCTGCTGGAAGAGTAAATCAATAGATGAGATTTTGAGGTATGCAAAGTACTGTAGTGATGACATTGATTCAAGGCTTAAAAAGTTGAAAGAGAAAATGATGTGGGCCCAAGTGAAGATGGCAGAACAGCAACAGGAAAATAGTAATGGGCAACAAAGTCAAAATCAGACTGGTCAGGTAAACAGTGGAGGTAAAGGAAAATTTAAAATGAGTAAGGAAGAGGCTAAAAAGAAATTTCCTTGTCTTGCGTGCGGAAAATGTGGACATTGGAAGAATGATCTGGACAAAAGGGTAATGAAGTAAATCAAAATTTTAATCCACAGATGCAGAATGAGGTGACAGGGAATCAACAGCTGCAGCAGCAGGTAGTTACTCCACAGTTACAGGTGCCACAACCTCCAATGTCCCGTAATGTGAATGCTCATATGCAGATGTACAGTGCAAGTACTGGATTCCACGGAGGAGAGCAGTTTGGTAAGAATCCACTGGTTTCGCAATATTTGATGCGGTGTAATGAGAGTGATTCGGATTTGTCTCAATGACGGTGCCTGAGGGGGGAGGAAGAGTGCGTACTTGGCGCATCTTTAGAGGTAGATCAGTCAGGTCCATTTGTTGATGGAAAGGTAGAAGGTAAAGATATCACCTTCTTGTTGGACACTGGTGCTACCCGTTCTACTGTGAGAGCAGCAGAAATTCCAAACCTACCCCTCTTGGGAAAAACTATCCAAGTTGTAGGCATTGCAAATAAACATATTAGAACTCCTGTCACAGCCCCGATAGAAGTTCATATTGGAAATTTCAAAGACATGCATCGGTTTGTGGTATGTGATTCCAGTCCCGTTAATCTCTTGGGCAGAGATTTATTGTGCAAAATGAATTGCACCATTTATTGTACACCGGATGGTGTTGCTTTTATGACACCTGATGAGGATGTTGAGTACAAAGTAATGATGGCCCAGAGAGAATCAGAAGTGAGCGAATTATATTCACTCCTCACTGAGGAGGACTTGCCTGAAGAATTAAAAGATACAGTGAAATCAGATGTGTGGGATTTCACAGGAAAGGAGATTGGGTTAATGACAAATGTAGATCCAATTCAGATTACAGTAAAAAAATGGGGCCACACATCCAAATACCAAGAAATAATGAGCAGTCCCTGTAATTTGCCCATTATTGGAATCAAAAAGCCTAATGGGAAATATAGAATAAGTACAAGATTTGAGAAAGGTGAATAAAATTGTAGTGCCATGTTGTCCAATTGTGCCAAATCCAGCAGTAATTCTTTACCAAATTCCCTGCGATGTGGAATGGTGCACCGTTATTGATTTGTGTCAGGCATTTTTCTCCAATCCTTTGCACCCGGAAAGTCAATATTTATTTGCATTCCAGTTTGGAAACCGTGTCTTGGCATGGTGTTGAGTTCCTCAAGGGTACACTGAGAGTCCTTCGATCTTTAATCAGATCTTGAAAAAATGTTTGGAGACTTTGGTCATGCCTGGAAATTCTGTTTTGGTTCAATATATTGATGACCTACTGGTGGCATCAAAAACACGAGAAACATGTGTAACAGACACAATTGCTTTATTGAACCATTTAGCAGAAGGAGGACATAAAGTATCACCATCTAAATTGCAGTACTGTAGACAGGAAGTTCAATATTTAGGTCACAAGATTGACAAGTGATCAAGAAAATGAATCCACCCAGAAATCAAAAGGAAGTGCGAATGTTTTTGGGAATGGTTGGATATTGTAGACAGTGGATTTGTGGTTTCTCATTGATTGCAAAACCTCTACAGAGGTTGACACGAAAGGATGTGAAAGATCTAATCGTGTTGGATGAAGAGAGTATGGAATCCTTTTCAAGGTTGCGAAACAGTCTTTGTCAAGCACCTGCTTTAGGAATGCCAGATTACTCTAAAGAATTTGCATTATACTGTTGTGAAAGAGATGGATGTGCACTTGCAGTTTTAACTCGGAAACACGGAATGGCACGACGTCCAGTGGCATATTTTTCTGCCACCCTAGATTCAGTGGCTGCAGCATTACCAGGCTGTTTAAAAGCAGTAGTCGCCACTTGTGTAAGTTTGGAACAAAGTGAAGCAATTGTGATGGGTTATCCTGTAAAAGTATTTGTACCACATTCTGTTGAGATCCTTTTAACTCGCACCCGGACTCAACATATGACCTCTAGTCGGCTGACTAAATATGAGAGAGTGATTCTAGGTGCTGAAAATGTGACAGTGGTGAGGTGCACTACTGTGAACCCAGCTACATTGTTGCCAGATTCAAGATGTGAGGAGGTGAAAGAAGAAGCAGAACATGATTGTCTGGAAGTGACAGAGCTTTGTACTAAGCCCCGTCCCGATATAGAGGATGAACCATTGGAAAAGTCAGATTGTGAATTGTTTGTGGATGGATCATGTTTAAGAAATGAAAGGGGTGAATTGTGTGCTGGTTATGCTGTCTACACCTTATCAGGAGCACTAGAAGCATCTTGTTTGAATGGGGTAAACTCTGCCCAAGTTGCAGAGTTGATTGCTCTAGATAGAGCATGTAAATTGGCAAAAGGTCTAAAAGTAACCATCTACACCGATAGTCAGTACGGATTTGGTGTCGTACATGACTTCGGTCAGCTATGGTTGCAAAGAGGATTTTTGACTTCCTCAGGTTCCCCAATTCGGAATGGAAAAACTGTAAAGGGATTATTGGATGCTTTGCAGTTACCAAAAAGAATTGCCGTTGTAAAATGTGCAGCACATCAATCAGGAGATGATGATGTGACAAAGGGTAATAGATATGCGGATCAACTAGCGCGTTACTGTGCACAAAATACAGTGGCCATAAACAGATCAATTAAAAGACAAAATACAGAATGCCACCTTATGTTCACAACCACATTTGAGACTTGGGATGAGGTAAGGCAAATGCAGGAAGAAGTCAGTGATGAGGAAAATAAAGAGTGGAGTAAAACAGGTTGTAGGAAAAATGCAGAAGATGAGGTATGGGTCTATTATGATGGAAGACCAGTATTGCCAGATTCCTTACTTTCTCACATGGCCAGGATGTACCATGGACTCACACATATTGGAAGAGATGCAATGGTAAGACTGTTCAAGCAGACATGGTATAATCCAAAGTTCAGGGCCATCGCAAAAAGTTTATGTCAAAGGTGTGCCATAAGCCAAAAACAAAATCCAGGAAGAAAAACAGTTGTGAATTACGGTGTAATTGGGAAAGCAGGAGGTCCTTTTACCAGACTTCAGATAGATTTTGTTGAATTACCACCATGTAATGGGCTGAAATACGTTCTTGTCATTGTCCGTTTGTTTTCTCGCTGGGTAGAGGCCTATCCAACGAGAAGGAATGATAGCCTTACTGTGGCAAAGATGTTGTTGAGAGAACTAATTCCAAGGTTTGGTTTTCCAGTCACTTTGGAATCAGATAGGGGATTGCACTTCAATAATGAAATAATTCGGATGATTTGTGCAGCATTACAAATTGAGCAGAAGCTGCATTGTGCCTATCGACCAGAAGCATCTGGAATTGTTGAACAGATAAATGGCACAATAAAGTCTAGATTAGGGAAGGTATGTGCATCCACAACACTGAAGTGGCCTGACGCTTTACCCCTTGTATCGATGAGTCTTAGAAGTATTCCTGACAAAAAGACTGGATTGAGTCCCCATGAAGTGTTGATGGGAAGAGCCATGAGACAAGCATACATACCTGCGAACAAACTGATGAATATGTCTGATGATCGTGTGCTAGATTATTGCAAAGGACTGGCTGACCTGGTGCATTCTGTGTCCCGCCAGGTTGGAGGAGATGCCACAACGACACAGCGAAACCAAGCACATGATTTGAATCCTGGTGAGTGGGTACTAGTCAAGAAGCACGTGATGAAAACGTGCCTAGAACCCCGTTGGAGCGGCTCTTACCAGATCATATTGGTGACGAACACAGCAGTAAAGTGTTTTGGTTTGCCAAATTGGATACATGCAAGCCATACCCGCCTAGTCCCAAGTCCAATTGAAAGACCTGAAGTACAGCAACTGGTAAATCGAAACCGAGAACCAGCAGCTGAAGTGTGCGAAGCTGAAGAGTCTGGAGTGACAGATTCTAATGAATATTTTGACGATGAACAGCCAAGCACAAGTCAAATAAATTGGGCACCAGATACTGGGATTGGAGAGACTGCTTTTGAGTCAGAAAGAGGTGAGGCTGCCGTTGAGCCAGGAGAAAGAGAAACAGCTGTTGAGCCAGAAATTAGACCAGAAGAGAATGAAAACACCAATGAGCTAGAAGAAGGTGAACTCATTGATGAATCAGAAGCAGGTGTTGAACCTACAGAAACAGAAATACAAGGGAACAGTGAAGGACAGACAGAAAGAAGATTGAATAAAAGAATTGGTGAATCAAATACAGAAGGTGAAAAAGTAGAACAGAGGAAAAGACCTAGAAAAGGAGACATTTGGTCAAGTGGAGCGAGAGGACTAAAGTACAGAATAGTAAAGAGAAGGTTGGGGAAAAAGACCAGAGCAAAGTAATGAAGTCTCAAGCCAAACAGAATCAGAAAACACAAAAAGAGAAGTAACACGAAAATCAAAAAGAACAAGAATTCCATGCAGAAAGTACAAAGCTCCTGAATGGACCTACGTCATACTAGAAGAGTTTGAAAATTTAGGTCTAAGTGAAGAACAAGACAGTAGTGATACTGAAAAAGAAGATGAGAACAAACTGAGACCACCTTAAAAGGAACTGTAAAAAGATTAAGGAGAAAAATTGTCAGATGAATTGAATTAAAAACTTAAGAAAGACCAAAAGACTGAAATAAAAGAAATGGGTAAGGAAGAAAGTCATTAAGTGTAAGATTACACAGAAATCTATTTTTTTTAGAAAATTTATATTTTTTTTTTTTGAAGGTTGAAGACTAAAGGGATTGTTAGATTTTTTATTTTTATTTTTGTAGGACATCAAAATGGCAGAAGTAGAAGTGACTGAACAACCAAATTCTAGTCTAAAACGTAGATGCATTAAAACCTGTTTATGTAGTATTTTTCTATTAACGCTTATATGGATCCTGTTAATTGTTGTCATACCTATTTTTAATGTAAATGACATCGGAAATAATACTAATGATGTCAATTGAAGGAATGAAAGATGTTTCTAAAATCCCTATGAATGCTAATATAGAACAAATGGATGGAAGTATTCTCCATCATGATAAATCAATTAGTGATTTTTAGTTAAATGTTTTTACTAAGTTGTTATACGAGTATACTAATACTATGAATGTGAGTGATTGTTATGTCTGTATGAAATTACCTTCGTCTGTCTCTGAAGGGATAACATATCACCACCTTTCTTTAACCTATGGTGTGTCATGTAGTGTACTCAGCAGCCTATTTTATGTGACTGGTAAGATGGATTATCAATATACTGATATAGATTCAGTATTTTCAGAAATACCAATTGTAAGAGAATTAAATAAAGTAATAAGTGCTAAAAATGCACGCTATATGGGAGAGTTCTTCCATATTACTAAAACCTTAGATGTAGATTATGCCTACAAAAATAATTTAACCTGTAACTTACATATTGAAGAGAAATTGTTCTTAGATAAGGTAGAAAATAGAAGAGCAAGTTTCCAGAAGAAAGCTGCTGAACAAAAATCACAGGCACCACCTTGGTCATTTACAGAAGGAAATTATGAGAAAGGAGAGACATATGCTGCGATGTCCCTGGACTGGTCACAAAAGAGGAAACTATGTTTGTATAGATCAAGGACTAACTATAATAATTATTACATTGGCACTAGTGAATGTGAGCATACTTTCCAAATTACTGGAGGATGGGGATTAAAGGGTGGAACTGACCCAGTTTTCCCAGGAATATATTATGTGTGTAGCAAAAAGGCCTATTATAGGCTACCAGCACGTTGGTACGGAAGCTGTTATTTTGGGATTGTTTTCCCAAAGGCCTACCATAAAGACCGTGAGGACAATAGTGTCAATGAAATAAAACAAGGACTAATACGAAGTAAAAGAGCAAGTTTTTCAGAAATAGTAGGTGATGTCTTTGGTGCACTGATACCCTCAGTTGGAGTTGTTTTAAATTTACACAAAATTCATAAATTATCCACAGTGGTTGATCGTTTATCAACAGATACTGCTGGTGGTTTCTTGATGATTGATACCGAAATGGTGGCAATCAGATCAATGGTTTTGCAAAATCGACTTGCCCTTGATATTCTTTTGGCAAAAGAGGGTGGAGTCTGTGGCATGTTGAAAATTCAACACTGCTGTACCTATATCCCAGATAAAAGTAAAGGGATAGAAGGATATATTAGAAATATTACAAAATTACATAATGATTTAACCCAACTGGAGGTTGATAGTGTTTGGGAGAGACTTGGTAGGAGTTTCTCTGCGGTAAGTAAATGGTTTTCTACCTTAGAAAGTAGTTTATTAGGGAAAATAATAATGCCAATTCTTTCTGTAGCAATAGTAGCTCTAGTAATATTAATAGCGTATAAGTGTTGTAAATGTATAAGAGAAAGAAAAGATGCAAAAGACGAAAAGAATAAAAGAAAAGGGAGAAAGAGAAAAAGAGGAAATCGAGTTAGAAAAAATAAAGGGAGAATACTATGATATGATGAAAGAGTTAGATGAGGGTGCCATAAAAGAAGAGAAAAAAAGTAAATTCTAGACAAAATGAAAGGTGGCACTCGGTATGGTGAGCATTTATGATGGCTCCTAAAAGCAATCAGAGGGGGGATTGATGGAGCAGGATTTCGCGAAAGAAACCTGCTCAACCGAACACCCCTATAATACGGCCTAACAGTAAGTAGTGTTAAAACAACTAATGTGCACATTTACATTACACGTGGGAAGTTATGCTTTACAAAATGCATGAACTAATCAGAATTAATGCGTAAATAACCAGAAATGTAATAATCTTGTGTTTTGAAACAAATCTAGGAGGTTTGCATGGCAAAACCGCATGTGTATTGGTAAAAAGCATAGAGAGTGTTGCTTTAAACTAATAAAAATTGCAGCTTTCCAACTAATGCTATGCTAGGCTAACCGTTAATATGAAGTAAAGTTAAAGTGGGTGGTAAACCGTGAAAAATTGCATTGTCACATAATTAATAAATGTTCGTTTTTCTGTTCTTTTAGTAATGGACGAGTCCTCCATGTTCTTAAATTGGCATAACCAAGGGCGGGGTGGAATTAGGAGCGAGTATGAACCATGTGACCACGTGACTGAACTGCTGTGCAAAGCTGATAAGGCCTGACCTGGTGAAGGACATAGCATTGAAAGGCAGCCAAAGCGAGTGTCATCGTGGGAACGGAACCTGTTTTTGTTAAATTTATTAAAATGTACAATAAATTGTTGCATGTGTGCTCATGAGAGAGAAGTATTGATGACTGTATAAAAAAAATTGTTTAGAACAATGGTGTAGTCAAAAGTAGATGATTTCATAGTGGGGTGACACTCCACCCCTAGAACCCAACCAATCCCTTAGCAAGAAAATGTGAAATTAGCAACTATTGTGGGATGGACATGTACTTTTAGGGTATAAGAATAGGTACTTTAGGGGTGTGGTTGGCTGGCGGTGGTGGTGTGCGGGCTTCGAGGGCCGCTTAGGCTGAGAGAGAGAGAAGCGTCGCTGTTTCGTCGGTGAGCTGAGAGGCCTAGCTGTTTTCTGTCCTGTCCTTGTCCTGGGTCTTGAATCTTTGATCCCTGACTCTTGGTTCAGGGGTCCCCGCTACTACCTAGGCCTGGGTGGTGGTTTTCCCCGTACAGATCCCTTGGGTTTGTATTAGATCTAACTTGATATTGCTGAAACTATTTTTTGCAGTCGTATTCTTGTCATTGAACTTTTGTCTCTTCATCTATCCCCTCTAAATTGTTGGTTTAAATTGATTGATTTCACTTGTATCTAATGTCTCTTCATCTATCCACTCTTTGCAACGTATATTTGAATGACAGTTCCGTTGATACTGTGATTAGATTGTTACTCTCTCTCATGAGGTCTCCAGTGTTTGAGCTTATGAATGTGATTGCTAGGAGCATTTATTATTACTAGATAAAATTATTATATCACACCGAGAGTTTGTGGTCATTTTAGCCAGTTTCCTAAAGGTTAATCGTTACTATTTGAAGAATTACCATTGCCATCAACTCTTCAACTAATTGGTCCATCGACCAAGTAGATGAAAAGTCGATTATAATTACAGGATGTTTAAATTTTGTGCATAAAAAACAGGAATAAGTTGAAGAAAAAGTTAACAAACTTGACACCAGCGCATCAGGGATTTGGGTGAATGTGTATGGGCCAAAGCATGATGTTATTGAATATTTTTCCCTGATCAATTTATTGGGTTTGCGCTGTATCAGTACCAAACATCTCGCCTTAATAAACGCACGCTGATGCCAGTGTTAGATTTATTAATAGATGCACACAGAGGGCACCTTGAAGGTGTCCCCTCAAAACCTACCAACTACTGGTGTGGTCTCTGACTAGTCTCAGCCAGCCTGCCACCACCAGACACATTTCTGACCTCATGGGGTGACAGCCTTCGCTCTCAGAGGCCAGGAGCAATGCCTACTCTGGGCGAAGATGCTTCACACCTCCTCCAGGCCAAAATGGCATTCCAGGGTAGGAAGCTTCAAAGGCGATGCCGCCTTTGAAATGCAACCTAGGCTACTCCAGTTAGTGGAGGATGCTAAACCCCTGTCCTGCTCCACTTTTTGCGGAAGGACATGTGGCAAAACTAGTTCGATCAGGAGGTGTGACCACATTCAGTCAGCACCACCCCTAATGTGGGGCAGGTGATGTGGACTCCACTTTTCAAATTTCTCCATCTTCTGTTGAAGAGAATTAGCAAACCAGGATCAGGGTTATGCCCACTTTCCAAGGGAGTAGCTACCCTACAGGTAGGTAGCCCATTGGCTACTACCTAGTACTCCATTTAACACCCTTAAATGTATTCGCACTCTTCTGCCCTGAGGTCAGATCCTGCTGACCTAAGAAGAAGAGGGACACTGAAAAGCCACAAAAAGCAAGGAGAAGAGGACGTGTGACTGACCTGGCGCCAACCCTGCCATCCTGCCTGTTGTCTCAGACTGCTGTACCACAGCCTATTCGTCCTGCAGCTGCACGCCAGAAACACAGGAGGATTGCCTGCCTTTGACAAAGAACCAGGAACTCCCTTGGATTGGTAGAACCAGTCCCTTGAACATCGCAAGCCAAGTCCGAAGCAACAACAAAGTGCTCGCCGTTGGGTCAGTCTAGGTGGTGACCCACAGCGAAGTGGCAAGAGCAATCCCTAGAGTTGTAGCTGGCTCTCACTGACATTCTGAGCCCCTACCTCACTACCAAGGACCTCCAGCCTGTACGGTCCCTTTTGACTTCATTTGCCGCAGCCAAGCTTTGTTGGTAGACAGTTCAGCCACCGACCCATTCATTCAGTCTTCACTCCTACAAGAGGGCACTACACAGCACCTGCGACCAACATCGGAAACGACCCCGCTCCTGTGATTTTGCATCTCTTGCTTGGTGGTGTCGACTGAGTGGCAGAAACAGTCTTGGCATGACCATCATTAGTCGATGGACCGATCGAGGCGCATCTCTGGCACACCCGCCGCTGGTGACGGTTATTTCTACATGTCCTTGCATCCAGCATCCATGGCCAAGATAATCGAGAACTTCCTGTTCCACTCGGGTACTGAGACCCCAAAGACATCTGCTCTGAAAGACTAGAAACCAAATCCAAACCCAAGTGCCCATTGGCATAAGATTTGCAAAAGCCTGTGTGCTTTTGCCCCAGACCGGGATGGTCTTTGATTGATGGTTCTGTCCGTCACCCGATTTCCCCTTTTGCCTGCAATACTAAATTGTTTTACAATGACGCAGGTTACCGCCATGTATTCTACATTGACCATCATGGTAAATACCTGATGGTGCTTAAGCATTTTGTACTGCAACTGTCTTCTACTGCATTTCAGAAACACACTTGCCTAATCATACTATTCTTGTGTGTGTCTCATTTATTGCCTCTGTGAGTACAACAAATGCTTAGCACTACCCTCTGATAAGCCTAACTGCTCGCTCACACTACCACAAAAGAGAGTGTTAGTCTTATCTACTTGTGCCTTTATAAAACAATATGGGACACACTGGACTCTCTGCACAATGTACTACTTTTTGGTGCACTATATAGAGAGCCAGCTTCCTACAGCGTTGTTGAACGTTTTATGAGCACTCTAAAGTAGGCTGTCCAGAGCGCTGAACTAGAGGGACTTGAGCTCATGTCAGTTCTTCATTCTGCTCTACGTGCCTACCGATCTACACCCCATTCTACAATTGGTGAAAGTCCGACCACCCTGAAGTTCGGTAGAGCCATGGGGGCCAAGCTCCCCTAGTGGACCACTAAAACAACAATTGTTGCTCACAAAGTTCAACTCACTGATTGATCTTACAAGTCTAGAATGAAAACTTATGCAGACCAACGTTGATATGCTCGGGACATTATGTTTCAAAAAGGGGGACAATGTCCTTGTCAAGCAGAGGCGAAAATGCAAATCTGATGCTCGCTTCGATGCTGATCCCTTGCACGTTTTGACTATTAAGGGGCACATGGTGACTGCTCACCATCCTGGAAAGTTAATTGCGAGGGATTCCTTACATTTCTAGCATCTGCTTCAGAGTCTGTCGGTTCCAGACATCTGGAGTGAGACTCTGTCATCAGAGGGCCAAGAGGGACCCAGGACTGCATCAGTGGCTAGCTCACCAGTGCCTTCTGCAGTTGTTTCTCCTGTGTCTACTCAGCCTCACACCAGGATATCTGGAAGAGTGGTTCGAGCACCTTGACGATTCATTGAGGAACTATGATGTTTATATGTCTTGTTTGTTTTATTAATTTAAAGAAAGGGGGAGATGTAGTGTCTTGTGTATTATAGAGCGCGGACCCCTATGGCCCCATTTTAATGGACTTCGTAGTCTAGTAACGTAAGTGATTGGGTGTGGTTAATAAAATTCATGATGCATTATGTGCAAGTTACCAGTTACACTCAGAGAAATAAAGACGTGTAATACCGAGCTCCATATGTGGTGTAATTCATTTACATGCTACCAGGCTGGGGAGGACGCAACAGAACGCACAATGCAATATAGTTGAAATCAGCAGCTGAGGGAAATACTTTAGGTGCATACAAGGACCTTGAATAAGAAACGATACCCTGGAAATTACAAAGCTCTATGTTTGTGAATGCGAGCATCTAATATATCCCAGACAAATTGTGATAGCAGTATGAGACTGTAGTTGTACTTGTGTCAAGTGGCTATAATGCCTCACTGCTTTCGTTCATTAGTTTGTCCTCCTTCCTACCTCCCCACTCCCTTTTTCATGTCTTCCTTCTTCTTTTATTCCTTGGTAATTCCATTTGGTGATCTTAAATCTCATCCACCAAGCGTGGACCTTGCTTAACCACAGTAATGGAGAATATCAGGTGTCTTCCTATGTCATTCTAAATCTGTTCTTATATTTCTATAAAACCAAAAGGACTCTCTGCAATCAATAACACGCAACAGTAATACTACGAACGAGATCTTAAATTCAACGGCAAATATTGTGCGAAATATTATTTACATTTGACAAAGAAAATAGGTGACCTGCAACCTTCCTAAGCGCGACTTTTCCAATTGATCCTCTTTGAGAATGATCCATTCCCCAAAATGTGTCTATCTTCGAAGAATATCACCCCGGTTTGGGATTTTAAATGGAGCTTTTGCGTGTATTTTATTGGGTTCAGCCCCTTACACACCTCTTTTGTCCGTCACATTTTCAACGGAGGGTTAAAACAGACCCAATATTCGCCTCTTTACTACTTCCACTCATAATTTTCATAATTCGCAGTGCCCCACGCAATGCAACATTGAATTAATAGCATATATCCAATTTGGATAAGAGTGAGTGCGTGCGTCTTTTGCCATCTGATTGACACTTCCTAATTACTTTAATGCAATTTTCGCCAACCTAAGAAAAATGCTGGACATCTCGTCGAACTGAAATTATTCATGAAAGCAATCTTGGGAAATGAGCCCAATCCCTCCAAAATGTCGATCACAGCTGATTGCTCGAGCTGTAAAGTTTCAGCCGCTGGCAGCTCTCCATCCCCAGGTGCTGAGCGGCTGCGAGGTTCCCACTTCCCAGGGCAGCGGCGGCGCCCCTCGGCCCCAGCCCTGCCATCCCCGGGTACCCCCTCCCCCTGTCCCGGCCACCCGCACAGCTGGGCCAGCAGCGGCTCTTTACCTGGCATTAACGTCGCTGGCCGTGCCCTCTTCCCGCAGCCGCCTCTTCTGCTTCCCAACGCCGTGGCGCAGACACTATTGCAGGACACACCCCCTCCGCCAGCCGCCGTCTGGTACCCGGCGCTGTCTCGCGGCTGCAGCCCAGTCAGCCCGTCTCGACTTCCGCCATCTTCTCTGCCCGCGAGAAGGAGGCCGTGCGCATGCGCGGCAGAGAGTACCTGCCGGCCAGGGTCAGCGCAGCAGGGCCTGTCTACGTCAGGGTGCCCAGGTAGCGGCAGCCTTCCCGGGAACCTGGGGGCACATAAGGAGCCACAGTCCACGTTTACCAACTGAAAAATCTCACTTAAAAGAACAAAACGCAGCAGCCCCCAACAGAGGGAGCGCGGTGCTCAAGCACCCCAATACTGTTAATTCTAAGTAGTCTCAAAGTAGAGAACGGGGGGACTTTCACCGGGACCTAAAATGCGTTTTGTTACTAGTTATTGGGAAGGGAACAGACGTTTTGGAACGTTTCGTTGGAACGTTGCCCATTCCTAGTACACCAGGATAAAAAGTAGCAGCCTGTACTACAGCCAAAGTTCGCACAATCGTGGATTTATGGATTTAGATGAACAGTATGTTGTGTTGTGTTGTGTTTGAGGCGCGAGGTTTATAGCATCAAGCGGCTTTCTGTCTTTCCGACTTCCCGCAGTTGCTGAATAGCAAGCCATGTGTAAACGAAAGTGCCCAGGGCTCACAATATCTGTAAACGAAGATACGGAATCCCATAGAGAAAAGCTTTCTCACTTAAAATCACCCAGTGTTCAAGGGAGGAAGCCACGATTGGAAAACTAGCACCTACGGTGCTGTCATTGCAGCATGGTTATTTTGTAACAATGTGCAAACAAAATGTAACAAATGAAAGTGAAACATTATTTTGTGTCCTTTTATGAAGCCCCAAGCCACTGTTTCGATAAATGTTTGTTTGCAGGCATCTCTATGTTTCCTATATTTTTGTTCTTGAACCTGAGCACCACGTTCATTCGGAAAAGAATGGACAAAAGTCGTTGTACTGAAATGTTAGTTATTAGTTATCATGATGCTGAACAGTCATGATCAATACCGAAAATTACATTATCCAGTGCAGTATAACATCCAGTGCATTTTTTTAAATTGACCAAACAACATTGACAATGCAGTCGGTCTTTTATAATGTGTTTTTTTAAATATACTTTTTGGGGTTAGGTGTTTTTTGGGGCAGGCGATTGAATTACAATGCTGCATTGAAACACACGTCGTACATTTAAGAACAACAGGGTTCCCAGTAAATACATACACAGTTATTAAAATTAGAGAACAAACAGTTATTGAGTAACTGTGAAAAAAGAAAAAAAAAACATTGCATAAAATGGACAGTGAATTCAACTGTAGCAGCACGACCAAAGTTTACCTGGTAGAGTTCGGAAGTGACAATGTTGCATTGTGGCATTAATTGTTTTTCACACGGTATCGCTAAAGTCCTATTTCCTTTACAGTGTAATTGTCCTCATTCCATGGGCTGAAGGTCAGGCAAGAATAGCAACTTGGCCCATACACACCTGAGCACAAATTTAAAAAAGTAACGTTAATTACCTTCCTCCTCCGTCTTCCTCGTCACAGTCACCCAGGAACATGACTGTGACTCGGAAGACTGTGACTCGGAGTAATGAAGATTACCGGTAAGTAACCGAGTCATTTATACTGGTCTCCTGATGAGCCAACGGTATCTCCCATTTCAGCAGTGAGGTGAATGTGAATAATTTAAGATGAACGCCTGCTGGAGAAATTTTTTTTACCAGCATTGTTATACGTTATGTATTAACGTCAAAACAAAATTAAATGCCTATTAGGTATTGGTGTCCTTGTGTGCTAAAAATTAACTTTTTAAATAGGAATAGCTACTGTGAAATATTGAACTCTTTTTCTAATTGCAGTTCGTGTTTGGATTGTTAAATAACGCATCGCATATTTTGGGTGTTTAACTGGACGTTCAAACTTTATGTAAACGTAAAGAATACTAACTTTAAGTTCATAATAATTCGTTTTTTTGGGTGACATGGAAATTCATAGTACTCACAGGTCCGTGGGTGGCAGTCTGTGAAACTGTGTACACTTTCAAACGATAACATGTTTGTCTAATGTCGTGTCATCGCCAAGGCAAGAAGAACACGGTGAGGTAGCTTTAAAGAGGGAAAACACTTTTGCTTTCTACTGGCTGCACAATTGTATAGCGAGAGGCAGACATTAATTATTGTACAGTTAGATTTGCACGTCATACTTAAAGGAACAGCGAGAAAGAATGGCCGACTGGAAATATACCTGAACACAAAAGCCGAAAGTCATGCTATGAGGTTGTGGTAAGCACACTATGCTGATTTCTAACGTCATAAAGTGCTAGTTCGAACAGAAATACTCTCGACTGCACTTTTATAGCGCACAATGCAATCTCTATTTAGGCGCTACATTAGCTATCACGCCCAACTCAATCGTCCTCGTGTTATTGACTTCTCAAAAAAGAAACCATTGAGTGGGCGCTGCTATGAATAGAACCGTTATCTCACCGGAGAAGTGTCGGAACCGACAACGCTGTCGGACCTGCGGATGTCCTTGCTTTTGGCTTCATATTTATTTTGTCTGACAGCGCGTATAGAACTACGTGGCACATATCGAAAGAGTCCCCTCAAATCTATATCACGTAAAAAAATAAATAGAGAATTTCCCGTTTATTTCGCGGTACGTACCGATAAAGTTTTTAAAGATCTGAAAGAGAGTGCAAAAGTAGAGAGAAAGAGGGGATGGGCCATAATATAAAAACCTTAGGGACAAACCCACCTCTGTAATCACCCGGCTCTTTTATCTACCGGGTCAGAGGATAATCTCCTGGTTCAGAGAACAAAATTAATCAACTTTAAAGCCGACATGTACTAAGAGGAACATCTAGCGGATTTCTAGTTACATTTCATTCCTGTAACATATTCCCGTTTGCTATGAACATGTCTAGTGTCTCAAACAAGCGTGCTGTTCCAGAAAAAAAACAGCAGTCGGACTCGGACTACAAAAATTAAAAGCCACGTTACGGCTCGTGTTCTGCCGCGCCAGTGTCCCTGAAGCATTGCTTAACCCGCGGAAGCTTGAAATATCGCGAGCTCTCAGTAATAATAACCAAACCGCCTGATATTTTTCTTCATGCTGCGGTATTCGCGCACGCTGCCTGGGACCGGTACAGGTACAGGCGAGTATGGAGAGTGCATGCCAATGCTAGCTGCAGTGGGGGAGAAAAGGAGTGGGATGAATAAATAACCATTTTATGCAATCGAGTCTCTTGCATTAAACATTTTGGTTGCTTGCATTTCTTGATCTCTTCTTCATCATAGCACCCTTTCCTTCCATCGCAAAGTATCCCCATATCACAACACACCATATAAAAACGTTTGTAAAATAGTAAAGCACAACTTCCGGTAGCCTTTGTGTGAGATCCTGATCTGTAGTTACTTCAAAGGACCAGTCAAGGCAGATATGAGCATAAAGATGTAGGTTTAATCCTTATGGAGAAGATCCCATCCATATCCCAGCAGCTGAGCCCAGCAACAGTCTATACAGTTTGAATACAAACATTCCAACCCACCAGTGACATGGGTGCCACTCCAGTGACTACATTCTATCGTCACTATGGAGATCCCCAGCAATCCAAGACGCAGATGCCACACTTTGCTCTCTCCTTGACTAAGGAAGGGGCATAAAAGGTTAGGCCCTGCCCTGTCCTATAGCTTGGGCCTGGCCTAGTGAACAGACGGACCATCTAGGGCCTGTAGAGGACATGGGCCCCCAATAAGACTGCAGAGGAATGCAGTCTATTTGAGACTGGACCCCTGGAACATGGAGGCAGGGCATGCATTGTTGGCGTATATGAGAGAGAACCTGGGCTTCTCTGGCGAGTCCATTGAGTTTGATCCAAGAAGGAGAACTTAATGCTCTCAGGGAGCAGAGATAATTCTGAAGATGCAGATTCCTGCATTTCATGTCTGTCTCGCTTGTGTTCCTTTGAAGAATGGAGAAATCAGTTACTTGCACCATTCAGTTACCTCGTTTTGTGCCTTCCCTTGCCCTCTTGCATACACAGCTTCAGAGTATGCCTTTTCCTGGGATCCAATATAAAACACTTAGGAGTTTAATGGGGAAGGTCCAGCCAACACAGCTTTCTGGGCACTGAATAGCTCACAACACGAATAGGCATTGGCAAAGCCAATAGGATTGGCTTGGCAAGCTGTATATATACCCGGATGACCCGGATGAAGGCCTCTGGCCGAAACGCGTAGGTCGTTTGTTTGTCTCTGATGCACTCTGCACTTTGCACGTTTGAAAAGGAAAAATAATGGAGAAATAACAGAAAAAAGAAATAAAGATCGTTTTGTAACTACTACTTGCCGTGGACTTGCTGTTGTGAGTGCTGCCTTTCTGTGCTCCTCGGGAATCGTGGTGAGACGAATTGAGGGGAGACGCAGGAAACCCCTTCTCCTATATATATATATATATATAACATTTGTTAATAATGAACTCTTTTAAGTCTATGACCATGTTTTAGTATAAAAACCACCGTCAAAATGGCGTCCATCAGATTGATAAAGCCTGCCGAGACAGGCGAAACGCGTCTCTCTTTGCTGGGTCGGAGGAGGCATAATTAAATAAAGAAGCCTTTACCTGATTAGCCCTCGAGTGCGTGCTCTTTTTCCTGATGGGGAGGAGAGGTTCTTGGTTCATACTTTCAGCGTTGGCGGTTGAACGCTGCACACGCAACACTAGTCGTCTAGGGCCACCAGATCCAGCCGCAATCTGGATTAAGGAAGCACGGTAATGCTATATTGATGGCCCCCATGATGTTCGCTGGGATGAGGATTTTGCGGATGACAGCAGCTTGGGAGGCAGTACCTCTGCAGCGAGGAAGCTATTTGGCATTCAGCGCAGGGTCGAATCCTGACCTGTCTAGAAAAGCCCTACTCGGAATGCCGGCGTAACTCGTGGTGACTGGGCACCGTGGCAAGCGGTGAGGACTATAGGGCTAATGAATTTTTGTACAATTGGTCCCCCCCCGACCTTGCTTTTGTGTTTGGTCGCATAGGATTTATGCCGCCATGAGAGGAGACTTGCCGGTCTTTCACTCCATTGCCTATGGGATAAATGTGTAATGAAGCCGCGGGGAACCCTGGCTCGATTGCAGCAATGTCAGGTTTGTGCTGCCAAAAGGGGAAATTATTCAACTCCACTGTATCGCACCATGTCACCACGGAATTAAGCATGTCAGCATTTCCAGACCTGAAGCGCTCTCCACTGCGTGGATTTTTTGGCATATTTTAATGTAACAATACCGATGCACTTTGGGGGTAGTAGTCCTGCAAGGAGCTACCAGATATGACATTACTATTGACAATAAGGCCTGCTATATACAAAGACGGACTTGCTATTTGACCCCTCTTTTTAAGGTTATATTCCGTGCAATGCAGGGGCAAGGTGCGTGTGTTACCCCTTTTGTGCTGTGTTTTGCTTCTGCATTTGCATTATTCCTGAGGCTGGTCTAGGAGCCCGACGTGATTTCATAAGTGGCTTCACCTGGGGCAGGCCCATGGTAGAAAGGAGTGTTAATATGTCAGCATGTCTCCCCTGTTTTTCATTTTATTGCAGCGCAATGCATATTCAATATTTCATTACACTATGTGACCAGCGCGATGGTTTATTAATACGGTTTTAATTTTCAGTTGTCTTACAGCAACATGAAAGCGTTTTTCTATTATGTTGGTGCTCATTTAAATTCAATTTGTCGTACTATGGTGGTGTTTGTTGCACTTAAAGCAACTTGAACAACTGTTTGATGCACCACGATGTGCATTATCATTCTGCGATGTAAATAACCACATTGTACATACCTGCAATGAAATGTATTTTTTATTAAGTGGTCACCACATTTTAACTGATCAATTAACATTTGTTAATAATGAACTCTTTTATGTCTATGACCATGTTTTAGTATAAAGACCACCGTCAAAATGGCGTCCATCAGATTGATAAAGCCTGCCGAGACAGGTGAAACGCGTCTCTCTTTGCTGGGTCGGAGGAGGCATAATTAAATAAAGAAGCCTTTACCTGATTAGCCCTCGAGTGCGTGCTCTTTTTCCTGATGGGGAGGAGAGGTTATTGGTTCATATATATATATATTACCTACTGGCGGTCGCCAGTAGGTAGTTTATAGTTAGGACCTAGTTTCCATAGGAAAAGCGTTTTTTGTTTTCCCAATAACTTTGGCGCCGGATGACGAATCATCGCAAAATTTTGCCTGTGATGGCCCTGGGGACCGCCACCCCCCAGGGCCGGCTCCTGCAGTGTCCCGGGTGCCCACCCCGGGACACTGCTGTTCTGCTATGGCAGGACGGGAGCCTCGCGGCTCCCGTCCTGCCATAGCAAACTTGCTTTGGATTTTGGAAGAGAGAGCAGGAAACCTGCTCTCTCTTCCAAAATCTAAAGCAGATTGCTTTTCCACAAGGGGAGCTGCATGTTAGCAGCTCCCCATGTGGAAAAGCAATGCCGGCTCCTGCAGGACGCGGGGACCGACTTAATTTGCCAACTTAAAACGGCCACAGGGCGTGTTTACACAGTGGTGAAGGGAGGGACGGGGCCTGAGGTGACGTGTGCAAACACGCCCTGTGGCGCGTTTTAAGTTGGGGAATTAATTCCCCTTCAATCATGAGGGCCGCTGGGGGCCAACTAGCCCACCAGGTGCTTCCAGTAAGTGCCACTGCGCTGCGTTGCAGAGAGGTGGTCCAGGCCATGCCCCTTTTTACACCTCTCTGCAACGCAACTCTGTGGCGCTTACTGGAGGTACCTGGTGGGCTAGTTGGACCCCAGGGACCCTTAGGATTCAAGGGGACTTTATCCCCCAACTTAAAACGGCCAGAGGGCGTGTTTGCACACATGTAACCTCAGGCCCCCCCCTCCCTACACCAGTGTGCAAACACGCCCCATGGCGCGTTTTAAGAGGTAGTTTTAATCCCCCTGCCCTATTATGTACTAGGGAGTTACAGAGGAGGTCATGCTAATCACAGGGGTACCCCAACGCATAGTGTTCCCTAGTGTATGTAGGTGTTTTAACTGTATTCTAAGTGTCTTTTACCATAGCACTGGCTCTAGGCCTGGGTAGTCAGAGTCAGTTACCACCAGTACCCGTCTGGAAAAGGTGTGGGCACAGGATGATTTAGCAACAAGGCCTCTTTCTGCTCCTCTGTTGGTTCTTTCTGCACATGTCTTGCTTCTTCCTGCATTTTTCTTCGTCTTTGTGGACTTCTGTTTCTTTCTACATTTCTTTTGCTTCTTTCTGTGCGTTTTTCTTCTTTCTTCACATGTCCTACTTCTGTAGGCATAGTTACAAACTAGCATTTGAAAAACCTTTGAAATTCACTGAAAAAACCATAGGTTTCAGGCACGTTATAGTTAGAAATTAGCATTTAAAAAACCTTTGAAATTCACTGAAAAAACCATAGGTTTCAGGCACGTTATAGTTAGAAATTAGCATTTAAAAAATCTTAGAAATTCACAGAAAAAACCATAGGTTTTAGGGAAAGTTATAGTTAGTTGGACATTGCACTCGTACAAAACCCGTGAAATTCCCCCGTTATAGTTACTTCAGCTAACTATAACTCGCGCCCCCGCAATGCACTGCTGATGACGTCACATATTACATCACTCATGACATGGTCAGTGACATCACTGATGACATCACTGATGACATCATCCATGTGATAATTTCATGCATCTTCTCACACCCTAACATAACTTTAGATACACCCACTCTAAATTACAGACTGCCATTCTCAAAACCATAGACACTCCAACACCAATAACTACATACCCACTCACTGATTCTTAGGTCTACACACACATCCACTCACTCACCCGTACAGTCACTCATACTTATGGTCACTCAGTACAGGACTATCATATGCACTCATACACCTATATAGACACTCACACACCGCCACTCATCCATAGAGGTACTCACACACCTAGTCAGTCATAGAAATAATTATTCAAACTACCCTTTACTCACCTATACAGTTATACACACACCAGCTCACTTAGTCTTACAAATACTAGCACATTCTTACGTTCTTATACAATCACTGATACAAGCAAACACTCATCCATGCAGCCACTCTCACAATCACACACTCTCACTTATAGACATTTATATACTCTAACACACATATATACTGCCTTTTATATATGTAGTTACTTACACATGTACAAATAAGATATACATTCACTCACTAACACACCCATACACACACTCACCCACCCATACAGTCCATCACAGATGCACACTTCAAACTATGCACCCAGTGAATCACCCACTCACACATCTATGCACAGAGTCACACACACACCCCACCCACAGAAACACTCAGGCACCCATACAGATACTCAGACAACCAATCAATAACTCATATAGACACTTATGTAGTTATTCACAAACCCATGCAGTCACTTACACACCAACCGACAGACGGATACAGAGATTCACACAGTTTAGTCACTAACCCATGCATTCACTAACATATGTTTAACCACTCACTTATAGAGTCAGTCACGCACCTAGTAAAACATCCATTCAGACACTTATACACCCACTCATTCTTCAATACGCCTTTCCCTATATATATTAAACATATTTAAACTTTACAGAAACACACAGTCACTGGATGATGTCATCAGTGATGTCATTTCAGATGTCATCTGTGATGTCACTGACCATGTCATGAGTGATGTAATATGTGACGTCATCAGCAGTGCATTGCGGGGGCGTTAGTTATAGCTAGCTGAACTAACTATAACGGGGGAATTTCACGGGTTTTGTACGAGTGCAATGTCCAACTAACTATAACTTTCCCTAAAACCTATGGTTTTTTCAGTGAATTTCTAAGGTTTTTTAAATGCTAATTTCTAACTATAACGTGTCTGAAACCTATGGTTTTTTCAGTGAATATATATATATATATATATATTATCTACTGGCGGTCGCCAGTAGATAGTTATAGGTAGGACCTATTTTCCATAGGAAATCCGCAACATTCTATTTGAAATAACGTTGGCGCCGGTTGACGAATCTTCGCGAAAGCTTCCAACTTGTTGGGGCGCTCCGGTCCGCTCCTATCCTGAAAGTCTCGGGGTGATTCGTCAAGCGGGGGCCGAGAAAAAAGGGGGGTCCCAAAACGCGTTTTCCCCATTCATTTTTCCATAGGAACCTTTCATCGCAGCTACAGCCCGAACTGCTGAACGGAATTACACCAAATTTGGCAAATAGGTAGCCCTTGGTTCAGTGTCATGCCTTTTGCTTAAATGGTATAAATCCGTTCAGTAGTTCCTGAGAAAATCAAAAGTAAAGTCACATATATATCTGGGCGGAGCCTAACCACACATGTCATCGTGAGATCTGATTGGCTGTCAGCACTTCATCCTGGAATTGCTGGCAGCCATCTTGGGACCAATATAAATGATAGTACCCCATTGAAATGCATTGTAGTGAATCAAAGATTTTGAGGGTTACCAAAAGGAGAACTATAAAGGGTGATAACAGACTTTAGTTACATTAGAATTCATTTGTTGATGGTACCATACTAATTTCAGGAATTGTGGTGTGTTCTAAGGTGATTTTACCCTGTGAAAAACCTTCTGCTGGGATATCATGAATCATGTTTGAGAGAAAACTATTTTCACATGCTTGTCCCATAGAGTTTTGGAATGTGCTCCAGAAGCTAAAATGAGAGCATATTTTCTGTAAATTCACATTATCTTTCTCAATCATGTGAGAATGAAGTCTGACATTCTCAGTAAAACATGTAAATCCAACAAGGGCAGAGACTGTCAGTTGATTCCTTTGTGTTCTACTGCAGCTTCCCAGAGTGTTCTAAAGAACAACTAGAGTGCTAACAGCCTTACTTATGACAAAAGTATGGCACACCTTAAGCCATCTTGATTGGAATAAACTGGTAACACTTAAAACATTTAATTTAAAAGGAACAAAATGATGGGGTTCATTTTGTCATAGAAATTATGGTTAGTGCTGTAGAAAGAAAAATTAGGACATGTTTCAAGTGTGATCTCAAATATCTTCCTGTTATATTTCAAAAGGAGCAGCCTGTCAGTTGATGCCTTTGTGTTCTACTGCAGCTTCCCAGAGTGTTCTAAAGAACAACTAGAGTGCTAACAGCCTTACTTATGACAAAAGTATGGCACACCTGAAGCCATCTTGATTGGAATAAACTGGTACCACTTAAAACATTTAATTTAAAAAGGAACAAACTGATGGGGTTCATTTTGTCATAGAAATTATGGTTAGTGCTGTAGAAAGAAAAATTAGGACATGTTTCAAGTGTGATCTCAAATATCTTCCTGTTATATTTCAAAAGGAGCAGCCTGCCAGTTGATGCCTTTGTGTTCTACTGCAGCTTCCCAGAGTGTTCTAAAGAACAACTAGAGCGCTAACAGCCTTACTTATGACAAAAGTATGGCACACCTGAAGCAATCTTGATTGGAATAAACCGGTAACACTTAAAACATTTAATTTAAAAAGGAACAAAATGAGGGGTTCTTTTTGAAATAGAAATTATGGTTAGTGCTGCAGAAAGAAAAATTAGGGCATGTTTTAAGTGAGATCTCAAATCCTCTTCTATTTCATTAGAAAATTCTGACATGCAGACTGAAACAATCACTTTCAATACCAGCAGCAGACTTCCAGTTAACTCCCTGGTGAGCAGTAGCTTTACAACAGTGATCTAATGAGCAACTAGAGTGCTAACATTCTGAATTTATGGCAAATGTGAGACACATCTGAATGCCTTCTTGATGGAATCAAAGTAAAAAACTGAAAGCATTTCCTACTGAGGAGACTGCAGTAAATGAGGAAATTAGGAAACTTCATAACAAAGAAGTCTTCCAAGATGGCCACCAGTGAAAAAAGAGCCCAAATGTAGCACAAATATTACCCAGATGTAGCCCACATATAGCCCAATGACAAAAGTGTGCAAAACACTTTTTATTTTTAGTTTTTTTGCAGTTGTATGTAGTGCAGACTGGAAGGTATTGGAGCATTGCATCTTAAAACATGACCCCCTACACTACAAAAACACCACTGCACTACCCTAAACCCTAAAACACTACCCCCAGCATGACCCCCTACACTACACAAGCACCACTGCACTATCCTAAACCCTAAAACACTACCCCCAGCATGACCCCCTACACTACACAAACACCACTGCACTACCCTAAACCCTAAAACACTACCCCCAGCACGACCCCCTACACTACCCAAACACCACTGCACTAACCTAAATCCTAAAACACTACCCCCAGCACGACCCCCTACACTACCCAAACACCACTGCACTACCCTAAAACATGACCCCCTACACTACACAAACACCACTGCACTACCCTAAACCTAAAACACTACCCCCAGCACGACCCCCTACACTACACAAGCACCACTGCACTACCCTAAACCCTAAAACACTACCCCCAGCACGACCCCCTACACTACACAAACACCACTGCACTACCCTAAACCCTAAAACACTACCCCCAGCATGACCCCCTACACTACCCAAACACCACTGCACTAACCTAAATCCTAAAACACTACCCCCAGCACGACCCCCTACACTACCCAAACACCACTGCACTACCCTAAAACATGACCCCCTACTCTACACAAACACCACTGCACTACCCTAAACCCTAAAACACTACACCCAGCACGACCCCCTACACTACACAAGCACCATTGCACTACCCTAAACCCTAAAACACTACCCCCAGCACGTCCCCCTACACTGCCTGAACACCACTGCACTGCCCTAAACCCTGAAACACCAGCCCCTGCACGACCCCCTACACTGCCCGAACACCACTGCACTGCCCTAAACCCTGAAACACCACCCCTAGCACGACCCCCTACACTGCCCGAACACCACTGCACTGCCCTAAACCCTGAAACACCACCCCTTCACGACCCCCTACACTGCCCGAACACCACTGCACTGCCCTAAACCCTGAAACACCACCCCCAGCACGACCCCCTACACTGCCCGAACACCACTGCACTGCCCTAATCCCTGAAACACTACCCCCAGCAAGACCCCCTACACTGCCCGAACACCACTGCAGTGCCCTAAACCCTGAAACATCACCCCCAGCAAGACCCCCTACACTGCCCGAACACCACTTCCCTAAACCCTGAAACACCACCCCCAGCACGACCCCCTACACTGCCCGAACACCACTGCACTGCCCTAAACCCTGAAACACTACCCCCAGCACGACCCCCTACACTGCCCGAACACCACTGCTCTGCCCAAAACCCTGAAACACCAGCCCCAGCACGACCCCCTACACTGCCCGAACACCACTGCACTGCCCTAAACCTTGAAACACCAGCCCCAGCACGACCGCCTACACTGCCCGAACACCACTGCACTACCCTAAACCCTGAAACACCACCCCCAGCACGACCCCCTACACTGCCCAAGCACCACTGCACTGCCCTAAACCCTGAAACACCAGCCCCAGCATGACCCCCTACACTGCCCGAACACTACTGCACTGCCCTAAACCCTGAAACACCAGCCCCAGCACGACCGCCTACACTGCCCGAACACCACTGCACTGCCCTAAACCCTGAAACACCAGCCCCAGCACGACCCCCTACACTGCCCGAACACCACTACACTGCCCTAAACCGTGAAACACCAGCCTCAGCACGACCCCCTACACTGCCTGAACACCACTGCACTGCCCTGAATCCTGAAACACCAGCCCCAGCACGACCCCCTACACTGCCCGAACACCACTGCACTGCCCTAAACCCTGAAACACCACCCCGTGCACGACCCCCTACACTGCCCGAACACCACTGCAGTGCCCTAAACCCTGAAACACCACCCCCAGCACGACCCCCTGCACTGCCCGAACACAACTGCACTGCCCTAAACCCTGAAACACCACCCCCTGCATGACCCCCTACACTGCCCAAACACTACTGCACTGCCCTAAACCCTGAAACACCATCCCCAGCACGACCCCTACACTGCACGAACACCACTGCACTGCCCTAAACCCTGAAACACTACCCCCAGCAAGACCCCCTACACTGCCCGAACACCACTGCACTGCCCTAAACCCTGAAACATCACCCCCAGCAAGACCACCTACACTGCCCGAACACCACTGCCCTAAACCCTGAAACACCAAATCCAGCAAGACCCCCTACACTGCCCGAACACCACTGCACTGCCCTAAACTCTGAAACACCAGCCCCAGCATGACCCCCTACACTGCCCGAACCCCACTGCATTGCCCTAAACCCTGAAACACCACCCCCTGCACGACCCCCTACACTGCCCGAACACCACTGCACTGCCCTAAACCCTGAAACACCACCCCCAGCACGACCCCCTACACTGCCCGAACACCACTGCACTGCCCTAAACCCTGAAACACCACCCCCTGCACGACCCCCTACATTGCCCGAACACCACTGCACTGCCCTAAACCCTGAAACACCACCCCCAGCACGACCCCCTACACTGCACGAACACCACTGCACTGCCCTAAACCCTGAAACACCACCCCCAGCAAGACCCCCTACACTGCCCGAACACCACTGCACTGCCCTAAACCCTGAAACATCACCCCCAGCAAGACCCCCTACACTGCCCAAACACCACTGCCCTAAACCCTGAAACACCACCCCCAGCAAGACCCCCTACACTGCCCTAACACCACTGCACTGCCCTAAACCCTGAAACACCACCCCCAGCAAGACCCCTACACTGCCCGAACACCACTGCACTGCCCTAAACCCTGAAACACCACCCCCAGCACAACCCCCTACACTGCCCGAACACCACTGCTCTGCCCAAAACCCTGAAACACCAGCCCCAGCACGACCCCCTACACTGCCCGAACACCACTGCACTGCCCTAAACCCTGAAACACCAGCCCCAGCATGACCCCTACACTGCCCGAACACAACTGCACTGCCCTAAACCCTGAAACACCACCCCCAACACGACCCCCTACACTGCCCGAACACCACTGCACTGCCCTAAACACTGAAACACCAGCCCCAGCACAACCCCGTACACTGCCCGAACACCACTGCACTGCCCTAAACCCTGAAACACCAGCCCCAGCACAAACCCGTACACTGCCCGAACACCACTGCACTGCCCTAAACCCTGAAACACCAGCCCCAGCACGACCGCCTACACTGCCCGAAAACTACTGCACTGCCCTAAACCCTGAAACATCAGCCCCAGCACGACCCCCTACACTGCCCGAACACCACTGCACTGCCCTAAACCCTGAAACATCACCCCCAGCAAGACCCCCTACACTGCCTGAACACCACTGCCCTCAACCCTGAAACACCATCCCCAGCAAGACCCCCTACACTGCCTGAACACCACTGCACTGCCCTAAACCCTGAAACACCACCTCCAGCACAACCCCCTACACTGCCTGAACACCATTGCTCGCCCTAAACCCTGAAACACTAGCCCCAGCACGACCTCCTACACTGCCCGAACACCACTGCACTGCCCTAAACCCTGAAACACCAGCCCCAGCAAGACCCCCTACACTGCCCGAACAACACTGCACTGCCCTAGACTCTGAAACACCAGCCCCAGCAAGACCCCCTACACTGCCCGAACACCACTGCACTGCCCTAAACCCTGAAACACCAGCCCCAGCATGACCCCCTACACTGCCCGAACACCACTGCACTGCCCTAAACCCTGAAACACCAGCCCCAGCACGACCACCTACACTGCCCGAACACCACTGCACTGCCCTAAACCCTGAAACACCAGCCCCAGCACGACCTCCTACACTGCCCGAACACCAATGTACTGCCCTAAACCCTGAAACACCAGCCCCAGCACGACCCCCTACACTGCCCGAACACCACTGCACTGCCCTAAACCCTGAAACACCACCTCCTGCACGGCCCCCTCCACTGCCCGAACACCACTGCACTGCCCTAAACCCTGAAACACCACCCCCTGCACTGCCCCCTACACTGCCCGAACACCACTGCACTGCCCTAAACCCTGAAACACCACCCCCTGCACCGCCCCCTACACTGCCCGACGACCACTGCACTGCCCTAAACCCTGAAACACCACCCCCAGCACGACCCCTTTACTGCTCGAACACCACTGCACTGCCCCAAACCCTGAAACACCACCCCCAGCACGACCCCCTACACTGCCCGAACACCACTGCCCTAAACCCTGAAACACCACCCCTGCACGACCCCTACACTGCCTGAACACCACTGCACTGCCCTAAACCCTGAAACACCACCCCCTGCACGACCCCCTACACTGCCCGAACACCACTGCACTGCCCTAAACCCTGAAACACCACCCCCAGCATGACCCCCTACACTGCCCGAACACCACTGCACTGCCCTAAACCCTGAAACACCACCCCCAGCATGACCCCCTACACTGCCCGAACACCACTGCACTGCCCTAAACCCTAAAACACCACCCCCAGCACGACCCCTACACTGCCCGAACACCACTGCACTGCCCTAAACCCTAGAACACTACCCCCAGCACGACCCCCTACACTACCCAAACACCACTGCACTACCCTAAACCCTAAAATACTCCCCCAGCACGACCCCCTACACTACCCGAACACAACTGCACTGCCCTAAACCCTAAAACACTCCCCCAGCACGACCCCCTACACTACCCGAACACCACTGCACTGCCCTAAACCCTAAAACACTCCCCCAGCACGACCCCCTACACTACCTAAACACCACTGCACTGCCCTAAACCCTAAAACACTACCCCCGCATGACCCCCTACACTACCCAAACACCAATGCACTACCCTAATCCCTAAAACACTACCCCCCGCACGACCCCCTACACTACCCAAAGACCACTGCACTACCCTAAACTCTAAAACACTACCCCGCACGACTCCCTACACTACCCAAAGACCACTGTCCTACCCTAAACCCTAAAACACGACCTCCTACACTACACAAACACCACTGCACTACCCTAAACCCTAAAAAACTACCCCCAGCATGAACCCCTACACTACCCAAACACCACTGCACTACCCTAAACCCTAAACACTACCCCCCGCAGTACCCCCTACACTACCCAAACACCACTGCACTACCCTAAACCCTAAAACACTACCCCCAGCAGTACCCCCTACACTACCCAAACACCATTGCACTACCCTAAACCATAAAACACTACCCCCAGCAGTACCCCCTACACTACCCAAACACCACTGCACTACCCTAAATCACTACCCCCAGCACGACCCCCTACACTACCCAAACACCACTGCACTACCCTAAACCCTAAAACACTCCCCCAGCACGACTCCCTACACTACCCAAACACCACTGCACTACCCTAAACCCTAAATCTACCCCCAGCATGACCCCCTACACTACACAAACACCACTGCACTACCCTAAACCCTAAAACACTACCCCCAGCACGACCCTCTTCACTACCTAAACACAACTGCACAATTTGTTACAGGCGTTGCAACGCAGGCCTGTGGTGCTTACTGGAAGTACCTGGTGGGCTAGTTGGGCCCCAGGGACCCTCAGTATTCAAGGTGACCTAATCCCCCAACTTAAAACGCGCCACGGGGCCGTTTGCACAGTGGTGAAGGGAGGGGGCGGGGCCTCAGGTGACATGTGCGCAAACACGCCCTGTGGTGCGTTTTAAGTTGGGGAATTAATTCCCTTTGAATCCTGGGGGCCAACTAGCCCACCAGGTACCTTCAGTAAGCACAACAGAGTTGCGTTGCGGCGAGGTGAAAAAAGGTGCGTGGCCTCGGAACGCCTCTCTACAACTCAGCTCTGTGGTCCTAACTGTAGGTACCTGGGGGGCTAGTTGGGCCCCAGGGACCCTCAGGATTCAAGGGGACTTAATCCCGCAACTTAAAACGCGCCACGGGGCGCGTTTGCACACATGTCACCTCAGGCCCCCCCTCCCTTCACCACTGTGCAAACGCGCCCTGTAGCGCGTTTTAAGAGGTAGTTTTAATCCCCCTGCCCTATTATGTACTAGGGACTTGCAGAGGAGGTCATGCTAATCATAGGGGTACCCCAACGCATAGTGTTCCTTAGTATATGTAGGTGTTTTCACTGTATTCTAAGTGTCTTTTAGCATAGCACTGGCTCTGGTTAGTCAGAGTCAGTTACCACCAGTACCCGTCTGAAAAAGTTGTGGGCACAGGATGATTTTGCAACAAGGCCTCTTTCTGCTCCTCTGTTGGTTCTTTCTGCACATCTTTTGCTTCTTTCTGTGCGTTTTTTCTTCTTTCTTCACATGTCCTACCTCTGTTGGCATAGTTAGAAACTAGCATTTAAAAAACCTTTGAAATTCACTTAAAAATCATAGGTTTCAGGCACGTTATAGTTAGAAATTAGCATTTAAAAAACCTTTGAAATTCACTGAAAAAACCATAGGTTTCAGACACGTTATAGTTAGAAATTAGCATTTAAAAAACCTTTGAAATTCACTGAAAAAACCATAGGTTTTAGGTTTTAGGGACAGTTATAGTTAGTTGGACATTTCACTCGTACAAAACCATAGAAATTCCCCCGTTATAGTTAGTTCAGCTAACTATAACTCGCGCCCCCGCAATGCACTGCTGATGACGTCACATATTACATCACTCATGACATGGTCAGTGACATCACTGATGACATCACTGATGACATCTCAAATGACATCACTGATGACATCATCCATGTGATAATTTCATGCATCTTCTCACACCCTAATATAACTTTTGATACACCCACTCTAAATTACAGACTGCCATTCTCAAAACCATAGACACTCCAACACCAAAAACTACATACCCACTCACTGATTCTTAGGTCTACACACACATCCACTCACTCACCCGTACAGTCACTCATACTTACAGTCACTCAGTACAGGACTATCATATGCACTCATACACCTATATAAACACTCACACACCGCCACCCATCCATAGAGGTACTCACACACTTAGTCAGTCATGCAAAAAATTAATCACACACCCATTTACTCACCTATACAGTTATACACACACCAGCTCACTTACTCATACAAATACTAGCACATTCTTACGCTCTTATACAATAACTGATACAAGCACACACGCATCCATACAGCCACTCTCACAATCACACACTCTCACTTATAGCCATTTAAATACTCTAACACACATATATACTGCCTTTTACATATGTAGTTACTCGCACATGTACCACTGAGATATACATTCACTCACTAACACACCCGTACACACACTCACCCACCCAAGCAGTCCATCACAGATGCACTCTTGAAATCATGCACCCAGTGAATCACCCACTCACACATCTATGTATAGAGTCACACACACCCCACCCACACAAACACTCAGGCAGCCATACAGATACTCAGAGAACCAATCAATAACCCATATAGACACTCATGTAGCTATTCGCAAATCCATGCATCCACTTACACACCAACAAACAGACGGATACAGACATTCACACAGTTTAGTCACTAACCCATGCATTCAGTAAGATACGTTTAATCACTCACTTGTAGAGTCAGTCACTCACGTACTAAATCATCCATTCAGACATTTATACACCCACTCATTCTTCAATACGCCTTTCCCTATATATATTAAACATATTTAAACTTTACAGAAACACACAGTCACTGGAAGTTGCGTGCATAAGTTTAGAAAAAAGTAAGTAAACATGACCTATTGCAAAAATAAATAAATACGGAAGAAAAGAACTACCCACTAGCCCTGGCACCGAAGTGGACTACTTCTTATACAGGTGTGTACAAGTGTGCAAGCAAAATGCTGTCACTCACAGAAAAGAGAGCCAATGACTGAAGTGGGGTGACCCATTGCCCCAAGCTGTATGCTGTGGTGGGAGGAACCAACAAATGAAAGACCAATGGATCAAGAGCGCTGATAAAAGCCCCTGTATGTATATATAATTTGATTATTTTTTTTTGGGGGGGGGAGTGAGGCTGGAGAAATGATGAAATCGAAAGTGACTCCAATAATTACCAGTTTCTTAGCTTATTTCAATCATTTCCCACATCACTTTTTGTTTTTCCCACAATACTAAATTCCAAAATCATCCAGTCCTATTTTTTCCAGTGTAACCTCTATCATTTTTTTCCAACTTTAACAGTTGAAAGTTAAGACATGGCAGCTACTTTCTTTCTCCCTTCTTCATATCCTTGGGCACATTTCAAGTGTAAAAGAGGCATGCAATACTTTGTTACTTCATGCGGAGAGACCATGCAATGCATCAGCATAAGTGACAAACTATTCTTTGCCTCTTTTCCACTTTGTCAGAGAATAGCCAGGGGGATAAAGATGGTGGCCCCAAAAATGTGGTGGGCAATTGCCTTAAGATTCAGAGCCTGGGACGATACTGCCTATTTCTGCCAGTTCTTCATCAGTCTTTTCAGAAGCTGGCAGTGGCGCTCCAAGAGGGCTGATTGCACACATCTGTTGGCAAACGTCCAGGTTCAAGATTACACTGTCCCACAGGCTCTGGTTGTAGACACCATAGTCCTTCTGGAGGCATAGGGAGTACTGCTTCAAGCATCCATCAGCATAGCTATCCCTCAGGGAACAGGCTCACCCTTCACACAGCAGACCTGTCCCTTAGCATACACAGAGTCAAAGGGAGCAGTGGCGTAGCTTGCCCTCTGGCCGCCCGGGCGGTCCCTGTGTTTGCTGTGGGGGGGGTGCTGGCGAGAGTTTTCTCAATTTGCCGCCCTGCGGCAAATGCATTGAGAAGCAGGGGGGTCGCTATTGCCGCCCGAGGCAGCAGATAAAAGTGGGGGGAGGCGGCCGCACCCAAAACTCGTGCTGCCAGGGGCGGACCGCTCCCCCCTAGCTACGCCACTGAAAGGGAGTAGCCTGAAAATGAAAGTACCCTCCACTTTGATCCCATAACTTGATTGCCATCAGGTGAGCGAAGCAAGAAAGCCCTACCTCTAAATGCGGTCCCTATATCCCACCTTCCATCCATTTATCTAGCCATCATTTAAGCCTTTCATGCATCCATCTGTCTATTCATCTCTGCATACTTCCATCCATCCTTCCTTTACCATTCTGTCTAGCCACCCTTTCCTCATTACTCTTTCATCCATCCTTCTATCCTTCCACTCACAATTCCAGCCATTCATCTATCCTTTTTTCATTCATACAACCCTTCTTTTTCATCCATACATCATTCACTCTCCTTTTATAAATTCACCCGTTCATCCAATTTTCCATCCATCTATCCATCCAATCGTTTATTTACCCACCCATTCAATGTTGTTTTACATTTCATTCAACAATCTTTTCACCCTTGCAATAATGTTTTCATGCTTTTGGCCCTTCCTTCTTGTCTGTTTATTTCTTCTTTTATATGTTCTTCGTTTCACTCTTCCTTCCAGCTCTTTTCTCTCACACTCTCAGTAGGCATTGTTTTGTGGCCCTTAGTTCAAGGAAGAAAGTGGGCCCCCAGCTGCTATTTGAATGATAACATACAGCAATAAACAGGGTTAGTGGGCCCCACAAGCCTCTTGGCCCCAGTGCCAGGGCACCTGCCGCACCAACTGAAGCTATGCCATGCACACTCTTTTTTTAGCTCATGTTTTCACCTTTTGGGACTCTTTTACTGTGACTGGCTTCACATCGGTAACGATTTTCCCTTAATGTTTTTTAAACCATTTGTCCGCAGAGCAGCAGACAGAACAGGCTCATAAATAATTATGTGTCTGCATCTCCCCCCCACCCCTGCTTAAGCTGTGAAACCCGGGGTTGACGACGCCATTGTTCCCACAATTTGGACTCTCACCCAGTGCTAGTCCACACCTCCCTCCCCAATGTGCTGATAGTATGGACAATCTCAACACACCAAGTGACTGGGTATGGATAAGACTAACACAGGGTTGGATTGGGATTAAAAATCGGCCGGGGCACGCTAAAAAAAAGTGGCCCACATTTGCATATTGCCTTTCCGCAAAACACTACTTCGGCGAAATTTTATTAAAAAGAGGGGGGGGGTTAAAAAAAATGCACAGATTAGTTTACACTGGTGAAACACACCTGAAAACAAGTGAGGCCACTTTTGCTCAGGCCCCCTGTCCCCGCTCAATCTGCATATATTAATGGGCCAACCCAGCGAGAGAAAGGGAGTGACACCTCTGCCCTTGATAAAAGGAAGGTGATGGACGCCCATCTACCTCCAAAAAGGCCACTCAGGCACCCATTGGGCCACTGGCGGCATCCAAACAACACAGAAACCGCCCAAATTGGCCCCCAGACTGCTCAGAAAAGCAGCCCACAGCTAGACTTCGGATACCGGCCCCTCGGGCATTGCCCGAGTGCCCCCGTTACCAATCCGACCCTGGACTAACACACAGGTGACAGGCCTTGCACCTAAGCAACAGGCTGTGGACAGGCATCACCCCACAGTGACAGGCTTCGGACACACCTCACACCGAGGTGACAGCATGTAGACAGGCATTACAGCCCCAGTGACAGACTACAGACAGCCCTCACACCCAAGTGCCAGGCTATGGACAAGACTCACACCTTACCTGACACTGAGTAATCCTCTAATTTAGGCAGATCTTACACCCAGTGACAAGCAATAAGCAGACTTCCCCACCTCTTCCTCCTCTTACAACGCCCCCAATGACAGTCTACAGTCATGCCTCCCCTAAATACCCTCCCTGGTGACCACCTAGTATACAAAAGTGTAAAGATCTGGACACCCCACCCAGTGGCTGGCCACATCAACCACATCCACTTACTTTCTAGTTCCGACATTCTCAACCCAAGTGACTGATTATGGATAGGGGGCATAATCATCCAGAGAGCCCCTCTTGCTCTCCTGGAGGAGGCGCTACTGCGCATTTAACCCAAGGCACCGAACCGCTGCGCAAGATGGTACAGTGGAGTTTGCTGGTTTTTGTAGGGGCTTTGGGGTCTTCATCATCCAGAGTGCCCCTCCTGCTGCCCAGCCCTGGAGGAGGCGCTACAGCGCATGTAGCGCGAGACACAGACCTGCGGCGCGATACACAGACTTGCTGCGCAAGACACAGACCTGCTGTGCGATACACAGACTTGCTGCGCGAGACACAGACCTGCGGCGCGATACACAGACTTGCTGCGCAAGACACAGACCTGCGGTGCGATACACAGACTTGCTGCGCGAGACACAGACCTGCTGCGCGAGACACAGACTTGCTGCGCTAGACGCACTCTGGCTGTGCCCAGACGAAGTCCAGGCCAAGAGCAAGCCAGCCTACATCCGTTAAAGCCCAGAAGAGGCTGGGTTGGCCCTCTTCCTGGCCATGCCGGGTGCAGACGAGCCCGCTCTTGGCCTGGCCAACTCTCTTGAACTTTTTCTCTTTTTTTTCGATTTTGTTTTTGTTTTTAACTTCCCCCTGTCCATTGTGAGAAAGACTGTGGCCATGGGATAAAAGAAATCAACCTCAACTCTATTCGGTAAGGAGAAGCCAGTGGCAAATAGTATTTTTACTTTCCTAACCAATGCGATGGAGGTGTTTAATGAAGACGTTTGTAATGTCGAGGAGAGGTTAGTGAGTACCCAATGGGAAGCACTGGATGTAGCTACCATTAACGAGGGTTCAATTACGTTTGGGGAAAGCTTTGTGGAACAAATTCCATCTGAAGTGATTACAGGTGGGAAAAAAACCTGTGCGTGAATAATGACCCATTGTTCTTTGAATTGGCTTCCCCTACTGACCCTGTCGGTTTACCCCTGGCCAAGAACCTAAAAGGGGCTGCACGGAATACCAGAGTGAAAGATAATTCTGGATCTCAACACACCAGTGGCGGGCATGAAAGGATGTTCATGATTTGAGTGCTCCCATTAAAAAAGCAGTGGATATTAATGGTTTGATTTAGATCTTGGCTGACGTGTTACTCCGTCACAACGTGACAGATATACCATCCACCAAAATATAAATCCCATAGGATATAATGGAATTTATATTTCGGCGGACAGGATATCCGTCACTGTTGTGATAGAGTAACCCATCCGAGAAGATCTAAATCAGGCTCTAAGTTTTTAAGCAACAGATGCGAGAGATCATGGGGAGTATGCTCAGATCCCTGGAACAGTTTGGTGTTTTTTAAACAGATTGATACTTTAGAGGCCTCTGAGAACGCTTGCAAGATCTAGTTAAGCAATCCTTATCAAGGGATATACACTCCGGCTGAGTCTCATGGACAAGGTATTCCGAATACACATATTGAGGAAATTGCATCTTGTTTAAGGACAAATACAGGGGAGGGGGGGGTTCCTGCCAGGTATGGACATGTTAGGAACATGCGTTTCCCCGGAGGATGGTGCTCTTCTTCCAGCTGCGAATTGTCTAGTGTGGGGAACACAACACACATGCAAGAGAGTAGGAGGGGAAGGAGATTTAGATAATAGAAGATCCTACCTTCATTTGCCACGAGAAGCGACTCTACTTATGATTGTCCTGAAAGGGGTGTCATGCATAAAGATGGGACAGTATGAGGGATGGCGCAAGTTGAGTAACAAAGCTAGACACTGGATGAGCTCCAGAATCAGAAGGTCCCAGTATTTGCTGGATGGTATTATTATGGTGAGACGGGTCCCCTGTGTAAGATGCGACCTAAGTGGTGTTCGGAGGACTGTGTGGTTGTTAATTTGTGGTCTGCATGTTATGCAGTAAGAGCCCTAACATTATTGGCATCCACGCCACCAAATGGCAATGAGATTGTGCTGGGTCCCTGGGGCTTTTTTGCAGCCTTAATACTGTGGGTGAGGAGGCACATTCGGTGTGGCAGAGAACTGAGAGAATGAGTACATTTGCAGGGTAAAGGATGCTCCCCGGCTTCTGTTCCTCCAACTTCTATTCATCTGGTTTGTACTCATAACCGGTTCATCCCCCTGAACCCCTTTTGGGATCAGGTCTGACGGGAAAAGATGATTAGGGTGGTCTAGGAAACTAAAAATGTGAATGTTAACGCCACAGAGGACCATAGAAGGGCAAATAGTACGGAGGGTGGTACAACACTGTGTAATTGTGATTCTGTTGTTGAGGTTGAAAGTATCAAGATATTGTGTCGAAATGCGGCTGGAGTAAGAACCAAACTAGACAATGCAGAATGGGTTCATTTTATAAGAAATTATTATTTTGTGTGTTTACAAGAAACCTGGGTGGTTAACCCTTTTTATTTAGACGGCTATTGTTCTCTTTGCACTCTTGCCATTAGCTCAACTCATGGTAGAGCTAAAGGGGTGTTCGTGATTCTAATCTCTTTACCCTTCTCAGGAAGTCAGTAAAAATGCACTAGATTCTCCATACTATCAATTGCTTAGGTGTGGTTTTAATGTGATAATTAATTATCAGAATAATATTTTCAATTCCTCAGGAGTCAGTGCTGGACTGAGAAAGAGGTGAAGGGCTCCCTTGAGATAAGGGAAAAGGAGATGTATATAGTTTGACTTGGAGATTTCAATACCTATTTTTAGGTTTTGCCTGCACAGTGCTTGTGCTGTGCTTGTGAAATCTCTTGTATTTAATATATCTTAAAAGGGGGCTCTTATCAGTTCCCGGAACCGAATTACTGTGTTCATTTGCTGTTGTGTGGAACTTTTTTTTGTTTAATTGGTCCCACTGCACGCATTTAAACAGCTTTGTTACATTCCTGATCTTTTCATTGTGACACCACTGGGGAGTATTCATTTGATCTCGCTCTACATTTTATGTGGGCTTAAGTTCTTGAACTTGATTTTATGACTGTTTTGGGCAGTTATATTAGTGTGCCTGCAAGAGCCCGTGTAAAGGTCTCATATAACTCGCTCCCCATATTGGAAGAACTGGACAACACTGCCATCTACTGGCTATTTTTTTAAATGAATATAAAAATTGCTCTTACTTACATACATTTTTCCCTTCAAGTTTTATGTTGCTTGGGAACTGAACCGAGTACCAGGTAGTCAACCCCGATATCAAGTCGGATATCTGTGTTTTTAGGTTTCGCCTGCACAAACAGCTTATTATTATAGGACATAGTCAGTAGTAATATTGATTTTATCTTGATATCCAGGGCTTTAAGTGGGCTGAAAAAACTGGGGGTCTCTCAAAGGGGCGTGGCTGACGCTGTTAAGGGGGTGGCTTAAAACACATGCTAAAAATCTGTGCTTAGCATAGTGTGCCGCCGGACTGGCATTTTGCTGCTTCTGTCATTACATCCAAATGTATAATACAACGAATAACAGTACACCTACAACAAGCTAGGGCTATGGGCTTTGTAAATGGTTGTTCGTTGCATAAGATACATAAGCAACAACTATCGCCCTGTTGCATATAATATTGAAAATTCTTCCGTTCTGAAATGATGAGACTGTAAAAGAACTATAACGAGTCTCTTTGATGTCACTTCGAAGGCAGTGAAGGGTGGTCCTGCTGTAGAGTTAAAAAAAATAATTCTCCCTGAGGGTGAGGGTAAAAATGGAGAGCCGGATAGAGAGAGCGTTTCGGCACCTGCTTTTTAGAACTGCGGGTGTTGAGCACTGGCAAGACACGGCCCACTTAAAGCCCTGTTGATTTCTGAAAACCTTCCCCTTCACATTGATACTTTTCAAATACTTCAATCAGGTACAAGTCATCACAATTTACTTTCTGTGACTTTGAATCAGATTCCCATAGGGGCAAAGCCGGAACATTTTAGTCAGGAGATAGGGGCGGGGCGCGGAGGAGAAATGGGACCGCTTTAAAGTGGGAGGGTGTGGATGTGGATAGGCTGTTTACTGACCTGATTGGGAACCATGGCAGTCTTGAAAACTTTTGGAACATCAGCAAATTATATATAAAAAACGCTCTGATAAGACGAACAGGTAAATGTCACTTTAAAAGTGAGGCTTGGTTCGACGTAGCCTGTATAGTAAGGCCGCAAAAGCCATAAAAAGGACATTAGGGAGCATTCCAAGGTGTGAGGAGACGGTTAAACGAGAAGGAGTGAATATAAACGTACTCTGACTAGGAAAAAAACACAATTGAGGAAAAAGCATATTGGAAGCTCTTCAAGAATCAAGCACCCAGTCAGATAGCTTTGCATTTTGGAAAGTGATTAACGCTTCTTATTTCAGTGAGTTGCATGTCCTGCCATAGACACTATGGGGCAGATTTACAAGCCCCTTGCGCCACCAGTCCTTCACTTTTTGTGACGCACCGGCGGCGCATTTTAGTGCCCCATATTTACAAGGACAGGAAAAGCCACACTGCGTGACTTTTCCTGTTCTTGTAAATATGGCCCCTTTGCATGCAGCACTTTGCGTGAAAGGGGCGTTCCATGGGTGTTGCTGTGGGTGGACCCACGCAACATCCATGAAACCAGACACATTTCCAGATATACAAGAAATCGTAAATCTGGAAATGTGTCTGAATGCCACGCCTCCCCAGGCGCAACAAGGAGAAATGAATTCATTTCTCCTCGTTTTTTCCCTCTTTCTATGCGTGCTGCATTCTGCAAAACATAGAAAGAGGAAATCACCAGCGCAGGGGGAAGCACAGAGATGTGACCTATTGTTGTAAATATGTTGCATCCCTGTGCTTTGAAAGTGACTTAACGCGGCGCAGCCAAATGGCTTGCGGCACGCACTGAGTCACTTTCCTTGTAAATCTGCCCCTATATTTCCAGCTGAAAAATGGGTCAAACACTTTTACTCAATCTTCTCACTTGGAGATGAGGAGAAGCGGTAGGAGGGAATCGATTTTCACCATAAGGAAGAACACTTCTCAGTCATTCCTACTGAGTTTAGTCTAAGTGAGGTAATTGATGATATAAGGTCTAGTAGGAAAAGGAAATCCCCAGGTCCGGATGGTGTCCCCTTAGATCTCTTTATAGAAAATATAGATTTTTGGGCTCCGTTGGTCAAAAATGTGTTAAGAGGACTTACAAGGTGTGGTGTTTTACCCACCTGGTCTCAGTTTGTAATCGTGTCCGTTTTTAAACAGGGGATAAATCTGGCCCAAGTTGTCATATACCTACCTCTCTACTGAATTTGACTCTTAAGGTCATAGGAAGGATTCTTTTTACTAGCCTGGAAGGGTGGGCAGAGGAATATAAGATCATCGGCGATGTCCAGTATGGTTTTCGTAAAGAACTAGGCACTGTGGAGCAGTGTTTGAACTTCCACCTTCTTATGAATAAATAAACTACAGTTAAAGGGGGTCTATTTATATGGCCTTTATGGATTTGTCATCCACTTTTTTTTATTGTGTAAACCATCCCAATTTATGGGGTTCCTTGACGAATATGGGTGTGGATAAGCCACTTCTTGATTTTCCGATATGGCAGACAGGGAGAATGGACGGAAATGTTTGAGGTTATCAAAGGAGTAAGACAGGGGTGTATTTTGGCACCTTTTTTGTTCACACTTTATATTAATAACATAGAAAGATTTTTGCTGGACTGAGTACGGGACATGCCATAAGAAGGATCCTGCCCACTCCCCATTCTGCTTCACGCAAATGATGCAGTCTTGATGGTACGAACTGGAAATGCCCTGTTCAATTGATTCTTTTACTCATTTTATGGAAAATGTGGGCCTGAAAGTGAACAGTGGAAAATCATTCACTATGATCCGTGGATCTGGAACAAAAAGGGCTGGTGCCCATTTCCACAATGGTAACACAATCTCATCTACAGATACCTTTTCATACCTAGGTCTGCTTTTTATTCCTCAAAATAATTGGTAATCCCTGTTGGGTAATAGAAGACTGTATTTTGAGAAAGCCATTTCAGCTGTTTCTAGATTTGCCTCCAGGCTGGCCACTAAGCCAGGTAAGGAAATGATTAATGTTTATAAATGTAAGTGTGTGACTGGTGCAATTTATGGGGCAGACATTTGGGGATATTCAAACGTCAAGCAGAAAACAGGGGCCTGAAAATGATGCTTGCAGTCCCCTGAGGCTGAGCTAACTGTATTTTTCATGCTGAATTAGGTGCTCCATTTATTGAGGATACAATTCATGCAGCCCTTCTATTGTGGAGAGTGGTGTGGATATTAGAGGCTGCCTCATTGAACAGGAAGATTCTTTGTGATTGTATGGCCCTGGAGGATGCATTGCAAATACCATGGCTGAATTTTATAAGATATCATGTGAGAACATAGGAATGCCTAGATTTGTTGAGGACCCAGAATCTATGAGGGGAATAAGTAAAAGGGAACCTATTTCTAGGATTATTAATGTTAGAACAGAAGAGAGGGAAGATAGAAATGTAATCAAAGTGTCTGAGGCAGGGCATGGCTTTCTGATAACAGCCTCTGTGTAAGGCCTTATCTCAATAAGGTTCAGAATGTGCAACCTAGATTTTTATTGACTAGATTCGGTTTGAATACCGTACATTATATATTTGCTTATAATGATGAAAATTCTTTTAATAGGCAATTATTGTCCTGCCCATGTGACAATTTATCGCAGCAATGCACACTTCATTTATTTTTCTTTTGTGGTTTTTATTCTGTTCCAAAGAAAAAACATATCATACCAGTGTTAAAATCTTTATAATTTTTTACAATATAGGCCGGCCCTGAGGTATCTACAATAGCTGGATTTCTGTTTAATTTGCTTTTCTATAGTATAGTGCTTTTCTTAATTCAAGTCAGGAAAAGTAGGAAGGCTGGTACTGTGTTTTGGTGTGGAGTTTATTATTTTTAATAATTACATTGACGATCTTTATATATTTTGTCCATATGTATTTATTGTGTTCATTGGGCCAATAAGAGATGTTATGAGCTTCATACTGTTGAATGTATGAATTAAGGCAGATACAAGATTGCATATATTTTTATTATTATTCTTTTTGTTTTGCTCCGTGGGAAGCTATATATGTACGCATATATGAAATACCGATGGTGGGGAATTGTGTATACTTTATCGAATTGCTGATTTTTATTGATGTATGAAATGATTATTGGCTTTCATGGTTAAGATAGCCAAATAAAGCTTTATTTGACTTTGTTTATGGATAGTCCTTACAACCAGGTGACAGGTCTTGCTCCCAAGCAATAGGCTCTGGACAGTCCTCACCCCACAGTGACAGGCCATGGACAGAACTCACACCAAGATGGCAGGCTATAGACAGACCTTCTGGCCATGGTGACCGGCTACAGACAGGTATCACACCTAATTGACAGGTTATGGGCAGGCCTTCCACACAACTGATAAGCTATGGACAGGCCTTAGACCCCGTGACAAGCCCTACATCACAGGGACAGGCTAAGCATGAGGCAGACAACTAGGATGAGGAGTACCAGGAGGAACAGGAAGACCAGGAGCAGGAAGAGAAACATATTCAGCAGGACCAGGAGGTGGATAAGGCTGACCATTAAGAGAAGGACCAGGCTCCCAAGAAGGACCAGAACTGCCAGGAAGAGGAAAAGTAGGAGGAAGAGGGTCAGAAGGAGGTTTAGGAAGACAAGAACAATCATGACCAGGAGACTGACCTGGCCCCGAGGTAAGACCAGAAGGAGGACCAACAGGAAGACCATAATGGAAGATGAACCCTTTGCACAAGTGTATAATTCAGTTATCAGCAGCAGTACTGTTGCTCAATGTATTCCTTAGGACCAGTCTGGCAGTTGGGTCCTGTGGTACGGATGGTTGGTTCTGTGATTCCCACATGTGGGTCCTAAGTTCCACCATGTGGATCCTGAGGTCCAACAGGTGGGTCTTTAATTATGGCATGTGGGTTTTCTGGCTGAGGTCCAGCTGTGAGAGCTGATGTGCATTGAGACCCAGTGATGGGCTTCTGAGGTTCATCTGGTAGGTCATAATGTCCTTGTAGTGGGTCACGAGATCCAGCTGGTTGCTCCAGTTGATGGAAATACAGTGGCAGCTGTGGTCCAGCTAGTGCAAATAGAGGACTGCTTGGTGGGAGCAGGGGCTCCCTCAGCTCGGAATTGAGTCTGACTTGGATTTGCAAGGTCCAACCGGTGAGTTTCATCGGTTCAGGTAGTGATTCCCAAGCTCCAATTTGTGGCTCCCCCGATCCAGCTGAAGGTTTTTAAGGTATGACTGTTGTGTTGCATGGTTTTGCTTGCTCACTTTAATTAGTTGGTGGATACAAAGACTCAGCTTGGGGATTTCTCTGGTGAGTTTGTTTGGTCCTGAGGCCTGGCTAGATTGTCCCGCAGCAAAGCTGGTTTGCCATGAAGTCAGGCTGGCTTCATATAAAATCTTGCTGGCATGTACTAAGGTCGTGCTGGTATGTCCTAAGTTTGGCTGATGCATGCTGCAGTTTATGAGTCGCAAGAAATGTGATGCCTTACTGGTGGATTGTGAGGCCTTTCTGACTGGGCCGCATAGTTCAGCTGGTAGATCGCGAGGTCCAGCTAATGGGTCTTAAGGTCCAGCTGGTGGAATATGTGGTCTGGCTGGTGGGAGGGAGGTTTGACTGGTGGGAGCTGATGTCTAGAAGGTAAATCCTGATACTGGGCTATAAGGAGCTTAGGTCAAGGTAGTGGTTGGTCAGGTCTGGCAGGTGTATGGTGCAGTCTCGAAGCTGGGTCAAGATAGCCCCTGGGAGCTGAGGTCTAGTTTGTGGAGATGAGGTCTGGCTAGAGTAAACTGAGGCATGCTTGGCATTTGCTGAGGGCTGTAAGGTCACTAGATTTGGTAGGTGGGCAAAGATCCAAATGATGGGTTCGGACATCAGGGTGGTAAGTACTGGTAACTGTCTATTGTGTCCTGAGGCCAGGCTGGTGAGGGAACAGTCTACCTTGGGGAATCAAGCTCTGGATGGTGTGGTGAAAGGACTGGTCAATTCGAACAATGTTTGGTGGATGATGCAGTCTGGTTGGGTGGTGATGAAGTTAGATTGGTGGGTAACACGATCTGGTTGGTGGGTGAAGAGGCCTAGGTGGTGGTTGGTGAGGGCTGTCAGGTGTGTTATGAGGTCTGGTTGCTGGGTCATGACTCATGAGCTATGGTTGGTGGGAGATGAGGTCTAGTTGGTTGAGAGTAGGGTCTGGCATGTTTGATGTAAGGACAGGCAGATGGAGCCAGAGTTTATTTGGTGGATGATGACGTCTGGTTGGGTGGTGATGAAGTTAGATTGGTGGGTAACAATGTCTGGTTGGGTGATGAAGAGGTCTAGGTGGTGGCTAGAGAGAGCTGGTTGTGGACTCTGGTATAGAGGTCACAGTGTCTGGCAGGTTGAAGCAGCGGTTTGGTTGGTGAGATATGAGCTTGGCTGGTGAGTTCTGACATTTGGCTAGCATTTAGGCAGGACTGAAAGGTAGGTCTTGAGGTTTGGCAGGGTGACGTTCTTGTAAAGACCGTGGGTGCCAAGATCCAGTCAATGGGTCTAACATCAGGATGGTGTGTCCTGAGACCGGATGCTATTTCCTGAGGGTTAATTGGCATTAGCTAAGGCCTGAAAGGGAGTTCATGAGGATCAGCATGTGCAGCATGATCCAGCCAATGGATTGTGATATCAGGTTGGTAAGTGCCAACACCCTGTGGGTGTATCATGAGTGCTGGCTGGTGGAACGCGAGGTCTGGCTTGTGGGGCACAAAGGCTGGCTGGCGGGGGCAAGGCCTGGTTGGTGGATGATGAGGTCTGGATGGTGGGCGAGTTAGCCTGGGTGATGAGTGGTGAGGTTAAAGTTGTGGTTGATGAATTCTATGTGATGTTTGGTGACGTCTGGCTAGTATGTGGTGAGAGCTGACTGCTGTGTCACAAGTCTGGCTGGTGGTCACAAATTCTGGCAGGTGTGTCCATAAGCCTGGCTGGTGAGTCCTTAGGGTTTGTTGGTGATGGCGTGAGGAATTTTGTATCTCAGTCTTCGGGTGTAATCATTAAACAACCCCCACCACTGGTTATATGGACCTTTGTTCGTTGCTGAAGAGAGTTTAAAAGGAGTATTCATTTACATTTATCCTTCATTAGCAACAAATTAATTTTACTTTTATTTTAGTCAATAAAGAGATTTTGGGTGTGTTAAATGGTTTTATTAACAATTTAGTAAATTCAAATTATTTTTATCAAGAAATCATTAGTCTTTAGTCATTACTGTTACAAATTCAAATAATCCATTAGTCGGTATTTCAAAACAAGATAAAATACAATGCACCAGATGTACAAACATTAGGAATACCAATTTCCTAATTGCGGTTCTCTTCGAATCGCAATTAGGAGATCGGTATTCCTAGCAATTCCTAGTGGGTTGCAAATAGACCTACCTCATGTATACTAATGAGGTAGGTTGCAATTTGTAACCTATTTGGAATCGCAGCCATCACAAGGATGGTGGCCTGCTGAGGTCAGAGGACCACCATCTCTGATTGCTTTTTAATAAAGCAATCTTTTTTTTAAATGCAGCCCGTTTTCCTTAAAGGAAAATGGGATGTGCTTAAAAAGAAAGAAATGAAACCTTGCAGTCTCATTTTTTAAGAGTAGGCAGTGGACCATGGGACCACTGCCTGCTCATAAAATATATATTTTTTAATATTCTCAAAGGAAAAGGGGTCCCAAGGGACCCCTTCCCCTTTGCGAATGGGTCACCACCAGTTTTAAACTGGTGGTTAAGTATTACTGTTTTGCGCCCGGAATTTGGTCACAAAACTTTAATATATACCATTCTGATATAGTATTTGGAAGGGATGCCCCCTCCAAATACCGAATCGATATTTGGTAGCAAACACAAATTTCGATTCAGTAACAAGTTACTGAATCGCAATTTGTTTTTGTGCATTGTAAAAATCGGGCCATTTACGACCGCAAAAAAGCTTTCTACATTTGGCGCTAAGTTCCTAAGTTAGTGAAAATTACAAATAATATAGAAATAATACAGCAGGCGTGTTCCATGAAAGAATTTCCCTAAGCTATATTAAAGGTTTGGTTAGCAAATAGACCAAATAAAGGTGTCAGTTCAGAAACCCAATAAAGAGCTCTGATTAGAGCATACATGCATAAGCATGAGTCTTTTGCATTTAAGCCAAAGAAATTTCAAGCTGGAAAGTATTCTCAGCTATAAATTAGCAGACATCTTCTATAAATGAGAATGAGATTAAAAGGAAATCTCTCCTGAAGAGAGATACCCTACTGACCTCAATAAAAAGTCCAATGTGCTCTCGCAAGCTAGAAATCCGAGGGTGCTAGAGAGAAAAAAGGGGTCACTTCCTACTCTAAGAATATGCTAATATCAATTCAAAAGAACACAAATTGAAACAAATAACACATTCCCCGTTCTAAATAGCCAATAGGATTTCCATAAACCCTGGGAGCAAACTCCCTAGTTTCTCTTGTCCTTTCAATAGACCACAGAGACAAGTCCTTGAAAAGATTCTTCGTCCACATCTTGCAGTTCAGACATTTCTTCCCATGAGTCATGCTTCCTGCGATCTCCTTTCCTCTTGGTGAGAACCTCACTATCAGTTGTCTAATACAAAACAAATGCCTATTCACTAACTGACGGCTTCTTGAAAGTTACAGCATCTGCACTGAAAGGCATGGCTGGTGTTTTCTGAGGCCTTGGTGGTGAGTCCTTAGCTCTAGCTCTTGAGGCCTTAAGACTGGCTGGTATTTTCTCAGGCTTGACTGTAGGTTCTAACAAGTGGCAATCCAGCAATAGGCTCTAATGCTTATCTCATGTTTCCAGAGGATCGTCTGGTGCGTCCTGAAGCTTGGATGGTGTATCCATAGACCAGGCTGGTCTTTTCAAAGGCCCAGATGGTGTGTCCAAATCTTGGCTGGTGTGCTCAGAGGCCTGGCTGATCTGGACAAATCAATTTGTGTCAATAAGGTATGCAGTTCCTAAGGATACAGAGAGAGAATTCAAAAGTCGTCAATAAACATTGGGGCATTTTACAAACTGGCGAGCTGACATTACCTCCACCTCGATTCGCCTTCAAACGCACGTGGAACATGAAAGACAAGCTCATACATACAAGACCATAGCCCCCTATTAAGCACGACCAGAGACCCCATTAGGATCTACCCCCAGTAACAGGGCACTATCCATGTGGGTCATGCACCACATGTGCTTTCACTGGATTGACAAAGGAAATTAAATTGACCAATATGTTTAATTGGATTCAGAAAAAACACACTGACTGCAACACAAGCAACTGTATCTATACACTGACATGCCCCTGCAATTTAAGGTACATTGGTATGACCATGAGAGCAGTCAAAATACGCATCATGGAACACCGCAGCAACATCCAGTGTCACAGACTCAAAACCAAGATGTGCACTCACTTCGATCAGAAAGGACACTCACTTGATGATTTGCGGTGGACCATTATTGAGGCACACCCACATATGAGCAAAAACGTCCTCTTCAGGAGAGAACTGAATTGGATCTTCTGCCTTTCCACACACAAACTGGGATTAAACGAAGACATTCCTTGGAGTGAACTGAATAAATAGAGCCCTTACACACCATCTATATAGGAGGCTAACACTCTTATGCCTATACTTTACCCTTACCTTTTTGGATAGTCCCTCTAGCCTCCTCTATGCCCTGACACGTGCCCATACTCCGGCATACACCTCGTGTATTCCTCAGCAGTTTACTCTTCTCTGGTCTGACATCCCCACTACTTACGAGCCAGCATCCCTTCGATCTTGACACAAGCAGTGCCCTAACATTTCTAGGCATTAGCTTTCACCTTAACGCCATTCGACTACTGTTCCCATTAACACTAGGGATTCCTGTAGTCTTTTGTGGCCCGCTTATTCTCTCGAATACTAGGCTTTTTAACTTTATGGCTTTTTAAACTTTATTTCTATCTTGATGCCTGTACTTTAATGACACCGGCTATATTTTGGCTGCCCACCCTCAGCAGCACGTTTTACTACAATGTTGTGAGCCTTTGTATATCCCTCTGTGGCCCTTCCAAGATGGCGCTCACGGTTTGCCGGTTTGGCTGGCACTTACCATCGACGGCCCCTCGACTAGAGACGTGAGCCTTCCTTTTCACGTATCCGGCCATTGCTGTCACCTTGACTACAGACCCGAGGTCACTCCCTCGCGTCTCTCCCTACCCGACCCTTGATTTCACTCTGGGCCGGCACTGCTATTAGACTTCGGCAGCGATACTTCCACTGGTATCTCCCGGGAGTATCTCGAATACGATGAAAACCCCCTCGGGTACTTCCAACATGGCGCCAGCAGTGTGCCGCCTCTGCCACATTGCTCCACACATTTGACAGCAGTTTTGCTACAGACGCGAGTACTTAACCCCATGCTCCTCACGCCTACTCACTCTTCCAAGCTGGTAGAATGAAGGTAGGTCGTTCGGCTACTCAGCCGCATTCAAACCGTGAGTGATTGCTGCCTGGGTCTCTTTGTGGACCTCATTTTGCTATGGTCTGTTGCAGCTGGTATACATTTGTGATATTTTTCTTCTCCTCATTCCAGGCCGCTAAAATGTGCATTCCCACTGCCAGAACGTGATGAACTTGGTTACCCACTCCAGGTGGGTGAGTTTTGACACATTTCTAGTCATAGTGTTTGACAGTCTCCCCGCCTGCTTATCCCTCTAGACGTGCCACTTGCCTGTCACCCACTTCTGCCTTTTCACTGCGTCTCATATGCACGTTTGTACTTACAGCATCTTAAGAACTCTTCTGCATGCTGTTCTGTATTGAGAATGTAAATTATGTATGTGATTATTTCGTTTTCAGGTCGGTATCTCCACAAGGTACTCCACATTTAGGTTTTTCCAGTGCTTGGTTTATCCCTCACACTAACTAGGGTTCCAACCACTGCGTAGATGACAATTCTATTTTTGGTCCTGATGAATTGCGATTTGATCACTTTGGTGACATACGAAGCAAAAAACATGTTGACCCTTCTATACTAGCAACCACTGAACATTAGGTCGAAGGTCTGCTAATTTTGTTTTTAATTAGACAAGTAGACTCACTGATTAAAACTGCTTTAGAGTACTACCCAGGCTATTTTACTTACCCTTATGCACTTTAAACCTTCTACATGCCCATCTGCACCTCACAGCCCTACACCTGCACTTCACATTATGGCTTGGAATAAAAGATCTCCATTAAAGAGCCCCTTGAAGGTTGCCTGTCGGGCATTGCAGCGCCGGCCCAACGAGGAGCAAGCCTGATGATGAAGCATGACACCCGCTCGGGTGTGTGAGGGCCCCAGTTCCAAAAGGAGCTGATCCTTGTCCTGCCCTTTGGATATATATACTGACCTACCTTTGAATTCTCTCTCTGTATCCTTAGGAACTGCATACCTTATTGACACAAATTGACTAGTGCGTCCAGGGGCTCTGCCAGTGTGTATGTACTGAGGCAGAACTGACGTGTCATGAGACATAGCATTCTTATCCGGAGGAGCAAGAGGAGGAGGAGGAGTAAGCAAGTAAGTGAAGGAAGCGAAGCTGCGAAACGGAGACCTAGCGGTTTGCGGTTGCGGTAGCCTGAGCAGCCCGGGGACTGGAGTCTCTCGACCCGCGGACGGCGGTCGGCGGGTCGCGGCAACGGAATTGAGCCTCGGACCAAGCCCGGCGTCCTTTCGATAGCCATTCGGCCCCGGGCGGCGGTCGGCAGTAAGGTGTGCGCGGGCGGGTGTGGTGTGAGCAGACACGGGAGCGCGGCCCCGCTATCGGAGGCCGCTGAGTGTTGTGCCCGGGTGCGCTTACTGAGGCGGCCCAACTAGGTTGGGTGCGGCTGTGGCGCCCCAGTGTGCCCTGCTCCGGATCTAGACCCTGACCCTGACCCCGACCCCTCGCCCCCCCGCTGCCCCCCCGCTGCACTCATTTTAGATTTAGGCAAGAATTGTTACTTTTGACCTTTTGATATCCTGACCGTCTATCCGATTGGTCATTGCTGGGCCATTCTTACCACTGCCATTACTGCTTTCATCAAGAAGCCAGCTCCTCTGTTGTTCTAATTACATACTACATCTTTGCGACTGCCAACTGCCATTTGCCTAGGCGGCACAAGACGCTGTAAAACTGAGGCTCAAAAGGACAATTTACTCAATTTATTCAAACTAGTCCGCTTCACCCAATGCCATTAGATATCGACCAACGTAAGAAGGGGAACAGGAGGCTTAATTTGTCATACCGCCCACAGTGTTGGAAATTGCCTTATAAACTAAGACATACACTCCCCTACAAATTGGGGGACAGATCGGCTAAAAGCCACCACTGGCACAGCAACAATCAAACCGCCTCACAGTTGGGGGAACAAATGACAAAGGGAAAACTCAACACCAGGACGGGGAAGCTAATCAATATAGGCAGTGGAAGCAAGCCAACAACAAGGGGCAGAAAACGGGCCGAGCTTATAGCGCAACTACCATTCTCAAACTCAGCACCAAACTCCAAATTAAAAATCAATACAATCCGCAAATACTTTATGTCGACAACACCTGGTCGGACACCCGGCCATAAAAAACAGGGAATGAGTGACACTAACAGCAGGGCATTAATACACTCAACACCACACGTCAGCAAAGGACAGACCCAGATCCAGGGCCGGGAGTCTGGAACAAAGGAATCTAAACCATTCTCTGTCCAAGAGAACAGCAGAGAAACGGGGGGAGCTGGACTAGGACTTGGAGACCAAAAAAGGGCTGAACCATTAAGACAGACTGAGCATCCAGATCCACAGGAGCCACAGGACCCACAGGAGAAGAAGCAGGATACGTCATTGGAAACATCTAGCCCTTCCCTACTTAATGGAAAAGAGCAATTCTCAGCCGGGCAGGAATCTCCAGAAATCCTGGAAATTTCATCAGTACTTGACCATCTGGACTCCAGGGGTAAAACGATAGATGGAACAATCGAGGGAAAACTGGAAGTTTTGGAGATTTCGTCAACACTCGAGCAAATAAACGGAGATAATCAAAAAATTCAAGAGAGGACCACAGAGCCCACACAAGTGGACCGTGGAACTTACCAGCACATTTTGCCCCCGTCACCGGATCAGCGACAAAGCTCATCAGTAATTAAAAGTCTCACTTTTAATCAAAGCTTGCAAGCGACGCAAGAAGAACAAGTAGAGAACAACTAATCAGGTGTACAAAACCTGCTGCACACCATGGCTGAAACAAAATGCACTCCATATAGTGGATGCTACAACCAAAACTCCCTGTTGTCTTCAATAAACTCCACACTAACAACAGCCATTAATGCGCTCACGTGGCAAACACAGAAATTGGAAATACAAATGGACACAATGCAGGTGCTAGCAATCGCCATGATTAATATTGAAACTAAAATCGATGTTTTAAATGAAAAACTGGAACCATCAACGTCACAACCAACTATCAGCTGCATGTGCCTTCCAATTGTGGAGAAGCTCAGTTCATTACCTGAGGTTTTAACATCCATTGTTGCAGAACTAAAGCAAAGACAGCAGGCCACTATAACTCAACCTCATCAAAGTATAATCGAAAGCCCTCCAAAAGAGAGTGGAAAAAAAAGGAATGAATAATCCCGTGGACGCGGCCAGCGCTCCCATTGTGATACATCAAAAGGCAATGGAAAAGAAGGGAGCAATTCATTTTGTGGGCAATACTTGCCCAGTAGAAAACACTCCAACAGGCACCAACAAACGTACTTTGTGCTTGGATACACCCCCAACTTCTTCGCAGTTGGCAGTAACGTCTAGCCAAAATACAGCTGTTAATGAGAAAAACATAGCTGGCAACATCTGGCATAACAACCCAGACGGGGTTATTGACTTGGAGTATGCCACAGAACACTCCAAAACCTTTTCTAGAAGGGCAAAAAAACGCTTGAAAAAAACACGCTAAAAATATCCCAAAAAACAACCGAGTAAAAGAATTATTGCCGGGCCTGAAGTATCCAACTGACATCCAGAGCCAAAAAACAAATGTCAGAAAAGGAATAACACAAAGCAACCAGGATCCACAGAAACTCTTTCCGATTTTCCAAAAGGATAACCAAATAAATAACAAGTATGCACCCAAAGTAACTGCAACCCTGAACATCGAGGAAATCTTAGTTAAACATAAAAAGGAACAACCACAGCAAGAACCAAAATTGGCTCTGCCAATAATTATCCTAGACAGTCTTAGGGTAGAGCAGTCACAGGGGACACAGTATGAAAACCGGCATGAAGCCCTAGAGGGAGGAATGCCACCAATAACATTAACGCTCGACAATGTGCCTCTGGGATCTCAAAATGTTATCAACGATTTAGGAATAGAGGCAACACCTATACAAAGTGGGGCAACACACTCCTCAGTCAATAGACAAACACCACAAGAATATAAGAATGCGGAGAATGACACCATAATTTTTACACCAGAATACACCTCATGTGGAATTGCAGATACGCTAATAGGTCCAACATTTTACAAATTCTAAAATATATCCCAGAACTTTCATCCGTCACGACGGAAGATCTCATCCAAGTTCAATTTAAAATGGTAGGCAATAACACATCAAGAGAATCAACCATACTAAAATGGAATAGCGCATCCATACCACAAAGAATTATGAAAGAGAGAGAGCAACTCGCGACTTGGGGAATCAATGTTCACATGCCTAAGGTGGAGAGATATCCATTTATGCTAAAAAGGGTACTCTACCCAAAACCACGAGTCCACGAAAGTCCATCTTAAGGGGGGCAAACTATGCTGCCCGAACCACAGCATTCTCCAATCTAAGGATATACTCCTCACCTAACTCCAGACAAATAAGGCAAATGTGCTCCTAGCACACAAGGTAATGTTCATCTCAGCATCAATTCGATCAATTCACTGAAAGTAATATCATGGAACGTTTTTGGGCTAAAATCGACTCTACACAACAAAGAAGCATTCGAATTTTTACAGTCTGGGGACCTTTTATGCCTCCAAGAAACCTGGCTGTTAGCCCCTGAGGTGATTCCGGGGTTCATGGAATTTCAGCAGCCATCAAAAAAATTTAATATATTCGGAAGACCTTCGGGGGGCCTATCGACATACATCCATATTAGCAGTAATATAAAAACAAAATCTCTACTCAAAACGGACATGGTTCAAGCAGTACTATTGGAAGGTATGAAATTAAACGGACGCCCAATAAAGATTGTACTCTTGAACATTTATTTCAATAATAAAGAGTTCCCTAGACTGAGCTACATGAGAGCACTAGTGGATACGCTCGAAGAATTACTTAGTAGCAACCCAAACTGCGGGATCATAATGGCTGGTGACTTCAACACCCAATATCTCGGGATGGAACTGGACGAAAGTTGGCCTAAAGATAAGGTGGGAATTGTAATGAATTCATTTTTAAACACGTATAGACTAAAATCAATACAAACAAGTCATCAGACGGCAGCCACCCCGTTTAAAGACCCGCAGGGGAGGATCAAATCAACAATTGATTATATATTTGTGTGCTGTACCTTGTATGGCCAGGTGAAGGAATTTCAAAAGCCATTTATCCAAAGCAGCGATCACTTGCCACTGGCTATCGCTATCGCACTACAAACGGTCAGGCCACAGCCCACCGCCCTCTTGGGCAAAACAAACGGGGAAGAATTATATGTTCTACCACGGAGAATAAAGTGGAACAAAATAGACACATCAGCCCTAAGTGGGTGGAAAAGCGATTGGCCGAGAATAGTAGAGGAATTCTCAAGAGGTAATATCACCGAGAACTGGATTAAATTAGCAGCCAAGGTATACTCCCTTCTGATGGGAAAACAAGGAAGGCATCCATCAAAACCCAGAGTAAGCCCTTGCAAAAAACAAACACAGTGCATAAAAGTAGAGCAAAGTAAGAGGCAACTTAGAACAGCTACACGCACCCATAAGCAAGAGGGAAAAAAGGAAACATACCAGAATCTCCTGCTAGCCAGGAAAACGCACAGGAGAAATATATGGGATCATAAAAGAAAACTACAAGACGCAGAATGGCTCCACGTTTTTACTTTGCTGACTCCGAGCAAACAAGCGGAGTTCTGGTCATATATCAACCGGCTTTCAGGGTGCGGACACGACCGACGGAATGTGGTTGCTAGCGACATATGGATAACGCATGTAACCAAATTGTACCATGGAGCCCCTAATTTATCAACACCTGGTCCGCAAAAGCTCCCTATATCAGCTGGCTCTCCTGACAAACATCCAGCACTAACAGAAGACACACTCGGGCCCCGGAGAGAGGGGAGATCGGCAATCTCTGAGGGTACGTCTGAGCCATTGATCTTGGTAAACCGTGTGACGGCAACCCTCGAGGAGACGTTTGAGCCATTGATCACAGAAAACCGTGTGAGGGCAATCTTAAAAAACATAAGAAAAGATGGGGCCCCCGGCCCCAATGGCCTACCAGGCCATCTCTTCAAAGAAGACTGCGACTTTTGGGGACCGGTACTCACACCACTCTACCAGCATTGTCTGATGAACCAGGGGCGTAACAAACACCCCCGCAGCCCCCGCGGTGCGGGGGGGCCCCCAGTCTTCAGTATGTGAAGGGGGCCCCCTCAGCTCTTCGGTAGAACTGTGAGAGAGACAGGCTTCAGCTGCAGTGTGCAGCCTACTCCTCGCGCTGACCCGGGACTGAAGAGAAACAAAGTAACAAGTTACATTGTTTCTCTTCAGTCAGAGCCGGGCCGGAAAAAGGATGGGGGTGGGGGCCCCAGAGAGAGCATTCCCCACAGGGCACTGCTCCTCTGAGAAGGGACGTTAATCTCTCAGAGCATTGAGACAGAAACTGGCGGCTGTCCCGATGCCTCTCCCGGGCTAGTTGTGTGTAAAGTAAAAACTTCCCTGTTCCCTCGCTGCTTGGTACACTACAGCAGACCGGGCTGCCTGCTCTTGCGGCACCCGCAGCAGCATGGAGGCCACGGCCAGGGACGAGAAACCCAACCCCCTACAGACGGCCAACTTCTGCTCCAAGCTGTTCTTTTGGTGAGTGACAGAAACACGCTCTGCCCTTATCCTCTCGGTCAGCAGTGGTGAACTGACACATGCTGCTGCCACGAGGTGTTTAGCTTTTGTGAGAACTGCTGAGCTCTTGTGAGGCCGGGGGATCCCGACTAAGGCCCCACCAGATGGTTTCATGTGCAGTACAGTTGACGGGCTCACGGGATGGGAGGGGGTTTCCAGACCTTACAATGAACGATTTAATTCTACACTGATGTTTTCCGTTCTGTGCCTGTGGATGATGTATGTTAGAGCCAGTGGGTCTGTCTTCGGCATTCCAGCCTTGGGTCTAAGTAGAGGTGGGCAGTGGCACGCCACCAAATTAACAGGGGAGAGTCGAGCCAAGGGTCTGGGTTGGCTCTTAGAGCCCTTGCACGAGCCGAGCCCTGGAAATGTTACCATCATTCAAAATAGAGTACATTCTCTTCAAAATTAAAATAGTGCATTTCTTTGACATGCGACAGGTTTGACATTAATAAGTTACATTATAGGTTTATATTGAGAGGTAATGAAAGGGGGTGATACAAAATATTTGCCTGAGAATACAGTGTGGTTAAGTGGGGAAGCTGAGATTCATCCCGGGCTTTCTGGTTTCACTTTGTACAAGTCAACCACTAAAGGGGTATCGGTCTTTTTACCACAACTGTTAATGCTTTGTTTTAAACTTTGTGAGCTACGGTAGAGCGAAGGTGGCAGACAGAACCACGTGAAAACTTGGCTTGTTTGGGCTCGAGGTTCCACGAGAACCTGGCGCTGACCCAGAGCCCGGCTCGAGCTATAAGTTGCCCGCCCAACTCTAGGTTTAAGTGCTTCAGTGTGTGACGCTCCAACACGGTGAGGGGTACCAAGTGCCTAAGTAACAACTGTGAAAAGAGCTCCTCGGCTAGCAGCCTCTCGAGTCTTTTACCAGTTGATTTGGAAAGAGCTCTGGTATTAATTACTCTGCTTCTTCGTATGTGTTAATTTCTGTAGTGTTAAAGCGCACAGTAGCGGTCAGCGCGGCGTCTTGCATAGCGAAATGAATAATTCTATTGTATTCGTTCTTTTTTACCTCTCACTCATACCCGCTCAGCTTTGAGTAGATAACAGTGGTGCTGAGGTATCGTATCACCTCAGGTGTAATTCGGATGGCTAATGAATGACCGACCACATGCATGTATGTCCCGTTTCGGAAAATCTGTCTACCCAGTTAAAGTTGCTGTCTACACCATATTCACCCAGTTTAACATTTTGAAACTTGCCTGCCATGTGAATTTCTACCCTTACTTGACACAAAAGGCGCGACTCATTTCTGAGGGCATTCATTCAAATCTGGATGGAAACCAGGTTTGTTTGTTATGCAATCTGTTATGAGACCCAAACTTTTCCATCTCTTCCTTATAAAAGCTTAGTCATTGTAATTGCACACTGTACAAAGCTCACGCATTACATGGTTTTCTCTTGACTTGCATAATAAGGTACTCGTAGTGGTCACCGGAAGTAGGAGCAGTGTGACAACCCCATTTGTTTTAACTTTCCACTATCAATGATTTGAAAACACAGCGGTGAGAACTGAAGCATTTCAGTTTTGAGGAGAGTGAGTTAACTTCCTTATCTCTGGAAAAAGAAACATGCCACTGAGATAAAGTTCTCTCAGAGATGGAACATACATAATATCAAAAGTCGTTGGTCTTATCTGGGCGATGATCTTTGTCGCCAGCTCTGTAAAAAGAAAGTCAAGCCTCCATTGTGTTCCAGCTGAAAGTTGTAAAACATCTGTTCGCCATGCACGAATTCCAGTCAGATATGGAAGGTTTGTTGGAAGTGTGCATCCTGAAGCAGTTGGACTGTTATATATGTATGATGGTACTGTGTTTTTGTATTTACATTTAAATTGCACTTACTACCCCTGAACGAGGCATAGAAACGCTTTGTGACGAGTATAGATAGTCTAATGGAGATTAAGTATTTTTAGGTTGCAGGGATATGATTTCAAAGAACAAGAGTGTGAGCTGTGAAATGAGGTGTGACAATTGCCATAGATAGAGTAGTAGAAAATCTGTCGGGCAGACATGAACCTTAAGGGAAGATGAGGGTGGACAGTAAGGAGAGGTAACAATAACTTTAACTCAAGGTCAGTTGTTGATGCAGGCTTTTAGGAATATAGTGGGAGGAGTCTTTTCGAGATAGTTTGCGATCTGAGGATATAAAACAGTAGAAGGAACCATCCCTATTTGCATGTTTTTGTAGAGTATTGCCTTGTATTGTGTTATGGGATGCTGCGCCTCTGACGAGGCAGCACAATGCTGACAGGGCCAGGAGAATGTTTGCAGCTCCAGGAACAGGATCTGCTGGGACGCATTGGAAGGTAAACAAGCATTTGCAATGCAAATGGTCTCGCATTTGTGAGAGTTAGAGCTATTGATGTTGTAAAGGACAATGTATTTTACCTATGCGTTTACTGTTTGGAGTGGAGTGAATGTGTGTGGTGTCAAGTGGACATATGTGGTTTGGATTGGAATTGTTAGTTGTGGAATTGTGTTGTGTGGATTGGATCTGTGTAGTGAAATAATGTGGCATGGTGTACAGTGTAATTATGTGGTATTTAGTGTACTGGAATTATGTGGAGTGGGATTGTGTGTCATGGAGTGGGATTGTGTGTCTTGGAGTGTGATTATCTGGAATGGTATTTTGTGTTGTGGAGTGGTATGTGGTGGAGTTGACTTATGTGGTGTGCTGTTAAATATTGTAGCATGATGTGGAATTCTGTGGTGTAGATTGGATGTATGTGGTGTGTTGTGTAATTGTGTTGTTGGTTTGAATTATGTAGTTTGATGTTGAATTATGTGGTGTGGAATGGAAATGTGTAGAGTTGAATTGTGACGTGGAAGTGTGCGGTGTTGAGTAAAAATTATGTGAGTGGTATTATGAGGCATGGTGTGAAGTGAGTTATGTGGAGTGTTGCTACGTGGCATAGACTGGATTTATGTGGAGTGCATTTATGCAGTATGGAGTAGAGCCTAATTATGTGGAGGTTAATTATGTGGTGCTGAGTGGTATTATGTGGAGTGTAATTATGTTGTGTGATGAATTGTGTGGGGATGAATTGTGGAATTGTGTGATGTGTGGAATTATGTGGTATGGTGAGGTGTATAATTGTGCGGAGTGGCATTATGCAGCATGTTGCAGAGTTGTATTTTGTGGAGGGCAATTATGTGTTTTGGAGTCGAGTGTAAATATGTTGTGTGGAGTGTAATTATGTGGTTTGGAGTGGTATTAAGTTGTGTGGAATGTTATTATGTGATGTGGAATTATGTGGTATGGAGTGAAGTGGAAATATGTGTTTTTTAATTTTTAGGATTGTAATTATGTGGTATGGAATGTTGTAGAGTTAAGTTATTTATAGTTGAATTGTGTGGCATGGAATTATGAGATGTTCAAATGTGCTGTGTGTGGTAGAATTAGGTGGCATGGATTTGGACAAGCTGTGCACGCTAAGGCTTTTACATCATGGGGTATAAAGTTGACGATTGTCTATTTTTCTTTGGAAAAATATTATGGGCTGTTTCTTTACCTTCCGGTACATTTCTGAACAGTTTGTTAAGCTAAATTGTATTGTTGCATTATGTGCGCATGCAGGGAAGAACGACTGTCTGGCAGACATGCAAAAAATCATCCTAGGTCTCAGTATTAACTTCCACACTTCTAAGCAGTAATTCCAATCCTAGAATGAGTTACCTGTTTGCTTTACAACGACAGTTAGTAAAACAAGTAAGTGCTTTGCGAGCCTGTATAAGTAGCAAAGTTTTAAAGGGACTTATTTTCGTGCAAGGTATTGCTTTTCCCAGTTCACGGAAGGGATAAAAAACATCTCCAGATAATAATACGGTTGACAGGAATGTGCAATAGCAGAATATTGATACGTGTGGATCTGGTGAGGACTGCGGGCAGCAAGTGCTTGATACGCTATTTGCATAAGAAAATACTATATATTTTTTTTATTGTTATCCTCCATTAGTTATTAGTAAGGAAGGGGGAAGAGAAGCGTTCACCGACAGCATTTGGTTAGTCTTAGGGAGACAAAGAATGCTGTGGTCTGTGGTAGATGCCGCCCAGAAGTCATAGGTATATGTATCAGGAGCTGCCATTGAAATGAAGTGGAAATGCGCTTTAGATGTTGCCGGTATTGATGGCTACTGTGCGGTTGCAGACTTCGCTGGGCTGACAGTGGGTGGGGAAATGCTATGTTGTCACTGGAGATTTAATTACATGAATCGCGCATTCTCTCTGGTGTTTGTCCGTGGGGTACTTGCTGACTGGTGCTACACATGGGATCAGGTTTGCCTTTGACAGGAGGTATGGTTTAGTGGGGTACATAGTGTAAATTAATGTTGCCGTGAGGAAACAAAAATCGGACACTTTGTACATTTAATATTATTGTGTGCACCATGCAGAGGATGAAAAGTAGCAGGAACGGCTTTGGTGCCGTAGAGGCTGGCAGGAAGAACTGTTTTGGGGTGGTCAGTTGAAGAGATTGTTTAACATGTTTTAAACTTCCACAGTGGCATTGGGGAGGGCAGCAGCTGAAAGGCTCTGTCTGTACTGGTAGGCAGTGGTTAGATGGGGACCTGTCATCAGTCTTTCTGTCGGTGGTGGACAGGGGAGCAGTGGGCGGCAGTCACGGGATCGCAGTGATATACGAGGGGTGGTTTTAAAGGTGGGCTGAAGAGCACAACTGCGGGTTTCGTAGGGGTGAGAGTAGAGTTAATGGATGCGTTAGTAGCAGGCACGAAGGCAGTGGTCTGTGTTTGGAGGTGGTTAACTGAGCGGGCTTTACTTGAAGGTGGGTCATCAAGTAGGAGGATGTGTTTGGTGGGCCGGCTGGAGGCAGTGTTATGTAACTTTGCTGGAGGCGCAGCAGCATTATTTACTGATGTATGTAAATTGCCCGATAAGGGGCGGATGTGACCAATGGAGGAACCAGAATCCTTTTTTTATGGCCGGGGTGAGCCCCTGCAGTATGGCGGGTCGCTGGCCTGAGAGCTCTTGACTGGCGCGGAGAATGGGGGGCCCCCTCCATGTACTTTGCAGGGGGGCCCCCTCAAGTTTCGTTACGCCACTGTGATGAACACCACAGTTCCGGAGAGTTGGAAAGGCTCTATATTGCAACCCATCCACAAAAAGGGAGATCACGGGGACCCTGCGAATTATAGGCTCATTGCCCTCCTAGATATCGAGGCAAAAGGCTATGCCAGCCTTCTTTTACAGGACCTGCAGGACTTGGCTAATGAAAATGAAATTTTACCTGCGTATCAATCCGGATTCAGACCAGGAGCATCCACTATGGACAACATTTTAGCTCTCTCATATCTGATAGAACAGTCCACGCAGAAAAAGGTGCTTCCCCTCTTCGCGTGTTTCGTGGACTATACTGCGGCTTTTGATGGCGTAAATCGGAGTCTGTTGTGGCGCAAACTACAAGACTGGGGGATTCCAGCAAGCCTGCTGAAAGCAATAGTCAGCCTTTATACTGGAACTTGGGTACGGGTAAAAATCACGATGAATTCTGCCACCAGAAAGATTCCAACAGTTAGAGGGCTAAAGCAAGGCTGTGTATTGGCCCCTTTGCTCTTCAACTTATATACGGCAGACCTCGGAAAAAAGATATTTAAAGCGAATCTCTTACCCCCTAAAATAGGCTCAAACAGATTACCTCTAGTCCAGTACGCAGACGATATGGTGTTATTAGATCACACTAAAGTGGGCATGCAAAGATTATTAGATGCTTTAAACATCTACAACAACAATAATGAACTTCAAGCAAATGCAGGAAAGACAAAGGTAGTTATATTTGGAAAATATACCAACAAACTTAAACAACAATGGAGATTGGGTAATTTAAACATACTAACAGTGACCAAATACAACTACCTGGGAGTATGGCTGATGAGCAATGGGAAGCCAACAGCGCAAATTGCGGCCGTGGAAACAAAAGCTAAAGCAGTGACGTTTGCCATGTGCAAACTGCATTCCAAGCTATGCAGCCCATCGACGAAACCAATCAGAAAGGTCATAAACGCCAAAATGCTACCATCAATCACTTATGGCCAGATAGCATTTCCAGCGGCTTTCACCAACACTATGGAGCAGCTCAACTGTCGCGCATTTAAGCGTATATTTCACATCCCCGCCTAGGCCCGAAACTCTTTGGTGCGATTGGAATTTGGACTGAATAGACAGAGCTACGAGCACTGGGCTTCCATGGTCCGGTTTTATCGCGGGGTGTGCGCTGCACCTCCGCATACAATGAAGGCAATTTTAAAGTTAATCTTTATGGAAGGAAACAACTCATGGAGCAAAGGCCTGCACACAGCTTGCTCCGAATTGCGCCTCGATAAGTCTAAATTAACGGACTTCATTTATCAGCCTGGTATCCTAAAATCCATATTGAAAAAACAAGTAAGACTTTTATCAAAAGAAGACGATATGAAGGAACTGAACGCTTCCAGTAGTAATATTAGGATACTTGCAAGCTCTTATGAAGATCAATCATGGCAGCCATATCTTGACGCCCCATTAAATAAATCGATTTTGAAGCAAATCTTTATAGCTAGACTTATGGTTCTGCCCATTAAGGATATTAATAGGTGCTGGAATACCTTAGCGGAAATAACAACTTGCAGACTTTGTCATCAATATGAGGAATCTCTGGTCCATATAATTTGCACATGTCAATGTTTATCATTTGCACGACGCACTTTATTGAAACCTCTCTTTTGAAATATGGAGTGAGGACCTGCGCTGAAGCTATGAAACTCCTTTTTAATTTGGAAATTCCAATGGATTTGGCACGGTTCGCTAAGTTTGTACACAAGGTCAAGGAACTCTTAAGAAAAGAAGTATAGATCTTAATCGTTTTAAATGAATTCACTTAGTAGGAAGTACTTGTGTTTTACCTAGGATTGTATACTGTGTATTTTACTGAAATGGCACTGTGCTGTCCACTTAGCTTTGGTATCGCATATGCTAATACCTTTAATATCATGATGAACGCATTTCTAATTTAAGCGGTCCACTAGATTTGCACAAAACCACTATATAATAGGAAGGATTCATTAGTATTGAACTGTTTCATTGGTTCTATACTATCTCATTGTTTTTATTCTGTTTTAAGCATAGTTCATAAAAAAATATTTTATTTAGCGAATACACATAAGACATTAATTAACTAGGCATGCACTTGTACGAAATAGGCAAGTCTTGGTGAGATTTTATTGGAACTTTTGTAACAATTTTTGTTAATTGATACAATAAAAAATTATTCATTCATTCATTCATTCATTCATTCATTATCCTGAGGCCTGGTTTGTGTGTCCTGAAGCCTCGTTGGTGTGTCTAGAGGCCTGGCTGGTTTGTCTGAAGTGCAGGGTGGTGTGTCAGAGGCCTGGCCCATGTGTCCAGAGGTGTGGATTCTGGTCGGTGAGGTCTAGCTTGGGGTTTTGAATCTTAGCTTGTGAGTCATGATGCCGGACTAGTGTATCCAGAGGCCTGAGAGACATGCCCAGAGGCCTGAGAGATGTGTCCAGAGGCCTGAGAGATGTATCCCGACACCAGACAGGTGTCAGACCGGTGAGTCCTGCGGCCTGACTGGTTTGACAAGTGGCCTTGCTGGGGTGGGTACTGATATTTGACTGGTGGGTCCTGATGCCTGACTGTTAGCTCTTTAGGCTTAGCTAGTTGATCAGAGGCATTGGTGGAAGATAACGGGGTTTTCTGGTAGTTAGCTAGGTCTTGAGCTACATCTGTGAGTGACAGGGTGGGTATCCTTGGAAGCTCACCAGAGTGATTCTGAAATTGATGTGTGTTGCTATAGCTGTCTGGTCCAGAACAGCTGTCACTATGTTTTGTGATGAAGAGACAGCCACAATAAAAGCTGCATCTAAGAAGATGGGTAGTCAAGGGCTCCTGATAGCCCTTACTGTATGTATTCTGCACTATACACAACACTTGTGATATAGCTTCCAGAACTGAACATAATTCAGCTTATATTGACTTCAGCACTGGACATAGCACTCTAGATAAGATCTCCAGATTCAGGTACAATATAATTTAGGCCCCATGACGGGACATAACTGAGATATAACTGAGATATCTTATACAAAACTGAACACATTTGATGATTTATCAGTAATTGATACACTGTAGTAAAGGGTAAAAAATATTGCTTTTCTGCTTATACTACCTTGCCCTCTTCACCTCATCATTCCTTTTGATCAACATGTGGCCTTGTCATTTTATTTTCCCATTCTGAAGGCATGCAATAGGACTACAAAATACTCTAGGATAGGGAAGCTTGCACTGCCGTTGGCTGTACTGAAATCAGATTGGACCCATATAAGCATTCTGCAATTAGTGTCTGAATCTGATGCCTTATCTGGACAATTAAATCAGTGCCACCTTCAGTGTCAGATAACCCAAAAGAGAACAGCAAACTTTCAGATCCTTCAAAGAAATCTCCATCAACCTGAATACACTGACATCAAGAGCTTTCTGGAAAACCATGTAAACACCCACACTCCACTCCAATTGAAACTTACTAGTACTCTGAAGGGGATGCCATTTTGGCAAAGAAGATGCTCTAGCTTTTGCAAATGAGCGTGGCTTTGGAACTCCCTCACCCTTTTCATGGCCACTTTAGCTCGGACTTGCAGCGGGCGTGCTACTGGCACGCAGTAGCGGCTTGTGTCATGGCAGAGTGTCGGGGGTGGGGGAATCGACGACGACGATGAAAATGCATAAATAACCCAAAAAAAATAACTTACCTGCCACCCGTTGCATTGCCGCTCTTCTGCTCCTCTCTGGCTCCAAACAGGCTCCCAGACTCCCCTACTCCTGAATGTACGCTCCCAGAAAGACTGGGAGCCGGTGCCTGCTGTCTCCAACCCGGCAATGTAGCTCGGTTTGGAGACAGCGCAGTGCGCATGTCGGTTTGGCCATCCTAAGACAGCCGGCCAAACCCACATGCACACTGACAGCAGTGCAACCACTCCCCCTCTGTGACTGTCATCCCCATGGCCCCAACCCCAAGACTCGGCCCTTAGAACTTGAATAATTAAGCGATAATAAACCAGTTTTATTATCATTTTATTTTTCAACTTTTGAGGCTGCTGCCAGGGGCAGTGACGCTCCTCCGCCATAGTGTAGGAGCCGCCACTGTCACGTCGAAGGCACACCAAAGGCAAGCCCGTCTGTGCCCGTCAGTGACCGGAATGCTGCCCATTTTCCTTCAGAGGAAAAGGTAAGGCTAGTATATAGCAAACAACTGCTCATCTCTCTTAAGCAGCTAAAATGTGTTGAACAGGTTAGTGAGGAAACTGAGCTAGTTGAAAGTCATTAATGCAAAAAATGTGAATTTATCTTTACACTGGGTAGAGGTATGGGTTTTAAAGAGATTTCAAGTAGCAAAATGGAAATACGCTTTTTGGGGCATTCTGATAAAAAGAGGTTGAGTGCAAAACTAAAAGCATGTTTAATAAATGTAAGATCTCTGCCAAATAACAAGTTTGAGATCTGGAATTTAAGTGCCAACGTATGGGATGTGGTGTTTCTTACAGAAACATGGTTAAATAACAATTTGGGACCAGATATTGTGCTGGCCATAGCAGAGGGTTACACTATCTCACACCCGGGTGGTGACAAGAACTCTGGGGGTGGTATTGCAATTATTTACCACTTAAAATCTCAATGTTCTTAAAAAATTAGAGGGTTTGGAGTTGAATGAGGGTTTTGTTTTCTCTATCAAAATGTCTGACAATTTTTCTGTCAGGGCCTTTGGTTTATCGACCTCTGAAACATTTCTCAAATTTCAAAGAGGTGCTAGCCAACACAAATGTGCTTTTTGTTTTGCAGTACGCAAATTTCACGATGCTTGGGGACTGCAGCTATCATACTGATGACCCTAATTGCAAAAATGCAACCCAATTAGTGGAGACTATGCAAGATTTCAACCAAATACAAAAGATTCAGGGTCCCACACACAATGGTGAGCACACACTTGATCTTATATTTACTAACGTCCCTCCATTAGTTTCAGAAAAACCTTGTCCGCTAATCTGGACTGACCATCTTTTAGAAACAATCCAACTGACAATTTTGGATATTCAGCGGGAGGTAGCCAGGCAAATTAGTGTTACTTGCCCTTTGCACTGGATATTGGAGGCAAATTTAGAACAAATCTGCTCATACATTAACATTAATTTGTCTGAGGGAATTGAGGAAGCAATTGATTCTTTCAATTCAGCCCTGGTTCAAGGTCTTAATATGTTAGCTCCTATAGAAAAAAAGGGTGCGATAAAGAAAATCCCCTTCAGCAGCTTAGTTTTCAGAGTCTCTGCAGCTTGAAAAATTGAGATGTAAACAATTGGAGAGAGTTTGGAGAAGCGAGTAGAGATGTGAAGATAAGTTAATCTGTAAAACAGCACCAAAATATTTTCGGAAAAATAGTAAGACAAAAGTGGATTTCATTACTAAACAAATTGCAGAAGCAGAAAATTCTTCTAGAGCTGTTTTCCAGATTGTGAAATTAATTTTTTTAATCCAAAAGCTGCTAAACAAGAGATCCTTGCTTCTCAAACTCATGTGGATAATCTCTCCTTATTTTTCCATGAAAAGGTGGAAAATATTTATTCTAGTTTTGATGAAATAAGAACCAAAACTCAAATAGCATCACCTTATGATTCCACCACTGACTGTAGTGGATCTCTGCCTACAGCCTTTGAACAAATATCATTTGAAGATTCAGAACTACTATTCTAAAACTTAAATCAGGCTCGCCTAGTGATGGGTGTCCTCCGTATATTTTTTATCAGGCAGTACCCTCATTTAATATCTTGGTCAATTCATTATTCAGTTTGTAACTATACCAAGCAAAACTTCCAACTGTCTGGAAAAAGTTTCTTGTCTGACCCTTGGTGAAAAAGACAAATGGGCGTTAATTTTAAACGTATGGCTTTTCTTTCCAGATGGCAACTTTATTACACTTCTTTTAGACTCTCCAAAATGTACTCTTCTATTTTGGGAGCATGTTTTAGATGCAAGCATCCTATTGGGGATTGGTTCGATATCTGCTTTGCATGTCCGGTTTTAGCTAAATTTTGGAACCAAGTGTATCAGTGGCTTAGCAACAAGCTCGAAATAAATTTAGTGCCCGAACCAAGTACGGCTCTTCTCGGAATGACTAATACACTTGACCTACTAATACGACAACAACAGTATGTTTTTATTGCATCACTTGTTGCTCGATCACTGATCTTGCAAAGATGGAAGGAGGCTGACCCTCCAACATTTTCACAATGGCTGTTTAAGATGTCTCAAATCAAGGTGAAAGAAAAGCTATACTCGCGAAGAGTAGGAGCCTTAAGTAAATTTGATAAAATATGGGGTGGGAACTAGGTCTATGCATGCCCTTATCCACGAAAAGTCAGCTTTCATATACCCAAGTATAGAATTTGTATTTATGTTAATAGATGAGTATTTATCATGTATATTAATGATAATTCTATTCTGATGAATTGTTTATTTATGTCTGACTTTACTAACTGCAAATAAAAGAAATAAAAAAGAAAAAGACTAATGCCGACCTATCAATCTTGAGTAACTATGGACCCATTTCATTACTTCCATGGATGACACCAAGTTGATGCTGGCATTCCAACAGCTGGATGACACTACAATCGCAAATGTTCAAGGATGTCTTTCGGTTGTAGCAAATTGGATGTGTAGTGGTTGCCTGCAGCTGGACTCAGATAAATTGGAGATTTGAGTTTTCTGGAATCTATTCCCACTGGACATGCAAAGATTAGGGCCAGCAGAGGTAGGGGACACGCTGATTCCAACATCAGTGGCCAGGAATCTAGGTGTGCAACTGGAAAGTAAACTATCTTTCAACCACAGGTACAGCCAACTGTAGCAGAATGTTTTGCCCTATTGAAATCTTTAAGAAAGACATTAACATTTCTTCCAGTCTCTATGCGTAAAGATATTGTACATGCCTTAATTGTATTTAGACTAGATTATGCAAATGTACTATATGGAGGCACCAAGAAAACTGTTAAATAAGCTGCAAAGAGTGCAGAATGCAGTGGCAAGATTGGTCTTAAATATTCTTAAACGGTAGTCTGTGTGAAAAGACCTGGCGCTACTACACCTGTTACCAGTCAAGCAAATAATTAAGTTTAAGGCTTTGATGATTACCTGTAGGGCAATACACAAAAGGGGCCCTTAGTATATTCAGAAGAGAATAAAAAAATGTACATCTTAGAACACTTCACTCAGCAAGCCAAAATCTCCTGCATGTCCCTAGGATGCATAAGGCTAAAGCAGGTGGGAGGTCCTTTGCCTTTTCAGGCTGCTACTCTCTGGAACTCCCTGCCTGACCTTCTTCAAGGCATAGTTTCTGACTCTGTCTTTAAATCTAATCTAAAAATGTATTTGTTTAGAGGAGGGTAGAGAATGTTTTCAGGAGAGTACAAATGTAGTTGTCTTTTTCATGTCTGCCTACTTTAGTGCCTGGAAGGTTATTTGAAAGCAGCTGTTTGCGCTTTACAAATTATGTTCATTCATTCACCCTATACTCTAAAGACCTTGCTGAAAACAAATGCTCCAACTGCTGAATAGAAATATTATGGTTGAAAAGCAGAACCTATTGCTAGGTTAGATTTAATGCTAATGAAATCTCTCTCCACAATGTGTAGAACAACATTTTAGCTAAGCCTTGTAGTATACTAATACTGAAACAGATAATGGATAATCCAAGGAAAAGGCCCTGCACAATCACCCACAAAGTCAGTTATCCATCTGACGTATACATTAAATTAACATTGGGAGGTAGTGGGGAGTAAAAGATACTCAGTCAGAGACAAAACTCACTAGGACTATAAGTTTGTACTTCTGGTATTAGTTTGTATTTTTCCATTGATAAACACATTAATTTCAAACATATTACATACTCACCAGCTACATTCAGTTCGAAAATATCACATAATCTAAAAAGAAAAACTATAATATCACATTGCGTGGAATTTTAAAAGTACAACATTGTGATAAAAAGATGCTGGAGATGCCAACACGTGTTTCAATGACACTTTCCGCTTCTTCAGGGCATAAGTTCCACAACAAACCAAGCTAAACCTTCATTCGAAATGTTCCAGGATGCATATATAGTTTGTAAAAATATCAGTTCCTTATCTTCAAAGAATTCGCCAATCATAGGTACAGAAGTGCAAATTTTGTAGTACTGATGATTTTTGCTCTGACTCAGTATCTTTTACTCCTAACTACCTCTCAATGTTAATTCAAATAGTATACTAACACCAGCAGTGAAGCTCCGAACAAAGGTACAATGCTCTTAAAAAAAAAACACTGCATCAACCCCCCTGCCTAACCCATCTATCCCACACTCCACTGACAAGAGCAAGGCCCTCACACTATTCTTCAGTGAAATAATACAGAAAGTCTAATACCAAATCAATGCACCAAGTCTGCTACCCTCCTTATGCCCATCCTGCCATGTAGCATCTCACAATGCTAATCCTTCATGGCCATCTCATGCAGATCGCGCTGACAAACTCAAATCCCTCTGTCATTTCTTATGAACATGTTGGCTTACCCTTGTCCTTCATCAGGGCCCTTTCCAGCCAAAGTGCTCTGATTAAGCTACTTCTCGCCTTCGCCAACATCTTCCTTACTGAAGGCACCTTCCCAGAAGTTCTCAAGACAGACCACAACCTTCCACTCCTGAAGAAACCTACACTAGAACCTTATGGCTATGGCAACTATTGGCCCATTACTTGCCTACCGTTCATTAGAAAGGTTGTTACTAAAGCAGTCTACACTCAACTAAAAAAATTGCATCATCTACTGAACTACCAATCCAAATTCAAATCACACTGCAGCACGGAGACAACTGCCCTACAAATATTATTTCTGTCCTTGCTATACATGAGAATATTCTGGACTCTCCTGCAGGCACGCATTTTCCAGGGCTTGTTTATCCTGTTTTCCTGTAGCCAAATTTCTCCACATTGGTAACTGACTGTTGCCCCCAACTGCATGCATTGCCTTTTTCATAATGCCTGCTGGCTATTAGCACCTTACTGCTCTTTGAATGTTTAACATGGATCTTTCACCTTGGTGCTAATGGAACAAATCTGTTTTGTTATTGGCTTATTCCTATCTCATTGCAATTGCTGATATGCTCATAACTGCCGGGGTTGTATATTCCACTCCTGCACACTTACCGATAAGTGTTATTTTCTGATAATTGATTGCTGCCGACTATGGCTTTCATTGGTTTTCTTCATTTTGCTATTTGTTTATGCATTGCCCCTTTGACGCTATCATCCTGGTAAGCAGTGGCTCCACGCCCCACACTGCACCTCCGGTACCCCATGGCACCTTGCCACCTCTTGCACTACCAGCCACTCCGGCCACTGTGCTCTTTCCTCATTCCAGGGCGATTGCTGATGCGTTTGCAACGGATTCGCCTATCCTATCTAACTGTGCTCCCCTTGTGCCCCAACCGGGTGCACTCGGTGGCTTTGTCCACAGCCCCATTTTAATTATTAACTTTTTAACTTTTTCATTTAACTTGCAATTCTTGTTATTCACAGCTGCTTGTACTGCCAGTTGGTTTTCGGCATCATTCCTGCATTTTTCTATTCGTAACATGCCGTTAACTCTGGCAAACACCAGGGCCCCAACTTTCTTCAAGCTACTATTGTCCTCCCACAATCTCCGTAGGCCTGGAGCGCTCCTGCTCCAAGCCTCATTTTGGCCAGAGGGAACCCGCCATGGCAATGACAGTGGAAGCCACGCTAGATCCACAGCTCCTGCTGAAAAACAAACAAAAGAAATGCTATGACGGGGGCAGCGCTGGCCGTACCATACCACTTTTTTCCCCCCACACCCTCCCTTGTCTGTGTGGCCCCACCACATGCCCACCTTCCCTCTGTGTTGCAGCCTGTTTCACCAACAATAAAAATAAAAAAAGCGCTATGACATGGCAAGTATTGGCTGCATCGTAAAGTTTTTCTTTTCTTTTATTATTTTTACTTTTTTACTTTCAGCAATAATTGACAAAGCCAATAGCTCTCTTGTAGGTGAGACCTATTGGCTTTGCCAATGCTTGCTTTTTTCTTGGTAAAAGATGGACTTGACAACTGAAGTGGCAGTCTGAGAGGTGGTGAACAGCTAGCAGTATCATGGCCTTAAAGTTGTGATAATGGGATGGTGACCTGCACATAAACTTCATGCATTATCAAGTTCCTTGGCCAAAGGTGGTGAAAATACCAGCATTGTGCATTGTCTGTTTAGTGAACTGCATTTTGTTTGTTATCTAGATCTGTGAGTTTGTATTATATTGTAATTCATTTATATAGTGCTTACTATCCCTATGTGGGGCGCTCAAGTGCTTGCCCACATGGGGAGCATACTACAACGTGTGGGGTGTGTGGTTGGTTGGAAGTGCGTTGTCTTTGTTTTGATTCCATGTTTCCATGTTGTGCATGATGTCCACCAAGGTGTGATTATTGTGTTATGGCACGCAGAACTTGGTGGTGTGATGGATGACAAAGTGTGAGAAAGGTGCACAGTTATTGGTCTTAGGTAAGCTTTGAACAGCTTTAAGGTTCCTTTATGTTATTTCTTATCATCATAGTCCACTTAGCTGGTTACTGCACTGAGGTATCCAGTTTGATATATGTTGTTTAAGGTTGATCAGGCGAATGTTGGAGGAGTACATGGTGGATAGTTCTGATGGGATGGACTTTGGCAATATCATCGCATACCTTATTGTCATTGTGAGATGTCAAGAAGCAGTCATAGTAAATATCTTGGTGGGGCCTGAAGTGGTGGACTAAATTAAAGTGTTCCATTGACCAGCTGCATGGGGCAGATCTCATCAGTTATTCCAAGTCTATTCTGTTGGTGATGGGTAGTTTATTGCTGTGGATTGTTGCAGTACTGGGTGATATATATGACCTCTTGCAGTTTTGTCTTATGCCAGCGTCATACAATATAAGGATTTTTTTACACATCTTTTTATTGAAATATACGACAACAAGTCATACAGTGACAGATGACATTCCAGTGTATAAGGCGATGTAGTGCTAGAGGCACTCTTGTGGTCCAACACCACGTGATGACCTTTGACTACCATCATTTTAATTGACTTTGGTGTGTTATTTTATCCTAGCCTGAATGTACGACGTCCTGCATATGCCTTGATTTCTTCTTGTAGTTTTGAAGTAGGAGCTGTCACAGTACAACAGCTTGCCAAGAACAGAACGTGTGGGATGTGCATTTGAAAGCATGAGAGAGAGAGAGGTGTTGAATGTACTTTTTGGTCTCGAAGTGCAGTGTTATAAGCAGTGGTGCACAAATGTGCATTATGTTGTACATTGATAGATGAAGTATGTGATGCTATAGGCAGTGGTGCACAAATGTGCATTGTGTTGTACAACGGGAAGTATTATGAAATTCTTACTATTGGCTTAGACATGACCTCGTGTCATCCTGAAATCTGACTCTGCTTTGCTTGAGCTTTTCTCGGCGCACAGACAGGCCCCCAGAGTGTTTGCAAGTTGCTTGCGTTAATCATGTTCAAGGTTTGTTTTGTGAGAGATTGTTTAATGTACCCTGGAAGGCTTTCGTAAGCTTCGGTAAGATAAAGGCTGGAACATGTGAGAATGTAGAGGGAACATGGGAACTCCTTCTTGCCGTGGAATGCTTGCCTGGAAACTGGCCAGTTCCAGTAAGTTTCCTTGGCGTAGAAGGGAAGACTCTTGAACCTTCTAGTGTGTTTTGAGACTATAAAGCTGAGGGTTGTTGACAGCCAGCTTGGGAGTTCACATGTGGAATAGACGTATTGCCACAAGAATCTGGATTTGAGTCCTAATTGCGAGTCCATTGCCTGGCTGTAACGGGCTCCTCCAGCTGGAGTTGGCAAGGATGTCGAGTGAACGATCAGGTGAGGCGATTTGTTTCTGACTAGTGCCATTGTGATGCATGGTTCCAGTGGCTGTGGTCATTTGAGGTGTTTTCTTTGTGATGTGGAAGTGACTCAGAGTGCACATCCAAAGTAATTGTTTGATGTATTTAGTGTATATATATCTTTCTGATCTCTTGCAGGACGTCCCATATTATTTGTTTGAGTTTTAGCTCATATTATGTGCTGCTTGTATTTCATATTATTATCCATGCATTTAACTGTTGCATTTACCAAGTGTGTTATTATTGCTTACATATAAATATATATATATATATTCACTGAAAAAACCATAGGTTTTAGGGACAGTTATAGTTAGTTGGACATTGCACTCGTACAAAACCCGTGAAATTCCCCCGTTATAGTTAGTTCAGCTAACTATAACTCGCGCCCCGCAATGCACTGCTGATGACGTCACATATTACATCACTCATGACATGGTCAGTGACATCACTGATGACATCTCAAATGACATCACTGATGACATCATCCAGTGACTGTGTGTTTCTGTAAAGTTTAAATATGTTTAATATATATAGGGAAAGGCGTATTGAAGAATGAGTGGGTGTATAAGTGTCTGAATGGATGATTTACTAGGTGCGTGACTAACTCTATAAGTGAGTGATTAAACGTATCTTACTGAATGCATGGGTTAGTGACTAAACTGTGTGAATGTCTGTATCCGTCTCTCTGTTGCTGTGTAAGCGGCTGCATGGGTTTGTGAATAGCTACATGAGTGTCTATATGAGTTATTGATTGGTTGTCTGAGTATCTGTATGGGTGCCTGAGTGTTTGTGTGGGTGGGGTGTGTGTGACTCTGTGCATAGATGTGTGAGTGGGTGATTCACTGGGTGCATGGTTTCAAGAGTGCATCTGTGATGGACTGTATGGGTGGATGAGTGTGTGTATGGGTGTGTTAGTGAATGAATGTATATCTCAGTGGTACATGTGTGAGTAACTACATATGTGAAAGGCATTATATATGTGTGTTGGAGTATATAAATGGCTATAAGTGAGAGTGTGTGATTGTGAGAGTGGCTGTATGGATGAGTGTGTACTTGTATCAGTGATCGTATAAGAGCATAAGAATGTGCTAGTATTTGTATGAGTAAGTGAGCTGGTGTGTGTATAACTGTATAGGTGAGTAAATGGCAGTGTGATTAATTATTTGCATGACTGACTAGGTGTGTGAGTACCTCTATGGATGAGTGGTGGTGTGTGAGTGTCTATGTAGGTGTATGAGTGCATATGATAGTCCTGTACTGAGTGACCATAAGTATGAGTGACTGTACGGGTGAGTGAGTGGATGTGTGTGTAGACCTAAGAATCAGTGAGTGGGTATGTAGTTATTGGTGTTGGAGTGTCTATGGTTTTGTGAATGGCAGTCTGTAATTTAGAGTGGGTGTATCAAAGGTTATATTAGGGTGTGAGGAGGTGCATCAGATTATCACGTGGATGATGTCATCAGTGATGTCATCAGTGATGTCATTTGAGATGTCATCAGTGATGTCATCAGTGATGTCACTGACCATGTCATGAGTGATGTAATATGTGACGTCATCAGCAGTGCATTGCTGAGGCGCGAGTTATAGTTAGCTGAACTAACTATAACGGGGAATTTCACGGGTTTTGTACGAGTGCAATGTCCAACTAACTATAACTGTCCCTAAAACCTATGGTTTTTTCAGTGAATTTGTAAGGTTTTTTAAATGCTAATTTCTAACTATAACGTGCATGAAACCTATGGTTTTTTCAGTGAATTTCAAAGGTTTTCTAAATGCTAATTCCTAACTATAACATGTCTGAAACCTATGGTTTTTTTCAGTGAATTTCAAAGGTTTTGTAAATGACAATTTTTAAATGTATTAATTGTTATAATTATTTTTTTGATACTGATTTACTACATTTTTTTAAACTATTTATTTTTAGATATTTTATTTTTTAAATTACATTGTAATTACATTATACATTACATTACAAAATATACTTTCTCAGAATGAATTACTTTAGTTTAAATACTTTGCAAATAGGCAATAGACTTTTAAGTACAGTAGTTACAGTTGTTGCAATGGGCAACACAATTTCAAACACAATGCAACATTGAGCTCAATGTGAATTTCTAGTTAAATGCAATTAGTTACTTTATGGATTACTTTTCTAACCACAGGACTGGATCCTAGATTCAGTCCTGCGACATCTCCTGTAAACAGTGAGTAAAAGCGTTTGGGTTACAGTAGTGATTTTTAAGGAATATTATTGTATTTTAAAAGTTGACACTTAGAAACTTTTTCACATAGAATCACCAATGTTATCCTAAGGGAGGAAATTCACTTAGCAGGTAAGTAGTGTTATCGTTACTTTTTCTTACTCAGTGGTGGATCCTGGATCCAGCACTGGTGCATCTCCTGTAAACAGTTGAAAGAATGCGTTTAAGTCATACAGGCGATTTTTAAGGAATATTTGTAGTTTGTGAAAATCGACACTTTGAAACTTTTCTGCTGAAAACCAGACAATGGATTCCTATGGAAGGAAATACAAGTTACTGGTAAGTACAGTTAGAATTACTTTTCAGGGTCAGTGCTGGGCTAAAAGATGGAGCACTGGGTTCTCTCCTGATAACAGGTGAGTAAATCGGAATTCGTAGTTCGGCTGATTTTAGAGGAATATTATAAAGTTCCAAAACTCCACACTTAGAAGAATTTCCAAGTGAAACCAGTCAATGTTAGCCTATGGAAGGAAATTCAAGTTACTGGTAAGTATGGTTAGAATTACTTTTCAGGATCAGTACTGGGCTCAAAGATGCAGCACTGAGGTCTCTCCTGATAACAGGTGAGTAAATCGGAATTCGTAGTTCTGCTGATTTTAGAGGAATATTTGTATGTTTCAAAAATCGACACTTGGAAACTTTTTCAGCAAAAAGCAGGCAATGATATCCTATGGAAGGAAATTCAAGTTACTGGTAAGTACGGTTAAAATTACTTTTCAGGATCAGTACTGGGCTCAAAGATGCAGCACTGAGGTCTCTCCTGATAACAGGTGAGTAAATCGGAATTCGTAGTTCGGCTGATTTTAGAGGAATATTATAAAGTTCCAAAACTCCACACTTAGAAGAATTTCCAAGTGAAACCAGTCAATGTTAGCCTATGGAAGAAAATTCAAGTTACTGGTAAGTACGGTTAAAATTACTTTTCAGGATCAGTACTGGGCTCAAAGATGCAGCACTGAGGTCTCTCCTGATAACAGGTGAGTAAATCGGAATTCGTAGTTCTGCTGATTTTAGAGGAATATTTGCACAATGGTGAAGGAAGGGGGTGGGGCCTGAGGTGACATGTCTGCAAACACGCCCTGTGGTGCGTTTTAAGTTGGAGAATTAATTCCTCCTCAATCCCGAGGGTCCCTAGGGTCCCTAGGGGCCAACTAGCCCACCAGATACCTCCAGTATGCGCCAGGGAGCTGCGTTGCAGAGAGGTGTTCAGAGGCCACGCCCCTTTTTACACCTCTCTGCAACGCAGCTCTGTGGCGCTTTCTGGATGTACCTGGTGGGCTAGTTGGCCCCCAGGGACCCTCAGGATTGAAGGGGATTTAATTCCCCATCTTAAAACGCGCCACAGGGCCTGTTTGCACACATGTCACCTTTAGCCCGCCCCCTCCCTTGACCACTGAGCAAATGCCCCCGTGGCGCGTTTTAAGTTGGGGGATTAAGTTCCCTTGAATCCTGAGGGTCCCTGGGGTCCAACTATCCCACCAGGTACCTCCAGTAAGTGCCACAGAGCTGCGTTGCAGAGAGGTGTAAAAGGGCGTGGCCTGGACCACCTCTCTGCAACCCAGCCCTGTGGCGCTTACTGGAGGTACCTGGTGGGCTAGTTGGCCCCCAGGGACCCCAGTATTGAATGGGAATTATTTCCCCAATTTAAACGCGCCACAGGGCGCGTTTGCAGAGTGGTTAAGGGAGGGCGGGGCCTGACCCTCGATCGCGTCTTTTTCTTTCTTTTTGTTTTTGAAGGGGGCTGTGTGGCCCCCTTCTTTACTTTTGGGGCCCTGGGGACCCCATCCCCCAGGGCCTGATGCCTTTTTTCTTTAAAAAAAAAAATACTGTACGGGAAGCGGGCCACGTGGCCCCGCTCCCGGGGCCGATTCCGGCCCCGGGACCCCATCCCCGGGGCATGGCCACTTTTTAAAACTTATTTTTGGAGGAGGGGGCTGCGTGGCCCCCTCCTAAGGTCCTCTATTGGCCCCGGGGACCCCATCCTCGGGGCCGGCCTTTAATTATTTATTTTTATTATTTTTGGGGAGGGGGCCGCGTGGCCCCCTCCCGGGCCACTACTTGCCCCGGGGACCCCATCCCCGGGGCTGGCCCTATCCTTTGGGGTCCGTGGGGGACCCCAACTCCCCACGGACCATGCCGGCTCCCCGCCTCCTGCGGGAGCCAGCATTGCTTTTCCACATGGGGAGCTGCTAACATGCAGCTCCCCGTGTGGAAAGCAATGTGCTTTGGATATTGGAAGCGAGAGCAGGTTTCCCTGCTCTCGCCTAATATCCAAAGCAGTTTGCAATGACAGGGCGGGACCCGCGAGGCTTCCGTCCTGTCATAGCAAACTACAGTGTCCCGGGGGTAGGCACCCGGGACACTGCAGGAGCCGGCCCTGGGGGTGGTGGTCCCCAGGGCCATCAAGGGCTCCAGGAGGGGGGCCGCGTGGCCCCCCTCCCATCCTGTGCACAGCCCTGGGGAGGTGGTGGTCCCCGGGGCTCGGGGGTCCGAAATGGACCCCCACATTTGTTTAATTAGTGCCCCGGGGAGGTGGCGGTCCCTGGGGCGTGTGGGGGGACTCGAGCCCCCCCCCACACAGGTTATTTTGAAGAAAAAAAAAAAGAAGCCCTGGGGGGGTGGTGGTCCCCGGGGCTTGGGGGGCCTTAGAGGCCCCCCATATTATTATTAAATTAAACCCCGCATGCCCCTGGGACTTGGCCCACCCGGGGGCCAATTAACGACGAAGCGCGAAAGCCCGCGCTTCGTTTTTTTTTTTTATCGGCAGGATCCACGCACCCAGCGCGTTTTTTGCCGATTTAAAAAAAAACCCTGAGCAGGCATAGGTGGCCAGGGTGTTTCTACCCTGCCCCCTTTTTGCGTTTTGCGCACTTGTTTTACTGCTTTCTTGTTCCTCGGTTCTACTGAGGAACAAGATGGCTGCCAACCCTTCCTGATTTGGAGTGTTGACAGCCAATTACCATACAGCTCGTGATCGGGAGGGTACGCGGACCCTACGCGGCCATAGATATATATGTGATTTTATTTTTGATTTTCTCAGGAACTACTGAACGGATTTACACCATTTAAGCAAAAGGCATGACTCTGAACCAAGGGCTACCTTTTTGCCAAATTTGGTGTAAATCCGTTCAGCAGTTCGGGCTGTAGCTGCGACTAAAGGTTCCTATGGAAAAATGAATGGGGAAAACACGTTTTGGGACCCCCCTTTTTTCTCGGCCCCTGCTTGACGAATCACCCCGAGACTTTCAGGATAGGAGCAGACCGGAGCGCCCCAACAAGTTTGAAAATTTCGCGAAGATTCGTCAACCGGCGCCAAAGTTATTTCAAATAGAATGTTGCGGATTTCCTATGGAAAATAGGTCCTAACTATAACTATCTACTGGCGACCGCCAGTAGATAATATATCTATATACATTTGAATGCTGTTCATTTGGCATCTGGGAAAACCTTTCTGTTAGAGAGCATTGCATAAATAAAACCACAAGCCTTATTCTAAAAAGAGAGTCTTTGCAATTTGTAAAGTGAAACCCCTTTCTAGGTGTTGTTGTGTTTTATGTGTCCTGCTTCGCTGTTTTTGAGCCACCGTGTGGGAGATTTGTGGAACTCTGTATTATCTGAAAGGCGGAGCAATACAGGCGAAGACACAGGCATACACAGATAACTATTCGACATTGCAGAAACCTGGCAAAAATCCATTGTATTATCAACACATCACATTTTAGCATCTGAATCAAGGCCCCTCTTGTTACAGAATTCCATGAGTTGCAGCCACAGTAGGTTCACAAAGTTTCCCCATATGCATTCCACTTTTACCATATTTTAGTCCACTTAGACGGACAACCTCTTCCCTCATGAACCTCTCTCTCGGCCTGCATAGACCAATCTATGTCCCTCTTCCAGTCCCTTAAACTCGGACTCAAGTCAGACCTCCACATACGCGATATGTTCCATTTGGCCACAATTATGTCTAGCGTAAGGCAAAGTCGGTCCTTGCAGGTTAAGTCGGTCTCCTTCCAAACATTTAGGAGGCACCACTTGGTGGATAAACTTGAATATCTCCATAAACACCATTAAGACAGGTGCGTACCTTCACCCAGTAGCGCTGGAGCGCTGGGCAGCTCCAAATCATGTGGAAAAACATGCCCTCCAATCCACACTTCTTGGGACACAATGAGCTAGTTAATTTACCCATTTTAACCAGTTAGGTACAGGCATTGTAACTTTGGTGGACGAATTGTATTTGCACTAATCGAAAGTGTGAGCATATGGCCACCTCTTTTGGGGGAAGTCAACGCCTCTGACCACTGGTCGTCCTCCAAGTCAAACAAATCTCGCTGCCAACTCAATCTCAACTTGGTCAAAGGGTCTGGGGTGTTATTTAACAATTTACTGTAAGGGAGCGAGACCGCCTTTTTTGGTATAAACTCAACTAGTAATCTGTCTTCCAGCGGGGAGGACTCAGGAGAGTCATCACCCTTTGGGATCACTTTACGTAGAAATATAATGAAATTATTATGCAGTCTGTAGGAACTGCAGTGGACTGCCTGACCACTGGGTGTTATGGTAATAGTAGAAGTGTGGCCAGGAGAGTTATATTTTGTATTGTAAATGCATTTATATAGAGCTTACTACCCCTGATGGGGTGTTAAAGTGCTTTACGCCTGGCAGCGGTCTGCTCTGGAACCAAAGGTTAGTGTTTTTTTCAGTGGCTACAGGGGGTAGACTTATGCTCTTAAGGAAACCATTCCATGCATTCACTCCATTTTCAATATAGTAGAATACATTAATAGGAGCTTGGGGTGAACTTTAGTGGGAGGGAGTGTGAACATTCATGCTACTGGTATTAATTGATGAACTACTGGGGATAAAGCATTGTTAGGTTGCTGGATATGACATAAAGGAGAGGTTGTGATCTTTGACATTAGGTGTGGGCAGTTTGCAGAATACAGTTGTGGGGATTAAGGTGAACATGCGTGTGAGTTAGAGTAGGCTGTGCTCATAGAGAGGAGGCATGCAGAGGATGGAATTTAAGGAGAGATTCATTTGAAAGGAAAAAGGAGATGCAACTATCTGAAGCTATAAATCAAGGTCAATTTTCATGGGAATAAAGAAGAGGCTTTTAGAGATTGCATGCAATCTTAGGATAGAAAACTGTAGAAAAAATATTACTGGCTTGTGAGAAAGTGCTATAGTAGGTACTTTTGATAAGCACTAGAGTCAGGTGAACAGTCTATCCCCTGAAAGGCTACCACTAGACCACAGATTTAGCAAGAACAGCTAATTAGCTCAAGGGCTGGAAGCATAAGGTAATAGCTGGGTGGATATATATATTGAAATGTCGAGAGGTTTGGTCTGCACTCAATCAATAAAAAAATCTTTATTGGATCTCTTTAGCACAGACCATAAAAGCACAATTTCATCACAAACTCATTAAATATACAGTACAGACATTATAAATCGAATAAAAACATTTAAAATCTTAATAAACTTTAGTTATCAATTAAACCAGGGGCACCTTGTTTAAATGCATTAATTTCATAATTACAGTAATTAATGAAATCCTCAAACCGCCCTGGACCTTTCTCTTTGTCATACAGGCCCATAAGAAGGTGGCTACAGAAAAACAAACAAAGGGGTCAGAAAGAGACTTTAAAAAGTAGAGTGCCACCCTACATTGGCCAAAATTATAGCACCTTAAAATTGGGAGAATAAAAGCTTCTCTTACAGTTTGATAAAACTTACAGAACAGTACGAGGTGTAGGTCTGACTGGGACGAATGTTTGTCGCATGGGCACGGGATCAAATCTGAGTGTTTAAATTTCATCTCTGGGAACCCTAGCATCAAAGGAATAAGGTTCAAGCAAAAACGTAATAGGATATATCTATGCTGTGCGATCGTAATACTAGATAGATATGAAAATCCCTCCCCTAGTCTTGGGGGGATGATGTCATATGCAACGGATGCTTTTTGTTGCCAATTCGTTTCCCTACGGACAAAATTAGCCCTCTGCATGAAGGCCTCAATTATTTTCTGTTTGGAGACCCTCCAACACCATGCTGGTTCCCCGAAATAATTCTCCCAGTCCGATTACACTCAGTTCTGCCTCTACATATCTGAGCCAGCCGATCTTGTTGTAATGTTCCAATTTCAGACAATCTCCAATTATACGCTGTGTTAAGTTGACAGTGTCCCTGCGCCAAATGGAGAGCCATAACAAAATTGGTGCCAATCTAATAGAATCTACCATGTAAGGCAGCTTTAATTCTAGATGTAAAATGTAGTTGGGGAAGCGACACTCTAGATTTAAAGAAGCTATCTTTTGTTATTTGAAGTTGATCAATCTGGGCCATCCCCCAGACTCCTGCCCTGTAGGTTGCCGCTGCCTTTGTTTTTGCATGATATATGTTTTTGATAGTGTCCAGGGGACTGGCACCTAGCTTCTTAATGAAGCCCTTAATAGCTTGGAGACTTCTTTCCATGCCTAGGACTCTAGCCGCCACCAAGTTTGACCAAGAGTGTTTTTTGTCAAATAAGACTCCCAGGTATGGAAAGGATTCTACTACCTCAATTTTCTTTGAACCAAGGTGAAAATTAGGGGGTTTTGTGCCTTTGCCTGCTCCTGCTATAATGATGAAGGATTTTGATTAATTCACCCTTAGGTCTAGGGAGGCCATGAATGAAGCATTTGATGTTATTAAACTTTGCAGAGCTACCCCTGTCCTGGCGATTAGGACTGCATCGTCAGCGTACGCCAATATAGGAAGGGGGGTGATGTCAAATATGGGCACGTCCAGGGGCGAGCCGGTCAGGGCCGCCTCCACCCTGTTTGTGTAGATGGAAAAGAGAAACGGGGCGAGGACGCATCCCTGTCTGACTTCTCTCTCGATCTTAAATGAACGTGTACATTCCCTGTTTATGCCATACCGGACACAGGCAGTAGCATTGGCGTATAGCTGACGGATGAAGTGAATTATCAATGGGTCAATCCCCATCCCCTCCATCATAGGCCATAGCTTTTGATGGGACACACAGTCAAAGGCCACTGACAGGTCCATAAATGCCATGTAGAACATCCTGCCTTTGGCTTTAGTGTATTTGTCAATGCAAAGTGAGAGGTTGAGGCATTGATCGACTGTCCCCTTCCCCCTCTGGAAACTATATTGTGCCTGCATCAGAATGTTATGTTCATGGGCCAAATCCTCCAATCTGGCTAATAAAAGCCGGCCCATGAGCTTGGCTGTGGTATCCAGTAGGGAGATGGGTCTATAGTTCTTTGGGCTGCCCCTATCCCCTTTCTTGTAAATCGGAACTATTACACTATGCTTCCAGGATGTTGAAGGGCCCTCCGTTGCTATACTGTTAAAGGTGTTGGTTAGTAGGGGGGCCCACAGATCATAATTGTCCTGGAAAAGGTCGATCGGCACCCTGTCAGGACCCGGTGCCTTCCCTGGGACACAGGCCGCCAACTCTCTTATGACTTCGCTAAGTGAGAATTTTAAAGTACCTTGAAATGGATGGGTTACTTCAGTAGGCGGAGAAACAGGAGAGGTGTTTGAGCCAAAGATGCTTTCAAAATATCCCACCCATGCGTCCTCACTTACATGTACATCCAAGGACGGATCTTTGGGGTCTTTAAAGTAGGGTGCGTTTATAACTTTCCAAAACTCCTTACTGCTGCCTGAGATAGTTGCTTGCTGAAGGTCATCCCAGGCTTTCACCCTGATATCCCTCTCTCTTTTATTTCTGGTGGACTTGTAGTCTCTACGTAGCAATCTTATCTGTACTGGATCTCTAGGGTGGGATTTTAGAGCATTAACGAGGGCTCTTCTAGCTGTCGAGCAAGGAGAGTCGAACCAACCTCTAGCTGTTGAGCCATTTGCCCGCTCGGGACGGGTCAGTGCCACTTTTAATTTCACTATGAGGGCTCTGAACTGGGAAACTAATAGGCCTGGGGAAGACTCCTCAGACAGGCACGATAAAATATCATCCCTTGTTTGTGCTATAATTACAGGTGCCAGATTCTGCTTCTCACCTGCACCCACTTTAGTTGGTACCCATTTTTCCTGGTTAGCTGAGATGTTTGCTACAGCCTGTTGGTGTTTACTCAACTTATAGGGGATGCTTAGATGGTTAAGTAGGATTGCATGATCACTGTAACATGTAAAAGTGGTGTCTATGTGGGAGACTTTACCCCTTATTATGGAGGAAACTAAAATGAAGTCAATAGTGGACTCGTAATTGGTCTGCCTGAATGTTTTCCCTATGTTTCCTGACTTTGTGTTATTTATTATTCCCATGTTTCTTGACTATAGGAGTCTATTAAGACTGTCACCGTAATCCTTATGGGTGAAATGGAGAAGGGGGTTACCCTGGTAATCTTCGAGCCCACACACCATAACCTCTTTGTACTTACAGAGGTGAGCATCAAAATCCCCCACCCAGATGATGTTTTGTGGGCCCTTTTTTGTGAGAGAATTAATCTTATCTAGCTCACTGTTTAGTTCATCTACCACTAGCTTCATGTTTCCCCCAATTTCATTATTATAGAAATTAATTAAAAGCCATGGTCTATCATTTGTAACCTCCAATAGAAGCAAGTGAAAATGTTTGTTCGGAGAGCCAACCATCCTTACTTGTAGGGGGAAGGTGTTAGAGATTAAAGTTAATAATCCCCCCTTCGCTCTGCCTGACACTGAATGAACTGCAGCTGTATGAAAGGAGCGGTACCCTGAAACAAAAACGGGCCCAAGTTTCCTGAAAGCAGATGATTTCCAGGGAGTGCCAAAGTTTGTGCCACTGATCATTGCCTAGCTTTGAAGTGGATCCTGCCACATTCCAGGATGCTAAGCTGATCTTACTTATGTCAGCTACACTCCGAGGTAGAGGGATCGAAGAACTCCCCTGTATTACAGGGACTAGTTTGTCTAATAATTTTATACTTGGGAGGATGGGTGGCTGGGGTTAGTCAGTCTTAGCTTTCCAGATCTGAGAGGGGAGCAAATCTGTTATACAACCCCTTCCCCCCCCCATGATGCTGCTAGAGCCCTCCCTGTGTCTCATTAACAGGCCTATTCTTTGCCTAGCCCTCTGACCCGTGTCGAGTCTTGGACCCTGCATGTAGAAATGTTCCAGTGATAAGGGTATGATCTGGGTGCTCCTAGGGGACATTCTATGGCGATTACTTAAAAGTTAATTACACGCATATGCGTTGTTAAAATTTATCACCACACAGTCTCTGGCAATAGATTTAGTGGAGTTACCCAACCATCCCACTCTCCTGGCCAAAATAATTTTATTAGACAGCGGGTATTTCCTCATTCCTGTATCCGTTAGGTGGTGTGAGAGCCAGTGCAAGCATTTATCCATTAGCTGCGTAGTTGATTCAGACTGATTTCCCCGCAGTGAAGGAACATTTGCCAAGACCAATACTCGGCGGGAGGCTGCTGGTGGAAGATGAAGTTCTTGTTGCGAATGACTTTCTGCGACTGCCGTGAATCTATTATGGCTTCCATTTGTCTGTGCATCGGATCTTATGTCCCCCGGGGCTGAGGGTACCTGGTGTACTGAACCTGTTGATCCCAATGATGGTAAAGTTAACCCCTCCGAAAGTACATTAGGGCGGGTGGTGGCTATGGGAAACATCCCTCCGGGCAGTATAGCAGAGGCAGGGGTTAGTGGAATACACAATGAGGATGGTGCCAACAAGCCCTGGTTGCCGCGAACATAAGGTAGAGTTTTGTCCCCTGTTAAAAATGCGGGCTCCACACTCAGGGGGAATGGGGGGCAGTTAATCAGTCCATTCTGGGCATTCTGGGCCTCCAGGCTGGCTATTCGCTCTCCAATCTCTGTCAATTTAGTTAGAATTGGACCCAACAAAGAGGACTTCAACTTACTTACTCCTGCCCAAAGCGCATCGTCAAGTATTATAGTTGCAGATGCAGTACTTGCAATGGGAGATGCTGGAGGGCTCCCTATAGGCATCTTGGGGTTTACGCCCTTGGGTTTAGGGGCTCGGGTTGGTTTAGTTGGCTTGGGCTTTGGTTTCGGGATTACGCCACCCCTACGTCGCTTAGCTGGGGGGTCGTTAGGTAAATCAGTGTGGGGGGAATACTTGAGCCCCCTGCTAGCTAAGGCGGGTAGAGCTGGTGTATCCGGCAGAGTTTCCAGCTGGGTACGTGGAGGGTTGGGAGATGTTGTCAGCTGTAAAAGCTGAGTGTGAGGGACCTCCTCTGGGGCGCTCTCAGTAGGTGACCTCAATGGGAGGGGAAGGGGTTCCATGGATAAGCGCCTCTGCGTGAGTTCTATCTCGTGGGTGAGGCCCCTTGCCACTCTGGACAGGTACGCGTTGAGCATTGCTACATTTCCTCCACCCGCTTTCTCCATGTGTCCTTTCCTCTTCACCATCATAACATACAAGGAGTAAAAACACAGTACCTTGGTTCAGATGCTGGGAGTTAGAGGGTGGCCCAGCCCAGCCGCCTCCGGGCTCTGACCGGCATGGACGGGCCCGCCCTTGGCCCGGGCTTTGCCCGGACGCGATTTTGTGCGCGGCGTCGGTGGCTGGCGGCACAAGGGCTGCTGGAACTCCAAGTCCCCCAAGGATAATGTGGTGCTCCCAGCGGGAGTAGAGAGGCTGTGGTGAGGCTGCGGCTACAGCACCGTGGGACTCCAGGCACGCTTTTGTGCGCGGCATCGGCGGCTGGAGGCACAAGGGCTGCTGGGACTCCGAGTCCCCCAAGGATAATGCGGTGCTCCCAGCGGGAGTAGAGAGGCTGTGGTGAGGCTGCGGCTACAGCGCAGCAAGAATCCAGGCGTGATTTTGTGCACGGCCTCGGCGGCTGGCGGCACAAGGGCTGCTGGGACTCTGAGTCCCCCAAGGATAATGCGGTGCTCCCAGTGGGAGTAGTGAGACTGTGGTGAGGCTGTGGCTTCAGCGACGCGGGACTCCAGGCGGGGTTTTGTGCACGGCGTCGGTGGCTGGCGGCACAAGGGCTGCTGGGCCTCCGAGTCCCCCAAGGATAATGTGGCGCTCCCAGCGGGAGTAGTGAGGCTGTGGTGAGGCTGCGGCTACCAAAGACAGCCGTAACCTCATAGCACATGAGAGAGCATACAGGGTAAATAATGCAAACATCAAAAAGGAGATTCTGCTTTTGCTGGAACGGATACCTTCTAATATTCACCCTTAAAGTTTTGTGACAGTATTAATTACAAAAGGGAAATGGGATGCATTTTGAATGCCCTAGATGTGGCACAGAACTAAATGGGGGTTAGAATAGATTTCCAGACAGTGAAAGTGTATTGCCTGCATTCCTGTGGCTTGAGGGTGTAACCCCAGGCAGTATATTGTAGCCAAGGCTACCTTTAGCAATGCTATGAATTTTGTTAGCAATGGTGTTACAAAGAGATGACACTGGAAAAGTACAAGAGGATTCTTTATTTCATCTCTCCACCACCACAGGTTCCAACAGTCATGGCACATTCCAACTGGGATAGGACGGGAGGGAAGATGGAATGTACCAATTACATTATTTTTAACAAATGGGATGCTTATTAGTTCTTTCTTAGCTCTGCTATTTAGTAGATGGTAGGGGTGGAGGGTGGCACTGTAGTTTATGTTGTTCAATGTGAGGAAGTTTCTAGGCCAGGCCTCTCCTTCGTCACTAATTGCTGCTTCAGAAAGGTTAATCTAAATGTGCTACAGAGCAATCCATAAACCAGTAAGGACTTGGTGTTAATCAGTTATCATGGAACAATGGCCCATTTGGTATCATTCAGGACAATCTACAATCAAAGACACAGTCGCCTTGTATCTCGAAAAAAAAGGGTTTAGACTGTATATCGGTCAGAATAAAAAGATAAATTATTAGTCTAAAGGAGTTCTCTTCATGATTAAATATATACCGGGTGAGAATAATTGCTCAGCTGAAAGTTTATCTAGACTGATTGAGGAAAGAGGTGAAAATAAATAAAAGAGGGTAAATCTGGGGGGGGGTGAGAAATCCAACTGGATTGAGGAGGACGCATGTGTGCGAGAAATGACTGATGGGACATTCGAGGAGAAGGAATGGAGAGGTTAGCAAGAATGCAGTTTTAAGCCTGATTAAGAGCAGATTGAGTAATGCTAAAAGCGTGGGCCTTGAGAAGGTTTGGTGGATGATCCGGTATGAACTGGCTGTAGACCTTGGGATTCTTTTGAGAGGAACTCATTTGATACCCCCAGAAGGTGTGAGTAGGAGATTGTTTACACTAGCTAATGAGGATCATTTAGGGGTAGTAAAAAACAAAGGAACGTCTATGTAGCATAAATATTTTGCAAAATTACGTGAAATTTGAGGAAAATAAAGCAAAACTATGGGTAAATACAAAAAATGTAAATCTTTCATTTAACTCAAAACTTTAGTGCGAAATGTGTCCTTGTCTCAATTATTGGCAGAAAGACACATATCGCAAAAAGAAAAATAGCATAAAAAACATAATTGTAGCAAACAGCTGCTCATGTATGGTTGTTCACAATATTCCTGCGCTCCCGTGCTATATTTTTACTGCAAACAGTGGCATAATTGCGCTAACTGTGTAATGTCGGGAATTTCCATAGCAAGCGTAACACGAAATTCCCAAAATTATGCGGGCGTAATTTAAGTTTTGCTAGGGCCTAATATGGAGCTGGAATACTTGGCCAGAGAGTGTATGGAGTGAAAAATGTTTAAAGGTAAGACAAATACCCAAAGTATGAATTACCCACATACCAGTGAGTAGTGGCCCTTGATAAAGTAGGGAAAATGCTATCCATACTTAATTGTATTTATGGACCTGCATGAAGGTAGGCCGAAGTATGCATGGTAAGAGCCATAGTGTTATGATTCGCAATGTACCCCAATATAGGGCTGGGTAGTCTCCTAACCTTTCACCTACATTACCCTGCCATTGTACTACATAACGGTTTTGGTGCTGACCTTTTACTTATTTAGGTGCTGCATAAATGTTGTGTGGTTTTCCCCGTAAACTAGCACCATTTATTATATATGAGGATTCTCAGAATCACAGCAGGATTACCATCTTCTGCATAATAACTGTGTATAAGGTTCATCACTATCGTCATCCTCGGCCGACATGACACAGCAAGATAGAACCCCTGAGGGTACCTTTTGGGTATATAAGCCCCATATCTTTGCTGAGGCGGGTAGAGGAGAAAGACTTCCATGCTGACACACTGACGCGAGAAGCTGAGGGTCCTGTACGCAGAAACTACAGTACGCAGTGGTCTGACATCCCTTGCGAGGTGTCAATCTCAAGACCAAGATGGGGTCATTCGCTCTCCCACATCAGGTAAGGAGGTTGGCTCTATCCTAAGGGGATTCTTGGCAATACACCTACATACATGCTAGGTACATTTAGGTACATCTAGCTAGGGTTAGCATAATAGGAGTACGCATTTTTACTCTCATGTGTTTATGTGCGAACATATATCTATTGTTCTAGCAATATGGTAGAATTCTACCATCTATTTACTTTGTTGGTACTTATACCAGTATACATCTGTTTCTGTCTTATGGTTGTTACAGCACACGTATTTTATACTAGAATGACGCTGGTTCAATAAATGCTTATTGAAAACGTCCCCATCGTTTTTTCTGTATATCTCTCTGAGACAAAGTGAGCATGAGGGACTGAGCGAAAAGTACTGTACTGTTTCAATGATCCCTGAGGGGTCAGGGTTACCATGTTCGATAGTTGCCAGAAACTATTTGCTCCTTGGTAAGAGGGGTTCATAGTGGCACTGTGAGCTAGCTGATATACAGGAGAACATATCAGTGGGGGAGTCTGGACACCAATCCCACAGATTATGTAGTTTAAACGCGCAGATCCTATATAGATTTGTAGGAACTACACGACAATAGCCAACAGTGGTGCTATCAGGTTTCAGGAGAAAGGTTTCTCTCTTGAAAGTTATCAGAAAATCTTACACTTGGATAATGGTGTACAATTTTGCTCTAGTGCAATTGTAGGTCATTTGAAAACGTATGAAATTGTGCACAAGAGGTCATCACTATATCGCTCAGAAACTAATGAAACTATTGACCAGGTGAACAAGCATTAAAAGTAGAGATACAATTGGTTAGAGCAAACAGACTGTACTGGAAGCTGAACTGAAGAAACAGATAACAGCCCATCAGATGCTGTTGCATGCCACGACAGGAAAATCTCTATTTAAACTGTTTAACAGGTGTGCAAAGGATACTAAACTTAATCTTGGGTGGATGACTTAGAAATAAGTTCTACAGAATTATAACCCAGGAATGTGGAGGAAGCAGGAGAAATATCTACTATAGAAAGGAAAGTTTTGATAAGAGAAAGAGAGCCACTGTTATGAACATTAAAGTGAGTGATATGGTGAAAATCAAAGCTACGTTGGGATGTGCCAACTGGTCTAAATTCACGAGAGCAATGAAACTGATAAAACAGTTTGGAAATGCCATTAAAACTGAAGATTTGGAAGAAGAATTGGGTGGCGGTCATACACCCAGTTGCGAGTGAAAGGCGAAAGTGTGACTTTGATGGTTGTCAGGATGGATCAGTTGGTGGGAAGTCTTTAGAGAAGGATGGTGTAAGACGTAGAAGAGGGTTGAGAGTTGTGAAGAGGCTAAGTTATCTTTAAGACTGTATATTCAATGATGTATGTGCAGGTATGATCTTTATATGTTGATCCTATTGGAGCATCACGTTTCTTTTATTTATGTCCTAGATTTTGCTTCAAATTTATGACACAATAATATATCACTGTTGGATAACTGATATCACTCTATGCCAAAATAGCAGAATAACTGATTGAGTGTTGCTTTCGTCATGAAAATCGTTTTTGTTATCAAAACGTCTAAGGAGTAACCTTATTTTATAATTAGTATTAAGTGCACCAGCTGTGTGTGCAAGGGATTTTATGCCAACTAAGAATGGTCGAAATATTTGCAATTGCTCAAGCAATATAATCATCCATTGTAGAGCCAAAATTAGTTACCCAGTGTAAATGTGATGAATTAAATACAGTCATTGGCTATTTTACTGGTGACTATTACATTCCTAATCAAAGAAGACCAAGAATTTCCCCTCAAGACCTTCGATAAAGGGGGGAGTCGACATATGGACAATAAAGCCACCATTTCTAAAGTTACTTTTCAAAGTAAGTCTTTAATCTAGTTATTTACGTTTGCATATTTATCACCTTTCCATTTCTGAAGAATTAATTTCTTTCCTGCCAAAAAGCCCTCATAATCCAGAGTCTGATTAGAGGACACTGTGAGAGAATTTTGAAGATATGATCGAACATTTGAATTTTTCCATCTTTTTCAGTTGGTCCTTCTATAATCATTATTACTTTATTTGCAATCATTTTTCAGAAAAGTGCAGGTTTGTGGCATCCAAATGTTGCAGTGCAAGCACAGTATAATTTTATAATATGCTTACTCTCCTTACTGCTCTAACTGTACTGGGCCCTTCATGATGAGATAATCTGCATCATTTTCATTTACCAGAGATGCAATAATCCTCAGATCAATCTTTTTCCGCCGTTAGCAGGGGTGGCAATGAGGGTGGCCAAAACACAACGTAAGCTGTTCAATGAGGATCAATAATTGACAGCTAACTCACAAATTTGAGACCAGATTTAGGTACACCACTCTTAAGACCATGCCGTAGCAATAAAGAATAGCAACGGGAAGACCCAACCTCCTGAAGAAGTTAAGTCGGACTAGAATTATGCAGACCAAAAGCTCTGCAACAGCAACACAGAACAAGAGAAGTAGTACTTTTTTATTTGTTTATTGGCATTTTGCAGCAAACAAGAGAAGAAAAAAAACGGCAGTCATGATGCAGTGATATAATGGTCCAATCCCACATTGGAACAAGTGTCAGGAAATCAAGACAAGTTTACCATAGGCAAGTGTTATTTATCTGCAGAGCAGCACACATTCATCAACAGTAAAGCTTCCCAACAGAATAGACAGCTTGTGTTGTGGGTGATGTTGGAAATGGCCTGGCCTGGGAATATGATCCAGTTAGGCCTGTTGCACATTAGTGGGATTTGACATTTGGGTGGCTTGCGGGTCAGTCGAAGGTAAGTTACTAAGGGCATCCAGATATCTTTGGGCCGGGATCCAAACGGCATAAGTTTCCAGTTTGTTGACAATTGCTCCTGACAATAGGAGACGTCAGTTAGTCAGGCCTGAATGTTTGGAGTCAGTTTTCTGCCCCAGTGTATTGCCACTCTACGTTTTGTTAATAAAAGCAACATCTCAGTGAGGCATCAGTGTATGTTGGAGGTTTCCTTCACGTAGCCGAGAAGGCAGATCATGCGATCATATGGGAATGGCGACTCTATAATGGCACCTACTGTGTTGCAAACTTCAGACCAAAAATTCGTCACCTTGGGACAGGTCCATGCAAGGTGTAGAAATGTAGCTCTAGGTTTGTGGCAGCGCAGGCAGGGAGGTTCAGTAATCAGTCCCATTTTGTGGATCTTTTGTGGTGTGTGGTATAGACGGTGTATGTATTTAAAATGTATTAGCCTTAGTCTATAATTAGGAGACAGCATTTCCAATTGCCCGCAGAAGAAGGTCCACTGCGCATCAGATATGACGGAGTCCAGCTCAGCTCAGCTTCCCAGGCCTCCCAAGTTTTCGAAGTGTTAACAGGGGAGGTTTCAATTGTTAGGGTGTTGAGTAGAGTAATTAGATTTCATGATGATGTGGTGGTGTGGGTATATTTCAGCACTGAGAAGGTAGTAGGCGGGGCAGGGAAGGTGTCGTGCACAGTGCGGCAAGCAGCTTGAATTCAAATGTATAGTAGTATGTCCGTGTTTGCAAATGGAGGGATGAACTGATCGTCAGGGTATAGATCAGAAAAGACTCTAATGCCAAGTGCATCTGCGCTCCCAATTGCACCCCTGTCTTATAGTGGGGGAAATATTGGGCTGCTAGCCAAGTGGACAGAGGGGGCGTATAGTGTTGCGAGGCTAGCGCGTCTTCGAAGTCCATCCCAGGCCCAACGTACATACTCCACCATATTGGTTTCAGCTCTGGGTTTCCTGTATGGCTGGAACAGTGCTGTCATGAGCGGCCATGGGGACGTTTGATCGTGCTCTACAGCCAGGTGTGGCTGGAACACGGCGGGATGGAGCCAATAATGCAAGTATTGCACCTGTGCGCAAAAGGCGTAAAGCTGTATATCTGGTGCTCCCAGCCCGCCGCGTGCAAGGGGCAGCGTCAGGAGTTCATAAGAGGCACATGGTTGCTTGATTGCCCAAGCTAATGAAATATGTTTGACCTCAGACGTTTAAAGAACTGCTCTGTGAGCGGAAGTAGGACATTAACAAAGAGATACAGAAACTTGGATAACACCATCATTTTTGCAATGGGTATACGGCCTGCTAGAGATAGTGGTAGCCTGTTCCACATCTGGACATGAGTCTCCAGCCAGTCCACTGCATGTCCATAATTTATTCACCAGAGCTTTTCTGGGTCCCTCCTGAGCCATATGCCCAGGTATCTGATCGGGTCTGTTGCCCAACCTAGAGGGTACTCGGTCGTGAAAGGCGCTGTGGCATCCGTGAGGGAAATAGGACTGACTTGGCCCAATTTATCTGAATGCCTGAGTATCCCCTGAAATGCACAACCTCTTGTGTCATTGTGCTAAATTCGTCTGTTGCTCACATATATAGAGGGTTATATCATCAGCGGACATTGATACAACCAGGCCACGTGATGAGAAGCCAATGCCTCTATCAGCATGGTACTGTCGAAGTCTGGCCACCAGTAGCTCCATGGCTGTGGCGAACAAAAGTGGTGACTAAGGGAATCCCTGCCTTGTACCCCGCAAGATTGCTATCAGTTCTGAGATATGTCCGTTGAGTCTGACGCGGGTCATAGGGAGAGTGTACAGAAGTTGAATTTTCTGAATGAACTTAGAACTGAGCCTTGGGCACTGAAGCAGCTTGAAGAGAAATACCCAGTCTAGGGAATCAAATGCCTTGGTGGCATCCAACAGAGTGGCGACTGCTGGTATGCAGGGATGGATATGATGCATCACTTTGAATATAGTGCAGAAGTTGTGCGATGTGGCATGTCCAGGAATGAAGCCTGACTGGTCAGGTCTCACAATTAGGGGCATGAGAGGCATAAAGCGATTTGCAATCACCTTGGCGTATATCTTGTTATCTATGTTTATTAAGGACAAGGAGCGGTAAGAGTTGCAGTGCTCAGCAGGCTTATCTGGCTTTAAAATCATCACTATAACTGCCTCTATCAGGGATGGGGTGAGGCATCCCATTGCCAGGGAATCTTGGCACATTTCTAAAAGGTGTGGGATAAGGAGGGGAGCACATTCCTTATAGAAAGCTGGTGTTAGCCCATCGAGGCCTGGGGCTTTATCCCTTGGAAGGCTCACGATGACCTTGGATATTTCCTCTGGTGTTATTGGGGAGTCGAGATATTCCCAGGGTGTAGAATCTAGCCACAATAACTGAATAGAGTCAAGATAGGCCTTGAGAACATCAGGGCTCCTCACAGGGGTAGCAGTATAAAGCTGGGCATAAAAAGAGGACATAGCCTTTGGCTGCTCCATTGGGGAGGAGATAAGCTGAGATTCGGTATTTAACAATTCGGTCACATATGTGGATGCGTGGGATTGCATAGTAGCCCAGTTAGAGTTTTGCCAGGGCGGTTCTCCTTGCCATTTAGACGTGACAGTGTCTCCTTGCCTAGGTAGTTCGCTTCCTTGACTGCTTCCTCCCGATATTCAGACAGTTTGTCCCTGATATTCGCTAGAACAGCAGGGTCAGGAGCCCGGGAGTACTCCAGCTCCAGGGATCGACTATCTGCCACCAATTTACCCAATGTTTACCCAATGTCCCCCCGATCGCCTTCAGGATGCCTGATTACTTGGCGATACAGGTCCAGCGTATCACCACCTTAAACGCCTCCCACAGAGTGGAAGGCGATTGCACTGATCCAGGTTTGAGCATGAAATAAAAAGCAATGGCTGAACAGGTTTCCTCCTTAAAAGCCATGTCGCATAGTGCATGTGGTGGTAGGTGCCAGGTGAACTCGTGGGGGGAGAGTCTGAGGGATCTGGACAACAAGATTCACCGACGCATGGTTCAAGAGTGTGCATGGGAGGTGTGTTACTGATTTGGTCCAAGTAAGAGCATCTTTATATATCAGCCAGAAGTCAATTCTGGACCAGGAGTTATGGGAAGAGAAGAAGCATGTATCTTCGGGTGCATCACGGTGTGTTTGGCACCCGACATCCTGTAAGTGGTCATCCAACATTAACGTATTGCGGGTATTGGCAGCCTGCGGGTGATTGCATTTAGCAGCGCCAGATCGGTCCTTAGTGTCCTCCAGTGCAACATTAAAGTCCCCCCCATATCACTGTCCTCGGCCCGTATTCAGCTACTTGCCTCCATAGCCTCAGAAAAAACTCTGGGTCATCGGTATTGGGGCCATACACTGCCACCATTTATCACAGGCTGTTTGGAAAGTATGCCCACTAGGATAACATACCTTCCTTCTCTGGCCATTAGAGAGTGCAATGTGTGCCAGGGTAGGCCTTTTCTTAGTATTATTGAGACTGCCATAGTTAGAAAACACAGAAGAGTGGGTCTCTCCACACCAACGAGCATGTAGCCCGGGTGTGGAGCTGGTAGTCAAATGTGTCTCTTGCAGGAAACATACATCTATTTTGTGGCAAGCTAGATATGAATGTACTAGCCGGGATTACCAACAGTCATTTAGACTGCGTATGTTCCATGTAAGGTAGGATATCCAGGCCATAGTGTCAGGGTTTAGGTGGAGACATCACAATGTGTGTCTGCAAGATATGGCACATGGTGGATTTCAAAGAACTGCGTTTGTTACATGGAGGATAGAAGTCTTGATGCGGAACTGCAGAGCATGACTGTGAACAAATCATACTATGCAGAGCAGACCAAGCATGGAGCGCTGCAACGCCCCCAACCCCAAGCGACCCCCAATCCAGAGAAGTAATTCTTGATGTTCTGACAGAGATTTCTGATTCTCCCTACAACGCATTTAAGTCATCAGCAAAGTAGCACAGTTTAAATGGAAGAACCAATAAGACTCAATAATAGACTCAGACAGATATTAGATTAATTTGGTTATTGTATTAAATATTTGAAATCCATAGCAATAAGCAATCTTTTGAGAATTTCAGTTAGGAATATCACAGCTTGTATTAAACCGCCAAACATTTAGGCAAGGCTTTATCGGATGGCTATTATAAAAATCAGTTTACAGAGTTACAGAGTCCCACTACCATTAAAGGCAGAAGGATAGTTTGTTTGTCTAGCAGCTCAAATCCTATGAAGAAGGGAAAAGGGTTCAGATTTAAAGTCCTTTAAGGGCGAGTCCATTAGCATAGAACAAAAGAAATAAAAAGTGAAATGGTTCGGCAAAGAAGGTTTCAGTCCATCAGCTGTTGGCTGTAGCCTCAGCAAAGCAGACCATAAGTAAAAGGATAGCTCTTAGTAATCATCAAAAATCGCATCCTCTTGTAAGAGTAAAGAAAAAGTATGACGTTGCCCCTCCTTTGGGGTTTCTTCTTTTATAAAGTCTCTAGTAGAGTCCAGTGATGTGGCATCACACCACCATCGAAAGACTGTCATATATGCTCAGATTCACATCATGTCACCTAGGACACTCGCAACAGTAAGATGCTTTCCCATGTTAGTCATGGGAAACAAGAGATTTGAAAGTCCTCATAGGCCGAACATCGGTGAAAAAGAAATAGAAAGTATTCATCTATAGCAACAGCTGAAATCCTGTTCCCACAGGAATAATTCACTGTGAACTTTGAAGAAAGATTTAGGAATGTCGAAAGTTATAGATGTACTGAACAAATACAGCAACATTTTCCTAGTTGTAAATGGACCTTTGTATTAGGTCAGGGGAAAGGTCAGAATTAGAGAAAAAAACATTTTCAAAAGCCTTTAAGTTGGCATTACACATTTTAAATGGAATAAACTCTAAATCAATATCAAATATAATGAATTAAAATCAATTCAAATAAGGAATATGTAGAACTTTCACCAGACATTATTACATGGAAATAGCTAACGTTAGAATTACCTGATTACAACCATTTTTCTCAATGTTCATATAAGTATTACATTTTCTAAATTCACACTACAAAATTCGTTTTTCACATTTCATAAATAGAATTATAATAGTATAGTATTATTATAGTATTATTATGCGAACTTTCAAGATCGGACCTAGTTTCTACATATTTTTACACCAACTTTTCTAAATGGTGCATTCTAATAGAAGGCATTAGAAACACTAAGCCACTTCATTACCAGCACTATTTCATCAATAAATCCTAATAACCAACATGTTCATAGGTAAATCTCATTAGTGCAACTTGTTTATATGTATTAGTATTACTTTGTATGTATGTTTTCTTCATCTTACATTTTAAAGCACGCTTTTACCCTGCTTCTACTACACTTGTCTCGGTTTCATGTGGCACTGTGTCTAATGTGTGCAAAGTGTACTTTCAGCTTTTTGTGTCTTTAATCAGTAAATGTGTTGTGTATTATGATTTTTGAAATCTTGCGTCATCCAGAATAACACGTTTTAAGTTTCCCATGCTTTGCCACTTATATAGCACATGTAAATCAGTCTATTTTTCATGTTAAGCGATCCCCAATAGCGTCTTAACAATTGTTTTTGTTGGATATCCTACAAAGCATGGCGATTAGCTGTCTAGAAATTGATGACAAAAAGGAACTCTATTCCTGTTCCATTCTGCTTGTTCCCATCTCCTAGGACTAGTCATTGTAACACTTAGAAAATATTTCCATAAAGTACTACTTAGTCATTTTATTAGAGCTATCCACAGATAAGTCGACCCCCTTGATTCATCCAGACTGAACAATTTAAAGACATTATCCAGGGCTTGAAAATTATGCTAGTTTTCTTGAACTGGCGAGCCAAATAATAGGAAGTCTAAGTTCCTTTTGCCTTCATGCACAGCTTGGCAAGTGATGCCAACCATCCACCTGCTAATGTTGAGAGCTTTGGTGATTTTGAGGCTGAATAGAGCCAAGTGCTATTGGATTATCTTCTGTGCTATCGGCTAGCACCAAGTGCTTGCAGCCCGCCACCTGCACAGTGCCAGGTGTGTTTAGCATCCTAAACTGTGACACTTCTCAGCAAAACTGTCAGGGCGTATATGTCTGCATGTATTGCAAGAAATGGACCGGTTGAGCAATAGCAAGATCTGGTCTCTGCTGTATGTTTGTATGTGTGTGGTATTTTTATTGCGCAATCCTAGCCAAAACACAGAGAAGCTTTGCTCAGGGTCACAGACCAGCATAGTCAACAAGTGATAGAAAAGGCAGCTGGTTGGTGAACTGTTAATGAATTGTGATGTAGTGTTCGTTAAAGAGGTGTATCTTGAGCTCTTTCCTAAATTCGAGCAGCATTGAGGTGGTCCATATATGGGGTTATTGTTCCAGATGGGTTCATTTATGGAAAAACTTACTTCCTTGATTTTTCTTTTTTACACTGTGAGAAGTTGGCCTGGCATATGCTGTCCACTAATTATAGTGGGCACCTTGCACCAGTCCAAACAACCCCTTATTGGAGATAGGTTAAAGACAACCTTATTGAAAGCTATCCTAGTGGTAGCTATGGAGAGCAGCCTTCAGGCTAAGTCTTGAAGGAATGTAAAGCAGCTTGTTTTACCAGTCTATAATCTCTTGAGTGATCAAATGAAAGAGCACCACACCAGGTATATATTCAAAATATATGTATTTATTGCTAAACACACCCCTCTAGTCTCTTTATGAGGCTAGAGTTCGAAGTACATAAGTTATAAGTTATTTAAACACAGTAATAGCACAAATACACGTTTGGGCCCTAGGGGCGTACCAAACCATATACCAATAAAGTGGTATAAGAACCACGACTGAGCTAGACACTAGGCCTAGAGCCTCTAGAAGTGCTTGGACCACAAGGAACCACCCAAGGTAGTGACACAGGGGACCCACAGGGGACGCGTGCAGTGTAAATACACAGCCGCGAGACGCCGTTAACTTCTATGGAGAAAGTCGCGATTAGGAAATTAAAGAAAAGGGACACTTAAAGGAGGACTTGGAGCAAACCCTTTGAGAACTAGGTCGTTCTAGAGCCTCTACCCACGGGAGCACCGGAGTACTCTTGTTACCTCACCCAGGGAAGCCGGGTGCATAGGTGCCTTTCGGGGTCGGGTTTCATCGTCGATTTGAATGGCGATCTGCTGCAAAGTGCTGCTGGCGACCAAGTGGAAAGTGTCCGGGTGGATCCAAGAGTGGATCGGAGATCTGAAGAACCTGAAAGCAGAGGGGACAGAGTCTGGGTCACTAGCCAGTGACCAGGAAGGCGATGAGCAGATGCCCACCGATGTCGAGTGCTTCAGGTAGGTTGACGGTCGTCTTGACTCTTCAGCCACGAGGTCCAGGAGGCGTTGTCGGTGACCAGGAGCAGGATTCGGGCTGATACATGATGCCTGTCGAGTGCTGAGGTGTCGGCCACCAGATTGGACCCAACAAGCCTTAGCAACGGCAAGTCTTGATATAGATGAAGAATGACGATGATGCAGACCAGCAAGGTCTGAGGAACTCACCCAGCAAGGGTAAGTGAGGGCAAGCCTGGAGCAACCAGGGAGCCCAAGAAAAAAAGGATTGGCCTTCGTGAAGGGCTACTAGCCAACGGGCTAGCGACCGCGAAGGAGCCTCGAGACGGTGCACGTGGAGCTGGCTCACAGGACACTCGTGGAGTGAAGGCCAGTGATCTTCGGTGCAGTTGGTGCTGGAGGCTAGGGCTACTCGGAGCCCAAAGCACGACTTTGTGGAAGACCCAGAAGACGATGCACTAGCAAATGCGTGCGGTGTCCAGGGGTCATGGTTCCACGTTACCCACGACAGCTACAGGCCTCAGCTTTGCTGGGGACTCAGGGCAGCCTCGGCGAAGTCTGGAAATCCACCTCTGGTGATGCAAAGACTTCGGTGTCCGACGGGAGCTTAGGCGATGCAGACCGGACAATTGCTTCTTTGGTGCCTGCCAAGCAGGGGAGTCACTCCTTGACCCCAAGGGAGATTCTTCTGTCCTCAAGTCTTGAGTAGAGCGTCGAAGGTCCAGGATTCAGTGTCAGAGTTTCGTCCAGGGATAATCTAAAGTCCTAAGGACTGGGTTCCTATACTTATACTAAGTTTAGGGGTTGGACTACTCTGTGGCCCCACCTATGGGTGGGTCAGGGCAGAGGGGTGGCTACACCCTTTCCTTTGTCCAGTTCACGCCAAAGCAGGGGATGCAAGCCCCTGATCCGGTTTGAACTGGGGTATGCACAGGGACACCAAGTGTGCCCCCAGTGCAGGACTTCAAAGCACCCGAAAGTGCTCCCGCCCAGCCCCAATACACACTATCCTGTCTGGGGAGGTGGTCACACCTCCCTGGGACAGGAAACCTATTGTCCAGGCCTCCCCTGCCGGAGTTTCGTCCAGCAGCAGGAGGCCAGACTTGTGTCTGTGGCAGCAGCATCCATTTTGTGATGCCAGGGCTTTAGAAAGAAGTTACCGGCCAGGCCAGGGTTAACATGTCTCTCCCTCTAGAAGGGTGGAATGCTACCCCCGCCGCCAGAATTGGCGGGGGTAGTATTCCAAGATGTTTGACACCAAACACGACATGTTTCGGTGCAGCCATTCCAAAGTTAGCATTTAACGCGAGGTTATAATGCGCTTAAGAGTATATGGTCAGGCTGCACTACAAACAGCATCAGAGAAGGGTCTCCGAACGCTGCAGAGGGGCCCTACTCATGCAGGGGCACCCTCTCACATAGGAACCACGCACTCTGCCTTCAGGATTGATAAGGCCTGCCATAGGAGTGACTTATAGGTTTATATGTGTGTATGTATTTAGTGATATAGGTAACCTATATCACAGTAAGGGGTGCATGCACCACCTTACCCAGGCTGCAGTAGCAGACCTGTGGTGTCAGTTTGGATGGCCTTCCAGGGGTGGCATAATACATGCTGCAGCCCCTGGTAGGCCTCTGAGGTACCTATGCCCTTGGTACATAGTATACCATATACTAGGGACTTATAAGGGCACTCCAGATTCTGAATAGCAGGATCCCAGTCCAACTAAGTCATAAACCAGCAAAACACCATAAAAAAAAGTGGGGGCAACCATATAGTCAGATTCCACCTTCCTACATAACCCCCCCCAAACGAAAGGAGATAAGGCTAACCTTGGCCAGTTGAGCCTTCATTGACTAAGTGGCCATATAAGGAAGCACCTGCACTAGCAGGGTTGCCCCCTGTCTTATGGTCCACTAAGCAATCCCTCACCCTAAGGGTATGAGAGGGTCTCCACCATGGGGAATCACTACCTGTGGTGTGCTAAGGTAAAGTACAAGGCTGGTGAGGTGTCTGAGTAGGGAAGTGAGGCCCTAGGAATGTTGGTCTCAGCTTCCTCAGATCACTGGTCACCATGTATGCCTGTCTTTCCATGACTGAGTTGCACTTTGCTCTAAGGGTCAACCTTTGGCTGCCTACAGCTGGGGGTTGGGTCCCTTTGGATGGACTATTGGAGGGACATGGCAGGTTTGGAACCTTCTGGTCCCAGGTTTGCCCTTGCCTACCAGAGTCCTTCTGGGGGAGGTCCCTACATAAAGGTATGGGGGATCCCTCAGTGTGTAGAGGAGTTTTCACCTGGCTAGGGCTACTAGCCTGGGTGCCCCTAATCTGCTGATGGGGGGGTTCCTCTGGACAGGGGGCCCTGGGGGGTCCACTGACCTCCCTGACCTCTGCAGCCCTGGGCTGGCTGAGGCAGGGTAGAGAGGGGCAGGTTATCTGCTCCAGACTGGGTACCACCCTGGAAGGGTCCTCTGCCATCAGGGGTGTGGCCAGGCCAGGCCTGACTACCTCTGGGGCAGTTCCTTCACTAGGGGTAGGGTCCGTTCCCTGAGGAGGCTGACCCTTACCTACTGTCTGGAGGGAAGAAGACTTTTCTTCAACCCTTGTGCTCTCTTTTGGGGGAGAGTGGGCCATTCTTCCAGGCTCCATCTCTCCGAAATCTTGGGCTGGGGCTGTGGCCATCACAGCCCCACTAACCTTTACAGGGACGCCCAGCATCCTGAGATGGGTTTGGTGTTCAACTTCAGCCCAGGCTGAAATTTCCAGATCATTGCCCATCAGGCAATCTACAGGTAGGGTTGGGGACACTGCCACTCTTTTGGGCCTGTGACCCCCTCCCAGCTGAGATTGACTATGGCCATGGGGTGATCTGTTCTGACACCATCAATGTTGGTCACCTGGTATTTAAACTCAGGTAAAAGCTGGTGAGGGGGACTAGTTTCCCTGCCACCATGGTGACACTAGCCCCTGTGTCCCTAAATGCCACAGCTTTCTGACCATTAATTATTGGCTCCAATCTGTACCTGCCCAATGCTGTGGGACCCATGGTAAAGGTGGCAAATCCTATACCACCATCAGAGTCAGAGGAGTCTGTTGAGGGTCCCTGTCTAAACTAGGGCCCACCTCTGTTCCTCTTGCAAAAGCACCTAACTTTTTGGGTGCACTACTCCCAACTGGAGGATTACTACTGGTAGTACCAGGAGGGGTGGTAGTAGTTGTGGGAGGAACATTTTCTTTATTGCCAATCCTGGGGCAACTGGGATCAGTTTTCCAGTGCCCAGGCTTTTACAGACATGGCAATATGGTTTCTTTTCAGGAGAAGAAGGTGTTTGGGACCCACCCCCAGAAGAGGAATTTTGGGGCCCTGTAGGGGACTTATCTTTAGATTTATCCCCACCTTTCTCTTGGGACTTAGTAGAATCTTTCTTCTGGTCACCACCCTGATTTTTAGTTTTTACTCTGGTTCTGACCCATTTGTCTGCCTTCTTTCCCAATTCTTGGGGAGAGGTCAGATCAGAGTCCTCCAGATACTGGTGCAAAAGCTGGTTTTGACAATTATTAAGGATCTGCTCCCTCATAATCAAATTGTACAATCCTAAAAAGTCCTGCACTTTGTTGCCATGTATCCAACCTTCCAGAGCCTTAGTAGCACAATCTACAAAATCAACTCAGTCTTGAGTCTGAGCTTTTTGGGTGTCTCTGAACTTCAACCTATACTGTTCAGTGGTTAGGCCAAACCCATCTATCAGAGCACTCTTCAAGACTGTGTAATTGTCAGCATCCTCTTCTCTTACAGTGAGGAGCTTGTCTCTACCTTTGTCTGCAAAGGAGAGCCACAAGATTGCTGCCCACTGCTTCTGGGGGACCCTCTGAACTTTACAGGCCCTCTCCAGTGCAGTTATCCATTTGTGGATGTCATCCCCACTCTGGTAGGGAGGGACAATCTTGTTTAGGTTTCTATGGTCATAAGACCTTTCCCTATCTTTAGGGATGTTGTTGCCACCATGGGACTCTAGTCCCAACTTTTTCTCTCTTTGTAGAGATCTAGGGACTCCCTGTCTATAGCCAGTTGCTGTTTTCTGAGTTCAAGCTGAGCTTCCTCATATTGAATCAGCCTCTTTCTCCTCTCATGAGAGGATTCCCTCCTATGAGAGGAGACAGAGGTCCTCTATTGAGGTGCCAGAGTGGTTAGACTCCTGAGAAGGAGATCTAGACCTTCTGGGCACACTCACAATCCTTCCTGGGGGACAAAGTGGAGGTCATTCTGAGCCTCCTCCTCATCCACAGGAGGAATTGGGTTATCCAGGTCAGGGTCATTGTCACCCTCCTGGTCAGTTCCAGAGGGGGGCTGGGGGTATTGCTACCCCTGGCCCCATCCTCATCTTCTGCCCCACCCTCTGCTCCTACCCCTTCAGTCCCTAAGGGCCTGCTGAGATCATAAGCCTCTAACATCTCTCTCAGATGTTGGGTGGTGGGGCTTTGGCCTGTCTTCAGTTTCCTCAAATTGCATAATGCTCTCAATTCCAAGAATGGGAGTGTATCATACTTGGAGGGAAGAAGCCCAGTGGCTTCTGGCAAGGACTCTCTAGGTCCTGGCTTTGAAGACATTACTAGTGTGGTGTGGTGTATGCACTACCTACTCTAGTGTGGCCTCCTAAACTCTCTTGAGTTGTAGAAAGGGTGTGCTATCCCTTAACACACAACTCTAAGTTCAGTAGAACTTACTGTATTCTAAGCTTAATTTATATGTACCTTAGGTACCTTTAGTGGTTTTCAGTTGATCAATTCAATTGAGATTATCTGGTAAAACAATAGCAAGCTGGAATCCCACACGCTGCACACCAATGTGAGAAGTTGGCCTGGCATATGCTGTCCACTAATTATAGTGGGCACCTTGCACCAGTCCAAACAACCCCTTATTGGAGATAGGTTAAAGACAACCTTATTGAAAGCTATCCTAGTGGTAGCTATGGAGAGCAGCCTTCAGGCTAAGTCTTGAAGGAATGTAAAGCAGCTTGTTTTACCAGTCTATAATCTCTTGAGTGATCAAATGAAAGAGCACCACACCAGGTATATTTTCAAAATATATGTATTTATTGCTAAACACACCCCTCTAGTCTCTTTATGAGGCTAGAGTTCGAAGTACATAAGTTATAAGTTATTTAAACACAGTAATAGCACAAAAACACGTTTGGGCCCTAGGGGCGTACCAAACCATATACCAATAAAGTGGTATAAGAACCACGACTGAGCTAGACACTAGGCCTAGAGCCTCTAGAAGTGCTTGGACCACAAGGAACCACCCAAGGTAGTGACACAGGGGACCCACGGGGACGCGTGCAGTGTAAATACACAGCCGCGAGACGCCGTTAACTTCTATGGAGAAAGTCGCGATTAGGAAATTAAAGAAAAGGGACACTTAAAGGAGGACTTGGAGCAAACCCTTTGAGAACTAGGTCGTTCAAGAGTCTCTACCCACGGGAGCACCGGAGTACTCTTGTTACCTCACCCAGGGAAGCCGGGTGCATAGGTGCCTTTCGGGGTCGGGTTTCGTCGTCGATTTGAATGGCGATCTGCTGCAAAGTGCTGCTGGCGACCAAGTGGAAAGTGTCCGGGTGGATCCAAGAGTGGATCGGAGATCTGAAGAACCTGAAAGCAGAGGGGACAGAGTCTGGGTCACTAGCCAGTGACCAGGAAGGCGATGAGCAGATGCCCACCGATGTCGAGTGCTTCAGGTAGGTTGACAGTTGTCTTGACTCTTCAGCTACGAGGTCCAGGAGGCGTTGTCGGCAAACAGGAGCAGGATTCGGGCTGGTACACAATGTCTGTCGAGTGCTGAGGTATCGGCGACCGGATTGGACCCAACAAGCCTTGGCAACGGCAAGTCTCGATGTAGATGAAGAATGATGATGATGCAGACCAGCAAGGTCTGAGGAACTCACCCAGCAAGGGTAAGTGAGGGCAAGCCTGGAGCAACCAGGGAGCCCAAGAAGAAAAGGATTGGCCTTCATGAAGGGCTACTAGCCAACAGGCTAGCGACCGCAAAGGAGCCTCGAGACGGTGCACGTGGCTCTGGCTCACAGGACACTCGTGGAGTGGAGGCCAGTGATCTTCAGTGCAGTTGGTGCTGGAGGCTAGGGCTACTCGGAGCCCAAAGCATGACTTCTTGGGAGACCCAGAAGAGGATGCACTAGCAAATGCATGCGGTGTCCAGGGGTCACGGTTCCACGTTACCCACGACAGCTACGGGCCTCAGCTTTGCTGGGGACTCAGGGAAGCCTCCGGGAAGTCTGGAAATCCACCTCTGGTGATGCAAAGACTTCGGTGTCCGACGGGAGTTTAGGCGATGCAGACCGGACAATTGCTTCTTTGGTGCCTGCCAAGCAGGGGAGTCACTCCTTGACCCCAAGGGAGATTCTTCTGTCCTCTAGTCTTGAGTAGAGCGTCGAAGGTCCAGGATTCAGTGTCAGAGTTTTGTCCAGGGATAATCTAAAGTCCTAAGGACTGGGTTCCTATACTTATACTAAGTTTAGAGGTTGGACTACTCTGTGGCCCCACCTATGGGTGGGTCAGGGCAGAGGGGTGGCTACACCCTTTCCTTTGTCCAGTTCGCGCCAAAGCAGGGGCTGCAAGCCCCTGATCCGGTTTGAACTGGGGTATGCACAGGGACACCAAGTGTGCCCCCAGTGCAGGACTTCAAAGCACCCAAAGTGCTCCCGCCCAGCCCCAATACACACTATCCTGTCTGGGGAGGTGGTCACACCTCCCTGGGACAGGAAACCTAGTTGTCCAGGCCTCCCTGCCGGAGTTTCGTCCAGCAGCAGGAGGCCAGACTTGTGTCTGTGGCAGCAGCATCCATTTTGTGATGCCAGGGCTTTAGAAAGAAGTTACCGGCCAGGCCAGGGTTAACATGTCTCTCCTCTAGAAGGGTGGAATGCTACCCCCGCCACCAGAATTGGCGGGGGGTAGTATTCCAAGATGTTTGACACCAAACACGACATGTTTCGGTGCAGCCATTCCAAAGTTAGCATTTAACGCGAGGTTATAATGCGCTTAAGAGTATATGGTCAGGCTGCACTACAAACAGCATCAGAGAAGGGTCTCCGAATGCTGCAGAGGGGCCCTGCTCATGCAGGGCACCCTCTCACATAGGAACCACGCACTCTGCCTTCAGGATTGATAAGGCCTGCCATAGGAGTGACTTATAGGTTTATATGTGTGTATGTATTTAGTGATATAGGTAACCTATATCACAGTAAGGGGTGCATGCACCACCTTACCCAGGCTGCAGTAGCAGACCTGTGGTGTCAGTTTGGATGGCCTTCCAGGGGTGGCATAATACATGCTGCAGCCCCTGGTAGGCCTCTGAGGTACCTATGCCCTTGGTACATAGTATACCATATACTAGGGACTTATAAGGGCACTCCAGATTCCAATCAGAGATGTGCCTAAGGCACATGGAAACCTTTTACAGAGAAAGCAGATAGACTGGGGCCCTGAATAGCAGGATCCCAGTCCAACTAAGTCATAAACCAGCAAAACACCATAAAAAAAGTGGGGGCAACCATATAGTCAGATTCCACCTTCCTACATACACTTCTTAGTCTGTAGTCTGATGGTGTCCTGGCTACTGGTGTGCTGAGAACCACCAGATATGGGGACTTTGTCTACAAGATAAGCTGCGGTGCTGATTGCGATGGCTTTGTAAATGATGCAGCTGGTTTTGAAGATGGTGCGGTACAGCAAGGAGAGCCAATGAAGTTCCATCAGGATTCGGGTCATGTGATCAAATTTCTTCAGGCCCTGGGTGAGATGTGCTACAGCATGTGGGATGCTCTTAAGGGGTGCAAGTGTGGAGTCAGGGAGGCAATGGAGCAGGATGTTGGCCCCATCCAGATGCAATAGTATGAGAGGCTCTGGTGGACCCTTCACAAAATTTGTTTTTAATGGGGGGGTCAAACTATTCTTTTTCCAACTAAAAAAGCTATTTTTCCCTTCAGTTCTGAACAGACACCCTTACCATATATCACTTCCAGGTCATGGTAGCAAATCTTGTCTTTGTCTCTAAGAAATGAGTGTACTGTTCCTTCATTCTTGTTTTGGGGTGTGGATGTCAACTCACCCAGCCCTAAAAGCAGTTAGCTGTCCTCTAACTTACCTGGGATTTTTCCTGTGGTGCATGATTTATGACGAGGCCCAGGGCGTGTATTATTTTATTTATTTTTCACTTTACTTCAGCATCCGTCGTGAACATGTCACAATACAGCATGTATAATGCATCAGGAAAGAATAGAATTCACTTTCAGAACACTGCCCACTAAGTGTCAAGACCACTCACCTGAAGATCCAGGTCTTCCCTTTGGGAGATGATAGGACCCGACACCTCCTGGGACCCTTCCCAGCTACAATGTTTTAGGTGTTTACATTGAGCTGTGAGTGGCACCAAGGGGAAGGGGGCTGGGATGAGAGAGAAAATAAAATAAACACTGGAGCACTGTCGTCGTAACTGGTTTCGTGGTTGGTAGGAATGTGGCATTGACTTAAAGTGCGTTGTGTGATGTTAAGGGTTCTATAAAACAAAACGACATAATCACCTTTCTGTTATGACCACTAACATGGAGTGTTGTCTATCATGTAGTGCTAATGTTTAATATATGCCTATCAAAGTCATTCCTTTTTATTTCTTGAATATGCTGGGACAAGGTGGTAAATCACGTTCACTTGTTGAGTATTATATGGTCACTCATTCATAACATCGTGGCATTATGCTGTTGAAAATAATAAGAATCATTACTGTTCAAAAATACAAACTCAAAATGCTGATAAGGAATAATGGTTCCTATTCTATCACTTACACACCTTGACTGATAATGTCCACATCAGTTAGCACAAGACACATAGGTTCAAGGATTCTTTGTTGGATCAAAAAAGAAAGTCACCAAGGAAATGCTTTTGCATGTAGGGTTCAAGGATTGATTGCTGAATTCTTTAGGTAATCAAATAATAGCACATAAGGTTCTAGAATTCCGTACTGAGTTCATCAGGGAAAGTCACAAAATGAAAGATAGGAGATACGTCTCTCCGAGAAGAAGTCTATGAAAGTGTTCTAATTGAATAAACACACCGTTTATTCTTTGTACTTAATTGTTCTTTAAACTTCTCCTTAAAATGTAAAAATAATAAAAGAAATGAATACCTTGTCTCTTTGCTTCATGCTCAACGAGAGCGTCTTTTAAACAATGACCCACTGTTACTCTCTTTGTTTTTAGGTCGAGCCTGGGCAGCGCTTGCGCTGCTGCGAGGCATGCAGTAGTGAAGTATGGACTTGAAGCCCCGGCCACTCTCTGCCCATATTTGTAATTGGCTTGTGTCATTGTCCTTCCTAAACACTGACTTCCGATTATTTATTAGGTTTGTTAGTCCCTCCTTGGTACCGCCTTGTCTGCTTTTGTTACCTCCCATAACGACTGGACCTTTTACTTGTCTTGTTACATGGTCTGCTTTATCTTGGCTCTGAGCACTATTTTATTTAATAATTTGGCCCTATTCCACCCACTACCTCCAGCACGCCGTCCGCTTTAATTTTTACTAATGGCGGTCCGCTTTAACTATAGCGGCCGCCTTTTTTTATTTATTTAATTTAGCATCACGGTCCGCTTTAAGTATAGCGACCCTGCTTACTT